>JAKELP010000033.1:10000000-11200000 GCA_029929735.1 Mimosa pudica | reverse complement strand
AGAATCATCAAGATCATCACTATGTGAAGCACTAGGTAAGACTCCATTAGACTCAAAGGTGCTAGGTGGATTTGCAACATCCATCTCAATCCTAGGATCATTCTCTTGGCACTTTTGAGGTTCATGCTCTTCTTCATCAAAGCAAGGAATTGATTCAACTTGAACTCCTCCCTCCAAATTCATGTCATCAGGATTTACAACCATATTGGAAAGAAGGTCACCTTGCCTTGCCTCTTCCTCGGCCCTTTCATTCATCCATTGAACAGCAAATGAAATAATGGCCTCTTGTTGCTTTGCATGCTGATCAAATATTAAGTCTAACCTCTCCATAAAGGATGCACACATTTGCATCATCAAATCATTTGTACTAGAAGAGGGAGAATCTGAACTCGGAGAAGCATACTCATTGGGCATTTGAGCATGAAAGCAGTCATTCTGCTCCATATGTGTAGGAATACAGCTTTGAAAAGGCTCTTGATGATCATAAAAATTATGCTCATAGCCATAAGGAGGTGGATGAGGCTCAAATTGCGAAGCTTCTTGATAACCATACAAATCCGGACTTTGAGCACAAGAAGCATTAAATCTCATTTGGTAAGGATCAGGATCTTGATATGGAGGAGCATAACCTTGTTGATCTTCAAAAGCATGTGAAGGAGTAGCATAACCTCCTCGCCCCTACTGAAAGCTTGGATGGTCCCTCCATCCTGAATTATATGTGTTGGTGTGAGGGTTATGCTCTTGGAATGGAGGTCTCCTGTCATAGAATTGGTGTGAAGTGGTGGCCATGCCTTGAGGTGCGAATGAGGCATATGGCCTTGCAAAGTCACTCATTCGTCCATCCATTAAGAACAAGCTTTAAAATGTCCTGCAAAAATAGGCAAAACAAACCAACAAAGCCCTGCAAAATAATCCACAAACACCAACCAGCCAGCAAATACAGAATATCCAGACAGTTTCCAGCAGAGAACAGAATATATGCAGCAAATACAGAATATCCAGACAGTTTCCCCGGCAACGGCGCCAATTTGATTTAACTCTTTTTCGTCGTCTAAAAAGAGCTAAAACAAATAAAACTAGAATTAAACTACAGTAGGTAGCAGCAAGTCCTAGGTCAATTCACAGTTTGGTTTTATCTCTTGCTTAGGTCAAATAATCACAAGTTAAACAAATTATCAAACAGGTTGTGTGCAAGCTTTGTATCTAAGACTAATTAAAACTAGTAAAAACTACAACTAACAGAATTAGAAGTGTGAAAGTATTGAATGGAAGGTACCTCCTTCTCCAAGTACTTCGTGCTTACGTTTAGTCAGACTTCATATACTTGTTCTTCTTAATATAAACTAGTTAAATTCTCGAGATCTCTTTAATCAAAGAAGTCTACAAGAGTTTAACTAATTTAATTAAGGCTTAAGCTCTTTCAAGCCAAGAACATACCAAAAGCAACTCTAAACACTAGATCTAGCATTTAGGAAACAAATTCATTCCACAAATGTAGGAGGAGCTAATCGCACACACATACATGTATGAAACTACAAGAATTAAGCCTCGGTTTTCATGTTCTTAACGTAAAAGAGAGGTTACAAGCTAACATAAAGTAGAACACCTAAATTACAGATGCTCTAACCTATATAAGCCTAGATCTAGACATACATAGGCAAAAATTTACATATAGCTTAAAACCTAAAAGAGAAAATTACAAGCATATGAAGCCATATGTTGATTCTACAAGCACATTTCCTTGGAGAAGAAGGCTAGGCGATCTAGCCTGACATGGAGATGAAGGTGGATGAAGGTAGGTGTGAGGTTCTGGACATGGCGGAGATTTCGAAGTGAAGAAGGTGAAGAAGATGGAGTTGAGAGAGTTTGTTAGAGGAGAGAGAAAGTGAAAGTGAAGTGAGAGAAGTTGTTCAAAAATGAAGTTAGTTGGGATTAAGTAGGGAGTTAGTTAGATGATGAGCTGGCAAAGGTGAGCTGTCAATTTGGGGTTATGAGCTGTCAAAAGATATTTTTGGTGATTATGGAGGGTTATGGCCGAGAGGTGTAAAGTTAAATGGAAGGAAGGGTATTTTCGGTATTTGGTGAAATGTGGGGATGAATGTGGACTAGATCTCATCTCCATGCATTTCTAAAGGTTCCTCCTTTTTCTCCAAGTGATTGTGCTTCCCTTTTTACCCTTAATGAGGCCTCCAGATTTGAATTTGACATTGGCGTCAATTTTGCCTCATTTGGAAAGATGCTCCCCAAGTACCTTCAAGCTGCAGGGCTGACTTTGCCTTAAATTTACTCTACACAAAAGACTTCTGAAAAGTAGCTGACATTTCTGATCATTGTGCAGTCTGGCTCTTGTACTCGCTGACGGATAGCCTTAAGCTTCCGGATATAACTCTTCGTCCGCCAGCGCCAGCACGTTCACTTCCGGATGTATATCCACTTCCGGATGTAAGTTCCCTTTTTCAAGTGGCTCAGCTTCCGGATGTAACTTTGCTTCCGGATGTGAACTTGCATCCTGATGTGAGTATGCTTCCGGATGTAAACCTGCATCCGGATGTGACTTTGAGTACTTGTCATCTAGCCTTCCTTCTTGCCAAGTTATCTCCACTGAAGCTCCACCAAGGGTATGTGGGGCCCACTTAGGACCCCCTACATGAAAAACACATCACATAGTCAAAATGACCAAAATACCCTTGGTTTCATAAAATGCAAGTAATAAGGCTATTATTCTTCAAATATTTACACATAAGCATGTGCATGAAAATGTACCAATAATGATCAAATATAACAAATAAACCACACTAATTAAGCTCAAATGCACATGCTTAAAGGTATGAAATTTGGTCCAATCACAATGTTTATGGAGTCATGATATTATGCGATTTTGGCCACTAAATCATCAAGTAGAAAAATTTCTTTTTATGACTGTAGGTCATAAAAATAGAATCTTCATGACGATTAGCATTTGATAATTCAATAGAATAATTAACTTTTATGACTGTATATAAATATAATCTTGTTTCAAGCCATAAAAATGAAATATTTAGCCTATGGAACTTCATGTTTCTTCAAAATACGGCTTCAGACCATAAATACAAATTGGAATCAATGGTTCCATTCACATATGGCTTCAGCCTGAATCTTTATTAAGTAAAACTTCTGTTTCTATCAAATATGGCTTCAGGCCAAAATTTTATCACATGAAACTTCAGGTTCCATTAAATATGGCTTCGCAACAATTCTTTATGAGATGGAACTTCAGGTTTCGCCAAAGATTACTTTATGTCAAACTTTTTATGAGATGGAACTTCAGGTTACATCAAGTACAATTTTTTTATGAGATGGAACTTCAGGTTCCATCAAACATGACTTCAGGCAAAATCTTTACTAGATGGAATTTCATCAAGTCCATCAAATATGACTTCAGGCCATAAAAAAGTGAAATTTTTACTAGATGGAACTTCAGGTTCCATCAAAATCAAATACGGCTTCAAACCATAAAGATAAATTAGAATTACAGATTCCAAAGAGATGACTTTAGGTCATCATTATAATGGAACAACATGTTCCACAAATCACAAAATAATGAAAATAAATGATATTATTACCATAATATTACCTCGTGCTCGGTTAGAGCTTCATACTCGGTTAGAGCTTCGTGCTGATAACATGTTATGAATATAAAGGATGAGAGTAGAAGATAAGAGACACAAGAAGAGAGTAGGAGAATATTTTATTCAAAGGGGTTGTCATATACAATAGTGAATCCTCTATTTATAGAGGAGAACATTATTAGGGTTACATCAGGCATTAATATGGAACAATGAATATAGCCCAAACATTAGGAGGAATGGGGATTGGACATGGACATCCACAATTAGAGGGATTTCATAACATTACCCATTTTGTTCTCCCTCTTTCGATTAATTGATGGGTGCAAAATGAATATAATAAGTTCATATTGAATTGCAATAAAGGTAAATAAGTTGTTAATTTATTGCAAAAAAATGCAATAAATGTAAACTAGAACTCTCTCTAGCCCTAAATATAAGACATATTTTCCTAATTTGATTAGACTGAGACAGTTAGTTAAGTTAGTTAAAATAACATGATATTACTAGTATACCCTACCGTTATCCTCCTCACCCCTCCTTTCTTTTTTCCTTTCATTAGGGAACATTGATAAGGATAATTTGAGGGGAAAGTTGGTAAGAATTAGGAATATATGTCTTATATTTAGTGTAACATCCCAAATTTCAAATTAGAGATAATTGAGAGTTAATTAAAATATTAGGATATCATTAGTAAATTAAAAAGCCTTTTGAATAAGTGAAAGAAGATAAATATATTTTTATGAAAATAATATGCCTATTTCTTTAGGAATTAAAGAAAAATAGTTAAGGATTGAGTTTTAAATTAGAATTAGTATGAAAAAGACCTTAGGGCATGGATAATAATATGGTAGGAGAAAATATGTAAGTTGGTGTATAGAATATTTATTTTGCAATTTGTATTAAAGGGATTTAAAATGGAAATGTAAATAGATTAAAGACCAAAGGGAAAAACCGTAATTTCGCATCAAACCCTAACATAAACACTCCCTCCCTCCTTCTTCAAACACGGCCTCCACCCCTCCCTCACTCTCAAACCCTAACTCCTCTTTTCTCTATCCTTCTTCTTTGTTCCTCTTCCTCTTCCAGGTGACGAACGGCGGTCGTGGCGGTGACTAATGACGGCTTGGGCGGCTGGACAGTCATGGCCGACGGTCCCTCTCCCTTCAAACTCTTCTCCTTCGTTCCCTCTCACCATTTTTTTTCGTTCCTCTTTCATTTTCTTGGTTTTTCCGGCGCAGCAGCGGCGGACGGCGGCGGTTTCCGGTAAGCTTCTCCGTTTCCTTGTTCTTCAAAATACTCTTCTTCCCAACTCTGATTTCCTTACTTTTCTTTCCTTTTGGCAGTTCTGTTTCGGCCTAGCCACCACAGTGGCCGATTTCCGGCGGGTTTCTGGCGACAGCGAGCTCATACTGGACCGGCGAGAATGTACAGCGAACTTTGGTGAGTTTTTCTTTTGATTTCCCATTCATTTTCCTTTGATTTTGGGCGAGTTAAGAGAGGATTCAATTTTAGTTTTGGGGTTTGGTTTGTTAATAGGTAAAAGTTAAAGCTTTAGATTCTATTTTTGTTATATTGAATGAGAAATTGAACTTTGATTGAAGTTTGGAGCAATTTGTGAAAACCCTAGGTTTTTGGTACTTTAGGGCTGACGAGTTTTGTAGGTTTTAGGGGTAAAAATTTCTAATTGAATATATGTAAGAGTGTAATAAGGTCGATTCCTTGCTGATTCTTGTGATTTCAAATATTGATCTTCATTGCTTTGCTTTTGTTTGTTATTGTCCATGTTTCCTTTTCTTTAATTATTAACTGAGATTGAATTTTCGTTCCATAATGTGTTGTGTTAAATGTGTGCAAATGTAAGGGAGATTTTGGTTATAATGTTAGTTGTATTCATGTTGCTTTGGTTATGATTAGGTTGAGTTATAAGATGCCTTTTCATGTTCTATTGTGCTTGGAATAATGGTTTTCTAGGTCTCTCTTTCTTCTTGGTTGTTGCTGAATCATTAAGCTTGTGTGTGTGTGTGTTTGCTTCTCTTGTGCAATTATTAGAATTTAAGATGAGGAATGAATTGGAATCATAGCTTCTCAATGTTTTTGGCTGTCTCTAGGAGTATGTGGGTGTGTGCGCTGATTTTTCTCATTGTGAGCTAGTTTTGGATGAAAGGTTATACATGTTTCTTCAAGCTTATATGGTTAAAAGGGCATTTTTGAAAGTACAGCTAGCCATGTAAAGGTAACAGGGAGGGTTTTTGCTGTTTAGTTGGAGATTTAGTGTGTCTCTTTGCTGCATTAATTGGATAGGTTTAAAAAGAAATATATAATACTTTAAAGTTGCAAATAAAATATGGAATATGATTATCGATGGTCAATTGTGGTTTGATGTTGAAAGTTGTCATTTCCTTTGAAAAATGGTAGGATAATATGTGAAATATGAATGATTTGCATGGGCTAAATAATTGACAAGAATGACTTGTGATAAAGTGATAAGGTTCAGAACTTGTTATAGTTGTTCCCTTTATTTTTGGAAGGTGTTGGCCTGTTCTTGTTGTTAATAGATTTGTGGGTAAATTGGAGGGACAGTTTAGATTGAACATTTCTTTTCTTTGGCAATGTTTTGGCTGAACTTACGGGAGAATTTGTTATTTAAATTATTTTGGTTGTTGCTAAATGATATAGGAGTAAGACTGACTAGAATGTGAGGTTTAGATATCTATGAACTTGGAATTGAAATATCCTTTTTGTTTCATACATATATTATTTTAAAAGATGTTTAAAAAGGTGTTTGTTATGTTGAGGAATTTGAGAAGGGTTGTGCTTGTGTATTGATCAATTAATTGGTTGCTAATGTGTGAAGGATGAAGCATGTGTATACCTTGTTTATTTGTTATTAAAATTGTTCATGATTTTGTTTGATTTGGAGTTCCTCTCTTGCTGAGTTGATAATGGTAAAACGGGTATGATTATAAACCCCTTGACTTGAATAATGTGATTTCTTTGGAATGAAGTTGATGATTGTGAAATTCAGGTGACTTGTGATTTAAATTGGTCAATGTATTTGAATTAAGAAAAGGGGGAAACAGGTAGTAACATAAGAACGCGAGAGAGACGTTACTTAATCTATACATGGTGACTTACTATTATTACATTGTGTAATGTGTAATAATAGGAAACATTGTGCTAGACAAATATAAACTTCGCAAGGCAAGGGTAAGCAAACGAGAAAAATAGCGGAGTGCTAAAGGGCGACAGGTAATCACAGTTAACCTTACTATAACATTGAGGGTGATGTTAGTTGGGGATTTTTAAAATCCTTTCTCACCCTCTATATATATTATATTTGAAAAGGTATTTTTATACAAAACAGACTATCGGGTGCCTTTCAAACACGATTATTTGCATATAAAAGATTTTGACACATTACATATGTAGTATCCTAGCTGGTGATATTGTTGGACTGTGTATGTGAGTGTATAGATATTGGGATCTTGGTATTTTGACAGGGATATTGAGAGGTACAGGGGATTGGATGTATAGTAGGTTGTGTAGAGAAAATCAGGGAGTTATGTTGATGGAAATTAATAAAAGTTATGGATGGAATATAGAATAGGGATTCTGAGTATTGCATGACACTGGTTAATTTACGTACCATCGCGCGATGATAACTGTCGATTGGCCGGTCGACAATTATTTGTACTGATCCTTTTCGGATTGATTAGACCGGGGATCATAGGTCGACTTATTGATAGAAGTGACCTACGGTTGTTTTGGCATTTTAGAGCCCAACTGTTCCCCTACGGTTGTTTTGGCATTTGAGAGTCCAACCGTTCCCATTCTGCAATGGTAACAGAATTAGGGTTCCCTCTCTAGAGATTGCCAGAGAGGGAAATTTGCCCCCTCATTATAGAGAGGGGCACAATGTCAAATCATATAGAAAAGATTAGATGCTTGAATGCCCCGTGATGGCACAATGTATCTATAGGTGAGTGTGAGAGTTGTGGTAGCATCATTAGATTGGGGACTGGGAGATGATATTTAGTTAATGTGGAATTGATTGAGGGATTTGAGTGATATGTGGAAAGTAGAGATGGTGAATTTGAGTTGACTTGGATGTGAAAGAGGGACTTGAGTGATGAATGGAAGGAGACCTGACAGATATATGTATATATTACTGAATTTAAAATGTGGTACCCTTTAGGTGCCCTCGCTACCGCACATCTCAATGTTATAGTGAGTTAAGCAGTGATTACTGGGACAAATTGTCTCATCCCACGATTACTGACATTTTTGAAGGTATTCATGCACAGGCGCAAGCATTAGAAAAGGGAATTAGGTAGTAGAAGTTATATAGACTATTTTGAATTGTATATTGCCAATTTGTATAGGCCTGCATCTGCTTCCACATATTTTATTTTGAAATGGAATATTAGAATTAGGGATGTCGATTTTAGATTGTAATATAAGGAAAGTACTTTTCTAACTATGATAGGTTCTATTAATAATGAAAGTCTTTTCTATCATAGTTAGGTGGTAATAATGATTATATTTTATAATATTGGTTAATCGGTGAGGTTGGCAGGTTATTACAATTTAACATTAGGTGGCTTCTTTTTTTAACCATGTTAGGTGAATTTTTTTTCTAACATGGTTAGTTGTTGATTATCCATGATAGTATTGTATTGTATTAGGAAATTCTTTTCTATCATGGATAATACATAAACTATTAGAAAGTCCATTTTCTAACTATGATAGATTTATTTTTCTATCATAGTTAGCAAGCAATTGTTTAAATAAAACTTCTAATGATGGAAAGTAGGAAATAAGTAACAGTATGTTACATTTAGGATCAAACTCATCTTCACAAATAAGTCTTATATTTAGAACCGGAGGGAGTTTTGAAAGTTCATTAGAGATTCATGATCTTGACAATGTTCGCCCCATTTTCCTTTTCAGTTTTGAAAAAGAAGATTATATGAGAATTATTAAAGGTAGGCCATGGTCTATCCAAGGGTTCTTACTAAGTATCCAGTTATCATGGGGGAGTTCATGATATAGGTGGAAATCAAATTCAACATCTCCCCCTTCTGGGTTCAATTCCATGATCTTCTCTTCCCCTAGAAGCTTTTGTTGAGCACCCACAAAAATAGAGTTTTTCCCTTTGAATCTTTCCATGTGTGGGTAGAAATTTCAAATTTTCTTGTCTTACTTTGCCTTGGTTGGCCAAGAAAAGTAAGAGTCTGTTTAGTTGAATGGAATTGAGAAATAAAATTGGAGGTGGGAATTGAGGATAAGGGGGTAAAGATGGAAATTAGAGGTAAATTAGGTAATGATGAGATGTAAAAGTTGTGGGGCCCAGGAAAAGTGTGAGATGGAGAGAGAAAGCTTGTGGGCCTCAACCTATATGGAAATTACTTTTTTCAATTCCATTTGTCAATTCCCTCACAACTTTCCTGAAAAGCAAACAAGCCCTAAGAGGGAAATGGAAAGTGGAGAACATTTCCTCACAACTTTCCACAAACTTTACTTTCATCATTTCCTCACAAACTCTCTCCATCTCACACTTTTTTCTTAGCCCACAAACTTTACTTTCCTCATTTCCTCTACTTTCCATCTTCACCCTTTTACTTTTTATTTCTCAACTTTCCTTTTCTTACAACCAAAAAAGTCTATCTCTCATATTATTTCTTCCTTTATTTTCTCTCTGTTCAAGAGTAGTCTAAGGGAATGCTTCATTGGGAGGAAAATGGGAGAGGAAAGAAAATGAGGGAGGAAAAGGGGGCAAGGGAGAACATTTTCCCCTGCTTGGTAGGAGAGAAAATAGGAAAGGAAAGAAAATGGGGAATGAAAATAGTGTGGGCCTCATGCCCCATTTCCCCCCTAACTTTTCCCTCCCAAAGTGGAAAGATTTTGGGACAAATTTTTTCTTCCACTTTATGCCCTTATCATTCTCACGCTTCTTCTTCTTCACTCACATTCTTCACAAACCATTCCTCTCCTGCTTTCACACCACACACAACCGAGCGTCTCATTTCTCCATTATCAAGTAATTTTCTTGCCCCCATTCTATCTTTCTTTGCATATGAAGGTCAAAAAAGTTCCCTTTTTATCTTGCTTGTTTCCTTTTATGTTGAACGCTGGGTGTGTGTGTTCCATTCTTTGGTTGTTCAGTATTTTTGTGTGTGTTTTCGCGTTTAGTGATGGAGAGAGAAGTAAGAGTTCAAGGCAACCATTATCTTTTCTCCAATATCTTGCTTGTTCATGGCGGAGGGTTGATTGTTGAACATTGGACAACGTGGGTGTGGGTATGGGTGTGTGTTCTATTTTCTGCCATTTACGAGAAGACCACATTGGAGAACATTGTTTGCCTGAATATTTCTCTTGCTTGTTTCATTGATATTGTTTGCCTGAATCATGGGTTTTGATTATTTTTTTTATACAAGGTGTGACATTGTGTTACTAATTCCCTAATTAATTCAATAATACCCTGACTAGCTATGATAGAAAAAGGATTTTCAAAATATCAATGTCCTATCATAGTTAGCAAAAGAATATCCTAATGATTGAAATAATATCTATGATAGAAAAGAATAAACTAATACAGCACAGCTGCTATCATGGATAATTTATTGCTAACCATGTTAGAAAGGATTTGCCTAACATGGTTAATAAACAAAACTAGATGATATTTAACAATAAATAGCTATATACATGCGGAAACGAATGCAGGCCTATACAAATTGGCAATATACACTACTAACTAATCTAAATAACCTTTGAAACCTAATTCCCTTTCCTGATGCTTGCGCCTGTGCATGAATACCTGCAAAAATGTGAGTAATCGTGGGATGAGACAAAATTGTCCCAGTAATCACCGCTTAACTCACTATAATAGTGAGATGTGCGGTAGCGAGGGCGTCTAAAGGGTACCACAGTTTTAAAAATCAATAATATATATATATATATATATATATATATATATATATATATATATATATATATATATCTAATTTCCTTTCATCCATCACTTAAATCCTTCTGTCACGTCTCAGTCAACTCAAATTCATCATCTCTACTTCCCATGTATCACTCAACATCCCTCAAACTCACCTAAAGATGCATTGTGCCACCACGGTGCATTCAAACATCTATTCTTCACTATATGATTTGACATTGTGTCCCTCTCCATAATGAGGGGACAATTTCCCTCTCTGGCAATCTCCAGAGAAGGAACCCCAATTCTGTTTTCCATTTCAGAATGGGAACGGTTGGGCTCTCCACTGCCAAACAACCGTAGGGGCGGTTGGGCTCTTCAATGTCAAACAACCGTAGGTCACTTCTCTCAATAAGTCAACCTATGAACCCCGATCCAATCAATTCTAAAAAGGATCCTCAGTACAAATAACTGTCGATTGGCCTATCGACAGTTATCATCGCGCGATGGTACATAAATATCAGTGTCATGCAAACCTCACCATATCCCTATCAATATTACATCCACAATAATCAACATCATGCACTCTCACATCGCCTTTCAATCCATCATCCACAATATTTCATGTTTTTCCTAATAATTCTCCCCACAATCTCAAATTCAACATCTCATAACCTATGATATATCCAATCCATGATACCTCTCAATATCTCTGTCAAAGTATAAACATTCCAATATCTATACACTCACATACACAATTCCACAATACCACCAGCCAGGGTACTAAATGTATTAAGTCAAATTCTTGTACGAAAATAATCGTGTTTGAAAAGGCACCCGATAGCCTGTTTCTTATAAAAATACCCTTTAAAGATAATATATATGTAGAGGGTGAGAAAGGATTTTACAAAATCCTAGCTAACATCACCCTCAATGTTATAGTAAGGTTAAGTGTGATTACCTATCGTCCTTAGCACTTTATTGTTCTTCCCTACCGTTCCTTGTAGGTTTTCCCTTCCAAGCACCTTCCATAGTATATTCTCCTATTTCATATAATAAGGAATGTGAGCATCTATTCTTGTTTATGTTACTTAGCGTCACTCTCGATCCTAATTACTACCCAATATCTTCTTATATATTTTATTCTTAGGTAAACATTCTTGAGTCAAAGCCAAAACCAATAATCAAATTCAAATTAATCAACCAAAAGCCAAGGAACAACAAGCATACATTTCCATCAAAGCAATATAGGAATTAACACAATTAAATTCACCAATTACATTTCATTTAAAATTCCACCCACAATTAGGCCACAAGCGAATAACAAGACAAAATGATCAATTGTAAAATCAAGAATCATCAACATCCACAGTTTATTAATTGAGACTTTACACTACATTAAATAAAGCCAACTTCAAATACATAAATCATCTTCCTACTTCATTTATCCAGCTATCTGTTTTCTTTGATTATAAAGAACTAGTTTAACATTTAAGGACTAGAAAGAACTACTAACATAAAAATCTGATTTTCTTAATAAAGTTGGCAAAACAGTAGGGAAAAGATTCCACAGCAACCACTTACATCTAGATTCTAGTAACCCAGAATGAACACTTACATCAAACAAGAAAAACAACATCTACAACACTGCACCAATGCCATTACAACAGCACCATATTCAATTAGCCCATAATTTCTAATAAAATCATATATAAAACCAAGATCTCACATTTCAATAGTAACTGAACATGTAGTGATCAATAAATAATCCTCTTCAGTTCAGCCCTAAATAAAAAGGAACCCAACATTTTGAAATCCACATGTAGTTTATCACAAAAGAATATAGCCTTTAATTAAGCCTATCACAATAGAACAGAAAATGAAAGCAGCATTACCAAGAATCTCATCAAACTTATCAAAACAAAACACCCACAGACCAAAGCAAAATAAATATGAGAATGATATAGAATTTATGTCTTTTACTAGGATACTAATACAAGTGTGTATACATTCATTCATTCTAACTTACCAAACTAACACGGTACCCAAATGATGCAAGGAACAATTTATATTATCTAATAAATAAAACACCCAAACACTAATCATCCAACATCCACACTTCCTTTATGTTTAGAGTCAAAATTTGTTAAAGATAAATACAAGATTTGAGGATAATCAAGCAAGAACATAAACAAATTAACCACACGGTCCAACAAAAAAATAACATCCTAATCCACCCCTACATGGTAAAATAAGCTAGATATCCTAACCAACACTATCCACAGCAGAGCAATGAAAATCCTCAATGAACATACATAATCAATTAAGAACCATACATAGTAAGACCATTCACTTCCACCACAATCACCACAATCAAACCTGGGAAAATCATTCTATAGCTCCATTAAGTTTAAAAAAAAATTTAGTTAAATTAGAGTTATGAACACAAAATCCCAAGGTGGCCATCTAATTGATATCCCCAAAATTAGGGTTTTCACAAAATCACCAAATCCTAAATAAATCCTTCAAATCATCACTTAAGATATTCAAACTCAAAACTTAAAACATTTTTAGATGGTTTTAAAACCCAAAACTCAAGCCCTAATCTCGGCCTCCCCTCTCTACACCCGAAAATCGAAGGAATAAGGTAAGAAATTGAAAGAGGAAACTCACTGGTTCAAAACCCAGTTCGCCGGCCTTGCTTGGGCTCGCCACGGCCGCCTCACAAGTCCGTCGTTCGCTGGAAATCGTGACTGGCCGAGGGAAGGACGAAACAGAGGAACCCAAAATGAAAGGAGGGTGAGAGGTTGAAGTTAAAAAGGAAAAGAGGAGAAGAGTGTGAAAGGGAAATCTTACTACTATTGTTGTTCACCCTTGGAGCCGCCGTCGATTGTTCTCGCCGGAAAAGCTTCCGCCGCCACGAGGTTCGTTGGAAAAACAGGGGATGGCGGAGGAAAGGGGAAATGAAGACGTGAGGAGGTGAGGAAGTAAGCACAATGATGATAAAACTAGGAGAGCAAGTATGGGTTTAGTGAAAGGAGGAAGTGAGAAGCAAAAATTTGATGGTGATGATGAATTTGAGAGGGGTGTGCGGCGGCAACAAAATGAAGGAAGAAGAAGAAGTGTGTTATATATGTGGGGAGGGTTTTTATTAGGGTTTAGGACCCAAGAAAATTGTCATAATGCCCTCCCTTAGTTTCTTCTTTTCATGAGATGCACTCTAACTTCCTATTAAATTAAAACCTCAATTTCATTAAATAGAATCGATATTTATTAATTCCTAAAGATTTTGGTCCCTAATTAATATATATATATATATATATATATATATATATATATATTTTCCTATTTTATTCAGGATGTTACACAAGGGTTTTGATTAATTTTAGTTATTAGTAATGGAATTTATTCTCCATGTTTTTACAGTTGATATTGATGTGTGTTCTTGTTCTCTGGTAGTGATTTGATGAATTTATTCTCTGGTAGTGATTTGATGAATAGGGGAATAGTAGGATTTCTCATCATCTCATGTGTTTAGATAAGCTATTAGAGTCTTTGAGTGTGATGCCCTTGCTTGCTGCATTAGTTAATAAAATGTGGTGTGATGTAAACAGAGAAATTTTGCCACATCATGGAACTAGAATGTTTAAATTTATGACTTTTAAGTGAGATCCTTTACTTATATAGCTGACCATATATCCTTTACTTATAACTAGAGGCTTTGAGTGTGATGTCCTTGCTTGCTGCATTGGTTAATAAAATGCTGCATTGAGTTTTGACCATCAAAGATGCCTCTGTCATCAGAGAGCAAGGCAATAAATGTCAGTTTTCTGGCTGTTTGTATATATTGGAATGTTGAGAATGCTAATTCTATGAGCCTATCTGTGTGAAGAGGTTATTAAAGTAACCTCTTCTTTTCATATATATATATATATATATATATATATATATATATATATATATATTGACTGACGAATTGCTACAGTATTAGTTCAATGGTATGAAGTAGTCCTTATGTTTAGTTAAAAAAATCAGTCCTTATGTTATGTTTCATTGCTTGTGACATGCCGACCTTGTGCAGTGTACTTGACTTGAATTGTGTGTGTGTGTGTACATCTTAAATAATCATTTTTCTATTTTGATATGTAATTTCATTGTGGGTGCACTTCTATCTTGTTGGCTATTCATGTTTAAATTGCAAATTGACATGTAATTTCATTGTTTTAGAAACATAATATTTTTTTGTTTGTAGCTATGTGGTTTTGAATTGCTCTAGAGATGATAAAACATAATAAACAAGGATTGTTCAAGGATTATAGTGGAGAGAAGTTGGATTTTGAAAATGAAATTAAAGAGTTCACAAATATTGAACTAGCAACTCAAGGTCATCATGTCAACTTCATCTCCAACTTAAACCTCAATACCAACTACAACTCCACCTTCAATCATGTCTTATACGATTGGGAACAACATAGGTGAATGTGCATTGTGCAACTTGTTTGTTATCTTGTACATGCAATGTATTTGTTTGAAGAGATGTCAACACTGGTTGAAAGGCCTTTAAGTTTTAGTAATGTTGAAAGAGAGAACATAAGGAAGGAGAACATTCATGAAACAATTAGAAGAAATAAACAAGTGTCGTGATGTCGTTCGTATGGACCACTAGCATTTATGAATTTATGTGGTAGACTCAGAAAAATTGGTAGAATTAAGGATTCTAAAAATGCTACTGTTGAAGAGCAAGTTGCAAAATTTCTTCACACTTAAGCGCACAATGTAAAAAGTAGATCAATGGCCTTCTACTTTAGCAACTCCAGAGAAACTATTAGTCGTCATTTTTATAATGTATTACAAGCTATTGTAAGCTATTGTTTCTCTTGAGGCTGAATTTCTTGTGCAACCTACTAGCTTAGTGGTTCCTACAGAAATCAATAGTAGTGCAAGATTCTACCCTTATTTTAAGGTATACCTTTTTCTTCATTATATTTCTGTTATTTTACATTTTATGTACTATGAGTAATCAGAATTTGTAATAGGATTGTATTGGAGCAATAGAAGGTACTCATGTTCGAGCAAAAGTATCAAGAGAAGAATCAGCCCGTTTTCGAGGGCGTAAAGATCATCAAACTCAAAATGTTTTCGCTGCTAGTTCATTTGATATGAAATTCACATGTTTTAGCTGGTTGGGAGGGAACTGCCTCAGATTCAAGGATTTTTAAAGATTCTTTGTCAAGAGAATATAAATTGTTGATTCCTCAAGGTGAGTAAGAAACTACAAATGATTTTTCATTTTTTTAAATGTGTAGTTGAACTTATGGTTCACTTCATATTGTTTAGAGAAATTTTATCTTGGTGATGCTGGATTCGCACTCAACCATGGTCTAATGACACCTTATAGAGGCGTTCGTTATCATCTGAAGGAATATTCATCAAGAAGACACAAAATGCAAGAGAACTTTTTCAATCTTCGACATGCTTCATAGCGAAATGTGATTGAACGAACATTTGGTGTTCTTAAAAAAGATTTAATTTCCTATAATTGCTAGTGAGACTGAGCCACATTTTTCAATGGAGACTATGGTTGACATTATCATAGCATGTTGCATATATATTACACAATTTTTTGATGGGCGTTGATCCTGATGCGGAGCTAATATCTGAGGTTGATTGTGAACTATCACGCAATCGAAATATAGATGATCAATGGGCCAACAATCAAGAAGAGGACTACAGACAAGGGTTTATTTTAAGAGATGCCATAGCACGCGTGATTGTACCATACTATACTTTTGCATATATTTTCATGGCCAAATTCATTGAATTAATGCATGTTTTGATGATAATTGCACCTAGTTTGCATAGATTCTAACTATTGCACTAATTGTTGGAATTTGTTCTAATCAAGGGCAATTGAAGCCTTTTTAGCCTATTATAATGTTTTACATGTTTTCAAAGAACTTTCTGATTCTACTTCAAGTCTTAAACCATTGTAGATCATTGAGGAAACTCAACAAATGAGGAGTCAAAGGAGATGGAATCAAAGAGCAAGAAGGAGGAAGCAAGAGGAAGCAGAGAAAACAAAGAAAAACAATAGAGAAGGGTGGCTGGCCAGTTGGCGAGCCACGGGCGAGTAACTGGCAACCATGTGAATAAGTTCGCACTTCTCGCCACTTGTCTCGCCAGTTGGCGAGCCACTGGAGAGGTGGTTCGCGGCTCTCAGCCCTTGCTCGCCAGTTGGCGAGCCACTGGCGAGCCTGACGCTGTCAAAAATTCTGACGTGATTTTTAGGGTTTATTGGGCCTATAAAAGCTTCCTATCATGACCCAAACCATTTTCTAAGCACCCTTAGGCCGAAAATAACTGTCCCAATCTAGGGTTCTTCAATTTTCTCCATTCCCCACTCATTCCAACTCATTTCTATGCATTCCCACCTCATTTCTACCTTATTCTCTACCATTTCTTCACTTTTCCTCCATCCTTCTACCATGAATTGGACCTTGGAGCTTCTCTTGGTGGCTTCATCTTCTTCCATGTGTAGCTAGGCTTCCTCAAGATCTCTTGGTGATGGGTTAAAGTGGTTCAAACTAGGGTTCTACAATAGGGGAGTTTTTCTTATTTCAATCTTATATTTATGACTTCCAGCATATTGTATTTGGTATTTCTCTTGGAATTTCCAGATTTTATGTGTTGTTGAGATTATGAATATGTAATTGTTGATGAGATACTTGTGCTGATGGATTGGGTCTTGTATTGAGAACTTCATTGCACTAGTGTTAATTTCAAATTAGAGTTTTTGTGGTTTTATTGTCTTGCATGATATAATGTGTGAGGATTTAATCAATTAGCTTATTGATGTTGATGCTTATGTTAATTGTTATGGTTGAACTTATTTAGGTTGAATTGTCAAGTTCACTAGTGTTTAGGTAATTTAACTAATTGAACTCCCATTAAAGTATTCAATACAATTCCCCAATCTAATCCACAAGAGTAATTGGGAGAAGCTCCTTAACTAGTTGCTACTTGATTTGATCTATTGCTAATTGGTCGTTGGGACTAACAATATTGAGTAACTTGAGAGAAAAATTCTAAGTAATTTCATTACCTATCCAAGTATTCAATTGGCATAGGGTTAAGTTAAATCAATTAATTTCTCAGCTAGGGTTGAGTGGTGGTACAAAACATAGTTGACTCATTCCTTTGTTCTGTAATTAACAAAGCCTAGTTGGATGATATTGGCTCAATTAATCCTCACCCCATAATGTATGCACCCAAGTTTGCTACTAAGACCCTAACCAAGAGAGCCCTCATCTTATTGGTTGTCATCTTTCATTCCGTTTTACCATAAAAATCCAAAAATATGTATTTACATTTAATAGTTTAAGTAGATGATCTTTTAAACCAAACCCCCAAACTAATTCCTTT
This sequence comes from Mimosa pudica, assembly GCA_029929735.1. Lineage (NCBI taxonomy): Eukaryota > Viridiplantae > Streptophyta > Magnoliopsida > Fabales > Fabaceae > Mimosa > Mimosa pudica. Next base: position 11,182,042 of record JAKELP010000033.1, on the reverse strand, counting down.
GCTTGTTTCAATTGCATTTAGTACCTTAGGTTGATCATTAGACTCCTTGCGAACGATCCGGGGTTGTACAACTCTTTACAATCCTTGGTTTTATAAATAACTTGCATTTAACCCCAAGGCAATTAGGGCAAAGGTTAAATCAACGCTAAATGTGGCTTAATTAATTAACCCATCATGGATTATGATTTGAACTATTGTGTGTTTCTTTGTATTGCTTCAAAGTGTGTGTTTCCTATATATTATGATATAAACTATATTGTGTTATTTCTTTTTTATTGCTTGAAAGTGTTTGTTTTCTTTTATGTTGTAAACCATTATGTTAGTTAATGAAAGATTTTTCATCTCTAATTCTCTACGTCTTTTCTTTATATTAATTATTTCTTTTATTTCATTTATATTAAATTTTTCAATTATGAAGCATATAATAAATTATATTTATATTGACTAATAAATTATTATATTAATTCCATTTATTTATTTTTATTTCAAGAAATGTTTCATTTGTTGACTTATTAGAGAAATATTTTTCTTTCTTAAAATATATAGTTTTTTTACACAAGTGTTTACAATAAGGGTATTTTTGTAAATGATGACAGGGGATTACATTTTCCCTCTTCCATCCAAGCAATATAGGGGATTACATTTTCATCCCAGTTCTCCTTCCTCCCTGTTTTCTTTTCTCCCATTTTCTTCCCTCTCCCATTTTCCTCTTATCCAAACACACCCTAAATTTCTGGTTGCACAAAAGCTAAACCAGATAGGCCCATAGAAGATGCTATAGGCTTGTTACGTTGTGGTGACATTTATTGGGTTAGGGAACACATCAACGGTTCAAATTAACATTGAATGGTGGGTTAAGAAGCAAATTTGCCCCTATTTTCTCGTAGGAGCATGCCACCCTTGGAAGTTATTTTGGTGCAAATAAGCCCCTGAAGTATTTTTAGGAGCAAATTAACCCAATTTTAAATACTTATACTTATATGGACTATTTAAGCCTTCTCATTTTCTCTCCACCACCTCCCTCCTCCCCTCCCCACCCCATAAACTCTTGGTTTAGCTGGTAATATACAACCAACTCCCATATTAGTAATCAACTTACACCCTCCCAACCACAACTTCTCCAAGTTCACAAACTGAGCCACCGCAGACGCCACCTCCGTCGCATTAGACAAATCCATCTCCACCAAATTCACACAATTCACAGCCAAATTAAGCAACACATTTCCAGAAAAGAACTTAGACTACAAAAGATCAATCCTTTTTATTGTTCCTAGTTAGATTTGAAAAGCGTGGCTGTCACCCAAGAGGGGGGGGTGAATTGGGTGAGGGAATAAAACTTTTCAAATCTTGTTTTCGAAAGACTGTTTGTGCTTGGTGATGATATTTACGAAGTAGTGATATGCACAAGTCAGTATGTTATGTGATGCAAAATAGAATGTTTGAATGTAAATTTATGCACACATAAATTTATCCTGGTTCGGTCACCCAGACCTACATCCAGTCCCCAGGCTCCACCTGAGATTTTCAATCCACTATTCTTGTTTAAACCGGGCACAAGAGAAGCCTTTACACTTTAGGTTTTACGAGCACGGGTTCACCTAACAACCCACAGGTTTTACAACGGGTTCACCTGCAAACCTTACAAATGCAAGTTTTACGGGCTAACTTGCAACCTATGGAGATTTAGAAAACTTCTAAATGCTCCCCCTTACAAAATGTAAGATTACAATTATGTTCACTCTATGAACTGATTGTGCTAAACACTTAAGCTCAAAACTAACTCTCTCTAAGAGTGGATGATGTTACTCACTTAAGTACAATAGAATCACTCTCTGAAAAATATCACAAATCTGGATCTGAGAGTAGTAGAAGATGTGTAGAATGAAGAATATGATATCTCAGACACTTTGCTCTGTTCTCTCTTTTTCTTCCATCCTTCTCTTCTGAATGAATGTCTCTTTTATATTTGGCTTCATAGGCTTCGGTGGCAGGTTGAATATGAACGTTTGAATAAAGCCGTTAATCCTATGTTACCGTTGAGAAGTACATCTTCATTAATGCTTAGCAGGGTTGACTTGCTTTATCTCTGAAAAGTAGTCCTGACACCTCTGCTCTGACAAAAGCATTCTGATTTCTGAGTATGTGATGTTTACTCTTGCACTCTTGCTGACGGATGATCATCATTCATCCGCAAGTGGTAATCTTGCTCTGCAAGTGTTAAGCTCTGAGTCCCAATGTCAAGAGTCTTTCCATCCGGAAGCTCATTTGCATCCGGAAGCGTGACCATGTTCTGCACATACTGGTTAGTCCAACATAGCAATATATATATAAGAATTATACATGCTGTGGGAAGCTTGTTTGCTATGGGGAGTAGTTTACTTAGACTGTGTTCTGATTTGGTCTATGATGTATCCGGAAGCATTTTTACATCCGGAAGTAAAACCACTGGATGAAGGATCTTTGTTCACTATAACTCACTCTCACTTAGTGTATTTCATCCCAACACTCAGCGCTAGTCACTAAGCTATCGGAAGCACTTTTACTTGACGTAGTGAACTCACTGACGTTTAGGGATATATTTCTTTTATCAGTCTGTGTCAGTCTAAATCTATCAGGAAGCACTTTTACTTGATGATGTAAACGTACTGACGCTTGGGGTGATATCTATTCTATTAGTCTGCGCCAGTCTAAATCTAACAGGAAGTGCTTTCACTTGGCGAAGTAAACTCACTGACGCTTGGGGTAATATCTAGTCTATCGCTCTGCGCCAGTCTAAGTCTAACAGGAAGCAAACTCACTTCCGATTGAGTCATAGCTTAGCCTTAAGATTTGTGTGCTTAATGTTCATGGACTAAGTTAAAACCCTATTGATTTACTTGCTGACGCTGGGGGATGAAAGCATTCATCCGCATGCGCAAGTCCTAATCTATCCGGAAGTAAATCCTCATCCGGAAGCACTCTTACTTGGGATCCTATGTTATCCTATTGCTTCCTAGGCACTTGGTCTAATCCTCTATATTTTAGTCTTCATCAAAACTTAAGATTCTAACATTCTCCCCCTTTTTGATGATGACAAACCTAGTTCTATTAATTAAGTTCCTAAGGAAGGATTAGCAAGAGAATAAAAGCAATGGATAAGAACAAGTAACTCAGACAGATATTATTGACAAGCAGAAGTTACAAGTCAGAGTTATACAATCAAATAACATATACAAGTAAAGAATGTATACAAATAAATTTCACTAAGTATGAATGAAGATATGCATGAAAACAAAATCAACAAAAATATTTGGATTGGGGGTTAGAGTTTGTGTCTCTTTTTCTTTTCTCTCTCTTTTTGCCTCTCTTCATTTTCTCTTTCTCGCTCACTCTGGTTTATCTGGGCAATGATATCTTGAAGCTCTTTTTCCTCTTTTTCCCTTCTGAGCCTCTCTGATTCAATGGACTCCTCGTATGCCCTTTTCATGTTCTCTACTTCTTCATACCCAGGGAAACCTGTAGCATCGTCGAAGTAGGAGACCTCTCCATTGGGATAGTGGACAGCCCGGATTCTCACATTCCATGCAGAGAAGTTGGGATCCTCCTCAACTTCCTGGACTTTCCTTTTCCCTTTCCCTTTGCTCTTCCTTTTGCTTTTGCCAATTGGAGGAGTGGGCATGGCACTTGCTCTTTCAGCATCGAGGCAAGCCATCTGACCAAAGGATAGTTTGTCAGTGAATCCATACTTCTCAAATTCTTCAGGAGTCATGTCTTCAATTTCCAATTTGACTTCCTTCAGAATTGGAACCGCTTGGACCACTGGATTTTCTTGCACAACCTGAGCAGATGAAGTTCCTTGCTCAGGTAGGTCAGATGGAGTCTCTTCCTCAGACTTATCAGATTCAGTGGTGGCAATTAACTTCCTGGCACGTTTCCTAGCAACGGCCTTCTTTCTGGGTGCACTGAATCTGGCTGCTGGCTCAGACGAGGGAGGAGGATCAGAAGATTGCTCAGATGAAGGGATCTCAGACTCTTGCCAAGAGGATGCAGGAACAGGCTTGGCTATCACAATGGGAGGATGGTTGGGTCTCTTCAGTCCCCACTTCATTATGATCTCCTCAACCATCTCTCTACTTGTTTTATTTGGAGGAGGCTCTGATGATGACTCAGGTTGTGAGGATTGTTCATTCTGCCCAAACACAACCATCTCCAAATGTGATCCTTGCTTAGCTGTTCTCTTCTGCTCCATGAAACGGATGGCCTCTCCTCTTATAAGGCTCTCTGCACCACTCAGCCTCTGAGACTCATATGCACGACGCAGGGCGGCCGTGATATCTTCATCAATCCAGAGTGAAGGCTGGCTGAGAACATCCCTTGTGGCCATACTTAGGCGAAGAGTAGACATAACATTTCTCCCCCTTTTGTCATCATCAACAGGGGTGAGTGTCAGGGATGGAGTGGATGTGGAGGAGGATGGAGGTGGTTCTGGGCCAAATTTCTTGGGAGGGGAGGGTGAGAGGGTAGAGGTAGAGGATGTGGGAGAAGATAGGTGTTCAGGAGTTTGAGGAGGGTCGGGGAAGCAACTGGTGGTGACAAATAGATCCTCATAAGGATGAGTGGAGGAGTATTCTTTGTAGTTGGTGGAGTCAGGGGTAAAGGGTAAATGGTCATCGGTGCCATATAATGTCACAAGATCTTTCTTGCTGTACTTGTGCGCCTCTGGATATAGCCACTCATTCATGCTTTCATCTGATATCCCCAGTAATTCATTCAGCGTCTCCCATGTGAATCTGAAGGTTCTCCCCCTTACTGTGGCGGAGAAGGAGAGTTTGTGGATTTGCTCTTTCCCATCAATCTTCCTGTACTTGGCCCTGCCAGAGAGGGATTGGCAAAAGACTCGCAGGACGTTGACGTTGTAGTCTTGGTTGATGCCCAGCCAAGGCATATACTTCTCCAAGTAAGGGCGCAGATGAGGAAACCCTAGTTCATCCAACTTGTCCAGATTGATGAACAGGCCATGGTTGAAGACGGGAGTGGATGTCTCAAATTTGGCGGTTACACTCTCCAATGCCCCATCTCTATAAACTGTGGGATCATCTTCTTCCTCAACCCTCTGCCTCTTGGAGGATGGCTCCTCAGCGAATTGAACCTTCTTCTTCTTTTCCTTTCTCTGAGCATCCTTCTCTTGTTCAGAAACCACTACCTGTTCTACTCGACCAGAAGTTCCAGGCTGACCCTGGACGTTTTCATCCTGCCCTTGTGTTTGCCCAGAAACTTCACGATGTTCATGATGTTCATCGCTATGTTCTTTATGATGCCCAGATTTACCAGAGTGCTTGTGACTTGATTTCCCAGATTTCGACTTGTGTTTCTTGGATGAAGAGGCTTTCTGGGTAACTGGGTTGGATTCATTCGAACCGGCCATTTTTTTTGTATGAATGTTGTGAAAATAAGGATGAAATGCGAGGAGTATATGAAGAGCACGATGAAGAAGATGAAGTAAATTTTTTTAGAGGAAAAATGCGAGTGAAAATGATGCAAGTAAAAAGTGAAAGTGAAAAATGACAACTATTTATAGATAAAACTTCTGAGGATAAAATAGGCATCTTCTTTCAATTTTTCACACATTGGGTAACGTAAGTTTTTAAGTTGAAATGACACACCTGATGACACATGTTGCTTCATTTAGTCAGAGAAGGCACAACGTTTCATAGAGGAAGTTGAAACGTTTTCTGAAGTGATGTGTCCTTTGGTCTGGCACTGGCGCTCTCTTGACTTGATCATCTAGTGTCAGTGAGTGATCATCCGGAAGGAGTTTTGCTTCCGGTTGAAGTGATGCTCTTGATCACTTGAGTTATCATCCAGCGCCAGCAAAAGAGTATCCGGAAGTGATTTTGCTTCCGGTTGGAGTCACTTAAGATTTAACATTGTGGAGGACCTGCAAAACTAAGGATTGGCACTTCGATGCCTAAGTTAGTTCAGTTAGCAGGTCTTAGCTATTAAGCACAGATGTTTAAACCTCATTTGAGTTGTATCAACTTCATGCTACACATCTGCTCTCAGCCATTTGAGTCAATTAAATCTGGCTTTGTCTTTTTGTACTTCCTCACAGCTTCAACATTTGTGTCAGGAGAAGAGGCAACAATGTTGAGTTATTTTTCTTCTCCATTATCATCCTTGTCGTTGAAGACCAAAAGGAGTTTCAAGAAGGAAATCTTCCATTGATTGACTCAGCATCATTTGTATTGTGATGAATGTCAATTCTCTCTTTCCCTCCTTGTTGCTTCCAGTCTTCTTTCCTACAATATATCAAATAACCCCTTTTTCTCTTTTCAGTATCCAGACTTGGATCTGACTTGTCAGTTTGTAGGAAATATGTGATTCACATGCATCTAAAGATTATTCATTATGAATATGGCATTGCAAATCAACTATGACTATATGCATATGGTTATACATGGTTTCTGATAAAGATAGTCATAAATAGTATGTAGAGTATGAACATTGTGTGAATTTCCTTATTAGCCCTATAATGTTCATGCTTATGATGCTTGTTGTAAAATCTCAATATGTCCGTCTAACATTTGCATAGGAGATTTTACTGTTGCATGCTTCAACCTTAAATAATCCCTTGCTTACCCAAGGAGATCTTTTATACTTATCCTTGGCCTGAAGCACTTTCTTAGGAGAGACAGGATTCGCAGGTTTTCTCCATGTGAGTTGAGACATCCTCTCTCTCTTGTCCTTCTCAGGATAGTTGAATGGAACTCTATGATAGCTTATCCCTGAGACAAGGTCTTTGTTCCTTGTGGTAGCGCACTGCTTCTTATGATTGAACCAGGTAGTTGCAGCAGTGACATCACCACGAGTTCTCTTCTTTGGGACAAGAGGAACTCTTGATCTTTCCTGCACAAGTAAGGCACTAGGAGGATGTTTTGGTACCCATTTGTACTTGGGTCCTACTTGGTTAGCACTGGACCTTACTTGTCCTTTAGGAATCCATACAAATTTATTTCTCACATTTGAATTTCTTCTAAGACTGCATGTGTGAGAAATATGTCCTAATCTACCACAATAATGACAGATAATGGAATGATAGTCAAAATGGGGTTTTCTATCATTATCATGATTAATTTTCTTTAGAAAAGCTTTTTGTTCCTTTGAACTCTCAGTTTCTTTTGAGAGCTTTTCTTTTTCCTTCAACAAGTGTTTACAATCAAAACATTTTTCAAGACATGTTGAAGTTTTTCCTGCCGATCGTGGGCTAACTATCGGAACCACTAGTTCTTTAAAAGAAACCTCGGAAACTTTGGACGTAGAAGAAGAAATTAGTTTTTCAAGTTTCCTATCTTTTTCTTTTAAGCCTAGAAGTTCTTTTGCAAGTTTACAATATTCGGTATATAACTCATTGTATGCATCTTGTAATTCAGAAAGTTCAAGTTCAGATCCAGATACCTCACTTTCTGAATCTTCTAGGCAGAAATGGATACTCTCCTCACTGAAGCCTGCTTTCTCAATATCAGCTTCCAGAAGCTCATCAGTAGATGATCCACAAAGAGCATGAGTTGAGCTTTGGACAGCTGTGCTTTCAAGAGATCGGTTAGAAGCATATATCACATCAAGAGTATTCCAAATATCTATAGCCCTAGAGCAATGTTTAATTTTCTGGTAATCATTGTCAGATAAACTTTTGTGCAAAATTTGCATTGCTCTAAGATTTAAGTAAAATAAACTTTTGTCCTCTTCTGTCCAATTTACTTTTGGTTTGAAATCAGAGTCCTTTTCAAAGACATCCCACATTTTGAAATCCGTGGATAGTATAAAACTTTTCATCCTTCCCTTCCATAAGTAAAAATCAGCATTTTCTAACACAGGTGGGATAGTATGATCAAAACCTTCAAAACACATTTTGCAACCCAAATCAGCCTAGGTCTTTGCACTTGAGATCGTTTGATCCTTTAAACAAGTGACCTTGCTCTGATACCAAATGAAAAGCGTGGCTGTCACCCAAGAGGGGGGGGTGAATTGGGTGAGGGAATAAAACTTTTCAAATCTTGTTTTCGAAAGACTGCTTGTGCTTGGTGATGATATTTACGAAGTAGTGATATGCACAAGTCAGTATGTTATGTGATGCAAAATAGAATGTTTGAATGTAAATTTATGCACACATAAATTTATCCTGGTTCGGTCACCCAGACCTACATCCAGTCCCCAGGCTCCACCTGAGATTTTCAATCCACTATTCTTGTTTAAACCGGGCACAAGAGAAGCCTTTACACTTTAGGTTTTACGAGCACGGGTTCACCTAACAACCCACAGGTTTTACAACGGGTTCACCTGCAAACCTTACAAATGCAAGTTTTACGGGCTAACTTGCAACCTATGGAGATTTAGAAAACTTCTAAATGCTCCCCCTTACAAAATGTAAGATTACAATTATGTTCACTCTATGAACTGATTGTGCTAAACACTTAAGCTCAAAACTAACTCTCTCTAAGAGTGGATGATGTTACTCACTTAAGTACAATAGAATCACTCTCTGAAAAATATCACAAATCTGGATCTGAGAGTAGTAGAAGATGTGTAGAATGAAGAATATGATATCTCAGACACTTTGCTCTGTTCTCTCTTTTTCTTCCATCCTTCTCTTCTGAATGAATGTCTCTTTTATATTTGGCTTCATAGGCTTCGGTGGCAGGTTGAATATGAACGTTTGAATAAAGCCGTTAATCCTATGTTACCGTTGAGAAGTACATCTTCATTAATGCTTAGCAGGGTTGACTTGCTTTATCTCTGAAAAGTAGTCCTGACACCTCTGCTCTGACAAAAGCATTCTGATTTCTGAGTATGTGATGTTTACTCTTGCACTCTTGCTGACGGATGATCATCATTCATCCGCAAGTGGTAATCTTGCTCTGCAAGTGTTAAGCTCTGAGTCCCAATGTCAAGAGTCTTTCCTTTCGGAAGCTCATTTGCATCCGGAAGCGTGACCATGTTCTGCACATACTGGTTAGTCCAACATAGCAATATATATATAAGAATTATACATGCTGTGGGAAGCTTGTTTGCTATGGGGAGTAGTTTACTTAGACTGTGTTCTGATTTGGTCTATGATGTATCCGGAAGCATTTTTACATCCGGAAGTAAAACCACTGGATGAAGGATCTTTGTTCACTATAACTCACTCTCACTTAGTGTATTTCATCCCAACACTCAGCGCTAGTCACTAAGCTATCGGAAGCACTTTTACTTGACGTAGTGAACTCACTGACGTTTAGGGATATATTTCTTTTATCAGTCTGTGTCAGTCTAAATCTATCAGGAAGCACTTTTACTTGATGATGTAAACGTACTGACGCTTGGGGTGATATCTATTCTATTAGTCTGCGCCAGTCTAAATCTAACAGGAAGTGCTTTCACTTGGCGAAGTAAACTCACTGACGCTTGGGGTAATATCTAGTCTATCGCTCTGCGCCAGTCTAAGTCTAACAGGAAGCAAACTCACTTCCGATTGAGTCATAGCTTAGCCTTAAGATTTGTGTGCTTAATGTTCATGGACTAAGTTAAAACCCTATTGATTTACTTGCTGACGCTGGGGGATGAAAGCATTCATCCGCATGCGCAAGTCCTAATCTATCCGGAAGTAAATCCTCATCCGGAAGCACTCTTACTTGGGATCCTATGTTATCCTATTGCTTCCTAGGCACTTGGTCTAATCCTCTATATTTTAGTCTTCATCAAAACTTAAGATTCTAACAAGATTCAGCTACTAAAGCCAAAGAATTGTAAGTAACTCGCATGCAAATTAAAGTAAAGAGTCAAATGGGTCACAAAAGGGTATCCTTTTAAGACTACTGGGAGTTGTTCTGTTCTAAGGGGTTTTAGGATTCTTCTTCTATGTGTGGCTTCTATGGAGTGAAATGATTTGCAAACCAAGGAAAATGATTTTTTATCAAGTGGGTTTGATTCAAGGAGGTCTATTATTGTGAAAATGAGCTCCTTAGACAGAAAATCAAATGGGTTTTGTGCTGCAGGGGATTTCTGCTTCTTCACAATAGCTTCTTTAGAGAGAAATGCGTTTTGAACATTTGTGCAAATGAGAGGTGACGATTAAAATAGTTGTGGGCTTCTTCAAAGAGAATAGTATTTTCACTCGTATTACAATCAAGGTTTTAAAACCCGAGCCGGACGTCGAGCCGGAAAACTGAGCGGGTCATGGTTGAAACGGTTGAAACGGTTGGACCGTTCGGTCGAACCGGTGACGTAATAATTTAATGAAAATTAAATATATAAATATTGTTAATACTTAATAACTTAATATAATTAGGATGAAGATATTTTTTTAATCAAGTTCATTTTTTTTCTGTTGATATATTTTTTTCTGCAGTTGTCAATTTCTGGCCGGGTCAAAAGCGGGCCAACAGCGGGTCAACCCGGGTCAACAACGGTTAACCCGGTCAACCCGGGTCAACTCCGGGTCAAAAACGGGTTGCACAGTAAACGACCCAACAGAGGCAATCGGGCCGTTTTACCCACCGGCCGACGGTCCGACCGGTCGGACCGTCCGGCTCGGTCCGGGTTTCAAAAGCTTGATTACAATTCTCCTCTTCGGTTTTCCTTGATTTTGCTTACAATTTTCTTAGTAACTAATTTTTATTCATCAATTGTTGCTTATGTTGAAGAGAGAGGGGGAGGAGTCACATGAGAGGGGTAAAATAGTCCATATAAGTGTTTAAAATTAGGTTAATTTCCTCCTTAAAAAAACTTTAGAGGCTTATTTGCAGCCAAAAAAACTTTCAGGGCAATTTGTTGTTTAACCCTTGAATGGTTTAGATGTATTCATAGTTTATTTTCATGCATAAAATAATTTTAAATTTTATTATAGAAACATAAAATCAAAACCTTTTTTATGGCCACTCTTCCAAAAATTAATTTATCATTTGAAATTTAAGAAAAGGGTTAACCCAATTTGAATCCCCACTAAGTGGATAAATTAAAAATTTTACATATGAACCACCTAAGTCTAATTTGAATTAAATCAATTATACATGCTTGCCCAAATGAATCACCCCGGATGAAAAAACACCCACAAGAATAATGGACTGATGAAATCATTCCATGGAACAATGTGAGTGACTGACCTATAAAGATGACCAAAGAAGAACGAGAAGATGAAGAGGAAGAAAACAAATCAGGATCATACTTGCGAAATGTTGGTTAGCAACTTCTAAACAATAATTTGTACCCCTCAAACTTGTGCACTCAGTTTAACTGCTCTCAGATTAAGGTCTCAATCATAGCTAAATTAAGTCAAATCCAAGCACAAATCAAGCAATACATTGGCCACCAAGCATGCTCAAACCCAATGCTCCTGAACTTCATAACAAACTCAACAGGTAAACAGCCTTTTTGGTGGTAAATAGAAACTGCGCACGCAAAGCAAACAACGATGCTAGAGGATTCCTGATTTGGGCAGCATACCATTGTTAAGAAATATTTGTATCAAGAAAGTAAAAAGTGTTTGTGTCTGGATGAACCATATAAGAATTTCTAGGTAACGGGTGAAAAATGCTCCTGTATAAATATGGTCAAGTGTCAATAATACGTTGTCATTACATATGCATATTTGGTTATTTACAGACATGTCAAGGCCTAACTGGAACAGCATCTGCGCCTAAAGTTCAATCCATTTTCCTTGGCCAAGGGGCCTTAAATAGCATTAGAAAAACCTGGAAATAGCATGAACAAGGCCTCAGCTGACACCACGGTATATGGCACCGGGTCGAAGGTCATCCATATTTTCAATGTTTCTATAGCCATCAACTTCCCTCAGACATGTCCAGCCCCGACGTGCCAGAAAATCACGGTAATCATCTTCAGTGTAAAATATCTTATCCTCAGTAACAGGGATATGGTCAGATTCATCATAGATGTATACTTTAATGGCCATACCTGCGATCATAATTACCAATGTCACGACAATCAAACCAATATTACAGCATTGAAACATACAGTTGCACACATACAAGAGAAAATGAGCACTTAACCATTTAGTAAGGGTCTGCTTGGATTAAGGGAAAATGGGGGAGGAAAATGGGGTGGGGGAGAGTATTTTCCCCTTCCTGGATGGGGAGAAAATGAGAGAGAAAATAAAATTGAAGAGGAAAAGTGGGTGGACCCCATACCTCAATTTCCTCTCAAGTTTTCCCTCCTGAAATGGAGAGATTATGAGAGAGAGAAATGTTACCCATTATTGTCCAATAATCATGCCTCCCTCACTTAGTCATTTTTCTTCCTCCCTATTTTCTCTAATCTCTCAAAGCATGATGAGGCATAACATTTTCTCTTCACTTTTCTTTCCACTCCATTTTTTCTCCTTCCATTTTCTTTCCTCCACATTTTCCCTCCATCCAAGCCGACCCTAACATAAAATTTTCTGGCCGCTTAATATTGCCTTTATAATTCCCACCTAAGATTTGAATTATACCCCATACACGCATAAAGGTTAGTCAAGCATTTCTCATTGAAGCTGACTAAGACCAGTTACATGAAATCCTCCAGTTCAATGATGAAGCAAAAGGGAAATAAATGAACAACTTCCAAACCTTAAGGACTTGCCAAGAGAGACTTTCAAATATTTCTACTACAATGGTTAGTAAAGAGGAGAAGTGTAAAATTCATGGGGATATTGCTGAGTTAGAGCCTCAGATAATGAAGATCTAAACTCCTATACTTCTCAAGGCACTAGTATTCAGGTTTAACTTGAGGATGAAACTGACTCCCAAGAGTTGGCTGGTATTAAATGATTCCTTTCATAAGGATGCGATATATGACTGTTGTTACACAAGGCCTAACAACAGGTTGCATCACGTGACCATTAAGATTCAATTCCCTTCCCACCCTCACCCCAAAAAACAAAGCAATGTTTTTTGTGTGCAAGCAACCCAGCAATGCACATCTTAGCAGATTCATGCTGGCATAAGGTGATTATGCCCAACAAAACTAACAAAAATAAATCACATGCAAGTAGAATAAACTGAGCTTAAAATACCTTCGTCAAGGTGAAGAGTGTAACTTCCCAAGGGCATGTCACGGTCAAGACTTCTAATTATCTGGTCTTCATCCTCCAACCAAAATGCACGTCTAGTTCTCAACCTAAAAGCGGCCCTTATTGCCTCCTTAATGGCATCAGAAGTGCCATCTATACCAATTCTTCTCGTATAGTCACCCCATTTCACTGATATAACCCTCCCACAAAATGACTGACCTTCCGCACCTGCAACAATAAAGAAGCACATGTAGAAGATAATACATCAGAGAAACAAGGAAAGAAAGTGATCCAATGTTTTATTCAAATATAAAGGATCAAATGTCTGAGGTTTGTTAACACTTCCTTGAATATGCTTATGCTTATACAAGTATGTTGTATTTATGAAGAAACAACACGGATATAATCATCTTTAATCGAAATACCCTATCATAGATATTAAATAAAGATGCTTGGGGGAAAATGCTCTTCCATTTGTTTGTAGTACTTGTTCGCTTCTCTAATTAGAGTTTGAGAACAATTCAAACCAGGGATCCAAGCATATACCATTTCCAGGAGTTTCTCTCCAATTCCAAGGAGGAACTCCACTTGCTGCAACAGCATCAGCTGCAGCAATAGCAAGAGGATGTCCATCATGATCCAAACGCCTCTCAAGATTGAGTGTTGGTCTACCGGCTGCCAAAAGCAGGGCTAGTTAGTATTGTGAAAAATAATAAACTGCCAACTGCAACTATGTGCTACAAAACATAATGGATGGGTCAAAGGTCTAAAATGTCTAAATTCTAAAATGACTTCAGAAACTTAAGTTTTTTTTCTTTTAGCCTCAGAAACTAGTAACTTCAATACTTCCTCAAGCCCCTCATATGAGGCGTCTTCCAAGAATAAAAGGTGGCCCAAATTATAACTTCAATAATTCCTCAAACCCCTCATATAAGGCGTCACCAAAAATAAAACGTGGCCCAAATTATGAGATCTTCAGTCAGAAAATTAGAAAAATTCAATGTTTACACATAATCATAAGGATACACAAACTAATAAGGGCGAAATGAGGAGCGTCTAGCACTGTGAAGTTTTTTTAAGTCCTTCAACGCAACTTAACTTTTAAAAGTAGAGCGTTTTTAACACAACCATTAACTGAACTCTAACATCGTTACTTTATAATATGTGGGGCTCATACTTTGTGCACATGTCATTTTTTCATTTCTCATTGACTTCGGTTAAGGGTCGGCTTAGCTTAATGGTAAGCTCGCTTGCCGTGGGGTCTGAGGTCATGGGTTCAAATCAACCTCTCTACATAATGCAGAGGTAAGGCTACCTAATAAATTCTCTTCTCTAATACCCTCACCAGGTGAGGACTAAAACTAGGTTGGCCTTTCTCAATTGGACTTTGGGTATGAAACATCAGCCACTTCCATCTCTCATGTACTATTCTCTTCAAAATCCTAATGGTTGCATCAACAACTTGGCCACCTGCAACAATCATCCCCTTGTTACCACCATATGCCCTGCCCCCGTTAGACCCGTCTCCATCAAGTGCGCCACCATGCCAACCACCACCCCAAAACCAGCTACCTCCAGCCAGCTCAAACCCCACCATCCATGATTGTAGAATTAGAGTTCAAACCCTCCACTCTTGCGATCTATGGGAATCATGGTCACACTCGTCACCTATGGTGTATTGCAGGTTTGTTTATTCACAACATTTTCTTCTCCTTTTGATTTTTTTCCCCTCATTTTGCTGGTTCAAACTCATAAATCTGAATCCTTTTACATAAATGCTGATTGCATATTTGTTTGGATTTGAACTGTGGTATTGTACATTATTACCGACTGGATTTTCTGATTTTAACGACACTCATATTGAATTTGAGATTTTTTAGCATATTTCTTGTATAGATCATATAATATCTTGGAGATGGCTGATGTGTCATGCCCAAAGTCTAATGAGAAATGGAAAAATAACATGTGTACAAAGTACGAGTTCTGCATATTATAAAGTAACAGTGTTAGAGTTCAGTTAACGATTGCGTTAAAAACACCCCAATTTTGAAAGTTCATGACATTCAAGGACCTTAAAAAAGTTCATGGTGCTAGACGCTCCTCACATAAAAACTGTTATTGAATTTGCACCTTGCCCCACAAACTAATAAGGGAATAATTGGAATATTTTTAACAACTTAAGCAATTTAACTACTGTCAATATCATGTGCAAGATGTCCAAATCACCTAAGGAACCAGAGGGAGTATTTTGAAATGAGAACATTTCTCTCTCTACTTGGTAATGATTATTATAACCAGAAATGATAACTTTTCCAACAATGGAAACAGAATTATACGGGAATTTTCATTTATTGACAAAGCTAATGAATGATCAGTTGTAGTAGCCTCAAATGACCAACAGAAAATTATACGCATAGATTAAAAATGATCTTTAACATTCAAAAACTTTCAATGACATATAATTACATAAGGCCCTGCAAGGATCTAGGACAGGATAGTGAAAAACCTATAGAGGAAAAAAAATAACTGCTCAGATTTCTGATATTCATTTCCATCTTTGAATTCTCTTTTTCTTTTTGGTTTGCTCAAATAAAGTAATAAGAAGTTAAGAACGTTACGTTACTACAAGCCATGTGAAGTAAAAAGGGTATTTCATTATTCATCATGTTATTCCTACCCCTACCCAAACACTTTTCAGGGGGAAAAAACTGGATGCCAAACCATTATAATAGTAGTCAGTTTTTTTTTTTTTTTGGCAATGAGTGGGTACTTCTCACAAGCAGTTATAATTTCCATACTTAATTGACATTAATAGTGAGGACACTTTCTTCTACTTACAATCGAAAATACAGTTGACTAGGAACTGAAACAGAATTCACATTAAAAACAAACCCGATTATCAAACATGAAAAACTCAAGGAAACATGTGAACAGATTATGCAGCAAAAAGTAGGAACCTAGCAATTCAATTCCATTGACATACCTTCAACTGGGCCGAAAGAGATGCTGGTATCGTCTATACCTGTACAGCCAAGTAAGCAGTCAAACAACTGTTCCTAAACAGAAAGGTAAACTTTTTACTGGACTGAAAACAGGAAAGGAATGAGCTTGGAACAAGAATTATGTACAGGTTACCGTTGCATTTAAGGATTAAGAAAAGAATTACCCCAAGAGGATTACTGTTGTCAATTAGAAACTAAATAAAATTGACGAAATAAAAGATCCAAGAAGGCAGGCAGAGGCTCCCTATTGAAGGGTTGTATTCAACAAAACTAGGTGGGACTTCAAAAAGCAACATTCAGAAATTATACCAGACAAAAATCTAAAGAAATGTTCTTTTTTTAGCCCATACTCAGCCATCGAATATTCAATGATGTGTCAAAAAAGCAATTGCAAATACTAATAAGGAAACTATGATGACACAAAAGGCGTCTTCCTTTCCCGAATATTTTCTGGTTCATTAACCACAAGAGGAATGAAAGATGGAAGTCCATTTCATACATGGTGATAGTTATACAAAAGTTATGATCATAAATCGCAAAGATTAATAGTTCAGCAGATTGCCAAAAGCATAACGATACTAACGACAACGGTAAATCTAATTGCACAATCACAAAATTCACCCTACCAAATATGTTATTTCGCTATAGTCATGAGCATTTCAAATAATGTAATTAAGTTAGCTAGAAAAACAATTACACCTGGAGATATAATTAAGTATGATGATAACTTGATGAAACCATTTAACTTACTCTTACTCCCCCTCTTACAATTTAAGCAGAAAATTAAAACTACACTACACAACTATTCCAAAAAAAGAAATCAGTCCTATAATTAAGATGCCCTCTTTCCAACAAAACATATTGGGTCTCAGGAAAATATAGCCTATTTGTCAGTAATTTGTTACATCACACCCATTCTGTTAAACAACAAGCAAAAACACCCCAAGGTTTTTTTTTTTTTTTTTGGGCGTGTCAAGTGAGATTAATCCCTCGCCGTTCTGAAGTCCCATATAGGGGTGAACAGCTGGCCTATGAATTTACTCCTTTCGCAAGAGCTAGGGTTTGAACCCCAACCAGTCAACCACTTGCTTAAGGGACGAGAGTACTTACCACTCACGTCAACCCGCCAGGTTAGTTCTTTAACAACACATAAAGCAGAGACCCTTTTTCTTTTCCAACCATATGACAAACTATCCAATCTTAAAATCCCCACAAAATAATGAAAACCCAAAAAAAAAATCACATTTTTGAAAAAGAAAAAAAAAACTGAATACCTTTATCTGCAAACTGCATATAAGAGTCAACCTTAGGAGGTGTAGGACTCTTATACTGCATACTCTTATTCCTCTCTCTCAAAATCTCCTCAATCTCTTTATAATAAGACATCTTAGCAGACCCACTTCCCCTATCTTGATGCTTAGCCTTCTTGAACTCCTTCAACAGATTCCTCCATTTGTCCGTACACATAGTGGGCGATCGATCAAACCCTTTTTCTCTCATCTTGGACGATATTTGTTCCCACAAGTGCTTATTAGACTTTGATGTGTTGAAATATCCGTCCATCTCACGACGAAGGGCAATCAAATTCCTTGTCTCGTCTTGAACCCAAGTCTCAGCACGCTTTTTTGGAGCCTTGATTTCAACTTCATGATCTTCACCACTGCTTTCGCCAAGATTCATTGGAAGTTGTTGTTGCTGTTGATGGGGTGGAGGGAATTCTTCGTTTGAGACTACTTCGATCATCATGTCTCGGCTTCCTTCTTCTTTGTAGAAATCAATGGGTCGAGGCTTTTCTGATAAATACATCGTTTTTATTGTTTGTGTTCAAAAGGGATGAAATTGAGGGGAAGTGAGAGTTGGAGAAGTGATTATAGAAGGAAATAGGAAAAGGGTATGTGAAGGAAGTGAAGGAATTGAATTGGGAAGTGCGGATTTTGAAGTGAGTGGTGAGAGGGTTTGTGTAGAAGGAGAGAGAGAGAGCGTGAAGTGAAAGCTTGAATGGATAATTTGAGAAGAAAGGGGAAAGAGTTGAAGTGGACTTGTATGTCTTTCCATATGGTTTAGTTTCGGAAAATTCTAAATAAAGGACTCTAAATATAAATATGTAAAAGTACAAGTACGGAAAATGCCATTTAAATTCCTCCGAATATGCAAAAGGACAATTCAGAAACTCAAACTTCCAAAAGGACCATGAAGGAACTCGGACCTAGTTCACATTTCAAATTTGTGTGAAAGGACAATATTACCCCCATCATTAAACAAAAATTACTTCCCACCCAAACACCGCACTTGTTAACAATTGAACTTTGGGCATTAACTACTGAACTTTAGGCATTGACATTTTGAACTTAAGAATTAACTTCTTCGTTAACAAGATAACATTGGTGTTAACATTTACATCGCACCTGTTAATAATGGAACTTGCGGCATTAACAGCTGAACTTTAGGCATTAACATTTTGAACATAAGAATTAACTTCTTCGTTAACAGCATAACATTGGTGTTAACATTTACACCGCACCTGTTAACAATGGAACTTGGTGCATTAACAACGGAACTTTAATGATGGGGGTAATTTTGTCCTTTCACACAAATTTGAAATGTGAACTAGATCCGAGTTCCTTCATAGTCCTTTTGGAAGTTTGAGTTCCTGAATTGTCCTTTTGTATATTCGGAGGGATTTAAATGACATTTTCCCTTGAAGGTAACTAAATTTTTAAATGGATAAATCAGGTACTAGACCTTAATTAGAGTTATGAAATGTAGCACAGTTACTCAAATGTCTTTCTCCTCAAAATGTCTCCCACTTCCTTCACTCCCCACTCACCACACTGCAGAACAACCCCAATAACACTAACAGACCACCCCCACTTCCCCCCCGTCGTCATCATCATCATCATCATCATCATCATCATCAATTAATCACTATCACATTCCATTGTTTTCGAAAAACAATGGAAATGTGGGACGACGAGGCAGACGATTCGAGCCGAATGGAGGGGCTGTAAAAGAAGCCACGGCGCCACTGGCACTACTACAAAAATAACAATTTAAACCACTTCATTTAGACCACATGTACAGTAATTTAAAAAACTTATTTAAACCACTTTTTTAATATATGTGCTTTAAAATATACTATTAGGTGGCAGTTTTTTAAACATGTGGTTTAAAAAGTGTAAGTAGTGGCAATTTTGTAAATATAAAGAAGTTTTAATAGCTTGAAAAAACTCCATTTTCTCGACAATCCATTTTCTCGTCATTGCATTTCCACAATCCCACTTTTTCAAAAGCTTCAACAGTGCATGGAACAACAATCCAATGTTCACAACACCAATTTCACCTTCACCACACCTTCATCATCATCATCATCATCATCATCTTCATCGCGTCTTTCCAGGCCGAGATTGATGAAGGTTCAGAGGCAGAACAATGCTCAGAGTTTGAGAATCGACGACAATTCGCAGTCTCCAGGTTTCAATCCTTTCGCTTCGCCTTCTATTTTCGATGAATTGATGATAATATACGTAATACTGGAAATGAGCCATTTGTGTTTGGATCGAAGAAGGTTGTTGATGAGAATTTAGGTCATGGAATTGTTGATCAATTGAGGAATCTGAAAATGGAGAATGTGAATGCATTTCATAGTGGTCATATCTCTCTTTCATATGGAAGCTATGACATCTGCAGATCCGAAATCTCCTTTGGTCATCTCCACAAGCCCTTCCTTCCTCTCTCCTCTTACGCCTCCCTTGATAGGGTTTGTTTTCATATTTTTATCATTTCATGGATTCATGGATAGTGCAGTTTCAGGGCAGTTATTAAACTGATAGTATAAAATTCCTGTTGCATTTTGACTTGTGTTTTGGTAACTACCGAATTAGGTGCATCGTGTACTTTTGGATTTAGTTTCATCTGCTGCTAATGCTACACCTGGTCTTGGACGATATCCTCCATTTAAGAGAGAGGTAAAATGATTTGCTGGAATCTGGAAGTAACTTGGTCTACATTTTGAGAATTGTTTTTCTTATGTTTCAAAAATTTCATATCAGCTTGTGGCACTTGCAAGTTCTGCCTTAGATGGATTTAAAGTTGAATCCAAAAAAATGGTGGTTGCTTTAGTTGATATGGAGCGTGCATTTGTCCCTCCCTAGCACTTCATTCGCTTATACAGAGGCGGTATGTGAGATTTCTAACTCTTGCATAGATATCAAACTTTGTGCAATTCAATGGACAATGTCAATTGAGTGTCCTGTGTTTCTCATGGTTTTGATTTACATGCTTTTTGTTGTTCTAAGAGATGCTGAGACATATGTGATTGGTCTTTCAGTAGTCATTTTGATTTTTTCCTGCCTTTTTTATAAATTAAAAACTAGGTCCCATTCTTAAACTGTAAGAAATCATATATATGATGAGAAGGGTAACACTGATCTGAGATTTGAATAATGGATATTTGATGATCTGATGGTAATATTATAGTACTTTGCAGTTGTTTTTCTTGTGCATGTAATGTTTTAACACCTTTTACCAATTGCTTTAGAATGGAAAGGCAACGCAAAGAGGATGAGCTGAAGAACCGGTTTTCTAAAAGGGCTTCTGATGCTGAACAATCTATTCTAAATCGGGTACGAGATTGTCTTCTGTTTTCTCCTTGAGAAACTAAGTTTAAATGTTATTTGTGATATAAAGCACTTCCATTTCTAGGCTACTACTAGTCCTCAAACAGGACAACAAGGTGGAGGAAGCTTAAAATCAATGAAAGACAAATCTGGTCAGCAAGATAAGGATACACAGGAAGGATCCGGCTTGAAGACTGCTGGGCCCGATGGAGAGATAACAGCAGGTTCCTACATATTAATCATGGAATTATATTGTGTGCCTAATTGTAGGATCATCCATATAAATATTGTTGTGTGGCTATTTGAAAGCAATAATGAAGCCAACATTTATTGAAATCACTGAAGGAAAAAAACTGGAATGAGTTTTTTCCTTTCATTTCTTGCCATTTATAAAAAGTTGAGTAGCCTTTTTATATTGCATGTTTAACAGATAATAGGTTTGTATAACATATAATAGGTTTGTATAACAGATAATTAGGTTTGTAAATCTGCACTGTCCATAATATCTAATATATTAGACTCACATTAATATATGTGACGACAAAGTTTGATGTCTTCCCTGCCTAGGCTTTTGTTTTTGTTCTATCTATTGCTATTCTATAGCAAAAAATTATCTCTCTTAAATTACAATATACTTAACTATATGTTGAATCAACTTCTAACTTTTCTCATGGATTTTCTCCTCAACACAGGATACTTATTTAAAAAAAGTGGAAAAACTAGTGGCTGGAGTAAAAGATGGTTTGTACTGAATGAAAAGACTGGAAAGGTGAGTAATTGTTCTGATGTCAAAGGCTTATTTGCAACTAACTATCTTACTCGATTCAAATGTTATAATTTTAGGTATTATGGTTAGTAATTATTCTGTTGTCAAAGGCTCTGAACAAGTGATGCCCTTTTGATGATCTTATGAAAGAACCTCTGGCTGCAATGATTATGATGTTATAATAAAAGCGCAAATTGCCATTGAGTTATTATTGTCTCTAAGTTTTTTGGTTCTGTTTATGTGTTCAGGTCTGACTGCTTTAAGTTTTATTACAATTTCTTGTGAATTGTGATTACAGTTTGTGATAATAATGATTAACTTTTTTGAAGTACAATAATCCAACTAAATATATACTTCAAGAATCTGGTCCTTTTTTATTGTCTTTTAATATTTAGGCTCTGCTTTTACTGCTTAGGTTTTCTTTGGATCTTTCTAACCTTTATTTAAGATTAAGCATTATATTTTCTTAAAAAGAAAACTTTGAAGTTACGAATTGTGAATTTGTTGACCCTTCGTAATGTCATCTGTTCTAATTGTTTTACACCAAGGCCGCATGTATTCATTCCATGAAGCCAATGATTTACTTCTAAGGGAAAGAACCATTATACCTGGTAGAGGTTGATGTATGTGATTATATAATTAACAGTGTTACATGAATTGATTTTATGAGGCTATTAGTTAGTATTTTTTGTTATAATTCAAAGATTGGCTTATATTGGAGCTTGGTTACACCAACAAACAAGAAGAGAGACACTTCCGAGGAGTCATTACATTGGAGGTATGACATAAACATGTTCATTATATGAAATTTTTGTAGAATAAATGTTAATGTTGAGCATGTTCATGAAAGATCTAGCGATACCATAGTGGATCTATCTTTATGTCTGAGTATGTCAGGACTGCATGGTGATCTTGTAGTTAGAATGATTGGGATATTGTTTGAATAGGATAGTAAAAGAACAAGTATTTATGCCATGTGAACTCAAACTATTTAAAGAAGACCTTGAAATGGTTTAGATATAACTTAATTGTTGGTTATCAAACTATTCAATTTAGAAATTCTTTTCCTTTTCTGGCGTGCTGTTTCTCTATTAATTTTATAGTACTAATTCATTTAAATTGCCCTACTTGTTTCAAATGTAGCCACGAGAACAGTCGGTGTTATTAGTAAAATTGATCAAGCAGCTTCAGAACCAAAAGCCCTTGCAGCTGTACAGGCTCTTCTTTCGAACCAGGGACCCCCCAAAACTTCTGAAATTCCGTGGGTTGCAATAATAGGTCAATCTGTTTCAATAGCATCTGCTCAGTCTGGTGCTGGGTCCGAGAGCTCTTTAGAAACTGCTTGGCGAGTTGAAACTGA
Organism: Mimosa pudica; assembly: GCA_029929735.1. Taxonomy (NCBI): domain Eukaryota; kingdom Viridiplantae; phylum Streptophyta; class Magnoliopsida; order Fabales; family Fabaceae; genus Mimosa; species Mimosa pudica. Next base: position 11,159,271 of record JAKELP010000033.1, on the reverse strand, counting down.
GAGCTTAAAATCAAAATTGACTCTTTTTAAACCACATTTTTAAAAAAAAGTGGTCTAAAAAGTCTTTTTTTAAACCACTTTTTTATGTGGTTTAAAAAAAGCATACTTTTTACACCTTTTTCTAAACCACTTTTTTATGTGGTTTAAACACCCTTTTTTATGTGGTTGAAAAAGTCATTTTTATAGTAGTGTGGGAAGACGGAGCGGTGGATCTGAAGCTGAATGCGGGGTAGGGGAAGAAGCAGAGGCACCACCGGAAGATGGGGCGGAGAATGCGAAGCCGAATGGTGGCAAGGGCGGAGGTTGAAGCAGAGAAAAGAGGAAGGGGTGGGGTTAGAAGGTGGGGATCCGAAGGAGAATCTAGTGGTGGCGGCGGCGAAGGAGGCGAATGATAAAGGAGAAGAGGAGGAGGATGGGGAAGGGTTAGAGAAGGCAGTGGTGAAGACGAAGTGAAGTACGGGAACAGAATGGAATGTGGTAGCGATAATGATGATGTGGTAGCGATAATGATGATCAATAGGAAGTAGGAAATAGTCAGTGTGGCTGGGGGCCTGTGAGGGCGTAAGGAAGTGAGAGATGTTTTAAGTAAAAGGACATTTGAGTAATTGTGCTACATATCATAATCCCAATTACGGTCCTAGTATCTGATTTATCCTTTTGCAAATTTAGATACCTTCATTATCCTTTTATGTATTTAGAGTTCTTTATTTGGGATTTTCCCTTAAGTTTGTGATGGGGTATGATATTCAAGAAATTATTATTTGATGGGATTCTCTACAATCATCATGGAAATTATGAAATTATTATGTGATATAATTCTTAGAGAAATAGATAGTTTTATTTTGATTTAATTGTCTCAATTAGCATCAATCAGCCAAAATGTTATTTAACCTGCCACGTCAACTTGAATTTGGATTTTCTAAGCCTATATTTTCTAAGTCTCCTTTCATCCTCATCGTACTTTTCATCTAATGGCTCACAAATTGACACATGTAACATTGAAAAAAAAGAAAAAGAGAAATGTCATCTACGTTTTCCATCATGGCCTTCAACCTTCACATCTACATGCCACCACACTTTCACTTAGGGGTGTCCAAACCCGGGAGCAGGAACGAGAATTGGCTTTCCCGTTCTCTTTCCCGGAAGGGGGCTGGGAAAGGCTTCCCTTTCCCGTTCCCATTCCCGTTCCCGCATATTTCCCTCCCCATGCGGGAATTGGCGGGAACGGGAATGAGAACGGGATTTCCCGTTCCCGCATATTTCCAAGTCCCTGATACATATCAGAGGTGGAAAGACGAGTTGAAGCCTATTCATGTGCACCTATTCTCCCCTCCTGTCTCATGTTGCTTGCATTCATATAGTTACAAGGTATATGTTCTTCTTAAAAGAAGCACATGCACATAATTAAAGACAAAACTCTTCTTAACCAGCTAAAGATAAGTTTCAATCACACTGATTAACATAGACTAAAACTTTTATATTGGCCTTTAAAAGGACCATCTTTGAGTTCAAAGTCACTCAAAAATTGCTTGTAACATTCATTGTTCATACATAATCTGAGCAAACAACATACTTAAAAAGAAATAGAACTCATCCATCAAGCTTTTGATTACTTCTCAAAATTTAAATTTCCGGTTCACTTTAATGCTCTTGATTGAACGAGAGGAGGTTGAACAGAAGTGATTGGTGTTGACTACTTTTCTGCAAGCATAACTATATACAATTAAAAAAAATAATTCAATAAATTAGGCCAAACAAGTAAATTAAATAATGATATTACCATGCAATGCTTCCTCAACGTCATTATAGTCATCAATATACTCGAGTATGCTAGTTGATGTTGATGTGGATGCCAATAGCTAGTTTTGAGTACAAATAAGTGCTTCAACCATCTTAGCAGATAATTTACGTCTGTATCCATCAATTACTCGTCCCCCAGTGCTAAATGTTGATTATAAAGCCACAGTTGAAACAGGCATGGCTAGCACATCACGTGCCATCAAAGAAAGGACATGAAACTTTGAAGAATTCTCTTTCCACCATTGCAAAATTTCGAAGTTAGGATAATGAACATCAACTAACTCACCATGAAGATACCTGTCCAACTCTGAATATTTGTCTATATCAATTGGAGTCTTAGTATCAGCAATGAATTTCAACATTGCTTCACACTTACTCGCATCCTCAAATGAATCAAAGTTGAAGGGATCTTGCTCATTTCTATTCATAGCAAAACTATTACTACTTTCTGTTTCTACCTGTGTCTGACTATGACTAGTAGCCCCCTCCATACTCACCCTTGAGGCATCAAGTGAATAGTGATCAAATAACCGATAAAAGAGATTTTTTTACTTTATCTAACAGGGCAATTCGAGATTCAGGATCATTGGGATACATTTGCTCAAAAGCATACTTCAAAAACTTCATTTTATATCTAGGATCAAGCACCACAGCTATAACCATCAAGGGATTAAGTTTGCAAAGCTTCCCCAATACTTATCAAACTTTTTGTGCATATCTTTAGCCATATTAGAAAGCAAAGAGGCAGGGCTCTGTGCAGCTTTAAAGAGAACAGAAGCTACATGGGACACTTGTAGAAAAGCCACATTTGAAGTCACATAAAGTGATCCTGAAAATTTTAAAGTGACATTGTAAAACAACTTCAAAAACTTACAAAATTCTGTGGCTTGTTCAAATTCTATAGGCTTAGGAGGACCAACTAATTTCTTCTCAAAGAAGTACTTCTTATAGTCAGAATTTGCCTCCATCCTTGCAAACACTTTAGTGAATTTAATGGCATTGTGCAACATGATATAAGTTGAGTTCCATCTAGTTGGACAATCCATACTAAGTTGGCACTTTATTTCAGTCTTCGTTGATTCTTTGTACACATTGAACTTTTTTGACCTTGCAGGAGAAGATCGCACATATTTGACTGCATTCCGAATGGCTTCAATTGACTCATGCACATCTTTAAACCCTTCAGTAACAATTAAATTTAAGATGTGTGCACAACATCACAAGTGTAAGTACTCACCATCACATACCAAACCATTCCAATGTTTTAAGACCGACTTCAAAGCTGCTAGAGCACTATCGTTTGAAGTAGCATTATCAACCGTGATGGCAAACACTTTTTCAATGCCCCAATTCATTTCTCAATCTCTTCAATAATTGTGTCCCCCTGATGATTCTCAATAACACAAAAATTTAAAATCCTCTTTTGAATATTCCAGTCCTCATCAATCCAATGTGTAGTGAGAGACATATAATTGACATTTTGATTAGATGTCCAAGTATCTGTGGTAAGGGAAACATAGACTTTTTTGGTTTGGAAATACTTCTTCAACTTTGCTTTTTCTTCAACATACAAATGGTCACAATCCCTAGTGATTGTCTGTCTTGAGGGGATTTTAAAGCGGGGTTCTATGTGATTCATCATCACTTTGAACCCTACACTTTCCACGGTTCGATAAGGTAATTCATCCAAAATAATATGTTGTGCCACACCTTGTCTGCATCGCTCTTGATTGAATAAATGAGCACTTACACCTTTAGAAGACCCCACTTGAGTAGTCCCAAAAAAAGCTTGTTTCAACTTGTCGGCCCTGTTCGGATTCAAAGTACAAGAGTCCAAATGTCTTGTCAACCCAGAAGTACCACTCTTGTAATCACAAACAATTTTGCCTGAACAATAATTGCACTTTGCACGCCGCTTTCCATCTTTCTCAAGAGGTAATTTCACAAAGTGGTGCCAAGCTGAGCATCTCTTCTTTTTCTTTAGTCTTTCTTCTCTTTCTATATTTGTATCAACCACTGCTTCATTTTCTGAGGATTATCCTTCTGCTTTAGTCTGGGTTTTAGGATCCTCAATTTGTTGAGTGGTTTCCATCTTTACAACCGTTCCAGTTTCATCATATGAAAGAAATCAAAATGCAAATTAGTTATTATGAAGTTGGGAACAAACAAATGAGGCATAAAAAAGAAATATACACATACTAACATTGACATACACAAACATTTTATTACCATTAAAACAAAACTAACCCACAAGTTATCAAGCTTTTCTTCCCCTTGCCCTACTAATATTTTCCAACACCATCATATGGGCATGAAACTATAAAAAATTACAAGTTATCAAGCTGGGACCTTCAATATCTCAAGGTTACCATTATGCAGCTGCTGAAATTTCTAGTTTATGTCCAATCAAAAAAAAAAGAAATTTCTAGTTTATGTTATTCTTTACGATCATTCAACTGCCACAGTCAAAGTCCAATAAGTCCTGTCCTACATATTAAAAAATATAGCCTAAAACCAGCAAAGCACCTCACAGTAAAGTGTCATAAGCATGATAACCATCAATCGATATTCTACTGATGAAGATCATGCATACTTATTAGATACAATTTGGAGAATATCTTTGATGACACATTTATACACAAAATACGAATATTCATCATAATCACTGTAGACATGTATGCACATTCATTAGTCAAGGAACTAGTGTATTATACAAAAAAAAAAGAGAACCATGGGAAACCCACTCAGAAAACCCAATTCCATATTTTACTAACATGCAATCAGAATACCCACTCACCACCCAGTAAGAAAAAAAGAGAACAAAAAAATATCAGAAGACCATGGGAAATGATTCTAAAGAAAAGAAGAGAACAAAAGAAATTTCAAATGAGATGAGTTTACCTTTCTTGCGTTCAGCCGGAGATGTTTTAGCTGTGAGTATTCTCTCTACTGTGTTGAACACGATGGAGATTGAATGAAAGAAGAAAACGACTGATTTAGAGCTCTCCTCTATTCATGTACTTGTATGAGTTGTAGAGTTTCTGATTCTTAAGGCGAGAAAAAAAAGAAAAACGTGAACAGAGAAGAAGAAAGGGGACTGACGGCTGCAATGTGGAATGAGAGAAGAGGGGTGAGAGTTAGGGCAAATTTGGGCTAGAGTTAATATTTACAATTGGGCATTTGGGCCTAACAGTAAATCCCCTCACTTTTTATTTAGAAACTAAAAAAACAAGTGACAATATATAATTTAATTAATATTCCGGGACGGGAATGGGATTCCCTGGGTCTATCCTGGATTCCGTCCCGTTCCTGGACATTTCCCGTTCCCACCCCCCAGGAATTTTCCCGTCTTTGTCCGGGACGGAAATTCCCGTTCCCATTTGCTCGGGAACTGGACGAGACCCCAGGAACGGGATATGATGGACACCCCTACATCCACTTGCCACTTTCTTCAACCAATTGCTGACCATCTGTAACACTCTGTTACTAATTACCTAATTAACCATTAATATTTATTTCAATTCATTAATCTCTTTACTAACTATGATAGAAAAAGAAATTTCCATAATATTAATATCTCTATCATAGTTAGAAAAGATTATTCTAATCCTTTTATAATTTATCCATGATAGGAAAGAATAAACTAATACCACCTGAATACTATCATGGATAATTAATAGCTAACCATGTTAGAAAAGAATCCCCTAACATGGTTAGAAAAAAAAATAAACAACCTAATGTTCAATAATATCAAATACATATAAATATATGCTTACTAACCATGTTAGAAAAGATTTGCCTAACATGGTTATTAAACAGAACTAATTGATATTAAATAATAAATAAATATGTATACATGCGGAAGCAGATGCAAGCCTATACAAATTGGCAATATACAATTCAAAATAGTCTATATAACTACTACTACCTAATTCCCTTTCCTGATGTTTGCGCCTGTGCATGAATACCTGCAAAAATGTCAGTAATCGTGGGATGAGACAATTTGTCCCAGTAATCACCGCTTAACTCACTATAACAGTGAGATGTGCGGTAGCGAGGGCGTCTAAAGGGTACCACATTTAAAACCAATAATATATATATATATATGTCAAGTCTTCCATCCATCGTTCAAGTCCCTCCGTCTAAATCAACTCAAATTCATCATCTCTACTTCCCACATATCACTCAAATCCCTCAGTCAGTTCCAAGTCAACTCAACAGACGAAAATAAACGTGATTGACACTGTGCCCAGTCTCAAATCTGAAAGCATGAAAAAGGGAGCACTTTAAATAGTGAAAACGTCCCTGAAAAAGGGAGCACTATAAGAAGTGTACACATCCCTGGTTCCTTTACAATCCGAGGAACCTGTACAATTAACCTATCGATTGCGCAAATCGATAGGTTACATCGGCCGACGGTACTAATAATCAGTGTCATGCAATACTCACAATCCCTATTCTATATTTCATCAACATAACTCTCAACTCAACATGTAACTCTCTTTTCTATCCTCATCACCTCTTAAACCATTACCCAACACTATCCCTATATACATTCCACGCCATTCCAGATCAATGGCCACCACCAGGCAGGATAATAGTATATATAAGGTGTAAAAATCTTTTATATAGAAATAATCGTGTTTAAAAGGCACCCGATAGCCTGTTTTGTATAAAAATAACCTTTCAAAGATAAAATATATATATATAGAGGGTGAGAAAGGATTTTACAAAATCCCCAACTAACATCACCCTCAATGTTATAGTAAGGTTAAGTGTGATTACCTGTCGCCCTTAGCACTTTGTTGTTCTTCCCTACCGTTCCTTGCAAGTTTTTCCTTCCAAGCACCTCTCTTACTATACTCTCCTATTTCATATAACAAGGAATGTGAGCATCTATTCTTATTCATGTTACTCAGCGTCGCTCTCGATCCTAATTACTACCCAATCTCTTTTTCTTATATATTTTATTTTAAGGTAAACATTTTCGAATCAAAGCCAAAGCCAATAAACAAATTCAAATTAATGAACCAAAAGCCAAGGAGCAACAAGCATATATTTCCATTAAAGCAATATAGAAATTAACACAAATAAAATCACCAAAGACACCCCTAACCAATCACACTTTCACCAAATCAATATCTTATTAGGTAGAATCAAAACTTCTCACTTTGCAAATTGCAATCAACTATTATAACACCATAACATTCCTACATTATCTCAGGTATCATCCTCATAGATCAATTCACTCACCAAAACATGTCAAGTCACATATTGCAGTCACATTCAATTGTACTACTTTTGGCCATCTAAGGAGGGGAAAGATAATTCATTTCCTATGTCCCAAAGCACCATTTAATACACTTCAAGATGACACATCATGGTTATTTATCACTTTCATTCAATTCTAACATTTATATACACAACTAATCAACACCTTCTACTTTCTATAATTATATTACAATTTGAGATGTCTTCTGCATTGAACCAATTCAGCCATATCAGAGAAAAGAAACATAAACTCATTCCATTACTCTATTCTTTTTTTCAAGCACACAAAATTTTCTATGCCTGAATCAAACTCACCTAATTAACATTCCAGATTCATTACATGCCTTCATTTCTCTTATTTCGTCCTTGAACCCAGCAGCCACTTATGCAGAATTATTATTAAATTAACTAACTATATATATGTAAAGTCTTAATTTCATTACCTACACAAAACAACATTATAACAATATTAATTACAATCATCACAACACTTCCCAGTTCAAAGGCATAGAAACTTGATTCTCAAAAACCCACATGCAACCATATAATTTTCTCCATGGTACTCATGACCAATCTGAACATAAAATCAATTACATATGCCCTTAAAACAAAATTTACACAACACCAAAACAGTGGTGAGATCTATCAGTCAGCCCAAGAAAATACCCATAAAGAATAAGATAAGCATATGGTTCACCATACAATGTCATTTCACTACAAGGTATAGTAAAATGTAATTATACACATGAACAGTAGAAACATTCTTAATTCAATCTCATATGCAAGCATTAAAGCACTTGACTTCTCTTCACAAATCATTATTATGTTTAGCATCAAACACACACACCATATAATAAAAGTCAAATGTTTGTAGTGAACAAAGCAAATAAATTCAATCCCACTGGACATTATAATAACTAAGAATCAAACTTAAAATCCTAAAAATTGCAACACCATACCTACAAGATCAAGAACAACAGAAATAAAATACAACAGCCATAAAAATCAGAGTAAAACAACATAATCTCACCAACAAACAAAGATGCCAAAGGAAGAAAATCAATAACATATAAATGGCCTAAAAGTATACCATATATACCCGAACTTAAGTTATCTATCACTTATCAACTTTAAATCACAATTTGAGTCTCTCTTACAAACTATGCAAATCGGCCCATAAAATGTATATGGTACCAACTTCACCAAATTAAGCATACAAAGTAATTTGTTAGCTTCAATAATCTTATAGGTTAGTTAAGTTTAAGATATAAACACTTAAAAACCCACAAACCCATTGGACCAAGGTTAGGGTTCTCAACAAATTCAACCAAAATCATAATCAACATTCAAATAATCATCAAATCACTTCTCAAACACTACAAATAGAATTTTAATTTCAGTTTTGATTTGTTATATTAAGTCAAAAACACAACCCAAACTCAGCCGCATCTCAATCTCACCCGAAACAGCAGAAAAGAAAATAGAAATAGGAAGATTAGAACTACCTAAGCTCAATGTCGCCGGATTCCGCCATGAACCGCCGTTGGAACTCGCCGGAAAATGGCTTTTGCAGTGTTGGGCCAAAACTTAACCAAGGGAAAAGGGAAAACTATGAGAAAGGAACATTAAAAGGAAGCAAGGCTCAAGAAACACGAGAAAGGAGGGAGCTTTACCTTTCCCCATCGTTGTCCGCCGCCGATCTCGCCGGAGAACAGAAGAAGATAATGGAAGAGAGATGAAACCGAAGAAGATGACGAGAAACAGTGTGAATCACAAGAAACCAAAACGATTTCAAAGTTTTAGGGAGGAAAAGGAATTGTGGGAGGCCGCCGCCAACACTGCTAGGATCCGTCGGTTTGAGTTGAGAGGAAGGAGTGGCTTCGGCCCTTAGTGAAGAAAGGAAGAAGATAGTGTGTGTAGTGAAGGGGGGTCGGCGCCGCCGCGCCTTTTGCCGCCAGAATTCGCAAGGTGGGCGGAGGAGAGGAAGAGGAAAGTCGGGTGAGAGGGAAGGGAATTTGCGGCGGTGAGGCTCGAATGAGGGAGGAGGTGAAAGGAGGTGAGTATTTATATATATATGTTAGGGAAAATTACAACAAACTACCCTATTATTCATTCTTAATTATATTTTTAACCCAAAAGTTTGTATATATTACTATATCCCCTTCTTTCCATCATAATATTATCTACTATCCCAAATACTTGTTCATGAAAGTTTCTAACTCCAAATAATTATTTTAACTATATTTCCTTAAATTCCAAAAATTAAGATTTAATAACAATAAATTTCCATAAATTCCTCCCTAAAACTCAAATATCTTAAATAACACCTCGATAATTTCCAATTATCCTTAATCAAAATTTGGGATGTTACAATTTATCCCACTTTTTAGGAATTTTGTCCCCAAAATTCGCTAAACATGTCACCTAACAAGGAAAATACATAAGTCCACCTTCCATTCCTCATGTTAACTCTAAAAATTTTACTACAACTTAATACACTAATCACCATCCTTCATCATTTATCCTCATTCAATCTATATAGTAATCACCAATACTTATTCCACTTCTCCTAGCTCACCTTCACTTACTAACCACCCTAACCTCAAATCATTTCTACTAAAGTCCAATAAATCAATGAGAGACATTCTCTAAACTTCCAATCTGACATATTTCACTCTACTAGTTTCTTAATCTATTCTGCTCAATCACAAACACAACTTTAAAATTCATCATTAGATCAAATCATCTCAATCTCATCTATAAGAGCCTAGTGATAACCTATTATCAAGTCAGAATAGTTCACCATATCAATATATTACTCTAAGTCATAACCCCACAGTGTACTTCTCAATTAATCATCCTGACCTTAATTCAAACATAATTTCCGAAATCTCACACTTCAAACTAAATTTCCGATCATTCATCTGTTCATAACCAATATATAGTAATCAAATCCTTAAAATCAAAGCTCCTCTCAATTACCTCTATTTCAATCCATACAAACTCAACAATCGATACTTACCATAATTCCTTAAATGTCTTACATTTTCAAATCATGAATTCATACAATTTGATCCCAATTACTCTACCTTCCAACTGATACACTTTCCAATTTCTCCTTCATAAATAATCTATAAATTTTCGAACCCATCTCCCACTAAACTCCAAATAATGACGGTCTCTATTTTGAGTCTTCACCTGACCTATATAAAATAAATATCCATTTACCTTATCACTATATCGAATAAGATCATCCCCATGGATTCTTAATTCTTCCCCTTTTATCTACTAAATCCCTAAACATAAAATCTACTTGATCATGCCTCGATTACAATTTGAAGCATCCAGAAACCAAGGATTAGTCTACTCTCAACTGAAACTTACTCGAACCAAGTAAAAAAAAAATTCACCTTTCTTTGCCAAAGGCATTCGACCAAATAGGGGAAGAAAGTGAAATCCATCCTTTACTTCAAGCTTGCTTCCAAGGCATATAATATGAAATCACATCAACCAAACATTCTCAAAAGGAAAAATGCCCATTTAACCATTGCAACCCAAAACCATACCATGTAAATTCTCTTGTGAGCCCTTTTTACTCAAATAAATGCATGATTAAATTATATTCATGCTTACTTGACTATATTACACAAACGAACTAACACCCAAATCAGTTCTTAACCATTGTATACATAGAATAGCACCAAAACTTGTTACAAATTTCACCATGTCCTAAAAATAACACTCATAAGAGATGGATAATACACAAAATGAGTGGGTTTTCCCCTGATAGACATCATACAATCAACTAAATTCCCTTGACTCGGAGACGCAACTCTATTGATCAAAACAAATTGAATCACCAAATCTCATATAATCCATTACTAAATAATCAATAATTCAAACTTCATATAATCCAAATTAATTTACTTTTAATACAAGCACAAATAACATCAACTTAACAACTTTAGTTACTTTAACATAAACCAAAATCTTTGCAATCAGCCTATAAACATTTACTCAAACTTAAATCAATTTACATATACAATTACAATTTACCATTTCACCAAGAATTATCAACTATAAATTTCCATCTACCAAAACATTAAAAGCCACATCCTTCCCAAACATCATTCATAAGCTATCAACCAGTCCAGATTTCTAAACTTCACAAAGAACCCAAATTATTTCCTTCTTTCATAGCAGTAATAGGAAGCAACAACATCAATCTTAAGAGGAAGTATTTAAGTCATCAATTTGTCAAAACTGCACAACTTTCTTCACAAATCCATCGTATACATAACAAGCAAGCAAGAGAAATTTTAGACAAAAGACACAATAGATAATCACATTTGATTGGTTCATCAACATCAAACACCTAAACTGCATGAAATTAAATCCTTAATTACTTTTAAACAAACCACTTACCGTTTATTCGTTTAGCAATGGTAGGGAAACATCCACTCATGCAGTAGTAAGGGCTACCAGCATCTATTATTAAGGGGGCTGCTTCCAGTCACTAAATATAGTGAGGAAGCCTCCAGCCGCTCAATATAAATGGGCAACGACCTTTTACTACTAATGATGGTGATCTCCAACCATTATTAATTGAAAGATAATCAAAACACATTCAAAAACAAAAACATATCTCATGTTGAAGCTTATAAAAACAAATAATTTCAAGAAAATTTTATTACAAACCATATAAAAGCACAAGTCAAATCATCAATAAATCAAACAATTTACTGAACAAAACAAGAAACCAGGTCAGTACTTTCTTATTCCACCGCCTAAATGTCACTATATATTGTTATTTTTGAATTATTTTAATCCCTTAACCCAATAAGGTATCTCATGATGCCTCGACTATGGTTATGGCTAGCACATAACTATACTCGAGACCCCAGAAGATCATCCTTATTTCGTTATTCTTCCTAAATACTTATTAGTATCTTTGTTTATTTCATTATTCTTTCTATATTCTTCTCAATCTCTCCACATTACCTATTCAATTGCACTTATCACTCTCTCCCCACCACGGGATGAGTGATATACCTCTCAAAATGGCCAGATATTCATGCACAGAAGGAAGGGAATACTAAGAATGTATATTGCCAATCTACATGCAATGCAGCACAGTCCTAGGTTATCGTATACCAAATACTGATAACCAAGTTGTAACACTCTGTTACTAATTACCTAATTAACCATTAATATTTATTTCAATTCATTAATCTCTTTACTAACTATGATAGAAAAAGAAATTTCCATAATATTAATATCTCTATCATAGTTAGAAAAGATTATTCTAATCCTTTTATAATTTATCCATGATAGGAAAGAATAAACTAATACCACCTGAATACTATCATGGATAATTAATAGCTAACCATGTTAGAAAAGAATCACCTAACATGGTTAGAAAAAAAAATAAACAACCTAATGTTCAATAATATCAAATACATATAAATATATGCTTACTAACCATGTTAGAAAAGATTTGCCTAACATGGTTATTAAACAGAACTAATTGATATTAAATAATAAATAAATATGTATACATGCGGAAGCAGATGCAAGCCTATACAAATTGGCAATATACAATTCAAAATAGTCTATATAACTACTACTACCTAATTCCCTTTCCTGATGTTTGCGCCTGTGCATGAATACCTGCAAAAATGTCAGTAATCGTGGGATGAGACAATTTGTCCCAGTAATCACCGCTTAACTCACTATAACAGTGAGATGTGCGGTAGCGAGGGCGTCTAAAGGGTACCACATTTAAAACCAATAATATATATATATATGTCAAGTCTTCCATCCATCGTTCAAGTCCCTCCGTCTAAATCAACTCAAATTCATCATCTCTACTTCCCACATATCACTCAGATCCCTCAGTCAGTTCCAAGTCAACTCAACAGACGAAAATAAACGTGATTGACACTGTGCCCAGTCTCAAATCTGAAAGCATGAAAAAGGGAGCACTTTAAATAGTGAAAACGTCCCTGAAAAAGGGAGCACTATAAGAAGTGTACACATCCCTGGTTCCTTTACAATCCGAGGAACCTGTACAATTAACCTATCGATTGCGCAAATCGATAGGTTACATCGGCCGACGGTACTAATAATCAGTGTCATGCAATACTCACAATCCCTATTCTATATTTCATCAACATAACTCTCAACTCAACATGTAACTCTCTTTTCTATCCTCATCACCTCTTAAACCATTACCCAACACTATCCCTATATACATTCCACGCCATTCCAGATCAATGGCCACCACCAGGCAGGATAATAGTATATATAATGTGTAAAAATCTTTTATATAGAAATAATCGTGTTTAAAAGGCACCCGATAGCCTGTTTTGTATAAAAATAACCTTTCAAAGATAAAATATATATATATAGAGGGTGAGAAAGGATTTTACAAAATCCCCAACTAACATCACCCTCAATGTTATAGTAAGGTTAAGTGTGATTACCTGTCGCCCTTAGCACTTTGTTGTTCTTCCCTACCGTTCCTTGCAAGTTTTTCCTTCCAAGCACCTCTCTTACTATACTCTCCTATTTCATATAACAAGGAATGTGAGCATCTATTCTTATTCATGTTACTCAGCGTCGCTCTCGATCCTAATTACTACCCAATCTCTTTTTCTTATATATTTTATTTTAAGGTAAACATTTTCGAATCAAAGCCAAAGCCAATAAACAAATTCAAATTAATGAACCAAAAGCCAAGGAGCAACAAGCATATATTTCCATTAAAGCAATATAGAAATTAACACAAATAAAATCACCAAAGACACCCCTAACCAATCACACTTTCACCAAATCAATATCTTATTAGGTAGAATCAAAACTTCTCACTTTGCAAATTGCAATCAACTATTATAACACCATAACATTCCTACATTATCTCAGGTATCATCCTCATAGATCAATTCACTCACCAAAACATGTCAAGTCACATATTGCAGTCACATTCAATTGTACTACTTTTGGCCATCTAAGGAGGGGAAAGATAATTCAAATGATGAGTCCCAAAGCACCATTTAATACACTTCAAGATGACACATCATGGTTATTTATCACTTTCATTCAATTCTAACATTTATATACACAACTAATCAACACCTTCTACTTTCTATAATTATATTACAATTTGAGATGTCTTCTGCATTGAACCAATTCAGCCATATCAGAGAAAAGAAACATAAACTCATTCCATTACTCTATTCTTATTTTCAAGCACACAAAATTTTCTATGCCTGAATCAAACTCACCTAATTAACATTCCAGATTCATTACATGCCTTCATTTCTCTTATTTCGTCCTTGAACCCAGCAGCCACTTATGCAGAATTATTATTAAATTAACTAACTATATATATGTAAAGTCTTAATTTCATTACCTACACAAAACAACATTATAACAATATTAATTACAATCATCACAACACTTCCCAGTTCAAAGGCATAGAAACTTGATTCTCAAAAACCCACATGCAACCATATAATTTTCTCCATGGTACTCATGACCAATCTGAACATAAAATCAATTACATATGCCCTTAAAACAAAATTTACACAACACCAAAACAGTGGTGAGATCTATCAGTCAGCCCAAGAAAATACCCATAAAGAATAAGATAAGCATATGGTTCACCATACAATGTCATTTCACTACAAGGTATAGTAAAATGTAATTATACACATGAACAGTAGAAACATTCTTAATTCAATCTCATATGCAAGCATTAAAGCACTTGACTTCTCTTCACAAATCATTATTATGTTTAGCATCAAACACACACACCATATAATAAAAGTCAAATGTTTGTAGTGAACAAAGCAAATAAATTCAATCCCACTGGACATTATAATAACTAAGAATCAAACTTAAAATCCTAAAAATTGCAACACCATACCTACAAGATCAAGAACAACAGAAATAAAATACAACAGCCATAAAAATCAGAGTAAAACAACATAATCTCACCAACAAACAAAGATGCCAAAGGAAGAAAATCAATAACATATAAATGGCCTAAAAGTATACCATATATACCCGAACTTAAGTTATCTATCACTTATCAACTTTAAATCACAATTTGAGTCTCTCTTACAAACTATGCAAATCGGCCCATAAAATGTATATGGTACCAACTTCACCAAATTAAGCATACAAAGTAATTTGTTAGCTTCAATAATCTTATAGGTTAGTTAAGTTTAAGATATAAACACTTAAAAACCCACAAACCCATTGGACCAAGGTTAGGGTTCTCAACAAATTCAACCAAAATCATAATCAACATTCAAATAATCATCAAATCACTTCTCAAACACTACAAATAGAATTTTAATTTCAGTTTTGATTTGTTATATTAAGTCAAAAACACAACCCAAACTCAGCCGCCTCTCAATCTCACCCGAAACAGCAGAAAAGAAAATAGAAATAGGAAGATTAGAACTACCTAAGCTCAATGTCGCCGGATTCCGCCATGAACCGCCGTTGGAACTCGCCGGAAAATGGCTTTTGCAGTGTTGGGCCAAAACTTAACCAAGGGAAAAGGGAAAACTATGAGAAAGGAACATTAAAAGGAAGCAAGGCTCAAGAAACACGAGAAAGGAGGGAGCTTTACCTTTCCCCATCGTTGTCCGCCGCCGATCTCGCCGGAGAACAGAAGAAGATAATGGAAGAGAGATGAAACCGAAGAAGATGACGAGAAACAGTGTGAATCACAAGAAACCAAAACGATTTCAAAGTTTTAGGGAGGAAAAGGAATTGTGGGAGGCCGCCGCCAACACTGCTAGGATCCGTCGGTTTGAGTTGAGAGGAAGGAGTGGCTTCGGCCCTTAGTGAAGAAAGGAAGAAGATAGTGTGTGTAGTGAAGGGGGGTCGGCGCCGCCGCGCCTTTTGCCGCCGGAATTCGCAAGGTGGGCGGAGGAGAGGAAGAGGAAAGTCGGGTGAGAGGGAAGGGAATTTGCGGCGGTGAGGCTCGAATGAGGGAGGAGGTGAAAGGAGGTGAGTATTTATATATATATGTTAGGGAAAATTACAACAAACTACCCTATTATTCATTCTTAATTATATTTTTAACCCAAAAGTTTGTATATATTACTATATCCCCTTCTTTCCATCATAATATTATCTACTATCCCAAATACTTGTTCATGAAAGTTTCTAACTCCAAATAATTATTTTAACTATATTTCCTTAAATTCCAAAAATTAAGATTTAATAACAATAAATTTCCATAAATTCCTCCCTAAAACTCAAATATCTTAAATAACACCTCGATAATTTCCAATTATCCTTAATCAAAATTTGGGATGTTACACCATCAATCCCTACGTAAGCCCCACCATGTATGGCGTCGTCTTTCCCTACCTTGTAGCTGCCGCCTCGGCCGAGGCCGCCTTCAACCCAACAGTCGACGTCCACGACGTCAGGATCAGTCACCAACCACATACACCACTGCTCTCTCTTCCTTCTCCGCCTTCGACGTCGTCCACACCAACCTCCATACGGTAGCATTCCTCGGCGCCTCTACACCACCGCCGCAGAGATCGGCACCGGAGGGGACGATGAGGGTAGATGAAGACGTTGGAGGGGTTGAGGAGGGTGGGACGTTGGAGTATGAAAGTGAGGTGGGAAAGGGGTGGTCGGAGATGTTGAGGGGGAAGAGAAAGAGAGAGGACTGTGGGGGGAGTTTAATGTTACATGTGTCAATTTACAAGCCATTAGATCAAAAGAAGGGTGAGGATGAAGGGAGGCTTAGAAAATTCAGATCCTGTCAACTTCTAACAGTCAACGTCAGTCAAACTTAATGAGGTTACTAAAATTGCACCGAATTTTATTCTCTGCTCCTAGAATTGAGACCGAAAACACTTTTTTGCGCTGAGTTCTCCTAGCGTAATAATTTATTTCCATTTTTGTACCTTTACCCAATACTCATCGTTAGGATATCAGTTTGAATATAACACCATATACCAATATAATACTCATTATGATGATTAAAAAATATATGAGGAAGAAGAGTATTATGTTGATGAGGAATGCTATGATGATAGCATTAGCTTCTACCCGAATGGATTTTAAATTGAAAAAATATATATAATGGCGGATAAATGCTTCAATGATTTAGATACATGTGTCTTTAATATAGCGTCTTGAGTTTATTGAGGAATGTAATAAGGCTAATGATGTGTATAAAGAAGAACTTAAATAAGAACATTCTATGATAATGGAGGTCTTGGATTATTCGCCAATGGATGAGAAATCCATACATTCAAGGGAGGAGTCAAACAAACCAAGCAATTAAGTAAACTGAGGTAGAAGGTTTTCCTTTAATTATAAATAGAAGAGTTCTTTTCAACTGTGGAAATCAAGGTTTTGAAAAACCGGACCGGACATCAAACCAGATGAGGCACTGATTCAAGGGTAATGGTTCAACCGGGGTCAATTCAGGTTAAACCGGACAATATTAAAATATATAATTTAATTGAGAATAATTAAATTTGACCTATGAATTTTAATTAAATGTGAAATACACTTGCATAAAAATGTATTGTATGAGTTAAGAGACCACATATCATCACTCATCCACACATATTTTTATTATATAATATTTGATTGTCATCATACTAATATAAAAAATGTCATAAAAGAGTATATAGTATTATCTTGAATTTTAAATCACTTTCAGAATTTAAATTTTTTAAAAAATTTTATAAAATATAATAAATTCAAAATAAAAATCTTTGCAAATAAGTTGTAACTCTAAAAAGTTTATGTTTACACGATTTAAAGTTGTTGTTCAATTCTAAAACTTTTTCATATTTTAATATTTTAAGTCCATAAATTAGCGCGGTGTCAATTTATTGATGATTGATGAATGACTTTTTAAATCACATGTGGTCTTGTGTTTTTCATAGCAAATCAGCAATAAAGCAAGGCCGAAATAGATAGTGGATAACACTTATAAAACTTATTACTGATGTTATGAGAGCTGCCTACTGCATCCTTCTCGTTGGAACACGCAGCCGCCGTTCATTGCCTTAGATCTAAAACTCTTTCTTCAATGGCAAAGTCCAAATGCATCTTTTATTCTCAGGTTTCTCATATTTTTCCTCTTCTAATCATTGTTAGAATCTTAAGTTTTGATGAAGACTAAAATATGAAAGAACAAGTTAAACACTTATAAAATTAGGTTAATATAGAACCACAAGTAAGAGTACAACCGGATGTGGATTTACTTCCGGATGGACTAGGACTAGCGCTCGCGGATGAATGACTCATCCCCCAGAGGAAGCAAGTAATACACTAAGTCATAACTCAGTCTAGGAACATTAGGAGTATAAAATCCTTGAGACTAAGTTAGGACGCAACCGGATGCAGGAATGCTTCCGGATGCAGGAATGCTTCGGGATGCTTAGTGACTAGCGCTGCCTATTGGATTAGGCAACACCGAGCGTCAGTGAATATAACTCTAAGTCATAACTAAAGTCTAGTAGGAGTACTTCTGGATGTGGAATTGCTTCCGGAAGTAAGAGAACTTCCTTAGACAAAATGAACTCCCACTGCATATGAAGGTTGCAAGTGAGTCTGTAAGGTTGCAAGTGAACCTGGTGTAAAACTTGTGCTTGTAAGGTTGCAAGTGATCCCGTGCTAAAACTTGAGGTTGTAAAGGTTCCAGGTGAACCCGTTTGTAAAACTTTGGGATAGTGGAACTCAATCTGGGTGATTGAGAACTGGACGTAGGTCAAGAGTTAGACCGAACCAGTATAAAACCTTGTGTGTTTTTATTGTTTGTTTTTATTTGGTAGCACAATTCACCCCCCTCTTGTGCATCCTCAGTTTCATTTGGTATCAGAGTCTGGTCTTTCTGACTTGATTCCAACGAATCTAGAAAGAGAAGATCCAGTGATGGATGCAGATCATCATTCCTTACCTGATGTTGCTATTCAGCCAAACAAGCCTCCTGGCTTTAATGGCTACAACTATCCCTTCTGGAAGTTCAGAATGGAGACCTACATCAAGTCCAACGGCATTCGCCTCTCGGATGTTATTGAGCATGGTGACCACGTCCCTCTAGATGATGAAGGTTTTGCGAAGGCTCGATCCAGATTCACCAATGAAGACTATGCTCTAGTGGAGCTGAACTACAACGCCATGTACTACATTCAATGGGTCCTTAGTCATAAGGAGTTCCACAGGATCAGTCATCACAAAACAGCAAAGGAGATGTGGGAGGCTCTTGAGGCTGCTCATTCCGGAACCAAGGGAGTGAAGTCTAGACGCGTCGAGATGCTGGTTGAGGAGTTTCACAAATTTGCTATGCTTAGCCCAACTGAGCCTATCAGAGAGCTGGAGCTTAGATTCACCCATCTTATTAACAACTTGGCCTCTCTGGGAAAGGACATTCCTGAAAAAGAACAAGTAAGCAAGATTCTAAAAGTGTTAAAGGGTGACTGGATCACCAAAGTTACCATCCTTCAGGAAGTCCAGGGAGAATCAACCAGCTCTATCACTGCCTTGTTTGGTTCTTTGGCTGAGTATGAACCAACCCTGTTGGCTCAGAGAGCTTCTCAAGCTACTACTAAAGCCAAGAACCTTGCTCTTGTTGCTCCCAGCAAGGATAGGAATGATGATGATGATGGGGATGATGAGGAGGAAATAGATGAAGAGGAAATGGCTATGATGGTAAGAAAATTCAGAAAGTTCTTCAGAAAGAAAGGAGGCTTTCAGAAAGGTGAGTCTAGCCACAAGAAAGATTATAAGAAGGAAAGAGCTCCTGTGTGCTTCGAGTGTAAAAAGTCTGGTCATTTCAAGGCTGAGTGCCCAAGCCTTCAGAGAGCCAAAGGGAAGGAAAAGAGGAAAGCCTCTGTGTCCTCAATCTGGGTGAATAGTTCTGATGAGGAATCTAGTGATGAGGAAGAGGTTGCTAACCTCTGTCTTGTTGCTAGAGAAGATGGAGAGGAGGCATCCTCAGACTTTGATTTCATCCATGGCGATGAGATAACGCTTCCTGAACTCCAAGAAGCCTATAATGATGTTCATAGAGAATTTTTTCGCTTATGTAAGGCTTATAAAGTGTTGAGAATTAAAAAGGAATCACTTGAGTCCAAGGTGGACTCACTAAGTGAAGAGCTAGCGGAAGCCAAAAAGCTTCCGGTAGTAGATGGCAAGGGAAATCCCCAAGCGGAACCCTCAACATCAGAGAGCTGCCCTAATTGCAGCAAGATCTCTATTGAAAGGGATAGATTGCAAAATGCCGTGCAAAAGTTCACTAATGGATCTGAAATGTTAAATATTATTTTAATGAATCAGAGGGCATATAGGGATAAGACTGGATTAGGCTACAAGCCCAAAGGGAAAAAGTGGGTGGAACCAAAAGTGAAACCTTACTTAAAATTTTTCTATAAAGCCACTGATCACAGCTCCACACCTTTCAGCTTCTGCAGTTATTGTAACAGGAAGGGACACTCCACGTCCACCTGCAATGCTAGGAAGCATGGAGCTAATAGCTCTTATAAGTGGGTTCCAAAAGGAACCAAGACAACAAAGGATCCTCCTCCAAGAAAAGAAACTAAGGGAGGACAAGGATCCAGAACTTGGAACCACTTCCCAAGGGAAGTCCAAAAGCCTAGAGCCCACACTAGGCCAGAGGCGCAGGTTAATCACAAGCCCAAGGTCAAGATCAACACTGGACCAAGGGCTATGAGAACTAATGATAAAGGACCCAATAAAGATTGGGTACCTAAGCTTGTCTGATCCTTGCAGGTCTGTTTCAAGGCATCCAAGAATAGAAAATGGTACATTGATAGTGGATGCTCAAGACATATGACTGGTGACCGAGACAAATTCAAATCCTTGGTGATCAAAGATGGGGCCAAAGTAAGCTTTGGAGGAAATCAAAGCGGAAAGATCACTGGGGTTGGAGAAGTTGAACCTGTTAAAGATGTCTATCTGGTGGATGGTCTCTGTCACAACCTGCTGAGCGTGAGCCAGAGCACTGACAAAGGAAATTGGGTAATTTTTGATTCACATGAGTGCATGATAATAGACAAGCATGATCTAAATCTAGACAAGGCCAATCTAAAATGCAAAATTAAGGCAAGTAGGAATGGAAACCTATACACCCTAGATTTATGTCAACAACTAGATGAAAAATGTTTAATATCTAGTGATCAAAATAGTTGGCTTTGGCATAAACGGCTAGCGCATGTTAACTTCACACAACTTGATATGCTTATTAAGAAAGAGCTAGCTATAGGGATTCCATCTTTTAAAGTTAAGCATGATTATATTTGTGAATCCTGCCAACGAGGAAAGCAAACAAAGTCCTCGTTTAAAACCAAGAAGAGAGTCTCCACCAGCAGGCCCTTGGAACTAATCCACATGGATTTGGTTGGGCCAGCAAGAGTGAAGAGCTTAGGTGGAAACCTGTATGCTCTAGTTGTGGTGGATGACTATTCTAGGTTCACTTAGACAATGTTTCTTGCCTCTAAGCAAAATGCTTTTGATGCTTTTGTTGTCCTGGCTAAGAAAGTGCAGAACGAGAAAGATCTCAAGATAGCAGCCATAAGGACAGATCATGGAGGAGAGTTTGAGAATCACAGCTTCTCAGAGCTGTGTGAGGAGAATGGCATTGATCACAATTTCTCAGCTCCCACAACCCCTCAGCAGAATGGCGTGGTTGAAAGGAAGAACAGGGTTCTGACAGAGATAGCCAGGAGCATGCTCAATGAGAAAGAGGTTTCTCAAGTGTTCTGGGCGGACCCTATGAGCACTGCTTGCTACATCTCTAACAGAGCCTATGTTCGCAAGGGCTTAGACAAGACTCCCTATGAGCTGTACAAAGGCAGGAAGCCCAACATCAGCCACCTCAGAATCTTTGGATCAAAATGCTATGTGCATAACAATGGAAAGGTAAATCTGGGTAAGTTCGATCCAAAATCTGATATAGGTGTATTCATAGGGTATTCCCTTAGGAGTAAGGCTTATAGAGTATACAACATGAGGACTAGAACTGTAGAAGAATCAATGCATGTTGTATTTGATGAAAATCCTACATGGGAACAATCCACAGAAGATGATGGGATACTAAACTTTCCAAAACCACCATCATCTTCACCACCAAAAGAAACACCAGCAAGCAATCCCAAGGAAGAAAATGAACCAGTGATGAACCTAGAGTGCAGACGGTGCCTGATGAGGTACAGTTGCCAACAGCTAGGAGACATCACAGGGATCATCCTCTTGATCAAGTGCTTGGTGATGTTTCTTCTGGTGTCAGAACCAGAAGACAAGTTCAAAATGAAGTTGAGTTTGGAGCTTTCTTGTCACAAATCGAATCAACTTCAGTTGAACAAGCTCTTGAGGACTGTGATTGGATTATTGCCATGCAGGAAGAGCTTAATCAGTTTGAAAGAAGCCAAGTATGGGAATTAGTCCCAAGACCGTCTCATCAATCCATAGTTGGGACCAAATGGGTCTTCAAGAACAAACTGGATAAGACTGGTCAAATAACAAGGAATAAAGCCAGATTGGTAGCCAAAGGGTATAACCAAGAAGAAGGCATAGACTACGAAGAAACCTTTGCTCCAGTTGCAAGACTTGAAGCAATAAGGATTCTTCTAGCCTTTGCATCCATGAAAGGTTTTAAATTATATCAAATGGATGTGAAGAGTGCATTTCTTAATGGTTATATTAAAGAAGAGGTTTATGTTGAACAACCTCCTGGCTTTGAAGACCATAAGCACCCTAAACATGTGTATAGACTAAAGAAAGCATTGTATGGCCTGAAACAAGTCCCTCGAGCTTGGTATGAGAGACTCAGCAGCTTTTTGCTGGGAAAGGGTTTCTCTAGAGGCAAATTAGATAATACACTGTTTATTTTGCATAAGGATAGAAACATGCTAGTTGTCCAGATTTACGTTGATGATATCATTTTTCGGGCAACTAATGAAAAACTCTGTGAAGAGTTTTCTAAGACTATGTAGGGGGAATTTGAGATGTCAATGATGGGAGAACTAACATTCTTCCTAGGCCTGCAGATTAAGCAAAAGAAAGAAGGCATCTTCATCTCTCAAACTAAGTATTGCAGATAGCTCCTCAAGAAGTTTGGGATGGATGAGTGCAAGGAGTATGATACTCCCATGAGCACCACTGCCGCACTCGATGCTGATGTAAAGGGAAGTTCGGTCAGCCTGCCTATGTACAGGGGAATGATAGTTTCCTTGCTGTACTTAACGGCTAGCAGACCTGATATTCAATTTAGTGTAGGCATGTGTGTTAGATTTCAAGCCAACCCCAAGGAATCACATCTAACTTGTGTTAAGCGTATTTTAAGATACCTTGAGGGAACTCAAGAACTTGGTCTCTGGTATCCCAGAGGTAACCAAGAGTTCTTGTGGGCTTATTCTGATGCTGACCATGCAGGTTATAAGACTGATAGAAAGAGCACCAGTGGACAATGTGCCTTCCTTGGAGGCTGTCTGGTCTCTTGGGCGAGCAAGAAGCAAACCTGCGTGTCACTCTCATCCACAGAGGCAGAGTACATTGTTGCTGCAAGCTGTTGTGCACAAGTGCTGTGGCTGAAGAATCAACTGAGGGATCTTGGCCTGGAGTTTCCTGAGGCTCCCATTCTCTGTGATAACACAAGCACCATCAGCCTTGCCAAGAATCCTATTCAGCACACAAGAACAAAGCACATTGACGTCAGACATCACTTCATCAGAGATCATGTTCAGAAGAAGGATGTAAAGGTGCAATTTGTTCCCATTCAGCATCAGCTTGCGGATATCTTCACCAAGCCTCTGGGGGTAGATCAATTTACTTTTATTAGAGGTGATTTGGGAATGGTAAACCCAAATGAAGTTTAATCTTCAAAATAAGCCTGTGCTTAATTGATTAAAACCTGCAACTGTACTAACTTAGGCATCGGAGTGCCAATCTTTAGTTTTGCAGGTCCCCAATGTTAAATCTTAAGTAAGTCCAACCGGAAGCAAATCCTCTTCCGGATGCAAATTTGCTGCCGCTTGGTGATGACCCTAAGCAACCGTGAGCGCCAGTGTCTGAGAAGAAGAAGGACACGTCACTTCACAAAACGTTTCATCTTCCTCCACAGGAAGTTGTGCCCCCCTCTGACAGTGTGAAGAGACACGTGTCAAAAAGGTGCGCCGTTCCAATTAAAATGTTTACGTTTTCCCATGAACAAGCGCATGTTTTCAATGTAGAGTCATTATGTGCATTTCATCTGTTGTGACATTGCATATAAATAGGCAGCGACATTCATTTTTCCACTTCTCACACAAACCACACCCAAAATTCTCTGAAAACATTCATCATCACATTCATCGTGTTCATCCTGTTCTTCATCATCATCTTCTTCGTCTTCTTCTTCTTCTTCTTCTTCTTCGTCTTCTGCATTTCTGCGCATTTCATCACATACATACCATACATTCCACTCAAACTCTAAACCTCTCACAAAATGGCCGGATCTCATGAATCAAACCCCAACGTCGAGTTAGCCTCTGCCTCCAAGAAGTCAAAAACTGGGAAATCTGGGCATCATAAATCTGGAAAATCTGGGAAACAGCCTGAACATTCTGGGCAATCTGGGCAACAGCATGAACATTCAAAGAAAAAGAGTAAGAAGAGGGTCCAGTTCAGCGAAGAGCCTTCCTCCAAGCGCCAAAGAGTTGAGGATGATCCTTCTGTGTACAAGGATGGGTCGCTGGAAACTGTTTCTTCTAAATTCGAACAGACAAAACCCTACTTCACAAATGGGATGTTTATTGATATGAAGAAAATTGAAGAACTGGGTTTTGGCCATTTGAAGGAACATCTCCAGAATTACATGT
The DNA here is from genome assembly GCA_029929735.1 of Mimosa pudica. Classification (NCBI taxonomy): domain Eukaryota; kingdom Viridiplantae; phylum Streptophyta; class Magnoliopsida; order Fabales; family Fabaceae; genus Mimosa; species Mimosa pudica. Next base: position 11,134,327 of record JAKELP010000033.1, on the reverse strand, counting down.
GTTGGCTGGGGATCAACAGTGAGTATAACGTCAATGTCCTCAGGGTGTTCTACCAGTCTCTCACAGCCAAGGCCAAGTACAAGAAGGTGAATGAGAAAGAGACAATTGGCATAGTTGATTTCAAAGACACAGTAAGGGGGAGGAAAATCAAATTTACTTGGAGAGATATCAACCGCCTGCTCGGGGTCACTGAAGAAAGTATGAACGAGTGGCTCTACCCTGATAAGCTGAGCCAGGAGGAGCTTGAAGTAGTATATGAGACCAAGGGGAAGAAGGTCTCTGCGATGCCAAACTCCAAGCGGGTACTTCAGTATGTCTACTCCCGCTTGATGACCCACAAAGGGGGAAACTTTAATGAGTTCACCCAGCTAGACAACCCCTGGCTCCCCAGGTTCCTCACCTTGTAGCCTATCAACCCAAGGCAATTGATCAGCTTGGAGTTGCACAGGTGGTGTGAAACCAAAGACAAGAAACATCTTCCCTATCCCCAAGTCATCGCTTTCCTCCTGGAGAAACTCATGATCAAATCTACCGAGGAAGCTGATAATATCCAGTGCTTACCCATGGGATCAATGAATTTGGGCAAGATGGGCATCAGGTATGACAAGCCACCAAAGCCCACTCGGTCTGGATCTCAGGCTGGGAGTGCCTCACATACAACGGCTCCCTATGTGTCTGGAGCAGGGGACCAAGAAGTGGATTCCCATGTTGGACCAAGCCGTGCTCCAAGGGTGTCTGCTGCAATGAAGGGCCTTGTTGAGGAAATGAAGACTGAGCTCCTCTTCAAGATGTCTGACCCCTTGATGGCTCCTTTTCGTGCTGAGTGTGACGCAGCCTTCCAGCAGCAGGAGCAGAGGATCCAGGGCCTCGAGGATCGCCTAGGAAGGGTCGAGGCCAAATTAGACCTCTTAGCCACTTCCAAATTCCTCAACCTCAAGCCAACCTACCACCACCTCCTCCTCCTAATCCACCTCGACCACCCCCACAAAATGACCCTCACAATCAACCTCCACCTTCACCACAAAATGACCCTGACCACTCCACTCACCACTCACCCTCACCTCACAATTCCCCTCGCCAATCACCTCACAACTCACCTCAAAACTCCCCTCACAACTCCCCTAGCCACTCCAACACATCCAACCATCCAAACTCACCCAACCACTTACAATCCACCAACCAAACCTTTCACAGCCTTAGCTCCTTCTCTTCCATTTCCAACGCGGAGCACCAGCACCTTGGTCTCTACACTTCCATTCACCCCCTCAGTCACATATACCTGAGAGATATACCTCGCCTTCAGAGGATACCTGAGGGAAATATGTCTTCCACTCCCTATTCACCTACCTTCCCCTACCCTGACCTATTCTCAGAGTCAAATGACTTCTGGTTTCCTAGCCCCACTCCTTCACCAGAAAACTCACCCCCTTCCTCACCTGAAACCTCACCACCCAAGCAACATGGCCCTGCACCTCCACCCTCCACTTCACCCAATCCATCCTCCCTGGCCCTCGTCCTTTTTTGGAGAGAAATCCTATCTCAACCCTCTTTATGGTTAGATAAGGATATAGATGCTGCCCTCCGCTGAGCCATGGATCATCAGAGATTGGGTAGAGCTGAAAGCCTTATCCGTGGGGAAGCCATCAGGTTTATGCAACAGCAGCGCTCAGACAAGGAAAGGTCAAAATGGGCAATGGTATTGGTTGAGCAACCTGATGAGATCCCACAGCCTGAGCCTGAACCTGAGCCAGAGCCTTCATCTCCTGAGCCTCCTCCCTCTGTGCCTGCCCGGAATATTCTTGAAGAAATCATGATGAAATATGGGTTGAAGAGGCAAAACAATCCACCTATAGTGATTGCCAAGCCAATCCCTCCTTCTGAGCCATCTTCTGCACCTTCTCCTCCAGTGGTCAGCTTCAGCCAGTCTAGGAAAAAACATGTTGCCAGAAAGGGTACTGGTGCTTCTGAGCCTACTGAGAGTGAAGAAGAGGATACAGTTGATCACACTAAGGAGCATGAGTCAGAGAGGGTATCTCAAGCAGGGGAAGCATCTGAGCCCCAGTCCTCCACCCAAGCGCCTCCAGAAGAAATTCCTCCACTTGTGGAAGTTAAGTTAGAGGTGGAAGATATGACTCCCAAAGAATTTGAGCGCTTTGGTTACACTGATAGACTCACACAAGAGCAATTCTTCATTCTGGATGCTGACAGGGCTAATGCAAAAAGGAAAGGGAAAGGCAAGGTAAAGGGGAAAGGAAAGTCAAGTGAAGGTGATGACCCCAGCTATCCTGTGTGGAATGTCAAGGTCAAAGACATCCATTATCCCTTTAGATCCATGCCTATCTCTGACGCGCCTTTTAGAGAATTTGCTGGGCTTACTGAAGTCAATGACCTGAAGAGGGCCATTCAGGAATCCCTTGAGTCAGAGAGACTGAGAAGAGCGAAAACCGAGGCAGAGCTTCAAGATATGCTTGCTCAGATTGACCAGAGTGAAAAGGACGCTCAGCTGGCTAAGTTAGAAGAGGAGAATAGAAAGAAATAGTTAGAGAGGGAAAGGAAAAAGAGACACCAGCTCTAAACCCAAACCCCTCATGCATTTAACTTAGAAATTTTTCCTTTTCATATTTTCTTTCATGCATAGTTATCTGGCATACTTGTATCTATCTTCCTGTTTATAAATGTAATTGCTTTATTACTAATGAAGTTTCCCTTTGAGTTCATATGTGCGTTCTTATTTGACTAATTCCTTTAATATGAACTTAATTAGATAACTTAGTTTGTCATCATCAAAAAGGGGGAGAATGTTAGAATCTTAAGTTTTGATGAAGACTAAAATATGAAAGAACAAGTTAAACACTTATAAAATTAGGTTAATATAGAACCACAAGTAAGAGTACAACCGGATGTGGATGTACTTCCGGATGGACTAGGACTAGCGCTCGCGGATGAATGACTCATCCCCCAGCGGAAGCAAGTAATACACTAAGTCATAACTCAGTCTAGGAACATTAGGAGTATAAAATCCTTGAGACTAAGTTAGGACGCAACCGGATGCAGGAATGCTTCCGGATGCTTAGTGACTAGCGCTGCCTATTGGATTAGGCAACACCGAGCGTCAGTGAATATAACTCTAAGTCATAACTAAAATCTAGTAGGAGTACTTCCGAATGTGGAATTGCTTCCGGAAGTAAGAGAACTTCCTTAGACAAAATGAACTCCCACTGCATGTGACTATGTGTTATTATTGCTAGACTAACGTTCAAGTGCAGTACTGAGTGATGTTGCTTACGGATGTGGAATTGCTTTCGGTAGCAATCAGAATGTCAGAACGTACAACAATCAGAATGTCAGAATTGCTTTTTGGCAGAGCAGAGTTGTCAGAGGTGCTTTTCAGAGATAAAGCAAAGGCAACCCTGCTGAGCATTAATGAAGCATTAATGAGCAACGGTAACATGGGAATAACAGCTATATTCCAACGGCATTGTCACCTACCAAGAGAGAGAATACTTGAAGACACTATATAAAGAAGCCCATCTTCATTTATGAAGAATTTGGAGAAATTACAGAAATCTAGAGAGAGAAACTGAGAATACTCTTCAAGCATTCAAAGCTGCCCAGAAAAGCAAGAGAGCACTTAATACATTGAGAGTTCTTTTCATCTACTCATCTTGTACTCTTTGTAGTTAAGTCTCTTCATTTATTGAGAGCATTCATTGTACTTAAGTGTGTAACATTATCTGTTCTAAGAGAGAACTAAGTTTAGAAAATCCTTTATTTGAAAGGTTGAACCCTTACAGGTTGTAAGGGGGAGTGAGTCTGTAAGGTTGCAAGTGAACCTGGTGTAAAACTTGTGCTTGTAAGGTTGCAAGTGATCCCGTGCTAAAACTTGCGGTTGTAAAGGTTCCAGGTGAACCCGTTTGTAAAACCTGGGGATAGTGGAACTCAATCTGGGTGATTGAGAACTGGACGTAGGTCAAGAGTTAGACCGAACCAGTATAAAACCTTGTGTGTTTTTATTGTTTGTTTTTATTTGGTAGCACAATTCACCCCCCCTCTTGTGCATCCTCACTTTCAATCATCATCCCCCACTCTTTACCCTCGCTCCTCATCTGTCTCGATCTGATTGGAAAACATATACCGGGAGGCTCGCTCAACTCGGCGGGTTGGACGGTTTTAGGCCGGTTCAAGGGGTTCAACCCCTGCCATTTTCGGTTCAAAAATGCCTCCGGTCTAAACACCTGATCGGATTGGTCAAAGTGCCGATTCGGCGGTTTCCCGGTCGAACCTCCCGGTCCGATCCGGTTTTTTGAACCATGGCGGAAATCGCTCATGCTAATGAAATTACTCTACTAGAATTTATTTCATAACAAATACTATCAGACACTATTACAACTAAGGTGGATCATTCTCAGATTGTAACCATCAATGATCAGATTAATCATATGATTGGTAGCACGAATCATGTTGATTTCAACTTTGAGAGTTTATTTTTTGTGAATACTTCAATTACTCCATACCAATGATTATAGATATTTCATTAATTGGGACTATGAAAATGCAAGAATATCAAACTAAATCTTCATTTGTCAAATCCACTACTGCTTCTTTGTTGAACAAGTCACTTCAACAGTACCTTGTTTGTTGGAAAGGATTTCCAGATTCTCTTACTATGGCAATTAGTGTAATATTCTGTAGATAAGAATCAGGAAATTATATGATATGATTAGGAGAAATAAAGGGTTAAGTATCAAATGCCCCCTGGAAGTTTTATCAGAAGAGCGCCCCCACCCTGGAAGTTTTTGTAGGAGCAATTTAGCCCCTGAAATTTTATTTTGGAGCAATTAAGCCCTTGAAGTTTTAATATTGGAGAAATGTCACCCTTTTATGACACATGACAGCCACATATATCCTCATCATCAGACCTCAACCTCTCTCTCTCTCTCTCTCTCTCTCCTTGTAACATCCTAAAATTGTAAATATAAAGACAGTATGTTAATATATATATATATATATATATATATATATATATATATATATATATATATATATATATATATATAAAGTATGGGTGACCAAATAATATTAGGGGAAATAAATAAGTATGATGAATTAGTCTAGCCCAAGTAAAACAAAAAGCCCAATAGAGAAAGAAAGAAATGTCTATTTGTTTAACCCTACCAAGAAAATGCTCCATATAAAAATCACTAATTATTACTACTCTCACCACTTGGCCGCCTCCCTCTACCTTGACCCATTAGACTTTCAAGTAGACTCATTATGAACTTGGAGTAAATTTTTGGTAATTATCTATAAGCTTGGGAGAAACAGGTAACTCTGAATTATTCTTTCGTATGCTTGAAAGTTATGGATAATTATAATCTGACTAAATACTGATTACCTCTTAATTTAAAAATGTGAATGATTGATTAGTTTGTTCCTTTTCAAGCATGCTTATTGTTAATGCTTTTATATGTAATATAAGAGTGATATGTGGTTTAATTCTTTTTAAGCATGTTTGCTTATATGATGATATTATATTGTGTTAGATAGTGTATTATGGTAATTTAAATTCAAGAATATTTTAATTGTTGGTGAACGTATATATCTGTCATTGCATGAGCATCTGTTATGGGATAGGGATTAGAGGAGGATTATGTGATGATGCATATTTATACCGCCACTCGGTGCACAGTGGTAGTGGTACTTGTCAGGGCCCTTTCTTCTATGTCTTCCCTTGCCAGGATTGCATGGAAGTTATGGGACATGTGACACCTCCTTATATTTGTTCTTTAAGGAGGGAGCCATAGTCCATACTTGAGTTCTATACCTCGGCAGGGTATATCTCATGTACTGGTGAGCTTGGGATAATCTATTTGATTAGATTTATTTCTGTTTGGACTATATGTTAGCCTATGGCTCCTGTCAGCGGTATAAGGGTGGAGGTGATATAAGGGAGGCATACTGCATTTATGCATGAGTTAAATCTTAATGTAAAGGAACCGTTTTTGAATTAAGAGGTCAATCGATTTGGATAAAGAGTTGATTTGTACGATCGAATATGTGAATGAACTTTGTATTGTAATTATATGTAACTTGCTTGTGTATGTTAGGAGATTTCGGTAGTTACTGAGATGTCGATCTCACCCCTTTATTAACAATTTTAGGTGAAGGATCTAATAGCAAGCTGGAGAAGGCACTTGAGGTGCAAGCACACTTTTATTTTATATTTATTTTGTCATTAACCTCAGCTTTTAATGTTTTACTTTGTGTTTATTTTAAAAAAAAAGGTGTATCATCAATTTTTAAATTTGTCACTGACTTGAGACTTTTGGAGTGTAAATGTAATTTTATATAAATTGTATATGATTTTGAAAGGGTATTACAATTTGGTATCAGAGCAATACGATTCTGTGACCGTTTGTATTATGATTTTGAAATGTATTTTGAAAAAAAAGTGTTTTGAACTTTAGAGGTCATGACAATTTAAATATATCTTGTGCTCTTCCCTTATTAATTATTCCTATTATTTGATAGAGTATATTGTTGCTTAACAAATTAATTTTGTTGCTGTGGAATTATAGGTAAGAAAGGATATGTAAAGAAAGTTAAAAAAAATTGATACATAAATATTATGCATAAATATCGTTATTTCTCAATGAACTTTTAATGCTTGAGGTGGTAATGGTTAGAATGAAAGTTTTGTATGGTAATAAACAAAAACAGAGGGGAAAAATGAGTACTACGGAATGAAAAAAAATATTAGTACACTTGAGATGTGGTCCATCCCTTGAAGGATAATGATCATTTGTTTTATATTTGTAAGGTATGAAATGTGATCATCTATATTATGAGTTTAAGCAGAGAATTGTTAGGACTCAAAGTATTAGGCTAATCATATGTTTAATTCCCTTGTAGGTTGTAATTGTGAATAAAAAAATCTATATATAGATATCATATTGTAATGGTGATTGATGATAGGGTTAATAAAAGTAATATTTATACAAGTGATTTTTTGCCAAGTTTGTAGAAATATGTAGAAACTTGAAAATATATATGGGAATTCTAAGAAATGGTACATAGGTTGTTGAAACTCTTAGCTGGAAATTGAGAGTTATGAATGATAATTGCATATAGGTTTGTTGGAAATTGGCATGAAGTGACATGTTGTAGAGGATTATAAGTGTAGCTATAATAAGAGTATTACAAGGATGTGAGCCCAGATTTGTTATTTCAACCTAGGATTTCTTTTAGCAAAAAAAAATGGTAGTAATATTATACTTTGATGGAATGAGTTGCTAAATTAAGTGAACGACATGAATAGTTAATTAAATTGTTATGGAAGTACTATTTTCTTGAGGAGTGAAATTTGAGGATTATGACCCGATGAAAGAAACAAGTAGGTAGATATCATAGGGACTTAGCTTTTTACTATTGGCAATCAAATTTTTGTGAGGACTAATGCTAAAGTTGTGAGGAGTAAAGTGATATGTATATATAGGGGATCTAACACGTTATGAGGTTACATTATGACAAAAAAAAATATTGTTTATAAGTTGGAAATTGGTGGGCTACTAGATTGTGATAGTAATGAAAATGAGAACATTAGAGTGAAGTTTTAGTGTAATTAGAATTAAAATGTGATAAAGAGTGTAGTTCTCAATTCATATTGTGAAGTATAGTATATTTATGATAACAAAAGCAATAAAATTTGTTAGGTGTTCAATAAAATTTGATGATGACATTTGAAAAAAAAAAACCTTAAGGATACAATTATATCATTATAGAAAAGTTTTGAAGCTGTATTGAACTAGCATTGGAAACATAATAGTGTATGGCAGATAGTTGAAGGATTTGTGAGTGTATATATCATTACTTTTCATAATTTTTGCTTCATACAAGTGTTTGTTGAGGACTCTGGTAGTTGTTTTGATCCCCATACTTGCATTTTATTAAAAAAAAGTAAACAGTTATAATACATATTGTTGAAATAAAAGATAGAGAAAAATTAGTGTGAATATTACATGTTAAATGTCTACATTCCTATGTGGATTGTGAATTATTGCGTGCCATGTGTTGGTATGTTTTAAAATAGTTTGTGTATAATATTAATTGTTAACGTATTTTGAGATATTTATTCAATAGATAAAAGAAGGAAAAAAAATCAGATTGTAATGTTCTTTGAAGCAGTAACTTAATTGATTTTATATTGGATTTTAGAAATAATGACAAGGGTAAAATATGTACGAGGCTATAGATAAATGTGTAGTAATTAATTCACTAAATTTTTTTAGGTGTCTATTTTTTTTATTATCTGAGTTTATCCACATATAATGGATTGTGCATATAAAACTTTAATAACGTCCATTAAGGATTATTTGAAAGTCTTGAGTCATACTATAGGTTAATCGAATGATGGAAAGTCTTTGATCATATAGAGAAGAAGAGAAGTCAAAAGTTATTTGTGTTGTAACTGACCACTTATAAAAATAATGTATTTTGGTAAAAAAAAAAAAATTAAGGAGTTTGAGGTTTTAGTGGTTTGCTAGGTGTATTGATGCTAATGGAGATTTCATTCGTCTAAATTTTTGATGTAGATATATAGATGGAATATCAAAATTATTAGTACGACCATTTAGGTTAAATTGATTGAGTTAGATTGAGTTGGGAGGCAAATTGTGATTTTGAAGATTGAAATATACTATAATGATTATAAATTAAAGATTTAAGAATTGGAATATCTTGCTCTAGGATTTTGAATTGAGTTAAATTTTTGGAGAGTAATTACTCGAAACTAGATTGTGGTTCAATAAGATAGATATATTATATATGAATTGAGGATTATTTGACATGAGTGATTTTTAGGCTCACTAGTGAAATTGAAGTAGCAAGGTAGGAGAGTGATAAAGAATCTGTGGATAAATGTACTTAAATATATCTAGTATTCATTCATGGAAATTTTGAGATAGTGAAATTATGTTTTGAGAATTTTTTTTAAAGGCAAATAAAGATTGAAGTCGGTATCGTGAATAGAATATAGAATTCTAGTATGGTGATCTATTCATATGATTAGAGGTATATAATTTGAGATGTTGTAAATGTGTAAGTTATTAAGTCTTTTCATAATGTGATGAAGACATTTTAATTTCACTACTACAAATTGTCCCTCTACCAGTGCACCTTTACATGCGCTTAGAAGAAACGCATGTATAGAGGGTCCTTTACATGCGCTTTAAGCGCATGTACAGGTAAGAATCTATACATGCGCTTAAAGCGCATGTAGAGGCCTTATCTCTACATGCGCTTTAAGCGCATGTATAGAAATGTGCATCAATTAAAATTCACTAAAACAATGACTAGAAAAGGATTTAAGTATTTAGAGATAAAATATAAAATGAACTTAGGTGAAGAGCTCAAAATTATATAGAAACACCCTTTACATGCGCTTTAAGCGCATGTAGAGGGTGTTTCTACCTCTACATGCACTTTAAGCGCATGTAGAGCCTCTACATGCACTTAAAGCGCATGTAAAGGGTGTTTCACCATTTCCATAGCACCCAAAAGTGGTATTGGAGCCTTGAAACTCTAAGTCCACAAGCAGGGACACCTTATGAGGTCTGAGGAGGACCTCTTATGCATGACTCCATGCTTTGCACTTCAGTATTGCCTTTACATGCGCTTAAAGCGCATGTAAAGGCAATACTGAAGTGCAAAGCATGGAGTCATGCATAAGAGGTCCTCCTCAGACCTCATAAGGTGTCCCTGCTTGTGGACTTAGAGTTTCAAGGCTCCAATACCACTTTTGGGTGCTATGGAAATGGTGAAACACCCTTTACATGCGCTTTAAGCGCATGTAAAGGCAATACTGAAGTGCAAACAATGGAGTCATGCATAAGAGGTCCTCCTCAGACCTCATAAGGTGTCCCTGCTTGTGGACTTAGTGTTTCAAGGCTCCTTTACTACTTTTGGGTGCTATAGAATTGGTGAAATACCCTTTACATGCGCTTTAAGCGCATGTACAGGCTTGTTTTTCAATGGAATTCACTATAACATTGTCAAGCACAAGATTTGAGCATTTTGAGATGAAGTATTGAAACAATTTAGTTGAAAAGCACCAAATCATATGAATATTCATATAATTAAATGGACATTGGTCTTTACATGCGCTTTAAGCACATGTATAAGCCATAAAATATTAAAATAACAAAGGAAAGCCAATACATGCGCTTAAAGCGCATGTAAAGGCTCCAACTTAATATAAAAGCTGAACTTGCCCTATTTCAGACACACCCACTCACCTTACTCGTCCTTCTCTCCCTTCTCTCCTCCTCCGGCGACTTCTTAATATAAAAGCTGAACTTTGTCTGTCTATTCCCTTCCCACCAACCTCTTACCTCACCTTTTCTTTCCTTTCCTTTCCTTTCTTCTTCTCCTTTTCCCTCTTCATCATAGATTACACACACTTCTCTTCTTCTTCCTCACTCCGCCCTTGAAGGATGGCGGAAGACGGCATCTCCGCCCCCCTCCTCGCCTCCGACCACCTCATCCTCACACTCCCCGACGACGACTCCGAGCGCTCCTCCACTCACTCCATTCCCAACTCCAACTCCAACTCCAACTCCTCCGCCACTCACAACGCCAACTTCCACCCCGTCGAAACCCTAATCGGCGCCGCCAACCCCTTCCGATCTCTGGGGTGCCACCACCTCTACGTGCCCCCGCCCACCACGCTGGACCCCTTCCGCAACAACACCCCCGCCTTGGACGGCCTCTACGAGTGCCTCAAGATCCTCATTCTCCTCCCCATCGCCCTCCTCCGCCTTCTCCTCTTCGGCGTCTCCCTCTCCCTCGGCTACGTCGCCACCCGACTCGCCCTCCAAGGCTGGAAGGATACGCACAATCCCATGCCCATGTGGCGATGTAGGCTCATGTGTGTCACTCGATTCTGTGGCCGCACCATCCTCTTCTCTTTTGGGTACCTCCTCATTACAACATTATTCATTTTCAATTCTGTCTAATTATCTTTATTCAATCTTATTACATGTCACATGCACTATGTTATCACTTATTCATCTCATTTGTGTATACAATCTAATTACAACTTAAACTGGTTATAGGGACATGACTTGTTGCTTGATTAAGGACGCGTGTAAATTTCCTCCGTCACTCAGTGATGGAAGAGCTCCCTCTGCTGCCTCTTTCTCCTTTCACTTGGGTGTGTGTTTGTGGTGAGAAAGAGAGAGTGAAGTGATGGGTTCGTGGTGAGCCGTCTGTCTAGGTGTGTTGTCCGGGGAGTTCTCCGGTGAGTATGGAGACTACATATAGTTCTTTAACACTGGGTAATGACTGTTATTTCTCTTTCCCCTTTGTTCTTGATTTGGGAGATCCATTTCTAGGGTTTTTGTGCAAATTAAATTATGTACCTTCACGGATGAAATTGGTTGTTTGAGAATGAAATTAAGGTGATTTCTAAGTAGTCTTTGGGTTAGGATTGTTTAATTTTGGGTTAGATGAACTTTGGAATCGTGTATTGTAGGAAGATTGGAAGCTTTAATTTGAAGGTTGTTTCATTCTTTGCTTGCATCAGATTGAACGTATGCTTGCTCTGCTTGTGAGTTGTTTTAAAGATGGTTACTTTATGTGCTATTATATTTTTGATTGAGCGTATCCATGCAATTCTTGATCATTAGATTATGTTGTTGCTCTATAATTTCTAGGTTATGCTGCAAAATTCTTCATCACTTTATGTTGAGATCAATGTTATGTGTATGCACATGTGCTATTACCTACCAAGTGTTTGATGAAATGATTGTGAGAGTGCTTTTTAATCATATATGCAGGTTTGGTTCCTGTTCTGATTGGGGAAGTTTTTTTTAGTTGAAAAATGTGGTAATTTCAAACTTCCCTATTTATTTGACTTTAATACTTGAGGCTATTATTGTGCAGAACTACATAGACATGGTAGTATCTATCAAGATTAGAATAACTAATCTGTGATTAAACTTTACCATGTGTAGTTAATATTCTGTTTGTAAGTTGTAGCCATAGTTAGTTAGTTTCACTACTGATGTATATGTCTGACTTTTTCCATTGAGATAATAAGATTGAGTATTATTTTTTCCTCCCAACTTGCTGAATTACAGTAGCACTAGATAATGTACAGATAATTAGGTCCAATATTGACCTGAAATATCCTTCTCAATGTGCCTTTGCTTTTCTTATTTGGTTGTTCAGGAAGTTGGTTGATTTTATTCATGTTTTTCGTGACGATTCATCTTTTGAGTGGCTGATTCAATATCTCTTTCTAATCATGATTCATGAATATTTTGCTCTATGGTTTCATTGCATGAACAAGTTGTTTGTCAACCATTTTCTCATGTCTTGTTATCACCTATACATTTGGATTTGCTTAAATGTTCATTTCTCATTCTGCTCCCAATCTGAAACTTCTGATTTATCTCCCCTCTCCAGCACTGGTATTGCTTACCTCCCTTGCTTTGTACTTTAGTAGTTTGAACTTTGAAACCCTTTTAATGACTTTGAATTATTATTAGTCAATAGTCATTGTCAAGCCAAGAGATCAAAATAGTGAGAAACATAGCTGTACATTCACTTGTCGAGCCACTCCCTCTCTTTATTGATATCAAGTGTGTGAACTGTTATACTGTAAAAACTTTGCTCTTTTATCATTTCAAAGTGCCTGTGCTCATCAATAGTCAAAGTTGAATTACAGGTCTCGTGATTGCATTGTATATGTGACTAATTATTGGGTGGGCTTCTAATTAGTTCTAACCAAGAAATGTTGTGTCTGTGGCAGCAACACAAATCACCCAAAACTCGTGGGAAACTTTGATTTTGAGTGGATGCTCAAGCCTTAAACATGGTTCTGTGCTGATGGATTGCCTTAAACATGCTCAAGCCATATATTTTGAGTATATGGCCAGAAATGTGACACTGTAATTGGCACCATGCCAAAGGAGTTTTATGTGGATGCCATTGAGTGGATGCTCAAGCCTTAAACATGGTTTTGTGCTGCTGATGGATTTCCTGCACTTGAATAAATAATTCTTGCCCTTGCCTCCATGCAGGTTTTTTTGGTTTGGCTTACGAATTACAAAATTTCACCATGTTGCATGTAGTTTGTACATGTAGTGCTTACTTGCCTCCGGAAAGGGATATGAAAGACCAGTTCATATCTCCTTCCAAGTATTGCATATATCTTTTTAGTTTTTGCAGCTGAGCTTGTGTGTTGTTATTACCTACATCATCCTCTTGTTTTAAATGACATTACTATAGCACATATCAACTCCTAGAAGACTTCTTTATAGTTATGGTATGTTCATTTAAAGCAACTCTTTTTTCTAGCTGGCATAACAGAGAGCTTGGTAAACTTTATTCAATTTTTGAAGATGTAATGTAATTGACTTTTTCTGGTAAATTCTTTTGATATAATGCTAGTTGGTTCTATGAACTACAACTAGTATTGGTGGTTATATTGGGAAATAATGTAAATTTATAATAATTTTTTTTTAAAAAAAAACATTCTATACATGCGCTTAAAGCGTATGTACAGGGGCCACCTGTACATGCGCTTAAAGCGCATGTAGAGGTATGTACCTCTACATGCGCTTTAAGCGCATGTAGAGGCACATCTACATGCGCTTTAAGCGCATGTATATGTACATGCGCTTAAAGCGCATGTAGAGGTACATACCTCTACATGCGCTTTAAGCGCATGTAGAGCCCCCCTCTACATGTGCTTTTTAAAAGCGCATGTAGAGCCTTTACTAGCGCCCCCCTCTACATGCGCTTATAAAGCGCATGTAGAGGCCAAAATAAGCACATGTAAATGGGGTAATCTGTGGTAGTGTTTAGAGTTTAATTTAGAAGTAATGATTATGATTGAGTTAGTAAATGATTATGCTAGCTAAATTAAAGACTCCATGTCTGGGAATCTAGTGAAAGCTTAACTGATATTAAGGTTACATAGGACTGGGAACAACATTGCAAATAGATTGTATTTTATTTTAGCTTATGTTGAATTGAAGTTGTGAGTCAAGAAGAGGAACTAGGAAATTATTTTCTAGTAGTCAAAGAGTTAGAGCATGGGATTATGATTGTGAAACATTTTGATTTGGACAAAGGATATTGGAAGTTGAACCCAATAGTAAATTGTATTATTGCGAAGTGATATTGATTTTGATTTTACCTAGTTGTAAGGCTCTGAAGAGATAAGAAATGATGAGGTATTATGAGTGTGATTATTAAATTATGATGGTTGAAACGTTGATTTAGATTTGGAAGACATTGTAAAGTCAAATGATTGATTTTTTTTTTTCAAAAGATTTATGGGTGACGTTTTCTTTAAAGTTTCATATTCTAATGAATGAGTCTTAGAAACATCAAAACTATTGGGTGCTGATTATTTATAGGCAATTTATGGCTTTTGAGATGACTAAAGTAATGGCAGTTCATAAGATGAAGTATGTGTTATAGGCCATAAGATCTTGGAAATGAATAAAGTCGGACTTATATCTAATAAAATAAAGGAATTAAGAAATTGGTGAAATAGGAAAATATGATGGTGGATTCAAATGGCAATAGTGACCTTAAAAGTTATGATTGTAGGATGTTTTGAGTCAGTATAGTTTGTGAGTGACCTAAAACACTTGCATATAGTAGCTGAAAAGCGAAGGGAGTTAATAAAAAAAAAATTAGTTGTCATGATTATTTAAAGTAATGATGAGTATCTATTTTGATTTATAAGGATAAATTAATTTGAGGGACATTGTTTTATGATTTATTTTATTAGATTTGTATGTTTATAGAATTTTGAGGACAAAATTCTTTTTTTGGAGGGGAGAATTGTAACATCCTAAAATTTTAAATATAAAGACAGTATGTTAAAACTTTATCCATACAATGTATTTGATGAATTAATAGAATAGACAATTTTTTTTAGAAAAAAATATATTAGATAATATATATATATATATATATATATATATATATATATATATATATATATATATATATATATAAATATAAAGTATGGGTGACCAAATATATTTACATATATTATGCTGAGATATGTATATGGGTGACCAAATAATATTAGGGGAAATAAATAAGTATGATGAATTAGTCTAGCCCAAGTAAAACAAAAAGTCCAATAGAGAAAGAAAGAAATGTCTATTTGTTTAACCCTACAAAAAAATGTTCCATATAAAAATCACTAATTGTTACTACTCCCACCACTTGGCCGCCTCCCTTTACCTTGACCCATTAGACTTTCAAGTAGACTCATTATGAACTTGGAGTAAATTTTTGGTAATTATCTATAAGCTTAGGAGAAACAGGTAACTCTAAATGATTCTTTCGTATGCTTGAAAGTTATGGATAATTATAATCTGACTGATTATTGATTACCTCTTAATTTAAAAATGTGAATGATTGATTAGTTTGTTCCTTTTCAAGCATGCTTGTTGTTAATGCTTTTATATGTAATATAAAAGTGATATGTGGTTTAATTCTTTTTAAGCATGTTTGCTTATATGATGATATTATATTGTGTTAGATAGTGTATTATGGTAATTTAAATTCAAGAATATTTTAATTGTTGGTGAACGTATATATCTGTCATTGTATGAGCATCTGTTATGAGATAGGGATTAGAGGAGGATTATGTGATGATGGATCTTTATACCGCCACTCGGTGCACAGTGGTAGTGGTACTTGTCAGGGCCCTTTCTTCTATGTCTTCCCTTGCCAGGATTGCATGGAAGTTATGAGACATGTGACACCTCCTTATATTTGTTCTTTAAGGAGGGAGTCATAGTCCATACTTGAGCTCTATACCTCGGCAGGGTATATCTCATGTACTGGTGAGCTTGGGATAGTCTATTTGATTAGATTTATTTCTGTTTGGACTATATGTTAGCCTATGGCTCCTGTCAGCGGTATAAGGGTGGAGGTGATATAAGGGAGGCATACTGCATTTATGCATGAGTTAAATCTTAATGTAAAGGAACCGTTTTTGAATTAAGAGGTCAATCGATTTGGATAAAGAGTTGATTTGTACGATCGAATATGTGAATGAACTTTGTATTGTAATTATATGTAACTTGCTTGTGTATGTTAGGAGATTTCGGTAGTTACTGAGATGTCGATCTCACCCCTTTATTAACAATTTTAGGTGAAGGATCTAATAGCAAGCCGGGGAAGGCACTTGAGGTGCAAGCACACTTTTATTTTATATTTATTTTGTCATTGACCTCAGCTTTTAATGTTTTACTTTGTGTTTATTTTAAAAAAAAGGTGTATCATCAATTTTTAAATTTGTCACTGACTTGAGACTTTTGGAGTGTAAATGTAATTTTATATAAATTGTATATGATTTTGAAAGGGTGTTACAATTTGGTATAAGAGCAATACGATTATGTGACCGTTTGTCTTATGATTTTGAAATGTATTTTGAAAAAAAAGTGTTTTGAACTTTAGAGGTCATGACAATTTAAATATATCTTGTGCTCTTCCCTTATTAATTATTCCTATTATTTGATAGAGTATATTGTTGCTTAACAAATTAATTTTGTTGCTGTGGAATTATAGGTAAGAAAGGATATGTAAAGGAAGTTAAAAAAAATTGATACATAAATATTAGGGCAAAAGTGCTGATCTAATAATTAACTCTTTCAGTTTGGGCAAAACTAATAAATGACTATTTCGCGGTGCATAAATAATATTTAACTTTGTGACCCGGTGCAAAAATGATAAAACCGGTTTTGAATGTTAATTTGTAGTTATGTGGGACCTTTCTGATATTATTTTGAAAGTGAAAAATACATTTTTCCCCTCCCAATTAAAACAATGCCGATACTAGTTAGCATAGGAAGATGAAGGGCGGAAGAAAGAAGGGTTAAGTTTTAATTGTGAGAGGGTAAAATGGTATTTTTACTTTAGAAAATAATATCAGAAAGGTTCCACAAAACAACAAATTAACATTTAGTACCGGTTTTATTATTTTTGCACCGGGTCACAAAGTTGGTTATTATTTATGCACCGCGAAACAGTCATTTATTATTTTTGCCCAAAGTGAAATAATTAATTACTAGATTAGCTCTTTTGCCCTAAATATTATGCATAAATATCGTTATTTCTCAATGAACTTTTAATGCTTGAGGTGGTAATGGTTAGAATGAAAGTTTTGTATGGTAATAAACAAAAATAGAGGGGAAAAATGAGTACAACGGAATGAAATAAATATTAGTACACTTGAGATGTGGTCCATCCCTTGAAGGATAATGATCATTTGTTTTATATTTGTAAGGTATGAAATGTGATCATCTATATTATGAGTTTAAGCAGAGAATTATTAGGACTCAAAGTATTAGGCTAATCATATGTTTAATTCCCTTGTAGGTTGTAATTGTGAATAAAAAAATCTATATATAGATATCATATTGTAATGGTGATTGATGATAGGGTTAATAAAAGTAATATTTATACAAGTGATTTTTTACCAAGGTTGTAGAAATATGTAGAAATAGCTCAAATACGGGTCGGACGGAGGCAAATACGGGCAGGGCGGCGACGGGTACATGTAACTGACTGCCGACTGTGGCCTCGCATTCATCATTGGTTGCTGGAAAATAATCATTACTTTTGGAAATGTGTAGGGAAGTCTTTGCTATGCACGTATGCATTACTAATGGATTCCGGAGGTTGTAAGAGAGGAGGCATAAGGGAGAGAGGTGAAGTTTGAGGAGGTGGAGGGAGGGCTGGCCAGAGGAGGAGAAGGAGAGGAGAGGAGGAGAGAGAGAGAGAGAGGGAGGATGAGGTGTGATGATGAGGATATATGTGGCTGCCATGTGTCATAAAAGAGTGACATTGCTCCAATATTAAAACTTCAAGGGCTTAATTGCTCCAAAATAAAACTTCAGGGGCTAAATTGCTCCTACAAAATTTTCCAGGGTGGGGGCGCTCCTCTAATAAAACATCCAGGGGGCATTTGATACTTAACCCAGAAATAAATGCTAGATAGAATTAGGATAGAATCTTTTCTATTTTCTCTATCAATCAAATCCCTACAATCATGGGATAGATTGAGATCTCTTGTATTATATATTGGAAGCTAATGATCAAAGAAATATATTAGATAATTCATACCCTAAAAATCTTCATGGTATCACAGTTGGGTTTTCCATTTTAGCCCAGTTTTTCATCATTGTTCGAGGAAAAGAAGATCCTCAAGCAGTATCTCCTCTTATCGATGGAGGTACCAATGGAAGGGTCGTTGAAAATAGATCTGCAGCTATCTGGAGGTCCCTTTGGGGCAACTTTTGGATTCGAAGGATCAATTGTATTTGAAAAACATCAAATTATTGGGATTAGGCATAGGTTATGCGCCCCCGAGGCAAACTGGACATTCTCATCAGTGAAACCAAAGCCCCTTCTGACGCTAAATCCGCTAAGATGAAAAAATGGGTAATTGACAATACTATTGTTTCATCGTGGCTCATAAATTTCATGGCTCCACAGTTGAAGAGAAGCTTTATGTACCTGTCAACCGCATATGAGATCTGGGAAGCAGATCGTTTTTCATTCACTGACAAAAAAGATCTATCATTAATCTTTGATGTTCACAGGAAAATATGGAAGTCATCTCAAGGAGCAAGCAATGCTAATGATTATTTGCTGGAATTGGTTGGGGTGTGACAAGAATTAGATCTTCTTACCAAAGAGAAATGGACATGTGCAACCGATGCAGCTCAAAATAAAAAAAGAAAACAGAGGTTGAGCGAGTTCTTCTCTTTCTCGTTGGTCGAAATAATGTTCAAAGAAGTACGCAGCAAAATTTTTGGATCATTCACCTCTGCCTTTTTGACGAGAAGTTTATACTGAAGTGAAAAGAGAAGAATCATCAAAAGAGAAGTTTGTGGCAGAACCTGTAACACCTACTATGATCTTTGATTCCTCTGTTTTGTAAGTAAAAATACAAGTATGACTAATTCTTCTACTCTTGAACAAACAAATATGTGATCATTGTAAGAAAATTGTCATACTCATGATAAGTGTTGGGATATTTATGGGAATCCTGCTGATTGGAAACCTCGCAATGGAAAACCTCGAGCTAACCATGTATCACAGGAGATAAATCCATCTTCTCAATCTCAACTTGAAACCACACCATTTATTAATTCTGATCAGATTACTAATCTGATAGACCTTCTCAGAGGAATGTAAAATCAGCAAAAGTCAGGTGCTCCTATTAGTGTTCCTACTAGTTCTGTTTTCGTTCCTCATAAAGGTATATTTTCTGTTGCTTTGAATGACTCATTTTTATCATCCTAATGGATTGTTGACACTGGTGCATCAGATCATATGACATCAGATGCAAAATGTTTGTTTCTTATCTTCCTTAATCGGGAAAAGACAAGATTAAGACTGCAAATGGTTCATGATCCTCAATTGCTAGCACAGGAATTATACATTTATCTGATTCTTTACATCTCAAATCAGTTTTACATGTTCCTCATCTTGCTTGTAATTAGTTGTCCATTAGTAAATTGACTAAACAAGCAAACTGTTCAACTCACTTTTTTTCCACTCATTGTCATTTTCAGGATCTCTCATCGAGGAAGAGGACTGACACTGCTAAAGAATACAATGGACTTTATTATCTGAATGTTTCTTTTGCAAGTGCTCTATGTTCCAAAATAAAAAGCTTTGTTTCATCTTCTACTGAAAATGATATTTTTTTGTGGCATACAAGGATGGGTCATCCTAGTTTTCCTTATCTATAGAAGTTGTTTTTAGATCTTTTCTTAACTAAAAATGTTGACTTTATTGTTATGTTTGTCAATTAGCAAAGAACCATCATACTTCCTTTCCTCCCTCTCACACTAAATCATCACGACCTTTTTCTATTATTCATAGTTATGCTTGGGGTCCCTCACGTATTTCTAATCAATTACATTGCAAATATTTCGTCGCCTTCATCGATGATAATATATGAATGTCTTGGGTTTACTTTTTACAAGAAAATCTAAAGTTGATCCTCTGGTCAAATGTAATTTTCTTGGTTATTCTAATCTTCAAAAAGGCATGCAAAAAAAATAATCTTCAAAAAGGGTATAAGTGTTTTGATCTTGTGTCCAAACAGTTATTTGTTAGTCAGGATGTAACATTTATTGAGTTTGAGCCATATTATTCCGCGTCTTCATTTCAAGGGGAAAATTGTAACTTTGAAAATAAAACTCAGACTCCTCTGTCAGATCCTAAGCCTATACCACCTCATGTTCCTACTTCAGATCCATCCATGTCACCACACAGATTTAAGAAACATGGAGTTTACTTATGGAGCAAAATACAAAACAAAAGGCCTCTGACTGAAACTATGCCTATTCTCCCACCTGAAGAGAATCCTAACATTGATACTAATGTGGAGAACGTCTAGGAGGTAGATGTTGATGAGTTAGAGAGGCCTATTGCTCACAGAAAGAAGTCTTGATCATATGTACCATGCATCCTATCCAAAAGTATGTATCCTATTCTGCTTTCACACAAAAGCATTACAGTTTGGTTACAAACCTTGATGCTATTAAGATTCCTAATGATGTGTATAAGGCCCTGAAGGTTCCTGAATGGAAAGAGACTATTTTAGAGGAAATAAGGACCCTGGAAGTAAATAACACATGGGAAACTTCTAAACTACCTCAAGGTGTTAAAGCAGTGGGTTGTAAGTGGTATTTACCCCTAAATTTAATGCAGATGGGACTCTAAACAGGTATAAAACACGGCTGGTTGCCAAAGGCTTTACTCAAACATATGGAATTGATTATAACGAGACTTTTGCACATGTTGCTAAACTAAATACAATTAGAGTTCTTCTTTCAATTGCAACAAATCTGGACTGGTCTCTACAACAACTTCATGTCAAGAATGCCTTTCTAAATGGCAAATTAAAGGAAGAAGTGTATATGACACTGCCACCTGGTTTTGATAAAAACAAAAAATAACAAGTGTGCAAGCTGAATAAATCTATATATGGCTTGAAGCAGTCACCACTTGCGTGGTTTGATAGATTCTCCACTATTATTAAGTCTGAAGAGTATAAGCAAAGTTTATCAGACCATACTATGTTTGTCCACAAAGTGGAACCTCAATCACGATTCTGATTGTCTATATAGACAATATAATCCATGTTCGATGACTTTGATCCATCTTCCTTTGGTCCGATTTGGCTCAGGCTTTGATGCTGTAAGGCCGAGAAGACGATCGTAATCTCGCGAGAGGAGAGAGAAGCATGTCACTTAATGAATGGTGAACTGGTTACATTGGTTGTAGTGCACTAGACCTAAGTTTTTTCCTTCCGAGACCTCCCTCAATCGATGCCGACCTCTCTCCTCCACTGTCTCCCTTGCTCCTCGAGTTCATAGTTTTTTTACATAGCCGGTACTTTATTACCGAAACAAACACCCGCAATCAATCAAAACTCAAAAATAATAAAATTGAAAAGGAAAAACGTTCCTGGTTGTATAGCGTTTTGCCCAATTTATTTGTTTATTATTTTTATTTTGTCTTACTTCATTAGTTCATTGCCGTTGATACAAAATGGCATTGCATTGTAGATACAAATTTCCCCATTTTCTATGTTTATCTCCCAATAAATAATTAGCATAATGAAAATTATTTTATTTTTAAAGGACTTTTTTTTTAAAAAAAAGGAGAATTATGTTAGTACAATATTATTTGTTGATTTATTCATTAATTTATTATTATGAATATGATTAAGTCGATGAGGCAAGGAGACCAGGTCAAGAGGGGATTTATCAATCAAGGAAAAACCACATAATCATAACAGGGTAAATAAAAAAACTCCACAAATTAAGATAAGGATTGATGAAAGAGTCAAGAGATTTTTTACATGAAACCAAAATTGACCATCACTCTGATTTTTTTTAACTAAATTTAACAATGGTTTACATTGAAAGGCTAATTAAGAACATATTTTTAAATAAGTAAGAAAGAATCACAAGTATGAAATAACGGTAAGATTTCACCCACAACAAAACCAAAAAAGTGTATCCATAATTCCATTTATAACAATCTTCATAATTCAGAAAAATCAAAGCAGAAAAAATGGATTCAGGTTTGTCCTGGGCTGATCAATGGGATACCCACCCTGATCCGCCAGTCTCTAAAAAGGAAGACAAGAAGAAGTCCAAGCTTTCATCTGTCAATATAAAAAAAGTCCTCTCCCTCAATTGGATGAAAGAGCTGGGCAACAAGAAATCTGATAAATCATGAACATTGATCTATAGAAAAATTTAGATCTTCTCAAAGATTTATATATAAATAAAAGAATTTTGTTATTTTGTTTAGGAATGAGGCTTGTGCGTTGTAATTTTCATTATTCAACTTTAGAAGATCTGAATGGTTTGTTTTTACCGGGTATTGTTTAGCTCTTGCCCAGAAACAATGGGTTGTGCTGTTCAACTTGTTGAATAAATCAGACAAGGTCTTTGTATGAATAATGTAATATCGAATTTCTTTTCTTTTTTTTATAAATTGTAATATCGAATTTCTGTCTCTATCTCTGTATTAAATATACCAGTAACATAATAATTTGTAGTGATTAAAACAATTGTTTAGGCTAATTATTTGACATAGATGTACCGAAGTTTCCCTAAAACATTTCTTTCAACAATCATTTACATTAGAAATTATCCTTTTGATACAACCTTTTTTTTAATATGCATAATCAATACCGATGATATGAGAAAAAAATATAGGCATGTTTGGATTAATGTTTGTAAATGGTCAAAGAGACTTTCTTTTGGCACTCTTGGGTCGCGAACTAAATTTTATGTTTTGAGTAAAACAAACTAAGCATTTTCAGAGCAATGTAATTTATGTTTGGAATGGTTTTTATTAAACAAAAAAGGGTGTGCAAAATTGTCAATTATGTTTAGTCTAAGGGGTACCCAACACAGCAAAGTGTTTCTTGACCCAAAATTGCCCATGTTGCTGCCAAATTGGATCAAAATGCTCATTCCGTCAATATAGACTAACAATGTTAAGTTTTACGAAGTTAAGGAAAATAAATGTGCAACAATACCCATGAAGTTGGTCCCATAGTACATCCAACACCACAAAGCTTTTTTAAATGAGTATAGTTCCACTCCAGACCAAACTTTATGGGTATTTTATTTTTGCACATTTTATTTTTCCTAACTTTGAAATACTTGTTACCGGTAGTCTATATTGACGACATAAACACTTTTGACATATGTTGGTAATTACGAGGGCATGTTTAAGAAAAAAAACTTTGTGGTGTTGAGTGCACCTTAGACTAAATTACATGAGCATTATTTGTGTATCTTTGCCCAACAGAAAAACAAAGTATTTGAGTGATATGTTGAAAAGTCAATAGTAAAAAAAGTTGATTCAATTTAACATGACCTTTGGGCAAAACAGCATTTACTCCAGCCATATCAAACATCATTTTGAGCATAACTGACTTTCTGAATTTCAATCCTCATTTCCTCAGGCTGAGGTCATGCCAAACATGGCTTGCAGCTATAAATTTTCGAGGCAATTGAATTGAAGTCTAGGCAAAGAAATCCCTTAGCTAAATTATGGAGGGTATACTGTAAAAGATGCTTTTTTTTATTGAGCGGTAGTTTGTCCCTTAACAGTCTAGTTCTGTCAAATAACGAATGTGTAACTGTCATATGCCAGAACCATAGATAGTTTTATTTGACTTGATGGAAGTACATAGCGATAGAGAGCTTTGCCTTTTGGGAGCGAAAACGTAAAGGAACGTACAGAACCTTTTTGTGCTTTAGAGAAACTTTTACATTCCCTTTGACACAAGGAAGCTGCTAGCTTTGAAAGCAAGTTTGTACATAAGTTGTTTATAGGTGAGCTTTTCTTTTTCTTGTGAGCAAAAACTACTAGGTAAAGTGGTAGCTTTAAACCAATCTCTTTTGTATCACATCAAAACGACTAACAAAGAGCTACACTTTGTTGCAACATTCTATGTTAAAAAAATTGTATTGCACCAATGATATAACTTTTAAAGCACCAAATATATGGATGCAACCTTTGATAAGAACACATTCAAGAAAGCACCCTATAATAGAAATTGAGCAAGGTGTTATGATTTTTCCAAAATTTCACTCGATTTAAAAAGCCATTTAGTACATAGTACAAATAGAGCCATATAAAGAGGAAACCATATTTTTTAGAGACAATCACACTTGGATTCAAAGTAAAAGATTTGATATCAGAAAGGCTAGGGGTGGAAATGAGCCGAGCCGAGCCGAGCCGAGCCAGACATAAACAGGCCTAGGCCTGTAATGAAAAAAGAAATCATAGGCTTGGGCCTGGATGTAGGCTTTTTTTTTCAGAAAAAAGCCTAGGCCTGCGAAAAATGTTTAAGGCCTGAAAGCCTTTTTAAAGGCCTACTTGCAATGTAGGCCTTTAAAAGGCTTCAAGCCTTTTAAAAACTTACTTCGAATTTAGGCTTTCAAATGGCCTAAAGCCTTTTAAAGGCCTATATATCAATCAAACTTAAAAGGCCATAAATAGGTTTCAAGCCTTTAAACCAAACTTAACACTTATAATTTTATTTTTAATAAAATCAAAAATGATAATTGCCATCAAAACATGACCTAGATTCAACTCAACAAATAATAATTATTAAACGGGCCAAGCCTGAAGGCTTTTAGGCCGAGCTTTATTGAATTAGGCCTGACCTTTTTACATAAAAAGGCTTTCCAATAAGCCTTAGCCTGACCTATTTAATAAATAGGCTAGGCCAAATTAGGCCCTAAATAGGACGAGCCGAAGGCCGCCTGTTAAGGGCCTGGCCTGTTTCCACTCTGAAAGGCCTATTTTTGTTTACACATTAGAAAGACCTATTGACAACTATGCTACTTGTTAATTAAAACTATTCAGTTGTTAATACCATTAGTTATTAACAACTCATTGAGACCTCTATAAAATTATATCTCTTGCTTAGTTGTGTGCAAATGTCCCATATTTTTTCATGTATGAATCAAAGGGCCACCATAACATGACAAGCTTCCCATATTCCAGGACTGTCCCACCCTATCAAGGTAACAAATAGTGGCCAACATAACCTAAGAACATGAAACGGGGCAGATACTCAAGAGTAAAAAGACTAAACAATATACATGAATATCTAATCATACATTCTAATATAATAAAAAAAACCAGGCAAACCAGAAGTAATACAACCGAAGTACATAAGATAAGCTCTATTAAACAAGGTGATTCAGTAGCAGGACATTATTGTCAAATAAAATTCTTCGCAAATACACACAACATTAGAGTTCATTTTATTTCACCTGACACACGTAGAATGAAAGACACACAAGTAGAAAGGGGTACAAAGTGAATGCCCTGCATCACCTGATACCCCCTTCACTATTATTCGGTCCCCTCCTCTGTATACAGAGAAGAAGAGAATGAACAAAACACAAAACCAAAACACTAAAAATTGTGAACAGCTAATCATGATGGTCGTATGGCAACCAGAAAAAGCCTCAAACTGCAGCATCCATATCCTTGACTGCCACACGTAACCAGAAAGAATGTTCATTCATTACAACAATGGCGAGGTAACCAAAAACCATAGTATAATGGAACCGATCACCTCCAGGTATTTTTACTGATACAATAAAACTTCCCCAAACGTGAAGACCTTGAAAACGAAAACCAATCCAGCATCTCCATGGTATGAAATCTAGCCAGAGTGAATGCAGCTAACTTCCAGCTCCAAGAAGGACAAAAAGAATGGCACCTAAGTCCCAACACAAACCCAACATTTCTTATGTCTGAATGAGATATTATTCCAACTTCCTTAAATAATCTGTTTCCGAGCAGTAAGCAGCCATCTCTCTAAAATATTTTCCCCCTTCTTCAAAGATACATCTATAAGTTCTCTTTTGTAGTTTTCTTCCGTCTCTCTTTTTGTTATTTTTTTTTGTATTTTCTTCAGCAAACAAACATCAAGTGTGATGATTGAAAAACGCAGGGCATGCCAGCAGAAGTTCCCAAACAGGTGAACCCTGTTTTAAGATGATCCCAGATTTTTGAACCATCAGTAATTCTCTTCCTCATCAGAAAAATGAACCTCTCAAACTCACACATGTAATTTACCTTCAGCCCTACCATAATAAAAGTCATAACCCTTTTTGAAAAAAGAACAGAAGCCTTCCCTAGCTGGTTTCATCTGCTGGAGGTGGACAATCTGCACAGTCAGCGCATAGCAGTTCCAGACAAAATGTTTCTTCATATTCATTGTCATTGATGCACTGCCCACACTGACTACACCGGGATATGCAAAGAAAACATGCACGGCATACCTGAGCGGAATGCCCCATCCCTTGGCAACCCTCTGCAGGACAATCATAAACCAGCTTGAACTTCTGACATCTTGGACACATCTCAATATCTATGGCACAGTCATCATTATAGGACAAATATAAGTTCCCCCTATGGTAAAAATGTGGTTTGCGAGACCGCTGCAACATCTGGCTATCAGTGCCCAACAAAAGCATCAAATCCTCAAAATGTTTTTCTGTGACACCGTATAGGCCACCTATGCGCAAGTGCTTCACTCCACGTGTACCAGCAGACTTCAAATCCTTGAGGATATTCACAATACACTCAACATTGAGTCTTGTACATCCAGGAACACTCAACTGTGAAGTATAGAAATAAATTTATCAGTTTGTCAATGCATGAATCTTGACTAAACTAAAGCATTACATGCTCAGAGTAGATACAATAAGATTTGAGAAATAAGCAGGAATGAATTAGCAAACAAATCCATACAACGCCACAAAAAATAAGCTTTCTAAAATATCACCTATGCATCTAAACTCTAACCTTGCATGCATCAAAGAACACTTATCATCGAAGTTTGGGTGCAATTTCCCCAAAACAGGAAAGGAAAACACAACATTTTTACCAAAGTACAAATGTGAAAGCACATTGTACGCAGAAACATCTGGTCAGGAGATTTTTTATACAGCAGTAGCCAAGCATATATTGTCTAGCACCTAAAAGAAAAATTCATGCTTATCCTACGTAGAGGACCATCCCGTCCCTAAAAGTCTGGTAATCAATAATACAAAAACAACAATACCAAAGTCTTCTCTCACTATGTGGGGTGAGCTACATGGATCATACAACATCATTGCTCTATCAGTAACCAACTCTAGTCATCAAGAATTGGGGGGGGGGGGGGGGATTCATGCCACAATTGAGTCGAGATACATAGTGTAAAGTGTAAGCGTTAGATGTTAAAAATGATTGCAGGCAATTAAGCACAAAGAATGCAAATAAGATGATGTAGTTTCAAGCCGAATGGACAGAAATCCTGCAAATGAACTACCAATAATAGCAAATTTAAAATCCAAAGGATCCTACACTAAATCATACTCAGTTGCTCACCTTGGTTAACTTGGGATTGCTTTCAAGAACCCGCTTCAAGCCATCATCTGTTATCCTTGTACAATCCATCAGGCTTAAGCACTGAAGATTACCTTGCGCTCTTCTAGTTAATTGCAAAAGAGCATCATCAGTAATCTTCTCATTGATAGGTTGGTCAATGTGGATACTCTTCCACAAAAGAGGATCTCCTCGGACCGCAGAATTCAGAGACCTGCATACCCTCTCAACAGAGAGAAGATCACGCACACCCAGATGACCAAGAGCGAAACCTATCGCCGGATGATGAGCAAGTTCATCTTCCTCTGGCTGATCCACATCATTCATGCGCGTCTCATTCGACCAACAATCAATCCCCGAACCTTTGTATCCATATCCCATCGCGTCGCCCACATTACAAGACGACCCAACATCACCATGGCGCGAAGCAACCCCAACCTCATTCCGATAATAATCACAAAAAAACCCACCAGCCATATACTGCGGCGGCGTGTTCTCAACGCATAAACTCGCAGGAAACGTATGAAACCTCAAAGCATTGTTCCAAAACAAATTCAACCCAGCAACAAGCTGATAATTACCATCACTACTCGACCCAACATCCCGACTTCTATACCCTCCAACATAATCAGCCTCCAAATCCTCTAGCCATCCCGTAATCGCCGTGAACGTAGTAGTGATATCCATGCCAAAGGGATCAGATGGCAAAAGGTCAATAATGTCCTTGGACTCCTGCGAGCCAGGCCTATTATCCCTTCCATAATCGAAGCAATTGTCAACATCGTGAGCCGCCGCAAAGATTGGTCGATGTGAGAAGTTCAAGGCCATCTCATCAATCTATCAATCAATCAATCTACCTATCTCTATGTATATACACCCCAACTAGTAAAACACAATCCGCAAACCCTAATTATTTTTTTTTTTGTTTTTTTTTCTGAGCAGGCGAACAATGAACGGAGAATCAAAAAGAAAACCCTCGAATTCGGATGACAAACTAAAACAACGCACCAAAATTTTCACCGAGTTTCCTGATAAGAGAAATTGAGGGAAGAAAAAAAAATAAAAATAAAAATAAAAATAAAAATAGCCGAAAATAATCGAAGAATTGGTGTTATTTTTCCAGGTCTAACCCTAGGGTTTGACAAAATAATCGAAGAATAACAACAACACAATATACAGATCAAAGAATAAGAGTGTGTAATAATCAAACCTAAAGGAATCGAGACGAAGACGATGAAGATGGAAAAGAAAGAGGGAAAACCTAAATTTGAGAGATTGGAAGAGCGAAAGCGAAATCGTGATAAGAAGAAGAGAGAATTTGCGATATTAAATGCAGATTTGGGTGAGAATATTTAACGGAAGGGAAGGGATATTTAATTTTTTTGGTTTTTTTTTTTTTGTTGGGTTTGTTGGGGTTTCCCTCGGTGGTGGGATGATTGGATCCGAAGAGAGAAAAAGGCTTGGAGAGAAAAGAGCTCACGACGATGGAAACAGAAATTGAGAGAAACAAGTAGGCAAGGAAAGGGCGTGAGAAAATATATTAAAAAATAAATAGTACTATACTATCATTTTAATTTTAATAAATTAAAAACACATATTTCTTTTTTGGGAGAATTACGCTGGAGGACGATAAGAAAAAATATTGAGCAAGGAGGACTATAAAAATAAGGTAGGTTGGAAAAACTAGTCATAGTCATAGTACATTAATATAATTTTATACTTTATCATAACATAATAGAAACAAACCACAAACTTTTTCTAAAAAAGAATGGTCAGTCTAATAAACCTAAATTTTTTAAGGTTTTCCTCCTAATTTTACTAGTTCAACAACTACCTTTGTTAAGTCACTCTTTTGCTTATCTTAATGTGACTCTTCAAAGTTTCTTATATAATCGGCGAGTTCAAACCGGCTTTTAAACCATGATAAAACCGTTAGTTATTTAGAATGACTACATAAAAAAATGTCAACCCAATTCTAATCCCTACTTGGTGGAGGTTGGGGAAGGGAGTATACGAAAAATCTTACTCCCTCCGGTCCTAAATATAAGACCTAATTGACTTGTTCTGGAAAATCCTTAAAAAAAACAAAATTAATTAATTATAAATTGATATGCCTAATTTTTTCCCTTAAACTAGTTTATTTACCTATAAACTAATGGATAATCTAAAAATATATCAAATATGTGATAATTTAATAACTTATTTTACAACCTCAATCTCTCCAAAAAAAAAAATCAATTAGGCCCTATATTTAGGACCGGAGGTAGTATTTAGAATGACTAAATGTCAAATTTTAATTTTGAAAGCATGTCAATATTTTTTTCCGAGAGGATATATTACACATCTTGATATAAGATTATTAGGAAATATAAGAGACTTTGTTTTCTCTCTCGCTTCCTTTGCCTTGTATCACATCTATGAAGTATCTAACTTGTTAGGAATTATGCCATGAGATGATATGAGAGAATAAGAAGTAATTTCGTATGCAAAAATTTGTTCTAACATTTAGCCCACCAAATGAATATATAATACTTAAGGCCCTTATTAAATATATTTCTTTCTACAGGTCATTTAATGTAATTCTCCCTGTTTTTTCAATTTTGTCCAGAGAAAATGAAGGATAACGGCGAATTGGGCATTGTCCAATCTTTACTTTCTAAAAGAAGGGCTGTTGACAGAACCACTGCTTGACACCTATCCATTTTCCCTACTTTATTACCTGCCACGTGTCCCTTCTATCCCAACTTTCAGTTTCTTTTCTTCGTAACTTATAACTCCCTCTTTCAGTAAGAAAAAAAGAACTGCCCTCCCCTGTCTCCTCCACCGAGAAAATGAAATCACCAACCCAAAAGTTTGAGGCATAATATGAGGCAAAAAAACTGCCCTCCCTCTTTTCATCGCTGACGGTTTTCTGGCTAATCTGAGGCATAAGTGGTTAATTAAGACATCCACACTTGATTTATTCATTCTTCAATTACTACCATGATTTCCGTAATCGAATATGGGTGCGAAGATGTCAGATTATTCCACGGTTAACTTCGAACAGAGAAGGTCATCTACCATGTCTTAAGCAGAGATCATTTAAAGGAAGATTGGTAATAATTTTTTTCTGATCTAAGATGGGATTATTTGCTTATTTTGATTTTCGTTGATTGGTAGTGTATTTAGCAAATTTATTGATTTAGTTGGTACACTTCACAGCCACAGCAACCCAAATACAAACAACATAAGGCTTTAATGCTTTTAACGAACATTTTTTTGCCAGGAACATCAAATTTGTTCACCAAATTCTCATAATGCCTTTATAGTTTTGACTCATCCAGTGTTGTTACTCAGATTCCAATATGATATACTTAAAAACATTAATTAACACCAATGATTACTGAAAACAAAAAATGATGATGAAACAACATAACACAATCACGTGAATATAGTCTCTTCTTTCTTGTGACCCAACAGGTTCTACAAATAGG
Organism: Mimosa pudica; assembly: GCA_029929735.1. Lineage (NCBI taxonomy): Eukaryota > Viridiplantae > Streptophyta > Magnoliopsida > Fabales > Fabaceae > Mimosa > Mimosa pudica. The sequence continues at coordinate 11,103,371 of JAKELP010000033.1, read as the reverse complement.
TTTTATGATTATTAAAAGATCTAAATTTCATATATGAGTCCCTCCCTGCTTTTCTTTGATAATTATATAGAAAACGTATATGGTTTATCTTTTTACATATTGATCGTACTTTCAATTTCTCAATGATATTGGTTTACCATTGAATATAGGGTGATCTAGCGTGAGAACAATGGTCAATTTACTATCATGTGACCTTGAGAACACAAATTCAAATATCTTTGTTATTGAAATTTTTTCTGTATTATCCTACCCCATCAGTAAAACAGGTTCTCTCTTTAGGCCTAATAAAGAACCTCAATCAGAGTTAAACATTGTGATTCTTGGTCTTATTGTAACGCTTTGTTCTAAATATGGATGTTTAGTTGCTAACTATGTTAAAGCTTTCAAATTGTTTTTGCCAAATCTGATTTTTCAATGGCCATGACAAGTTTGTACTGAGTACACATGAAGCAGCCAAATAATATACATACCTGGATAATGAAGGTGATGATTCAGTTCACAGCATATGATTTGCTTGGGAATAGAGAGGAGAGGATTTATCTTTGGTTTGTGTTATGGAATAAGAATAAGAATTTAGTTCCTAGGTTATTAGGATAACAGTTTTATCCTACCAAAGACTTTCACACTTATTCTATGCTCTGGAATCTGCACCATATTGGTTGTTCTATGGGACTTTGTATCCAGCCTAATTGAGTGTTTCTGTTTTTTGTGTTATTGTTTCTGACACTTCATTTTTTTGAGATACCTTAACAAGATACCAAGCAGGGTTGCATTGATAAAAGATGACTTGTCTGTGGATATCTGGAGGTCTCAAATATCACTACTCGAAACAGTAGATGTGAATGAAACCAAGCTTCCTCATTGTTTGTCTATATTTGACTCTAGCAGATTGTCAAAGTGTTGCTGACACGAGGAATTCTATTTAACGAACATTTTTTTGCCAGGAACATCAAATTTGTTCACCAAATTCTCATAATGCCTTTATAGTTTTGACTCATCCAGTGTTGTTACTCAGATTCCAATATGATATACTTAAAAACATGAATTAACACCAATGATTACTGAAAACAAAAAATGATGATGAAACAACATAACACAATCACGTGAATATAGTCTCTTCTTTCTTGTGACCCAACAGGTTCTACAAATAGGTTTTATGATTATTAAAAGATCTAAATTTCATATATGAGTCCCTCCCTGCTTTTCTTTGATAATTATATAGAAAACGTATATGGTTTATCTTTTTACATATTGATCGTACTTTCAATTTCTCAATGATATTGGTTTACCATTGAATATAGGGTGATCTAGCGTGAGAACAATGGTCCATTTACTATCATGTGACCTTGAGAACACAAATTCAAATATCTTTGTTATTGAAATTTTTTCTGTATTATCCTACCCCATCAGCAAAACAGGTTCTCTCTTTAGTCCTAATAAAGAACCTCAATCAGAGTTAAACATTGTGATTCTTGGTCTTATTGTAACGCTTTGTTCTAAATATGGATGTTTAGTTGCTAACTATGTTAAAGCTTTCAATTTGTTTTTGCCAAATCTGATTTTTCAATGGCCATGACAAGTTTGTACTGAGTACACATGACGCAGCCAAATAATATACATACCTGGATAATGAAGGTGATGATTCAGTTCACAGCATATGATTTGCTTGGGAATAGAGAGGAGAGGATTTATCTTTGGTTTGTGTTATGGCATAAGAATAAGAATTTAGTTCCTAGGTTATTAGGATAACAGTTTTATCCTACCAAAGACTTTCACACTTATTCTATGCTCTATAATCTGCACCATATTGGTTGTTCTATGGGACTTTGTATCCAGCCTAATTGAGTGTTTCTGTTTTTTGTGTTATTGTTTCTGACACTTCATTTTTTTGAGATACCTTAACAAGATACCAAGCAGGGTTGCATTGATAAAAGATGACTTGTCTGTGGATATCTGGAGGTCTCAAATATCACTACTCGAAACAGTAGATGTGAATGAAACCAAGCTTCCTCATTGTTTGTCTATATTTGACTCTAGCAGATTGTCAAAGTGTTGCTGACACGAGGAATTCTATTTCCTCCTACAAAACCTGTCTCTCATCCATGGTTTCTTCTGACAGCTCAGTCACATTCAGCAGCAGTACAAAGCACTCATTTTCTTCATTTGAACATTTCTTCTCATCAGATTCTGGGTTGTCTTCTAAATTAACTCAATGCACCAATTGTTTGCCAGGTTCCTTTGCTTCTCAGATTGTCATAAAGCAAAACATATATGGCTTTATACCAAAATCTTCACATACACTAATCCTATGTGTAATTTGTGGGATGAGGACTAAATTATATGCTAAGGAGTCTATGAGGTTCAGCTATTCTGATATACAGATTGCAACCAATGATTTTTCAAGAGATAACTCACTAGGTGAAGGTGGTTATGGTCACGTATACAAGGGTGTTCTTAGAGATGGACAGCAAATTGCTGCAAAGGTGAGTAAAGAAGAAAGTGATGGGAGTTTTCTGAATTTCATTCTGGGGTTCAGCTCCTTTTTTTTCTTAAAATGACTTTTTGGTGCAACCTTGGGTTATCACTTCATGTTTAGGATGACTTAGAAACCATTTCTGTACATGACATAAGATGTGGTGAATTAAATCTTGGTGCAACCTTGGGTTAGCACTTCATTCTTGATATTCAGTAAAGAACAGGTATGTCTTATATTATAAATTTTCAACCCCTTTTGAAATCGTTTATGGTTTGCATTGGATTTTTCTAATCCCACATTTATGGACTTTGAAGATGGATATAGATTCAACATTTATGGACTCTGAAGCACATTTATGGACTCTGAAGCTGGTAGCACTTCCATTGTTGCTAGGAGTAACAAGAGTGTTAGCAAAGATGCTTGTGATAGTTGTGATATTCATGGTCGGGCTGCATGCAAAGCTTAAGTTTGTTGAGGAGAATTAGGATATATCATGTTTCATTTTATTACGAAATGAATATCTTATTTTATTTGTTGTTAATGTAGAACATCTTATTTAATTCATGCACATTTATTTTAAATAGTTATAAGAAAACAAATGCCAAGATTAAAGAATTTACTTTTACTATTTGATAGAAAATTACCATAATTGTTTTTTTTTCAAATAGTAACGCATACAGATATTATCGAAAAAAAGTAACTCATACAGATTACACAATACTAACATTGGAAACATCTACTATAATCCCCACTAATCTATCTAATTTAATAATTTTTAATCAAAAAACAAACCTAAATGCACCTTAATTATATAGAGTAAATCTTGTACAGATTAATTTGATTATACTAAAATTGTGCACTTACTTATCAGACACCACAGGTTAAATCATCATTGGAAATCCACATAATTTAAATGTTTAAACTCTTTATTGTGATATTTAGAATTGTATGATGCTCCAACATTTCTTTTTTTTTTTTTTTTTTTTTGAAATTGTGTTGTAGATATTATAAATCGCAGCACGTCCTATGTGATAATTTTTACAAAAAAACTGTTGTTAAACGCTAAAGTTAAAAAAAGTAAAAAAACATTCATCAATGAATTTTAATTGGATTTATATTTTTTTAAGAAGAATTTAACTTGAATTCAAAAAAGTATTTGTCTTTAAACTTATCAAAGACTCCGTATGCTTTTTCTGGAAAGTATAACTTTTTAGAATTTTGAGTTGATATCATATAACTTATATTAATCCTTTAGTTCAATTTTTTTGGCTATTTGATATTTTACAATATACTTAGTATAAGCACAAAACTAATAAATTTGGTGATTTTAATTGACATCAAATGTGGACAAGAGTTCTAGACAAAAAGATGTGGACAATAGTTTAAGACAAGATGCTTCAGCAAGTACATTGCTGCACGAAATATGCGTTACATAAACTCAGTGTTACTTATACACTTATACTACTATTATCTAAATTAATCAATAATCCACACATCACCAATTAAACATTCTTCACAGGATATAGTATATTGACCTTGGAGATCAAACATATGCTTGCAGACATTGTTATGCCAAATAATGGTATAATAAAATTATAATTGAATTCTACAAACTAACATTGTGGCACATTTTTTCGGTGTTCGAGTTTATAGAATCATCAAGAGAAGGTTGACGTGACTTCTTTATTCATTATACAATAATTGCCAATAACTGAAGTCATATTTTATCATTTATAAGTGAAATATATTCATCCCGCGCATAGCGCGGGTTCTTTACTAGTTTAGGAGAGACGAGTAGGGAAAAAGGAACACGTGGCAGGACGACACAAAACCTACAAATCCTTTGCAACTTGATGTGGCGGGAGATGGAATCCTTCTTATCTACAGCGAATTGAGGGAGTGCCGATTACTGGGCATCTTATATATCTCCAATCTACCAGTAATTTACCGTTTACCTAATCAAAAAAACAAAGTAATTTACCGTTTAGAAATAATAAAAAATGAAAAACAAAATCACAAAAATACGCGCTTACAAGTTACTGCACAGATTAATTATGTCCCTTCGTGTACATCCGATAAAAAAGGCGAAGTTACAATTTATGGAATTTTAGTTTAAAACACCGATATAAATCTTATCATTACAATTCTTTTTTTGATTACACTTATCATTACAATTCTCTTAAGGCTGATTCTTGTAAAATGTATTCCAAGTTTCCAACGGAGAACAATATATTTTAGTTGGTGATATCGGCGAACAATAATTTAATAGTAATAATTTCAGCTGTGACAAGTAGTTTCCTAAAATTTGTTAGTTGAGTATCAATGAGCGCAATATTTTTTAATGGAATGGAAATTGTATCAATACTCAAATATATTACATAGTGCTTTTTTCTATCCTAAATATAAGACCTATTTCTAATTCTTTCCAATTTTCCCTTAAATTATCCTTCTCAATGCTCCACAATATTAGACATTGAGAGAGAAAGGGTGAAGGTAAATGTAGATGCTTAGGATTTGTTGGTAATATCATGTTATTTTAAGTTTTTAACTAACTTAATCAACATCTTTAATCTAATTAAATTAGGAAATATATCTTATATTTAAGGCCAGAGGGAGTAATTGATTTAAGCCTAGTCGTCTTGGCTCAAATCAAATAACTAGACATCCTATTCCTACTATAGTAATAGTGGAACCCAAGGCCGAATCCAAATTAGCAAGTTTTTAACCTATTTCAATTTCTGATGGGGAAAAAAAACCTATTTCGATCAATTCTTCACACAAATTATCATTCTCAATAGCTAAAGATTTCTTTGAGTTAATTAATCATTAATTATCAAATCAAAATCCTAAATACTCATTCAAGATAGAAGAAGAGAGAATTAGAAGAATATCACAACAACCATTTCAATCAATCAAGAGAACTACACGACACAATTTCTATAAATGAATAGAAAGTCGAATCCAACATTTCGAAATACAAATATGAAACCTAACTCTAAGGAACATATTAAGACATTCAAATCTAGAGTTGTGGACAATAAATTCTCTCGACTCTTTTCATTACAAAAAAAACGGCGCTTTTCAGCGCATACCTTCCGGCGTTTTCAACAAAAACGCCGGAAACGACATACCTTCCGGCGTTTTCTAAAATACGCTTAAAAGAAACGCCGCAAAATTTGGCGCGCGCTTCCCGCCTTCATTCCTGCGCATACACACCGGCGTTTTTGGACACAAGAACGCTGGTATGTATATTTTAATAAAAAAAATCGTTTTTTGCTTTTCGTTTTTCTTTTTTTTTTTGAAAAATAACACATATCGGCGTTTCCGGAAACGCCGATAAGTATTTTAATTTTTTTTTAAACAATTCAAAAGGCGTATCGGCGTTTCATAGAAACGCCGATATGCGGTATATTTTTTTTTAAAAAAAATTAAACACATAGCGGCGCTTTTAGAAGCCCTTTAAACGCATCTAAAAGCGTCGCAATGCTTTAGCGGCGTTTTAAGCGCTTCTAAATGCGCCGATATGTAGAATATTTTTAAAAAATTAAATACATAGCGGCGCTGTTAGAAGCGCTTAAAACGTATTTAAAAGCGTCACAATGCTTTTGCGGCGCTTCACGCGCTCCTAAAAGCGCCAATTTGGAAAAAGTTTATTTTAAAAAAATAAAAACACATAGCGACGATTTTAGAAGTGCCAGAAACGCATCTAAAACCGCCGCAATGCTTTTGCGGCGTTTCAAGCGCTTGTAAATGCGCCGATATGTAGATTATTTCGTTAAAAAAATAAATATATAGCGGCGCTATTAGAAGCGCTTCAAACGCATCTAAAAGCACCGCAATGCTTTTGCGGCGCTTCACGCGCTTCCAAAAGCTCCGAAATGTGAAAAATTTAATTTTAAAAAAAACTTACCGGCAAGGTTTACCTTTTCCTATAAATACCTCTTCCCCCACCCCATTTTATCCAGCTCCCAACTATATTCTTTCCTTCATCTCTCTTCTTCCCTTCTCTTTCTTCTTATTACTTTCTCTAATTCTCTCTATATCAACCTTTATATATTTTTTGGACCATATTTTGTTTATCTATTTATGTATAATAATTTTGTTTTATTTATATGTGATTATTTTGTTATCATTTACTTCGTTTGCCTATTTACATGTATTTTATTAGTAGTTAATGTTATCGATTATTCCTAATATTATCATTTCTCTAGTTTGTGTTTTATTTTTTACCCTCTATTTTCCTCCTTAATTTTTTATAAATTAGGGTGGAAAATATTTTTTTTATAAATTCATGAGTACTTAGCGGCGTTTCTAAAACGCCGGTAAGTAGCTTTTTTTTTAAAAAAAAAATACAAACCGGCGTTTGTTCAAACGCCAATTTGTATTATTTTAATATAAATACATATCGGCGTTTTGTAAAAACGCCGGTATGTGTGAATATGATATGATTTTCTGCAGTCCGCGTTTCGGCGTTTTGGGTTACCATGTGCTACTTTTCCACGTTTGTTTATCGACGTTGTGCAAAAACGCCGTAGAGTCGTTTCGCCGGAAAAAAACGCCGAAAAGAGGCAAAAATAAACGCCGGTAAGTGACATGTGTTTTGTAGTGTTTGAGAATCACATGTGAAGCTTCTCTTGAGATTGGGTTCTAATATATCAAGAGTGAAGTGAGAACAACTATTAAGCTAATGACACCTCAACGTCTGATTCGCCAGACCGTTTAAGCTAATACGTAATATATTACACTCCCTTTTCAATAAAAAAACACCTCAATTTCTAAGTGGATTAAATCAGGTCATATGAAAATAAAAAACACCTCAATTGTTTATTTTCCCAATAAAAACCCATGGTCTTGTTTAAAGTTCCTTTTTCCTTTCGATTATAAATTAAACAAAATTTCTAGAACAACAAAATAGATAAAACTAAAATAAACATTGAGAAATGTAAAAAAATAAAACTTGAGTGTTTTTCTTCTAATTAAAATATTTTGAAATATATATACATAGAGGGCCAAAGTGCAAAAATGCCCATGTACTTGTCGGACAAGGGATCCCTCCTATTCCCTTCTCCCCTCTTCCCTCTTATTCCCCCGATCTCCACCGTCTATGTGATCTAATGGTCCACACCTCACATACTCACCTACACCCCACCATATCATATCACTCACCCTAATTTCTCTCTCAATCTCTCCCTGCGCTCTCTCTCTTTGTCGTTGGTCACTCGGCTCTGACCACTTCTTCCCCCACGCCGGCCTCGACTCCAACCGCCGGAAAATCCGAACGGCCACTGATTTCGGATTGGACTGCACCACGGCGACGAAGATCGAATTTCGTCAAAGAATTCTGGACAAGGGCGAGGTTGTTGTTGTTATGCGTCGCCACTACGTCGTCTCCGGCGGCCGTTGGTGACCGGCGATGGTGGTGAGGTTGGGAAAGGAAGAGTGTGGATCTTGTTGTAAGATTCATGGATTTGAATAGGCCATTTGGAGAATTGCAGAGAGAGACGCGAGAGGGAGAAGGAGAGGGAGAGGGATAGGGTGGAGTGGGTATATGGGAGTGTGTTGATTCTGAGCCATTAAATTAAATGGATGGCAGAGATGGAGGAATAGGAGGGAATAGGAGGGATCCCTCGCCTGTACTTGTCACATACTTTTTATTTCTTTTATTTATTTTCTTTTAATATATACATGTGTTAGTATCAATAGATACGTGATCTTTGGATAAATGAGAAGATAATAGATGCATAACGTATTTAGGGGTAAACATTCTATTTTCGGTTCGATTATTTAGTAAAAACAAAAATAATTGAAAACCAAATAGCATATATCATAAAAAACGAACCAAACCGAATTATTTTGATAACCGAACCAAATTAACCGAAATAATTAAGTTCGTTTTCGGTTTTAACCCAAAAAAACCGAATTTTTTTACTTTTAATAAAATTCAATATTTTCCATTTTCAATATATAAACTCAATATTTTGGGTATTAGAAACGCTTCTAGGGACAATGTTTAGTATCAGACTTGAACATTTGTCCCATATATAATTCAGAAAGTAAAAGATGTTTCACCATAACTAAAGGCTTTAGTATTGTTACCAGCTTTTGAAATTTTGTTTGTTTTTGCACTTCTCAAAACCTTAGTATGATTGGTGTCCACTGTGAAATACTTTGCTATTACATTTGCATCTTTACTCATTTTGTTTTATGACATACTTTTTTTTATACGATGAATTATTTAGAATTTTACTACACAAAGGCTCAAAGCCATTTTGGATTTGTGATGAATAGTTTTTGCTTGAACTTGTACTGTATATTAATCATACATACAATTATAATTGTATAATATCAAACATCTAATAAGAAGGTGGGTGGAAGGAGATAACCTATCCAAATTCCACCTGTTACTAGTGTAAGACTTACAAACGCAATTTCAAAGAGAAAAATAAACATAAGAAAAGAAAAAAAGAAAGCTGCCATGGTGGAAAAAGTGATACAGTTAAAAAGAGTTTTTTCGGCTAATATTTGTGTTTTGCAGCACTTATTGCTGTTTGATGGATAAGGGATCAATAAACATCTGGTGCTCAAACTGGAGTTGGCACTATAGATATTGCGATGATTATCAATCATGCTTTTCTAATGAATAAAGTAATTTTTCTTCAACTTCATGATTTGAAGTTGCAAAACTTACGCAAGCTGAATTTATAATTGCCTAAGGCTAGTTCAAAATTTACATTTAAGAGATTAAATATTATTTGACATCACATGGAAAAATATTTTTGATCTGATGACCCATAAAATATTTTGTCAAATCAATCGAGGATTTTTTGATAATGAACAAATCACAAGTATGTGTGTTTTTATGAAGGGGAGGCATGCTTATAACTTGTGGTTTGTTATATTGGAATTGGTCTTGAATTTGTAAGACATTTATTTTTATCGAGAGAATTTGTAAAACATTGAAAATGGGTTATTTTGAGTTTGATGTGCTTAACGTTGTTTGGTAAAGAAAGTTGGGCTAATTGATCTCCACTTTCGTGCCCGTGGTATTGATCACTCTGCTTCGATCCTTGTACAATGGAAACACACTCATAATTATGGTAATCAAAGTGGTTTTTAATACACAACACATCAGTTTTCAGTTATGTATGTTTATCGGGTCAGCTGACCTCCAGTATTGATTTGTAGTACAGACAAGGTAATGGTAATGTCTCTGATGGTAGATTAGAGCAGCCTACTTTTATTATGATGATTGGAGGAAGCATTGATCAGATTCTTTTTATATTTTTTTTCTTGGCAAGAAGTGACAAACATGTGTTACTAATGTTACTAGGGTACATAGTTGATTTTCTTCATATGCATAAAAGTTTATAAGTCATGGCTCTAGCACTCATTCTGTATGCACAGGACATAAAATTTGTGGCACAAAAACACTGGATATAAAATGTATAGCAACTTGCTCTATTTGCTGGTAATAAGAGTGTGGCTTAATTTTGGAACTCATTGGGTTTTAACTAGTCGTTTTACGTAACTGAGCGCCATTAAATATGCTTCAAGCAATTTCAATGTTTTATTTGAAAGGTTAAGTAGATCATTTAGAAAAAGTATACTAATTATAATGATCGGATTCATCTTTTTAATTTTTTTAGTTCTAGTGTAGGTGAGTTGCTGATATAGGCAATTTAGTATTTCATCTAGAGTAAACTAAGCTTGAGGATGGTTAAAAATTATAGCTTAGGAGAAATTGTGTTTCTTATTTAAAAATTGTAAAATGTTAACAATAGAAATCCATCACTTTGCCTTCTATTGATAGCATCCACTTTTAGTATGAAATGATTATTGGCATGGTACAAGAACCTTAACATAATAGCCCAAACTTTGACCTTTGCTCACCTAATTATTAATTCATGTCTGTGCTTTTAAATGTGTCAACCTCATTCTTGTGTGATGGGCTTTGTGTTAAATGATAAGGCAATCTTGAGCCCTATTCTAACCATTTAGGCTTTTTGCCTATAATGGGATGAACTGATCTTTGACACACAGGCAGTTTGAGATTTTCTTAAAAGCTAATTGCCATTGTATTCTGGCATGATAATTGTTTCATATATTTGGGATGAGATTCTAGTTAAAAACTGCATGCCTTGATTAATTTCAAGTGGGGCATTTCCATCTAGTGAAATAATTACGGTCCAGGCTACTCTGCTTCCAGTATCCTTTCAAATGACAAGTGGTTTTCTTTTGCATGTTGCAAAAGGGCATTGTACTTGTGGAACAATGAGCCCATTGAAAATTTAATCAGACAAAACCGTAAAGCTATACCCATTATCTTCCCTGCTTTGGACATGAGTGCTTGCATAACTTCCAAGAGAATGAATCTAAAGTAGATGCAGTGACTGAAGCCTCATGGAAGCACTTAGAAGAGATTGCTGCTTCAAAAGCCACAAGCAGCGCAACCATTGTTGTCCCCATTGTCATAGCCACCTAGACATTTCCAAGATAATTTAAGACTATCTTCTTTGGGAGTCTTTTTTTTCACTGGTGTTCTGGCATTATCCATGTGCTTCAGGATCAAGAGGTTAACTCTCATGTCAGATGTCAAGCTCCTGCCATTTGCTCATCATACCCCATATTTGGATTATTTTTGGGGCACATTTCTTCCACTATCATGAAAGCTTCAGTCAAGTCGAGCTCGGTGCTGATTATTTTGGGTTCAACTCATTGTTTAGTACATCAACTCCTCAAGTTCAGCTTGATCCAATCAATAGGTTTGAGATGCTAATCCTACTGAAGTCTTACATACATACATGCATGCATACATACAAAGATATAGATATATGTATATACATAATTGGGCTCGACCTGACTCAAAGGTTCGAATCTATATATACATAAAGCATAGGAAATATTGCCTAATATATTCTCTTTCCCAACATCCTCACCAAGTGGGGACTAGAAGTGAGTTGACCATTTTATATATTGTAATATATTTTGATTTATATTTTATTCATAATTGGACTGTTTTTGAGTTGGAACTGAAGCTAAGTCCGACTTATTTATAGTTTTAATATGAAAATGGTGAAAAGTTGTTTGCAAGATATGAAACAAGTTCTGCATCTATAGTTCATGAACAGGTGATGCTCCAACCAGCTAGTTTTGTTTTTTTTTTTAAAAAAGATTATATATTCTGGAATTAGTAAGAAGTAACAAGTTGCTTTGATAAATTACTTTCCATTCCCGAGTTCCTGATTGGACCGAAATTTATATGTTTAAGCATGTGCAATTGAGCTTAATTAGTGAGATTTAATTGTTATATTTGATCATTATTGGTGATTTTATGTGCACATGCTTATAGGTGAATATATGGAAAATCCTAGCTTAATTACTTGCATTTTAAGTAACCAAGGGTATTTTGGTCATTTTTGACTAGTTGTGCGTTTTCATGTGTAGGGGGGTCCCACGTGGGCCCCACAACCCTTTGGGATAGCTTGGAGTGCAAGGAATTGACTTGGAGTCAAAGGGCAAAGGCATAAGACAAAAGTTACCCTTTTTGTCAAAAATAAGGGATTTGCACATTTCCAAAAGGGGTAATATGGAGCCAAAATTTGAATTTCAAGTCCAAAAGCAACATAAAGGGCATCTTTGGAAAAGCAATGGAAAGGAGAAAAAGGAGGGAGCTTTGGAGGATGAATCTACCCCAAATTGGAGCCTCAATTACCCACTTACATTTTACTTTCCCATTTTGGCCTTCCTCTCACATTACACTTCCATTTCACTTTCCTTCACATTTCCTTCACATTCTCTTCCCCAATTTCGGCCATACACCTCCATAAACCCATATTTACATGTCATTTAGGGTAAATTAACATTTCATTTTGGAGTTAATCTCAAAGTTAACCCACATATAGAAACCCTAAATCTCATGTTTACCACATTCACCAACTTCACTTTCTCTCACTTCATCTCATTTTACTCTCAACTTTCTCTCTTCTCCTTCACCATCTTCACGAAATTCCAGCACCTCCATGGCCATAACTCCACGCAAATCCTTCATCTCCTCCACATTCATGCTTGGCTAAGCATCCTTCTCCTTCCTTCAAGTCAAGATTTGTGCTAGAGAGCTTCAATTCGGCCTTGTGTGAGAATTTCCATTTCTAGGTTTTCAAGTTTGTAATCATCTTGTTTCTTTCATGTCTAAGCTTTTTAGGTATGTTAGGACTAGATTTTTATGTGGAGATTTCCATGTAAACTTCATTTAACCTTCAAACTTGTAAACCTAGCTCTTAGTTCTTGAACTTCATGTGTAATAGGTTTATTCTTGTTGTAGCTTCATGAGATTGGTCATATGTGTTTACATTTTGGTTGATTCTTGAAGTGTATGTTATATAGAAGTTAGTTTTAATTTCTATCTCACCTATGGAAATGCATCAAGTTCAAGGCTAGGTTCTTTTGATTAATTAGTTTAAACTAGCTAAAGCTTCTTAGATTTAAGAGGTCTTGGCCGATTTAAGCTAGTTAATTAAGAGGACATTGTCACATGAGGCCTATCAATTGAGATTGCACAAATTGAGGCTTGAAGGAGGAGTATCCACTCTTGATCACTTACATCTCCATTCGGTTATAGTTGTTTCTTTAGCTAGAATATTTGTAGTTAAAAATCAAAATCATTCCTCCTTATATTGTTAAATTGCGTGACATATATACTTTTAATTAGCAAGAATTGAACCTAGATTGTGGAATAGACCTAATACTCACCACTATTAACTTGGTGGATGTGAGTTTAGAATTTTTGATTGACCTAAAAGGCGACTAATAGGTTAAATCAGTTCCTTCTAGTTATGTGTGGGGTAAACCAGGTTTTTATATATCCCTTCCTTATAACGACATGATTCATTACTATGTCCCAACTATAACGCAAGCAATACTTATGTGGAAACATCTTTTTACAGAAGTTCAAAAAATTGTTTAGTGATTTTATAATTCTTGGAGATACACTAACTGTTGTCTAAGCTTAAATTATTGTGGAAAGTGATTTTATACATGTTGCTAATGGACTGGTGTAGAAAGCCACCAATCATATACCATTCTCATAGATTAGTATAAAGTTCCACGGTAGAAATGTTTTTATGTCAGTGCTTTTAAATTTGTGAAAAAAAATAGTTAGATAACTTCTACCATGAAGGAACAGTAACATTAATCTAGTATAATTTAGTAAAGTTGAAAGATTTGTAGTTTGTGACATGAAAGCTCTTTGGTAAGTGGACGGTTATGAGTTTAATTATGTAGTTTGTTAATCACTACCCTTCTAGGCTTTCCTAGTATTGTGTCAACTAGCGTATCTCCTGTGCGTTGCACGGGGTTTCCAGCGCTCCGCGCGGTTTTGTTTAAAAATTAGCATTAATAAAAAAAATTATTATCTAACCTTAACTTTAGAAGGAAGAAAATTTCAATGACAACGTCCAGTTTACATTATGAAATGACTATTTTCTGTAAGTTGTAATGAAAATTAAAATTAAATATCTTCCCTATGTGAAGAAACAACTCTTCTTTTTGTGTTCTATATCTTTATGGAACTTGGGAGAGATTTTGACACTGGTGGTCAAGCACTTATTAGCTTCAACAAACATTTCATGGAAAGCCTCCCATGTGGGAACAATGTATCGTACTTCATTCAGGAATATAAGTGGTTAGCTATAATATGGTGTCTCACATGCTCCCTTTGGTCTTTGTCCCACTTCACACAAAAAACAGCTTGAAAGATTAAGGAACTGACATTAATCAATTTAAAAAGGAACTGACAAAAATTAAGACAAATCGAGAACACGCAACATTAAACTTACCCAATAAATCTGGACATAAAGCAATTCCACAAACACTTACACTTTGAACCTAGATTGGCTATATTAGCCAACTTGATCTTCTAATCCATCTAGGAGTCTCTGTGACCAAAAACATGGGAAGAGATTATTTCTATATTTATCATACTTCTCTAAACTCTAACAGAAAAAAAGGATAGGATAGTATAAGAGTAAGCCAATACGTGAGTGATACAAATGCATATAAATTTATGCATATAAATTATGCACTATCTATTCCACTTTCTTTCTTGTCTTTTGTTGTTTTCATGTCACAGTGCAGCACAAAGACTTCAATTCTTTCTATGGAGAAAACCAGACCATCTAGTCAACACTTTGTGATATAAATTCTTACCAGCTTGAGAACCTCATCAAATATGAGTATGCTATTATCCCAAGAAATATTCAAGGATTTTCTGTACCCACGATCAATAAGATAGCAGTTGTATGGTGCAACCACCATATTAGCAACCTTGTGTAGTTCTTTTGATAAGTAGTAAGGACACTTGATGTAAAGATAATTTGTGAGACAAATTAGAGACCAAGCACTTGATAACTAAATTGACTGGAAAAAGCATTACAAAAGAGAATGATAAAAGAGTTCAGAAAAGTTCCATGTAGTTAGTCCTTTGCCAACAATTGTCATTGAAATTTTGTTTCTGCTGCATAATTTAGAATAGATATGTAGCAGAAGGAAAATTGATAAAAGCGAATGATCACAAAAATATCTCCAGATATTTGAATAGATGCTAACATAGCCCCTAGATCATTTGAATTTTCCATGGCAAAGGACTAAAATAGAATAGTGCTGTCAAGCTAAAAGCACTTAGTTTAGTTTTGCATGATCAAGTTCTTCTCACGGAAAAGGATACCCTTCTTCACAGCATCCACCATTTCTGCAAAAAGAAAAAACACTATTGTTGGCAAACATAGATTAAAGAAAAATGCAAACTAAAAATTGTCATGATCTTTTTCTCCCTGGCTAGAAAAAATCTTCGAAAATATTGTTAATTCCCACAAAGCAGAGATTCTCATTACTAAAGAAAATGAAGAATAGAAAAATCAAATATTGTCATAGGGAATGGAAAAGACCTTCATTCCGTAGGTAGCCATTATGCACGACACATACTTGAGGAAGAGTGCTCTGTTTCCACACAAATGTGTTGACTTGTGAATCTTTCCAACTACAAATGGATGAGTGGAATCCCTGCATTACATTGGATAAACAATGTTAGCACGAAAATTCTCCTTAAGGTCTGCTCTAAATGCTTTAGAAACTCCAAGAACTGGGTCAGGAGGGACAATTGGAATCCCTCAACCCCAAAAACATCAACGACCATATCAGATACTATACCAGGAGGCAGAAAATTTATCATGTAATGAAATACATGCACTGTAGGCCTATAATGAATGATTAGGACAGAAATAAAAAGAACTTTAGTTCCTTATACTTTACCCAGACAGATTAGAAGAGGTTCCTTTTTCCTTGCTAAATCTCACAATAGTGCATCAAAAGTTCAGCTTTCCCTATTGAAATTGAGAGAATTAAAGGTAAGCAGTGAAACTACAAACACAAATACGCAGTGAAATTGTGTGGAGAAGGAAAGCAAAGCTTTGAAAACATAAAACGTGAAAGCAGTAAGAAAAGTCATGTGGAATGATAAAATAATTAAGTAGGAAATAAAGTACTATTACTCTATTAATTGGGCAGATGGGAGGATCGTGAAGCAGAACCATGATTCACCTTCAGAATAGATTGGGGATAGAAACAAATTGCGTGTGTATGAGTAAGAAATTAGAAACAGTCTAGAGTAAAGGAAGAATTGAAAAAACAAATGAATGAGATGTGAAGCTTCTGATGATGAAAAAGGACATTAGTCACCTTCTCTTAGCTGAGAGAAAAACGCTAGGTGCCTTCACAATTTCTTAGTAGCTTGTTGCTTTGAGTTTATAGCTTTAGCAGGTTATTTTGTTTTCTGCTTCATCTCCTTCACCTTGTCAAAGCTAATTACAATAACTTCATATCCTTCTAGCTGAACACCAAAAACATCTCTGATAAAGAGAACTCCTATTTCGGTCCAAGACACCCTGCACAAATTAAGGATAGCAACAAATGTATATGACAACAACATACATATCAATAACATGCATTATAGATTGAAAGATCAAAGTGAACAAATAAAAGTATTTACTCAGAAAAAGCCAATTGCATGGTAATCGAAGTGAGAAAAGGAGAAAATACAGAGTTATCAAGAATGCATAAAGAACAATGTCATATAAACATGTTTAATAGGTTCCTAACTTCCAATAAGAAATACACAAATATGGGGGCTCACCAATTTTCTTGTTATGAGAGATAGGTGACTGATGTTAGATGAACACACGAGAGATAAAAAAAAATAAGCATTGTAAGCTAGAGCCATGTCTCATACATTAACAACAAAGTAAAGTAAATATTTTTTTGCCACAATATCTGTAATACCTCCATCATAGTGCTAATACCAAAATCTTTCATCCACTTAAGCATTATACCTCAGTCACATAAAGAGCTGAACCGAATGTAACACATATGGCAGAAAAATTCAATTGAAATGTTGAGACAACCCAGAGATTTCAAGCCTAAAGTAGAAAGGAGACAACCCAAAGAAGCTTACAGAAGAAGAGTGACCCAAGTTAGGGTTCACAACAATACGATCAAACACACAAAAGGAAAAATGAATGAATGAATCAACAAAAACTGATCTAAACATAATCCTGCTCTATTATTTAAGGCTTTTCCATTTACTATGCATTTTAGAAAAATTGACTTTAGCTGCACATACCATAGCAAAACTCAAACTTGAGACGATTTAACACGGTCTTACAACATTACACCAAATATGTAAATGAGTTGTTTAGCCTACACCAAACTGTGCCATTTTTTTTCCTTATGAAGAATCTGAATGTATAAATCCAACTTAGAGAAAACAAAAAAAACAGAGGGGATAAAACGTAAGATTGATTGTCATTTTCTGCATAGAGAAAATGACAACTCTCTCATCCCAATTATAAACTTGCATAGACACTTAAGCATCCTTGTCTTTAGCTTATACTGTTAAGAAGATGATTAACCAAAAAAAGCATCCTTGCTTATGCCATATCTATTGGCTTCTACAGCGTTAAAAAAAGCAGGACTAACTCTCCAGCAGTATATCTGTAATCAAAACAGAGGGAAACTGGAAAAATAAGATAAAGCAAACAGTGACAACATGACCTTAAGGAGGGGATATGTTTATTACACTTACTTAACCATCGAAAGCTTTTTTTTTTTAGAAAAAGCCATGGATGTTAATATATGATATCAGCAAGAAACAACTCCTACAAATGTTAAAGACCCATCTAAATATAAAGATGTTATTACTTAATAGAAGAGTGACAAACTTTCAGCCTTGTATCACATTGCCACTACTTTTAACATATATCCTTGAGTCTTCCAATTATTTCACAAAAAAACATTCGCTGCTTTGTCTAAGCAAGAAACAACTCCTGCAAATTAAGAAGTTTCACAAAATGAACTCAATATGCAAATTTCAATTTTTCCAATAAATGCAATCAATAACATAGTATCACTCTTAACTGCTTTAAAAATAAACATAGATAATCATTATGGATAAAGACTGAAACAATAAAAAAGCAGGACTAACTCTCCAGCAACATATCTGTAATCAAAATAGAGGGGAAACAGGAAAAATAAGATAAAGCATACAGTGACAGCATAACCTTATGGAGGGGATATGTTTATTACACTTACTTAACCATCGAAAGCCTTGTTTTTAGAAAAAGCCATGGATATTAATATAATACCAGCAAGAAACAACTCCTACGGATGTTAAAGATCCATCTAAACATAATACCAGCAAGAAACAACTCCTATAGATGTTAAAGACCCATCTAAACACAAAGATGTCATTACTTAACAGAAGAGTGACAAACTCCCAACATTGTATCACATTGCCACTACTTTTAACATATTTCTGACCACATAAAAACATGTCCTCATTTTTTGCAAAACACTAACGAATTTATTAAGCTAAGAAAACATCTCATAAAATCTTTTTGAGAGCAAATTGCTCAACAAATGAAAGTAAATTGCCTTCTCACTTGGAAATAAATTGCTCACCATCTGGAAGTAAATTGCTGCAAAGAAATACTTGACATAAGAGTATAAACCACTTCAAATAAATAAGCTTGTTTGATGCAAGCTTCACATGTGCAGCAAATAACTTCTTCCAAAAGTTGTAATATTTAGAAGTTGAATTGGAGGATAAGAAAAACATGTGTAGCAGAATAATACAATAATGAGATGAAATGACAGAATGAGCCCAATCAATGTTATAAGCTCTCTATACCAACACCCTAAAACACTTAAATTATCCATTACCATCAAGCCACAACAATTATCTCTTCATCCTCCATCTCACCCAAGCAGGCAATAGAAGCAAAACGATTAAAGAGAACCCAACTTACAACTGAATAAAAAAGAAAAGGAAAAAGTAAAAAGCATACCAAGGCAGTAGCTTTCACAAACTCGTGAGAAGCAACATGATTTAGGGTTCAAAACAATCGACCAAATACAAAATGATTTTTTAAAATCTCTTCAAAAAACGTCCTAATCAAAGCTTAATCATCATTTTTATGGGTTTAAAACCTTGTGCTTTCCCAAACCCAGACCACCTCTTTCTCTAATGTCTCTCCAAATGAGACGAAAATGGGCAGAAAAGAGAGGAGAAAAGGTAAATCACCTTATTACATGAAGCACAATATGTGAAGCTTTCTTCGTCGAGATTATTGTTGTGATGGTGTGGGAGAAATGGATAAGGTCTTGTAGTTGGTTCCTGATTGCAACACAGTGGCGCAACCTCGGGTCATCTCTCTTGAGGAGTCTTGTAACAACCCTAAGATGAACTAAATGTAAATTAAAAGTTACAAAAGGAAAGGGTTTGTTTGGATTTTTGGAAATTAATTGATTAAATTAGTAAGAAAATGTAAGTGCTTGTTTTTGGTATTTTCAAGTAAGGGTTTTAAAGTTTAAAGGGTAAAGGAGCAAATCTGGCCCCCAAGTAACCACCAAGGAGCGCTGAGTACCCTAAACTAACCACAGGCCCGGATCTGTACCCCAAGTAACCAAGATGTTAAAAAAATACCCCGGTTGGACGGTCAACTACGTTTGACCGTTACTATGCCTACGTGGCCGCCACGTGAGACCGGTTTTTGCCACTTGGCGCCGCGTAGGATAAGTGTGTGGGTCCCACATTAAATAAAAAAAAATCCCTCCCTCTTCTTCAACCCCGCCCCCGCCCTCCCCCCCACCTCCCCCCACCACACACCCCACCCCCTTCACCGCCCTCCCTCCCTTCACCTTCCCCCACCACACACCCCACCCCCTTCACCTCCCTCCCTCCCTTCACCCCACCAAGGAATTGCAACCACATATCCCAAATATACAATGAAAGAGCATGGAACAAGATAAACTCCCATATGAAGCCCATTGAAGCAATTGACCATCTTCACACCAACAATTTAGCCTCTCATGGAAGGAGGAGAGGAATTTCGCCCAAAATCTACCCAAGAAGTGGCTGTGATAAGGAGGGATGAAATGGAGAAGAAGGGTGATGAAAATGGAAGAGGAGATGGAGATAGAGATGGAGAAGAAAATATGGAAGATTTGAGGTGAAATTTCATGGAAATGGAAGTGGGATGAGTGGGTTTGAGATATTTTGAGTGAACCCTAGCATAGCCACCTTATTTTCGTGCAAATGGGGCTTGGAGAAAGGTTTGGGGGCCCTTGGAAAGCTTATATAGGGTAAAGAAACACTAAAAATCGCGTCTAATTTTTTACAGCGTCAGGCTCGCCAGTGGCTCGCCAACTGGCGAGCAAGTGGCAAGTTACTCGAAGGTACTGAGCAGTGGCTCGCCAACTGGCGAGCAAGTGGCGAGTGGCTCGCTAGTTGGCATGCCTCAGGACTAAAATGCAAACTTCATCCAGAAACATTATTTTGAACCTCTTTCTTGAATCTTTACCTTCAACCTCCCAACCTACATATTCAAATGTCTCAAAGGTAGCATCAAAATGTTCTTGAAAACATGTAAAACATTACAGCATGCTAAAAAAGCCTAAATTGCCCTTGATTAGAACAAATTCCAACAACTAGCGCAATAGTTAGAATCTATGCAAATTAGGTGCAATTATCATCAAAACATGCATTAATTCAATGGATTTGGTCATGAAAATATATGCAAAAGTATGGTGCAATCAGTTCCTGACAAAAAAAAAGAGAGAAGATAAGAGCATAATTCAATTTTCACAGAAATTGAACGGTATAGCAAGGAAAGAAACATATTTTGATGCTCCCTCTCTAGATGGCGCCTCGCAAACATATTTAGAACAGGAATCACTATTAGGGTTTGATGAAGAAGGAAAGTCTTGCGAAGGAAAAATTAGGGCTTGGTGAAGAAGGAAGGTCTTGGGAAGGAAAATCCCTCCAGATTCTATTTCTTGGTAACATGAAGTGAGAGAAGCTGGTGAAGGAAGGGAGGGAGGCTAGGGTTCAGGGAAAGGGAAGACATAGAAGTGAGAGAGGTCGAGAGAGAGCTGAAGATAGTGAGATGGGGATTTTTTAAGATTAAAAAATAAGTGAGCCTTATTAAAAGAGAAACGGCTAATGAATAGTGAAAATGTGAGAGGAGTCGTGCTAATCTCATCAACTTCTACAGTAATAAGAGAAAATTTGGTGGAAGACTCTTATAAGATATATTGATGATGATGATGATGATTGATGATGATGATTCTTCTTTCTAAGCCCATTTTCACTTTAAATATTCAACTTTTTCTTAACTTCTCTAGATACAACACATACATCACCATTTTGTTTATTGAGAAACAAACATACATCAATTTTATCATGGAAATATTACTGGAAGTTAAGCTACAACACTTGGATTAATTGAAGCATATTGAAGAAATTCCAAATTGGCTTCAAGCAAGGCCAAGTCTTGCTCCTCCATTGTTACAAGAAGTTCAATTCCTTCTCCATCTCTTGCATCCATCAATAATGCCACATCTTTCTTTGGGGGACATCCACATGTTGTCACCCACACAGGTTTTCCCCACCCAAAATCTGCTTCATACATTCCAATCCCACACCAACTTGTCACATTAAACACAATTGTATCATTATTATCGTTCTCAGATGATGACGATCCTGTCCCTTTCAAAACCTCTAAGATCTTCATCATGTGTCCTTTCCCAAACCCTTTTTCATATTTATCCCAAAATTCAGATAGCCCCTTTTCAATTTTCCTTACCAGTTCATGTAATTCTTCTTCATCTTCTTCTGCAGAGGTTGGACTTGGTACTGCAAAACCCCAAACCAAGTTTCCTACAGATTTCTCTGGTTGTGGAGGAACCAATCCAGCTCGTAGGTCCAAAGCAAAGTTAAGATATGTGGTCAATTGGTTTTGAATTTGACCCTTTGCACCTTTTGACCTCAAAGAAGACACCACACATTTGTAAATAAGTGCACCCACCACTTGTTCTCTTCTAGGATTTTCCACTCCATGGGTTGCTACCATGGTGATAAGGGACTTGGTGTTTGTAGCATCTAATACAAACCTTTTCGATACCATCTTTGATACAATTTTCTCTTTACTTTTCCCATCATTGCTTTCTTGGAAAATTGACAAGTCATCCATGGGAAATACTGAAGCTCCATTGAAATGAGGCAATGTTACATGAGAAGATTTTGTGGTTATGGAAGCCCAGTCTTTGACAAAGTGGCATAAAGAAGAGGCTTCACCAACCTTGTGAGACAAACACACACTTATTGCTGTTCCTCCACATTCAAAATGGTTCACTTGAACTGCTACAAAGCATCCATGTGGACCGGCCACCGGTTTTTTCCAGTGCATTTCATCTGGAAATAAACGGTTTAAAAATTCTTCACTTGGTTCTTTCAGGATCTCTGAGAGCTTCTGTTTCATGTGTGTGACTATAAATATAACTCCTTCATCATTACATTCTATGGAAGCTTGATCATCTTTGACTCTACCAGCAAATGGGTAGTACATAGATAGAACTTGAGACAATGATTTCTTCAACATTTTGGTTCTTTCTTCACAAAGTTTGAATATAGTGGAAGTGCCACCATTATTGTCAGGTTCAAAGCTTTGGTTTGGGTAAAAGTAAATTAATGGGATATAGTTTGCAGGACATAGATGATCTATGAATGAGAGTGGATAAATTTGGAGATGAGAAGGGGTAGGAGAAGCAGGTTTGATGATTTCTCTAGTTATCACTTCCATTTTAAATATATTTTGAATCTTAATACCCAGATGCACATGTACAACTTCTTATATATGTGAAACTTGGTATTTAGGATTTGGATTGAGAGCATGTGACCTCAGGACATTGTGCTTTGAGAATACTGATACGTTAAAATACAAATAAATGAAAAGAAAATATGAATAGTTTAAAGAAGGAATTAGTTAAAGAATAAGATTGGGGTGGTTGATAACTGGTGACTGCTCAACTAATGGAAGTAAAATAGTAATTTAAGAGTACATCTATATTGTTGGTATCGGTATATGTATTAGCAAAGGTGAATTATTCAAGAAATAGAACAATTGAAAGGACGGAATTATTGGTATTTGGATATATTATTTATAGCTTATGAAGTGACTTTCGGGGACCATAGCATTAGTTAATATTATGAGGCAACAAAATTATTATTAGCAATATTTAATATGGGAATTTTTATAGGAGTCTGCATGTCCCAGTGTATGGGAAGAATCTCACAATTTTATTCTGATCAAGAAATTGAACGCATCTTTTAGTTTTTATATTATATATGAAGTACAAAACGAAATTATAGAGAATGGTAGCATATCACCTCTCTTTAGATGTGAAAAATGAAAATCACAACTATTTTATCCTCCTTCGGCATAACTATTCCACATTATGAAAATACTGGTTAAATACAGAGCGTATAGAAGATTTTTTGTTTAATTTCTTTTTTACATATAATATCCATTTTGGTAACTATATTATGTATATTATATTATATATGTATAGTTGAAGTATATTTTTAATCTTTTATAATCACAAGTCTCCTTTTACTCCATCAACTTTGATAGTGTACTTTTTTAAGTATTTTTCACCAACACCCTTTTGTTTTATTTAACATAAAATGTTAAATCACAAATATGTAGAGTATTTTTATAATTAAATATTAATAAAATGGATAAATTTTGAATAGAAGAAAGATTATACTAATAAGTAAAATTCAAAAATATTTTAGTAGCATATAATTATATTTTTCACTCAATATTTTCATTAAATGAAACTAGTGACACTAGTGAAAAAGGATCAAAAGTGAACTTTTCAAATTTAAAGGTCAAAATACACTTGATGCAAATACTTAAAAACCAAAAGTATACTTTAACCTTCTCTATAGTATACATTGAATATGTGAAATTATTTATAACAAAAATAAATATAAAAATAGAAAGTAAAAGTAAATATCAACATAATTATGAACCAATTATTAGATCCAGTGGCTGCTCAAATAATGAAAAGCAAAATACTCCTTCATGCTTCCTTAGTTGAGAAAACAAAATTATTGATTTTGAATATTTTTTTTTTTTGCCATGAGATTTTGGATATTACAGGATTACATATTTATGGGGAATGGCTGAAGTAACTTTAAGAGCTAGTTTAAACGATTAAGAGAGCGTATGTGTGTCTATTTCGGCATGAAACTTATAAACATAAAGGTATATATGGCAACGGATTGATAGTTGATATTCAATTAATAAAAAACCATATAGCGAATATGTGAATTTGAGAATTTAAAAAAGTAGTTTTTCTTTATATGGGAGAAAAATATTGAAATCCACATGACCTTTTACTAGGTGAGAAATTCTCAGGACATCAAATATGATAAGAGTTTATCACCAATTCAAAACAACACACTATTATATATAAAACAAGTTGATCACAACAAACTCTCTAGAGTTTAGGGAAATTCTCACAAACAGGTAATTCATGAGAAATCAATGCGGTTTCAAAAAAAGAAATGTTTAGTTAAACTAAAACAGGATCAGAAACATTACTTTGAAGAATTAAATATGAATAAAAAAATATTTCTTAAGGACATTGTGTTCTTGAGAAATTCTTAACAAAACCTTTAAAGGTAATTAAGTATATAGCGGATAAAGCGAGAATGTTTAGTACTTTATGAATATGATTGTATACTTTTCTTTTTGAAGCAATTAATTTTAATACACAAGGTATACTTTTCATTTCAAAAGAGTATGCTTGTTCTAGGGGGAAAAAAGAGAGTGCTTCAATGTAATTTATTCACTTAATATTTAATATATTATCATATATTTCCTATTCAACATACACATGGGGATGTAGCTCAGATGGTAGAGCGCTCGCTTAGCATGCGAGAGGTACGGGGATCGATACCCCGCATCTCCATATTTTCCCTTTTCTTAATCACTGTTCACATGCTTTTCTTGGGCCAAACATTATTTTTCTCGATCCACTTAAACATTCAATGGGCTCAACATTTTTTTCGAAATAAACATCCTTGGGTCATTCTTTGCTTCGTGTTTAATCGCCACTGCTTTTAATGGCCCACATTTTGCACAATGTTTACTGAAAACCGAAGACATTATTCTTTTCTTTCTTTCTTTAAAACATTTTGCACAATGTATACTGAAAACCGAAGACGGTATTATTTTCTTTCTTTCTTTAAAACACTCATGAAAGTCAATTTCCATTGTCATCATAATTTTATCTGTCTCTGCACCAAATATTATTTTTTAAGTCAATAATTATTCTTATACCACCCTTTACAATAATGAAAGTCAATTTCCATTGTCATCATAATTTTATCTATGTCTCTGCACCAAATACTATTTTTTAAGTCCATAATATTTCTTATACCACCGTTTACAATATGGTAAAAATTAATTTTTTAAAAAGAATAACATGCAACAATAAATTGAAGTGACCGTCTCATGGGTTTAGTGGTGAAGGTCATTACAATGAGCGTCAGGTTGTCCACCTAGTCGCGAGTTTGATCCTTAGAAATGACACTTAGTTGTCCCTCCATCGCGGCGCTTGGGGAGACATATTTGCAGCACATGTTGCGTACCGTATAAAATATCTCAGTTCAAGTCTACAGAGCTGGGATGGGTTGGGTCAGGTAGTCATACGTTAGTTTCCCTGCCCTTGGATTGTGGGTGAGCTCAACCCCTTTCCTAAATTTTGTTATATAAAAAAAATTGAAGTGAACAAGCATAAAATTAAAAAGGGCTAAAGTGCAAAAACGACCATGTAATTGTCACGAAGGTGCAAAAATTACCATATAAAATTGTTTGAAGCAAAACTATCGAATTTCAAAACAAGGGCGAAAATGGCTGGCACATTTAATTTTTTCACTTTTTTTACGCATCATCTTCTGCTGATTCATCTCTCACTAAAATATGTAGCATACTTATATATTTATATATTTATTCGGTAACTACTCATGTATCGCAGTTAACTACCCTTGTATCGCTATTAACTACCCTTCTCAGTAACTACTCATGTAACACAGTTAACTACCATCATATCACTATTAACTACTATTTTGGTACAAAGTCAAAAACTTCATTTAGGACAAATTGGGGACTATCCCTTATTTGTCCAAGTTGGAATTGGAGACCCCATTTTGTCCAACTAAAATTCAAGTGTCATTTTTTTGTCATTTTCCCTATATCAAATGCAATTATATTGTACATTAGTTTAGAAAGTAAATCTGTTTTAAAATGGAGGAAGTATTTTTTTAACATTACTCCTTTTAACCCATATTTTTCTATATTTACATGTGATAACAATTTCCATTGGGCTTGGGTTTGGGCCCTTATCCATCAAACGTGGACACAATATTTCGCTACATATGATAGACGTGGGATGTATTCAATGCAATCCAAGAATTAAGCATCTCCTGCACCTATCTTTTTATCTTCATATTTGGCAAAGGGCCATATTTGTAGGGACAAAAACTAATAGCTTTATCCTCTGTGAGGTGGATTTTGTTAGAATCTTAATTTTTGATGATGCTACTAAGTTGTACTATATCTGTTGGTTAATTATATAATTGCTTAGTCTATGAAGTCAGTTGAGAATAAACATATAGAGCGAAGGCCTAAAAATGATACATAATTATTGGCCAAGGAGTAAAAATAGTATATAACTATTTCAAGGTACACAAATGATTCTCCGCTATTGGGCATGAGATCAAAAATGATATTTTCACTAATATGACAATATGATTAGACATGAAAAGTCCAAAATGTTCTTATAAATTAAATAAACTTTCTTTCTCCTTCTTCCTCACTCTCTCCTTCCTTCTACCTTCTCTAGCAATCCGCCGCCGGCCATCGAGGAGATTTTCGCCGCCCCGCCTCCGCCATGGGGGTGAGTTGTCGGGGAAGAGGGAGGGGGAAGAGGAGAGAGAAAGGTATGGTTGGGTGTGTTTTTTGGTATTGTTATTCATTTTATAAAGGAATTTTGAACAATGAAACTTCGGGCAATGAAAATTGAGGAGTCATGGTTAATAGTAATTTATAGATGGAGGGATTAGGGTTTTGTCACAGTTGGACCTTTCTAAATTGGCCTTTTGCCAAATGGGCTATAAGAGATCTATACCCTCAAATTTAATTTTATTTAAATTGTATTCTAATAGTATATAAATTTATATGTGTACAGTTTTAATATGTACAAAATAATATCTTCATAACATACAATTTCGCTCTCAAATCATACTATATCTTTCATATTATTGTGACAACTAAAATCCTGAAAAAAAATAGGATGTTACAAATACAAGTTTAGAGAAAATAAAAGAAATGAGAGAAAAGTAAGCTAATTGAAAAAATTAACAGTGATTTAGGTTTGAGAGAATTGAAGATAAATGGAAAGGAACGAAAGCTGATGATAGAAGAAAAGAAGAGAGAAAACTGAAGATGGAAGAGAGAAAAAGTTGAAATGAGCCATTACGGAGGTGGAGCCGGGAATTTGAGCTGAGCCCGTAGGGTCGGCCCATTTTTACCCAAGCCTGAGAAGGGTCGGGTTTGGGATTTAGAGGGAAAATGGGATACAGCCATACAGGCATATAAGCAAGCCGATCCATAAGGGTCGAGTTTCCAAGCCCTTACACACACTTCTAGAACTTATTCAGTGGCTTGGAAGTTGGAACCCCTACACTGAATTTTTTCTCTATTTAGATAAAATTAAGTCCTTTCATATTGATAAAAATGTTTGAGCTTTAAGTGAATAACTTTTTTGAATGTGTTCTAATAAATAGGTCGACCGAATCATTATTATTAATAAAGACCACTCAATCAATTCAAGAGTAACCTAAGTTTTTAAATAAAAGATAGATTACAATTTAAGCTTGAAAGTTAGCACGAG
The DNA here is from genome assembly GCA_029929735.1 of Mimosa pudica. Classification (NCBI taxonomy): domain Eukaryota; kingdom Viridiplantae; phylum Streptophyta; class Magnoliopsida; order Fabales; family Fabaceae; genus Mimosa; species Mimosa pudica. The sequence continues at coordinate 11,075,542 of JAKELP010000033.1, read as the reverse complement.
TGTTGAACAAAACACAAATTAAGATGACTTAAAACTGTTTATTTAGCTTCACTTCATTAATTATCTAGCTCCTATATCATTTGTCAATCTAAATTAAAACAAAATAATAATAAAATACAATCCACACTTCTGAATCAAAACACCTTGCATGCAAACACTCAAAAATAAAACTCACCTGCCGCCGGGAGTTGCATCCTTCACTTTACTCGTTCTTCTATTCTGTTAGAATCTTAAGTTTTGATGAAGACTAAAATATGAAAGAACTTAGAAAGTAATAGGAAAACCTAGAACCCTAAGTTGAAGTGCAACCGGATGAGATCTTACTTCCGGATAGACTAGGACTGGCGCTCGCTGACAAATAGTTCATCCCCCAGCGAGAGCAAGTGATTCACTAAGGAATTAACTTAGTCCATGAGCAATAGATAAACAAAGCCTTTAGACTAAGCTAAGAGTCAACATAAAGTGAATTTGCTTCCTGATAGATTTGTGCTGACGCAGGCTGATAAAATAGGATAACCCCAAGCGTCAGTGAAAATGCAACATCAAGTGAAATAGCCTCCTGATAAACTTTGACTGGCGCAGAGCGATAGAATAGATATAACACTAAGCGTCAGTGAATAAGCCTCATCAAGTAGAATCACTTCCGGATAAACTTTCACTAGCGCAGACTGATAGAACACGATAACACTAAGCTTCAGTGAATGTAAGCAACGTCTAGCAGAAGTGCTTCCGATAGCTTAGTGACTAGCGCTAGCTGTTGAAGTGACTTAACACTGAGAGAGAGTAAGTAATCCTTCATCCAGTGAATTTGCTTCCGGATGTAAATGTACTTCCTGATATAAGGAACTTACCACTTAGGCAAAGAACACTCCCACTGCATGTGACTATATGTTCATATTGATAAACTAACACTCAGTGCAGCACACTCAGTAGAATTGCTTCAGGATGAGAATCTGCTTCCGCAAGCAAGAGTCAGACCGTACAAAGTGCTCAGATGTCAGAACGACTTTTGTCAGAATAGTACTGTCAGAACAGTGTTGACAGAACAGCATGGTCAGAGCACCTTTTCAGATAAAGCAAAGTCCACCCTGCTGTGCATTAATGAGGACAACGTAAACAAGGCCCCAACGTCTATAATCAAACGGTCTTGTTGCCTCTCCAACGGCTAGATATTCAGAGGCTGGTATAAAAGGGATGTTCTTCATTTCTGAAGAAGTAAGCTTGAATGGAAGAAAAAGAGAGAACAGAGCATAGTATCTGAAATATCATATTCTTCGTTCTACACATCTTCTACTACTCTCCGATCCAGATTTGTGATAATCTTCAGAGAGTGATTCAGTTGTACTTAAGTGAGTAACATCACCCACTCTTAGAGAGAGTTAGTTTTGAGCCTAAGTGTTTAGCACAATCAGTTCATAGAGTGAACATAATTGTAATCTTACATTTGTAAGGGGGAGCATTTAGAAGTTTTTCTAAATCTCCATAGGTTGCAAGTTAGCCCGTAAAACTTGCGTTTGTAACGTTTGCAGGTGAACCCGTTGTAAAACCTGTGGGTTGTTAGGTGAACCCGTGCTCGTAAAACCTAAAGTGTAAAGGCTTCTCTTGTGCCCGGTTTAAACAAGAATAGTGGATTGAAAATCTCAGGTGGAGCCTGAGGACTGGATGTAGGTCTGGGTGACCGAACCAGGATAAATTTGTGTGTGCATAAATTTACCTTTAAACATTCTATTTTGCATCACATAACATACTGACTTGTGCATATCATTACTTCTTAATATCATCACCAAGCACAAGCAGTCTTTCAAAAGAAGAACTAAACTTTTATTACCTCACCCAATTCACCCCCCCCTCTTGGGTGACAGCCACGCATTTCATTTGGTATCAGAGCAAGGTCACTTGTTTAAAGGATCCAACGATCTCAAGTGCAAAGACCTAGGCTGACTTGGGTTACAAAATGTGTTTTGAAGGTTTTGACCATACTATCCCACCTGTGTTAGAAAATACTGATTTTTACTTATGGAAGGGAAGAATGAAAAGTTTTATACTGTCCACGGATTTCAAAATATGGGATGTCTTTGAAAAAGACTCTGATTTCAAACCAAAAGTAAATTGGACAGAAGAGGAGAAAAGTTTATTTTACTTAAATCTTAGAGCAATGCAAATTTTGCATAAAAGTTTATCTGACAATGATTACCAAAAAATTAAACATTGCTCTAGAGCTATAGATATTTGGAACACTCTTGATACTATGTATGCTTCTAATCAATTTCTTGAAGTTAAGGCTGTCCAAAGCTCATTATGTGCTCCATGTGAATTCATCTTTGATGAGCTACTGGATGGTGATGTAGAGGAAGCTGGCATCAGTAAAGAGAGTGTCAATCCATGCCTAGAAGATTCAGAAACTGAAGAAAATGAGGTACCTGAACCTGAATCTTCTAAATTGCAAGACATTTATAATCAGTTACATATTGAATTCTGTAAACTTGCAAAAGAAGTTCTAGACTTGAGAAATAGGAATAGGGAACTTGAGGAACGTATTCTTTCTACAACCAAGGAGTCCAAAGTTTCATTCTTAAAAGAAGAATTTTCAAAAGACTCTGAGATTTCAAAAGTTAACAAACATAATGTCTTTGAAAAGAAAACTGACCAACACAATAATGACAAGAAATCCTATTCTGAACATCATCCTATTGTCTGTTATTATTGTGGTAAAACAGGTCATACTTCTCACACATGCAATCTTAAAAGAAATTTAAATGTGAGAAACAATTATGTATGGATCCCCAAAGAACAAGTAAGGTCCAGAGCTAACCATATAGGACCCAAGTACAAATGGGTACCAAAACCCCCTTCTAGTGCCTTACTTGTGCAGGAAAGATCAAGAGTTCCTCTTGCCCCAAAGAAGGAAGCTCGTTGTGATGTCACTGCTGCAACCACCTGGTACAATCATAAGAAGCAGTGGGCCACCATTAGGAACAAAGGTTCTATCTCAAGGATAAGCTATCACAGAGTCCCATTCAACTATCCTGAGAAGAACAAGAGAGAGAGGATGTCCCAACCAACATGGAGAAAACATATGAATCCTGTCTCTCCTAAGAAAGTGCTTCAGACCAAAGATAGGTATAAAAGATTCCCTTGGGTAAGCAAGGGATCACTTAAGGTTGAAGCATGCAATAGTAAAATCTCCTATGCAAATGTTAGATGGACTTACTGAGATTTTACATCAAGCATCATGTATATGAACATTATATACCTTATAAGAGTTTATCACAATGTTCATAATCTACATGCTATCTATGACTATCATTATCAGTGTATAACCATGTGCATATAGTCATAGTTGATTCGCAATGCCATAGTCATAGTGAATAATCTTTAGGTGCATGTGAATCACATATTTCCTACAAACTGACAAGTCAGATCCAAGTCTGGATACTGAAAAAGAGAAAAAGAGGGTCATTTGAAATATTGTAGGAAAGAAGACTGGAAGCAACAAGAAGGGAAAGAAAGAATTGACATTCATCACAAAACGAATGATGCTTAGTCATACTAAATCAATCAATGAAAGATTTCTCTCTTGAGACTCTTTTTGACTTCCAACAACAAGGATGATGATGGAGTAGAAAGATAGCTCTCAACACTGTTGCCTCTTCTCTTGACACTAATGCTGAAGCTGTGAGGAAGTACGAAAAGGCAAAGCAAATTTAATAGGCTGAGAGCAGATGTGTGGCATGGAGTTGTTATAACTCAAATGAAGTTTAAACATCTTTACTTAATTGTTTTCAAAATACCTCAAACAATACTAACTTAGGCATCGGAGTGCCAATCCTTGTTTTTAGCAGGTTCCTCAATGTTAAATCTTAAGTGCAACCGGAAGCAAAACCACTTCCGGATGGTCATCCACTGACGCTGGATGATTGCTCAAGGCAACCAAGAGCTCTTGTCTAACAGCGAGCAAAACTACTTCCGGATGCCCTTTTACTGGCGCTGAGTGTTGAGTCAAAGTGAGCATGAGCGCCAGTGCCTGAACCAAGGGACACGTCACTTCAGCAACGTTTCAACTTCCCAAAGAAACGTTATGCCTTCTCTGACATAATGAAGCGACACGTGTCATCAGGTGTGTCGTTCCAACTTAAAATTTTTACGTTACCCAATGTGTGGAAAGTTGAACGAACATGCCCATTTTGCCCTCCGTAGTTTTTGCCTATAAATAGATATCATTTTTCACTTTCACTTTTTACTTGAAAATTTTTACCCACATATTCTCTCTGCATACATTCATACTCTTCAACTGTGTTCTTCATCATCTTCGCATTCATTTAAACCCCACACAAAAATGGCCGGATCTCATGAATCCATCCCTGTTACCAAGAAAGATAAGTCAAAACATTCGTCATCCAAGAAACACAAATCCAAATCTGGGAAAAGGCATCATGAACATTCTCGAAGATCTGGGCAAAGTGATGAACGCCATGAAGAACGTCGAGAAATTTCTGGGGAAACACCAGGACAACATGAGAACATTCAGGGTCAGCCTGAAACCTCTGGGAGAGTGGCTGAACAGGTTGTGGCTTCTGAACAAGAAAGGGAAGCTCAGAGAACAGGCAAGAAGAAGAAGAAGGTTCAATTTGCTGAGGAACCTTCTTCCAAGCGGCAGAGGATTGAGGAAGATGATCCCTCAGTGTATAGAGAAGGGCCATTAGAGCCAGTGGCCGGCAAATTTGAGACTTCCACCCCTGTATTCAACCATGGGCTGTACTTGGATCTAGACAGAGTTGATGATCTAGGGTTCCCACACTTGCGCCCCTTCCTCGAGCGATATATGCCATGGCTGAGCATCAACCAGAACTATAATGTCAACGTCCTGCGAGTGTTCTGTCAAACTCTCACGGGCAGGGCAAAATTCAGGAAGGTTGATGGTAAAGAACAGATCCACAAGCTCTCATTCACCGCCACAGTAAGGGGGAGATCCATCAGGTTCACATGGCAGACGCTGAATGAAATAATGGGGATAACTGATGAGAGCATGAACGAGTGGATGTATCCAGAGGCACACAAGTACAGCAAAGAAGATCTTGAGAAGCTATATGGCACCAATGGGAAGAAGGTGTCCAAAATGTCTGATTCCAACAGACTGCTGTACTACGTATACTCTCGGATGATGACTCATAAGGGGGGAAACTTCAATGAGTTTGCAAATGTGGACAACCCCTGGTTCCCAAGACTCCTCAAACAGCTGCCTATTAATCCTGGCCAGTTGATCTGCCTCGAGCTTCAGAGGTGGCTGATCAATGACAAGTCTGGCCATCTGCCCTACCCCACCATCATTGCCTTCCTCCTTGAGAAGCATCTGATCAAGGCCACATCTGCTGTGGAGGAAGAGAATGTACAGTGTATCCCCTTTGGTGCAACCAATATTGCAAGGATGGGCATCAAGTATGTGAAGCCTGCCAAACCCACTCGCTCAGGCTCACGTGCCAGCAGTGCTTCTGAATCTGGGACTTCTGTTCCCTCTGTATCTGGAGCAGGGGATCAGGAAGTCGATTCTCGAGCTGGGCCAAGCCGGTCTGTAAGAGTGCCTGCCTCAGTCAAAGCCTTTGCTGAGGAAGTAAAGGAAGAACTCTTCAAGCTTCCTGAATCATTGGTAGGCCCTCTCCGAGATGAATGTGCAACCGGTTTCCACCAGCAAGGGGAGCGCATTCAGAGGCTAGAAGACAGAGTTGGCTAGGTAGAATCCTATCTCGCTGGAGTAAATGCAAAGCTTGATCTCATCCTCCAGCATCTCCAAATACCCCAACCAGTTCAAGGTAACTTACCACCACCTCCTCCTCCTCCCCAAAATCCACCTCCTCCTCCCTCTGACCATCCTCAACTACCTCCTCCTCCACCTAACACTCAACCACCACAGCCACCGCCTCAAAACGACCAACAACCCCCACCATCACCAACCACAGACCATCAATCCCAATCTTCCCCAACCCATGATAGCCAATCTCAACCTTCACCGACCCATGACCAACAGAACCAAGAATCTCCTCAACACTCACCTCGCCAATCCCCTAGCAACTCCTCATCTACATCCTCTTCACCTTTTCTCCGTCGCCCTAGCGCCCCTACTCGCTCTCCACTTCACTACTCTGATAGCCCTTCCCCACACTCCACCCCTACCCATGCACATACTCAACCTAGATCCAACCCACTCGCTGAACAACTAGGCTTTAATCAGCCCGATCACCCTCTCAGCGAACAGTATAGCCGAGACTACCCCTCCACCTCTCCAACCCCCATAGCATTTACCTCTAGAGATAACCCTGACGAAGTCTATTACCTCCAACCCCAGTCTCCTATCCGCTGGACCACACGACAACCTGACAACTACTACTCCACCTACCCATATGAGGGCCTCTTTACCCACCCTACCTTCTTCGAACGAAACCAAGGTCTCTTTCCCAATCCACCTCAGACTCCAACACACCAACCTTCACCCACATCCTCTACATCTACCCTCTCACCCTCCACTCCTAAACGCTATGGCCCTGCACCTCCACCACCCTCATCTCCTACTCCATCCCTGGCACTCACCCTCTTTGATGATGACAAAAGGGGGAGAGATACTCTGTCCGCTCTTCGCCTGGCTATGAACTCAAGGGATACTCTCAGTCAGCCATCACTTTGGATCGATGAGGACATCGCGGCTGGCCTTCGTCGTGCCATGGAATCCCAAAGGCTGGGTGGTGCTGAGAGCTTTATAAGGGAAGAAGCTATCCAGTTCATGCAGCAACAAAGAATGGCTAAGCAAGGATCACAGTTGGAAATGGTTGTGGTTAAGCAGAATGAACATCCATCACAGCCAGAGTCTTCATCCTCAGAACCTCCTCCCACTGAGCCAAGCAAGAATATATTAGAGGAGATAATGATGAAGTATGGACTAAAGAGGACCACTCATCCCCCGATTGTGATCGCCAAACCAATTCCCTCTACTTTTGGAACAACTTCTGCTCCTCCTCCTCGAGCTGAGCCAACATCTGCCACTCCTCGCTCATCTGAGCCAACAGTCCAGTTCAGTGATTCTAGGAAAAAGGCCGTTGCTAGGAAACGGGCCAAGCACATTATTGCCACCACTGAATCTGAGAGTGAGGAAGAAGAGACTCCCTCTGGCCAGCCCATGCAAGAGACTCCCTCTGGCCAGCCCATGCAAGAGTCTTCGCCTGTGTGTGTTGAACAAGAGGTTCCAGTGGTACAGACTGCTCCAATTCTGAAGGAAGTCAAATTAGAAATAGAAGATATGACTCCTGAGGAATTCGAGAGATATGGGTACACGGACAGACTCACCTTCGATGAGATGGCCTGCCTCGATGCTGAGAGAGCTAGTGCAAAACCCACTCCCTCAATAAGCAAGAGCAAGAAAAAGAGTAAAGGGAAAGGGAAAAGGAAAGCCCAGGAAGTTGAGGAGGATCCCAACTTCCAAGTTTGGAATGTAAAGATCAGGGCTGCCCACTATCCTGATGGTGTAGTCATCCCCTTCGATGATGCCACAGGGTTCCCTGGGTATGAAGAGGTGGAGAACATGAAGAGGGCGTTTGATGAATCCATTGAGTCTGAGAGACTCAGAAGAGAGAGGGAGGAAGAAGAGCTTCAGCGACTAATTGCCCAGATTGACCAGAATGTTCATGAAGCTGAGTTAGCTAAGCTCCAGAGAGAGAGTGAAGAGAGACAGAAAAAGAGGGAAAAGAAAAGGAAACACACACCCTGAACCCACCAATCCAAACATTTTCCTTTTAACTTAGAAATTTTTATGCATACTTTCGTACTTGCTTAGTGTAATTTACCTGCATATGTTCTTTACTTGTACATTTTGCTTGAGTATATACTTCTGACTTACAACTACTGTTTATCAATGATACTTGTTCTTATTTATCGCTCTTATTCTTTCGTTAATCTTTCATATGAACTAAATCGATGAATATGAGTTTGTCATCATCAAAAAGGGGGAGAATGTTAGAATCTTAAGTTTTGATGAAGACTAAAATATGAAAGAACTTAGAAAGTAATAGGAAAACCTAGAACCCTAAATTGAAGTGCAACCGGATGAGATCTTACTTCCGGATAGACTAGGACTGGCGCTCGCTGACAAATAGTTCATCCCCCAGCGAGAGCAAGTGATTCACTAAGGAATTAACTTAGTCCATGAGCAATAGATAAACAAAGCCTTTAGACTAAGCTAAGAGTCAACAGAAAGTGAATTTGCTTCCTGATAGATTTGTGCTGACGCAGGCTGATAAAATAGGATAACCCCAAGCGTCAGTGAAAATGCAACATCAAGTGAAATAGCCTCCTGATAAACTTTGACTGGCGCAGAGCGATAGAATAGATATAACACTAAGCGTCAGTGAATAAGCCTCATCAAGTAGAATCACTTCCGGATAAACTTTCACTAGCGCAGACTGATAGAACACGATAACACTAAGCGTCAGTGAATGTAAGCAACGTCTAGCAGAAGTGCTTCCGATAGCTTAGTGACTAGCGCTAGCTGTTGAAGTGACTTAACACTGAGAGAGAGTAAGTAATCCTTCATCCAGTGAATTTGCTTCCGGATGTAAATGTACTTCCTGATATAAGGAACTTACCACTTAGGCAAAGAACACTCCCACTGCATGTGACTATATGTTCATATTGATAAACTAACACTCAGTGCAGCACACTCAGTAGAATTGCTTCAGGATGAGAATCTGCTTCCGCAAGCAAGAGTCAGACCGTACAAAGTGCTCAGATGTCAGAACGACTTTTGTCAGAATAGTACTGTCAGAACAGTGTTGACAGAACAGCATGGTCAGAGCACCTTTTCAGATAAAGCAAAGTCCACCCTGCTGTGCATTAATGAGGACAACGTAAACAAGGCCCCAACGTCTATAATCAAACGGTCTTGTTGCCTCTCCAACGGCTAGATATTCAGAGGCTGGTATAAAAGGGATGTTCTTCATTTCTGAAGAAGTAAGCTTGAATGGAAGAAAAAGAGAGAACAGAGCATAGTATCTGAAATATCATATTCTTCGTTCTACACATCTTCTACTACTCTCCGATCCAGATTTGTGATAATCTTCAGAGAGTGATTCAGTTGTACTTAAGTGAGTAACATCACCCACTCTTAGAGAGAGTTAGTTTTGAGCCTAAGTGTTTAGCACAATCAGTTCATAGAGTGAACATAATTGTAATCTTACATTTGTAAGGGGGAGCATTTAGAAGTTTTTCTAAATCTCCATAGGTTGCAAGTTAGCCCGTAAAACTTGCGTTTGTAAGGTTTGCAGGTGAACCCGTTGTAAAACCTGTGGGTTGTTAGGTGAACCCGTGCTCGTAAAACCTAAAGTGTAAAGGCTTCTCTTGTGCCCGGTTTAAACAAGAATAGTGGATTGAAAATCTCAGGTGGAGCCTGAGGACTGGATGTAGGTCTGGGTGACCGAACCAGGATAAATTTGTGTGTGCATAAATTTACCTTTAAACATTCTATTTTGCATCACATAACATACTGACTTGTGCATATCATTACTTCTTAATATCATCACCAAGCACAAGCAGTCTTTCAAAAGAAGAACTAAACTTTTATTACCTCACCCAATTCACCCCCCCTCTTGGGTGACAGCCACGCATTTCATATTCCTGTTTGTCATATTACTTTGATATATGTTGTGCCAAAACATAGAGGGGAAAATAATGAAGAAAACATGGTTTAAAAAATGTATTTGAAAAAAGGAAAAATGACAAATATATACCTTCGAATATCTAAAAGGACAAGTAATGAACTCAAACTTTTAAAATGACAAGCAAGGAACTCCGAATTCCAAAAGGACAATTAAGGAACCAGACAATTGTTATTTGCTATGTTCTAAATGTTAATAACTACGTTCTAAATGTTAATTTTTATTGAAGTTCCTTACTTGTCCTTTTGGAAGTTTGAGTTCCTTACTTGTCCTTTTGGATATTTGGAGATATTTATTTGTCATTTTCGCTTAAAAAAGTAGTCGAAGCTTTGAGTGTCTAAGCCCGACCCGATGATTCAAGGGCTGAACTTCAAAAAAATAGGGGACTTAATGTAAAAGCTGGCCCTAAGTGGGCTGGCCCGCATTATCGTCATATTGGAGGGAGGGAGATCAGGGTATTTATAGGGTATTAGGTCCTTTTCAACGGGCCACCAACCGTTGCTTAGTTATATTGAACATTGCAATGCATTACAAGTTTGTGACAGTTAAACAACCTTTGCAAAGTTAAATGTTTTTCATTTTCCTAAAATATTATCTAATTTGCAATGGTTGCAAGCCGTTGCAAAATCATATAATAAAATATTATATTCTTTGCATTAGTTTGCAACCGTCACAAGATATATAATATTTAAGGAAAGATAAAAACAAAAAGAAATAATTAAAAATTAAATTCTTAAGCATTGGAACGGTTGGCTACCCGTTGCAATGCTTTAAATAAATTAAAATTTTAAAATTTAATAAATTAAAAATAAAAAAAATGAAATTATACATTCCAATGACCAATAGACTGTTGGAATGTAAGTATATTATTTAAAAAAATTGGGAGTGGTTTTAACCTTGTTGATGTTATTAGTAAACACAGCTACATTTCACACTCACACACAGATATACATACAGGTCTTCAACCATCAATCTATTTCATCTCTTATGTTCTTAATTTTTAGATTTCAGCCAATATATTATGGATAAATCATGAATATTCTTGTCATGTACTACCCTCAAATACATGGTTGGTTTCAACCAAATTTTATATTTTGCATTTAGCTTGTTGAGTATGGAAGGCATGATAGTTTGCTAATGCCGCAAATGTAAATTAAATAAGTGGCAAACTAGAGATGTTATGTTTCAACATTGCATATTGAAACAATTCCCATCAAAATACATTTTTGTGTGTAACTTGGTGTGTATGATTATGTTGTCAGTCTTGTAATTCGAAGGCTGATTGAGAGTAGTAACAACGATGTTGAAGAAGACTTGGCGAACAATTTTCGTATGATGTTTCTAATGTTCAGTAATATGGTGATGTGGTCGATAATCAAGAAGAGGGTGTGGAGGGACCATAGTCGGGGGTTTTGCAAAATGAGGCTGCTAAAAATTTCTTTGACCTCATGACGGAAGCTTATGTGTGGTTATATACATGTCGTTTTAAAATTGATTGATATGTTTAGGATTAAGCACTTGATAGTGAGTAGTATTTTTTATTGGGTTAAACATATTTTTGGTCCCTATAATTTACCTCAATTTGGGTTTTAATCCCTATAGTCTAAAACTGATGATTTTAGTCCTTATTGTTTACTTCAATTTGGGTTTTAGTCCCTATACTTCAAAAGTGATGGTTTTAGTCCCTTAAATTTGCTTTGTCTATAAAAGTTAGTCCCTAGAGCTTAAAAAGGACCTAAATTTGATTTTGAATAGAGTTAAATGTGCTGATGTGTTATGTATTATGTTAATTTTACTGAGATAGCATGATGACTAGGTAATAGGTTTTGGATATATAATTTTCTTTCTAAAATAATAAAAATAAAAAAATTGTCCAGAATGAAAAATGACCTTCCTTCCTCATCTTCTCCCATCCAACCTCCCTCCTTTTCCATGGTCAATTCACCCTTCAACAACCTTTGAGCTTGTCCAGATCACACAGGTTTAGTGAGAGGAGCATAATCGTCAGATTTGTTCTTATTTTGATGGGTGTTTTCTTCATCTACAGATTCAAAGCTTTCTACCTTGGTTGCGTCGTCTTTAGTTTCTTCGTCTTGTTCTTTAGAAGATGAAGCAGGTGGTGGCTCTTTTGGAAGTGAAAGGCTCTTTGACTTTCTTCAACCTTCAACCTATCCTCCCTCTTCATCTTCCACTTCTCTTTCTCCCTTCTAGATCTTTCACACACCAAAGATAGTGGCGATAAGGCTTGGAAGAGCTGTGTGAATTGTGATTGCTTTATTTGCTTGTTTCAATGCAGATCCAATTAAAAATCAAACTCAGATCTGTTGCTTCTTGATCTCAAATTTTCAGCATATATGGACAATGATTTTTCAATCTGAATTATTTTTTATTTATATTATTTTGGAAACAAAATTATATATTCAACTCATCTTACCTAGTCATCATGTCATCTCAGCAAAATTAACATAATACATGACACATCAGCACATTTAACTCTCTTAAAAAATTAAATTTAGGTCTTTTTAAACTTTAGGGACTAACTCTTATAGTCAAAGCAAACTTATGGGACCAAAATCATCACTTTTGAAGTATAGGGACTAAAACTCAAATTGAAGTAAACTATAAGGACTAAAACCATCAGTTTTAAACTATAAGGATTAAAGCCCAAATTGAAGTAAACTATAAGGACCAAAAGTATGTTTAACCTTTTTTATTCAAACATCTTTTTTTATGACAGATTGCACTGATTCCACTGAAGTATCATTTTTGACCAAACTATGTAGCATGAAATGTAAACATGTTTCAACAATGAAAGGATGTCAGATATATATTTTCTAAAATGGAAGTTCAAATCTCACCAACATTTTATGAGGCGAAGAAGACTATCATAAAAATAGGGTTGAACTACATTAAAATTGATGTGAGTCTGCATGATTGTACGTTGTTTTGGGGGTCATATGCCGGGCTAGACAGATGCAGGCAATACAATATGCTTCGATACTAGGAGAAAAAGGAGGGTCGTTGGGCTAATAAATTCCCTTGACTTACTAGAATTGTGTGTACTGCTAAAATGTGCAAGTTGAGTAATATAAATTTATACAAAAAAGTGTAAAAAGAAATTGCAACTATAACAACACTCAAAATACCACAAGAATTTAAGTGGAAATTAAAAAAAAAAACAATTTGTGTTTGTGCTCAAAGACACTGTATAATTTGAATTATACCTACTCGTATAGCGCGAGTAATAGTTCATTCAGTACAAGGTTTTAAGTGAAAATTAAATAAATTAAAAAAACAAATTTTTCCTAAGCTCAAAGAGTAATTAGAAGCTTAGTAATGTATCAAAAAAGGTATAAGCTTAGTTTATCTACACTCAAAGCGCAGGTAATAATTCGCTTCAATGTTTTTAATTAAATAAGAAATTTGTGCACATGCATAAAACGCAGGTACTAGCCTAATTTACTTGCGATTTGAGGGAAGGATGAAGCCAATTAATATCTACGCTTTTTGAGTGCAAGTAAACCATTACCCAGCGCGGCTGGGAACACCTCCTTTTCCTTCTAACCTTTTCTCCCTCACTTTCCCCAATCGTAGCCTTTCATCTCATCTAATGGTCATAATGTCTCACCTATCCTACAACTCATTTCTCCTTTGATACACACAATCCCACCCTCTTCTCTCTCACCATTCTCATATTAAGAAAAGAATCTCCCACATTCACCAAGAAATTGGAAGAAACATAAACTTGCCAAGAAAATTTGGAATTATTTTTCTTTATTAATCATAAACTGCTATTTTAATTTTGATAAAAAAAATAAACTGCTATTTTATTTGAAAAATAAATTATATTATTTTAACCAATCATATAAAAACTTCCTATTTCAATCAATATTTCCACCGTTTCAATGATTGTCTATTTTATTTTATACCATGATTTCTATCATTTTCATTTTCATTTTTTTGACATTAAACTTCCTATTTTATTCGAAAAATAAATTATATTATTTTAATCAATCATATAAAAACTGCCTATTTTATTGACAATAAACTTACTAATTTAATTTCTGTCATTTTCATTTTCATTTTTTTGACATTAAACTTCCTATTTTATTCGAAAACCAAATTATATATTTTTAATCAATCATATAAAAACTGCCTATTTTATTCTTTCTTCTTTTTAAATAGGAAATTATTGATCTTCCCCTTTATTATCTTATTAACAATTAATCTCTCCCCCATGATTTTCTCATTGTCAACGCATCATGATTATCAGTGATACAGTATGATTATCGATCCAAACTATTCATCATGATTCTCAGTGATACAACATGATTATCGATCCAAACGTTAATATTCGATTTGGTTAGTATTCTCAGTGATTAAAAATATTATTTGGAAACAATATTGATGCTTGCGTATGATTCCAACTGAAAATCAATAATTTCCTATTTAAAAAGAAGAAAGAATAAAATAGGCAGTTTTTATATGATTGATTAAAAATATATAATTTGGTTTTTAGAATAAAATAGGAAGTTTAATGTAAAAAAGAAAAGAAAATGAAAATGATAGAAATCATGGTATAAATTAAAATAGCCAGTTATAATCATTGAACTGGTGAAAGTATTGATTGAAATAAGAAGTTTTGTTAAAATATTGGTTAGCAGTTTATAATTTATTTTTGTTAAAATGCTAAGACATGAATTGTCTTTGTATTTTTGTTATAGGCTAAAGTATACTTTTTGTCTCTTATATTTGCATCAAGTTTCAATTTAGTCCTTTATGTTTGGAAAGTACACTTTTAGTCCTTTTTTGTTAACACCGTTAGTTTAACTTAACGGAAAATGCTAACTTAGCAATTTTAAATGGTTATTAAATACTGAAAAATGTTTATATTAAAATATTTGAGTGTAAATATTCTTATATTTTCAAAATTTATCATTTTTGGTTATAAAATAATCATTTAAAATTGTTAAGTTAGCATTTTCCATTAAGTTAAACTAACGGTGTTAACAAAAAGGACTAAAAGTGTAGTTTCCAAACATAAAGGACTAAATTGAAACTTGATGCAAACATAAAGGAACAAAAGTATACTATGAAAGTGAGGATGCACAAGAGGGGGTGAATTGTGTTACAAAATAAAACTTAGAAACTTAAAATGCACAACACTTTTTATACTGGTTCGGTCCTAACTCTTGATTGAGTATACTTTTGATTGAGTTCCACTAATTCACAGGTTTTACAACGGGTTCACCTGCAACCTTTACAACCACAAGTTTTACGAGCTCACTTTCAACCTTACAACTTAACTCGCTCCCCCTTACTACTTGTAAGGGTTCAACCTTTAAACAAAGGATTTTCTACTTAGTTCACTCAAAGAATAAATGATGTTACTCACTTAAGTACAATAAATGCTCTCAATTAATGAAGAGACTTAAATACAAAGAGTACAAGATAGCTAAAGAATAACTCTCAATACAATAAGTGCTCTCTTACTTTCTGGGTATTATGAGCTTTGAATGCTTTAATGAATTTGCAGATTGTGTTCGATGCAATTCTTCTCGGTACTTCATAAATGTTGAAGTAATTCCTTATATAGCATCCTCTTATGCTTCTTATGCTTGGATGGGGACAATGCCGTTAGAATATGTCCGTTAAACCCTTGTTACCGTTGGTTTCATTAATGCCCCATAAATGCTCAGCAGGGTTGACTTGCTTTATCTCTGAAAAGCAGCTCTGATAACTCTACTCTGCCAAAAGCAACTCTGACTTCTGAGCACTTGTACGTTCTGACTCTATACTTGCTATCGGAAGCGATTTTGCTACCGGTAGTAGCTCTCTTGTTCTGTTAGTCTGAGTCCAGTGCTGAGAGTCTTTGCTATCGGAAGCTCTTTTGCTATCGGTAGTAAGTGCCTTGATTTGTCAATGTTAGCCTAAGAGTCTCAGTCCCAAGTGACTTTGCTATCGGAAGCGTTTTTGCTATCGGAAGCAAATCTCAGTTCTGCATATGAACGTTAGTCCAATAAGAGTAATATATAATCACATGCAATGGGAGTTCTATTTTCTATCGGAAGCAATTTTGCTATGGGAAGCATTCCTACTTAGGCTAGGTTCTGACTTAGTGTATTATTTACTGATGCTATGGGATGTGTAGTTCAACCGTCAGCGTTAGTTACGTTATTTTACTCTAAGTCTTCCGGTAGTGATTTTGAATCCGGTTGTGCTTTAACTTAGGATTCAATTTTAACCTAATTCTTCCTAAGTGATCAATTAGTTCTTTCATATTTTAGTCTTCATCAAAACTTAAGATTCTAATATACTATAGCCTTTTGTTATATTCCTAGCCGGTAAAATAGCGTTCCTGGCCTATCTACTTGTTACTACATGAATTGTCCCACCCAAATCATGATTGATTATCAAAATAGCAGTAATTTATTTTGATAAAATACCGTTTTGAAACAGGAAATTGAAGTGAAATAGGAAGTTTTGTTAAAATACTAAGACATGAATTGTCTTAATATATTTTTTTATTATATAATTAAAATAATATAATTTATTTTTCAAATAAAATAGCAGTTTATGATTAAGAAAAATAATTCCAAATTTTCTTGGCAAGTTTTTGTTCCATCCAATTTCCATCCATTCTTTTCTTAATCTAGAATGGTGAGAGAGAAGAGGGTGGGATTGTGTGTATCAAAGGAGGAATGTGTTGTGGGATAAGTGAGATAGTATGACCATTAGATGAGATGAATGACTATGATGGGGGAAAGTGAGGGAGAAAAGGAGGGAGAGAAAATGAGGCGTTCCTGGCCGAGTCCCGCGTGGGCTTTACTTGTATCTGTGAAGCGCAGACTTAATTTTAGACAAAATTATATTGCCCATATAATGAAGAGTGGTGGGACTAGTCGATAATAATTGATATCAAATTATAAAGCAATTCACGCTAAAAACTTCATGGTAACAAAAACAAAGTAAAAGTATAAGAAGTAGTCGGTAGAGATGGCTTCATGGTGGGAGTAGTTGATAAAAATTGATATCAAATTATAAATTTATTTATGTAGAGATGACTTCAACTCTAGGGTCATTTTGTTGGGACTTTCTCACTGTTTGTTTCCCTTTATCTTGTTTAGTTTATGTTTCTGTATATAAATAATATTTTTATACATCATCGTGGACAACTGCACATGCGTAGTGGATCTCAAACATATCAGAGTTGTTAGTAAAATTAAATATTTGTATACATACGTGATCGCTGTTGCGTGCAAGCTAAGCACATAGATAAAATATGTCTATTGATTCGTTTTTACCATGGCAAATATTATTTTATTTTTCCCGAAAACTGATGTGGTGTTTTCTGTCATTGGTGAAGAGAATCTCCCTTGATGATCACTATTTCTTTTTTCTGCTCTGAATGGATGGTGATTTATTTATAGTGATTCCCTATCTTGATACATACATGGTATGCACTGGAGGCAAAAATTTTCCTTTGTTGAATTCTGCCGGAATCATTCACCCATATACGCTTGAGTCATTGAGCCTCGTTCTTCTAAGAACTACTAATATCCTCTCTTCCCCTCCTCTCTAACTTTTGGAGTTGGTTGTAGGATCTTTTCGCATATCGTTGTACGGGTTTTTTCATGCTAGTTTAAATCTTAACCATGAATTACTAATAAATAAAAGAGTACCAACAAATAAAAATAAAAATAAGTTGTTAGTTTTTCTTAATATTATTTTGGGCATCAATTAGGTGTTTTAATTATCATATACTCTGTAACTAATCTAATTAAGCAATTTGATCAAAAAAAAAATCTAATTAAGCAAGATGATAGAGGTGAGCTAAGACTAATTAAGATAATGATTTCTTGAGAGTGTGGAGGCTTCATTGATGTTATAATTGTTTGTGACATCATCAGCAAGGAAGAAAGAAACCGTTGAATTGCTAATTTGAGGAGGTATCTGGTGGAGGAAGGAGGTTCATAATGAAGAAGCCTTGTTGTGGTGTAGGAGATGAAGGTTTCACCTTATGTATAGATGACTTCAACTCTTAGAGTCATTTTCTCAGGACTTTCATGCTTGTTTGTTTCCTTTATCTTGCCTAGTTTCTTGCAGCGAGGCCAATTCCCTATATTTGTACATATATATAAATTGGACAGCTAAGTGTCGGTGTGCATATATGTGTGTCTCTCTCTCTCCCTCTCTCTCTGTGTCTCTATATATATATATATAATATTTTTATACATCATTGCTCACATGCGTGGATGTTTTCGGAGTTGTTAGTAAAATTAAATATTTGTAATCGTACTTATACAAACTGGCACAGTTTTATTTTATAGTGAAAATTATCTTTATACAAACTATTTATCAGGGTTAACATAAATCACAATAAGCAAAACATAGCAGAGAGAGAACAAGAGTGGAGTAAAAAAGCAAGGAGAGAATGGGTGTAGTAGAAGTTGAAGTAATCTCAAAAGAAATGGTGAAACCATCATCTCCAACACCTCAACATCTTCGTCGTTACCAATTCTCATTCCTCGACCAACTTAACATGGTAATTCACAGTCCCATGGTCTACTTCTACCATGCTGATGATGTGGCAACCAAATTCAACACCAAAGAAGCTTCCAATCATCTCAAGAAATCATTATCTCAGGCTCTAACTCACTTCTACCCACTCGCCGGAAGACTCAAACCCGACGAGTCACTCGTAGACTGCTCTGACGCCGGCGTCCCTTACACCGAAACCCGAGTCCGGTGCCACCTTAGCCATGTCATCGGTGATAACCAATCCATAGCCGACCACGACAAACTCCTTCCCTATGACATGGATGAAGCAGTGGACACCATCCTCGGTGTCCAATTCAATGTATTCGAATGCGGTGGCATAGCCGTCGGTGTTAACCTCTCTCATAAGGTCGGCGACGGGATGTCTCTTTACCAGTTCATCAAGAGCTGGGCTGACGTGGCTCGTGGCGGTGGTGAGTTGGAGCCAATAAGAACACATTTCCAGTCTTCTTCACTCTTCCCGCCAAAAAACATAAAAGGATACAATCCTGAATCGTGCATCACGAAGGAAAAACTAGTTGCAAAGAGGTTTGTATTTGAAGAATCTGCCATAGAATCTCTAAGAAGAAGGTTTTCAAAAATGAACCAAAAGCCTCCTTCAAGATTTGAAGTGTTATCAACATTCATATTGAATAGGCTAATTGCAGCTACTGAAGAAGTAAGTAACAAGAAACACTTGGTAACAATTACAACCAATATACGTCCAAGAATGGATCCTCCGTTGCCAGAATTTGCCTTTGGGAACTATTATTTTGAAACTTTAGCATCGGTAAATCAGAAAGGAGAGTTTCATGATCTTGGAAAACATTTTCGTGAAATTGATAATGATTATATCAAGAAGGTTCGAGAACATGGAGGTTTTGGCACTATCCCGAATCTAGAAGAGATTGAGAGAGCTGTTGAAAAAGGCGAGGCGGTGAGATTTTATTTTACTTCAATATGTGGCTTTCCAGTGAATGAGGTTGATTTTGGATGGGGTAATCCTACATGGGTTACAGTTCCTACATTTAAATTTAAGAATATGATTATTTTTAAAGATACCCAATCACGTGGGGGCATTGAAGTTTATGTCAACTTGACAGAGGGGGATTTGACTAAATTTGAACGTGATGAGGAGCTTCTTGCTCATGTTTCCACTACAAAAAAACCAGAAATTAGATATGGAAATTTGCGACAGAACTTCCGTTGCAATTCAAGATTATGAAGGAAATTCATCGCAAAATGGTTAGTAACAGAATTTGCGATCAAACTTGCTCCGTGGGTAGAACCATGCATGGTCGCTAATCAATTTAGTGACGGAGTAGGTTTCTATCGCATAATTTTCTGATGGAAAGTTCATCGCAAAAATCTAGAATGGAATTTCCATCATTAAGTTCCTCAGAAACTTAATTTGTTGCAAGCCATAGCAAAATCCGTCTAGAAAATTACCGACAGAATTTCCGTCAGTAATCCGAGCTAATTGCGACGGAATTGTATTCTGTCAGTAATTCCGTCAATAAATGTTGGGTTTTTTTTTGTAGTGTTTCGCTAAGAGCTTGAAATAAATTTTTTGCGGTATTTTACATTGATATTTAATGTGATTACCATTAACGTATGGATGTCATGTTAACGGTACAATTTTGTAGTAATTTTACATGGGTCTTTTGTAACACCCCAATTTCTAGATTAAGGATATAAAGGAATTAATTATGGTTTTAGGATGTCATTAGTAAATTAAAAATCTTTGCTAATTAATAAATATGAATAAATATATTTTTAAGAAATTAATATGTCTATTTTCTTTAGAAATGAAAGGGAAATAGTAAGAGATTAGATTATTGATTGAAAATTTTATGAAAGACACGTTATGGTCTAGACATTATTTTGGTGAAATAAAATATATGAAATCATGAAAAGATTCAATTTTTGTTATTCATCTTTAATTAAGTAGAAAGTAAGAAAGTGTATAAAAGGGTAAAAGGAGGGGCAAAATGGTCAAATGCATTAGGCAAACCATTTTAAATACTTCATTTCTCTTCTTATTCTAGAACCATCTCTCCTTGCCTCCCCATAAAAACACGACACATACACATGCATAAGAAGGGGGGGGCATTCATTTTTCACACAACCTCTTCCACCTTCTCCATTTCCGGCGCCGCCGCGCCGTGCTACTCCGCCGGCGACTTCGACGATGGCAGTGAGGGGAGCTACCTTGGCTCCTCCTTCTTGTTCCTAGTCTTTTTTCTTACTCTTTTCTTGTATGTTTGTGTATGATATAAAAGGAGGAAGAAAGAAATCAAGTGAGAATTTTTATCCGGCGATTTGGGGTGTTTTCCGACGAGTCTCCGACAAGCATATAGAGTATGTAAGCTCCCTTAATCTTTTTCTATCATATGGTTAATTTCTAGGGTTTTCATTTGGAAAATTTGGGGATTTTGATGTGAATCAAATCCTCTGCCGTTTAGGTTGAAAATTGTTGTCCCAAATTCAAATTGAAGTAGTTACTAACTAGTCTATGGGTTAGGATTGCTTGATATGAGGTTAGAATGAAGCTTGAGCAAATTAAAGTGTTAATAAGTTAGGGTATGAAGGGGATTTCGAAAATACAATAAGGTTTCTAGGTCTTGGTGATTCTGACTGGTTTAATTATGTTATATGATGATGATGATTCAATTAAGTTGGTTAGGGATAATCCTATATGAGATTCTGCTTGCTTAATGTGCCTTACGATCAATTGGGGAAATTAGATCTTTTAAATATGAGCTTTTTAACTTGTTTGATGGTTTCTATGAGGTAAATAATGTTCAATGATAATGTTTTTAGGTTATGATCGATTAGATTTACACTTTCAGCGATTTCGTTTTGTTTTATGGCCTAGCTTTGGGCATGACTTGGAGCTGTTTGATTTGATTAAGGATAATAAAGATTATGGATAAGATTTATATCAAGGAGCATATGAGGGATCAAGTTTAGTTTGTAGTTTGCCTTAATTTCAATATTCTGTTACATGATTACATTAAATGGCTTGGCTTGGTTGGAAATGTATAATGCCTTGTTTGATAGGAATGTGTTTGCTTACAAATCTTCTAAAATGTTGCATGATTCTGTATGGGAGTGTGTAAGGAAAAGTATTGAATGTATAGGAAGGATGTGAGTTCAATTAAGGATTAGAAATTTTGTACTTAAATGATTGTAAGAGAAAAAAATTGTGCACTTTTCTTGCTTTTCAGCTATTCTTTGATGCTGGAATTTATTTTTCTTTATGTTTAAGACTAATTATATGATTGAGTAATTCTTTGTGGTAGTTTAGGTGTTTTATATGCATGTGCATAAAATTCCAGGTTCTATTCTTTTCTTTCTTACAGGGGCTGAACTGATTTAATTATTGTTTTAATGTATCCAAATGATGTACATGATATATTGGAGAATCGCTACGATTTTCATGACTTGTTGTAAGTAGGGAATTCAAATATTGTTTTGGAATGAGTATTTTGCAAGTTGAAAGCCTTGGTTTTTTTTTTCTTTATAAGAATGTATTGATTAGTGAAGAAATAGTCCCTTTGTGAATTGGCGAAGCTGTGATTTGTTTTGGTTGCCCTTAGTGACCTTATTTGTGATTAGGAAATGATCCTAAGCTATTATATAATCATTCCTGGCCTAAGTTATTGGTGGATTGGGTTCTGGATGGCCGATGTTTCAAATAATGACTAAAGCACGACCAATGATATGTTATAAGTGATTTTAAACTTGTATGTTTGATTGTGGAAATAGCAGTGATTTCTCTTGGATTTTCCTTTCCTCTTGGCATGGGTGGTGGGATATGGGTTGCCAATCAATTTATATTCCTATTTCCTGGATTTAGTTATCTGAGGGTATGAATGAGTACATAAAGCTATTGAAATTTCTAATTGATGGATTGGATTTCTTGAAACAGCATACGTGTTTAAAGTGTGGTCATGCTAGTTAATGAATGAGATTTTCTTAGTTTGTTTTATATTTGGTGACTAATTGAAAAAAAAAATGAAATGAGAATGATGCAAGTTATTGATGATGTTCTTTCTCTTTCGGCTCAGTTTAGTATAACTCTGCCATGTATTGAAATGAGATTACAAATTTTCCTTGAGTATGCAGTAAGAATGAAAGTTTAAAGTTTGATATTATGGTGTATATTTGATTAATTTAAGTAGGAAAATGTTCTTGAGCAAGTACATTGACTGGACCATATTGGAATGAGAAGAGATCTTGTTTTATTACTTTCTAAAGGAGTTTTTATCATTCAAATCAATTTATTCATTACTATATAAACATATATTTATTTTTGAGGAATTAGACACAAAGCGCTTGTTTCGTGACTTTGTGTCACGCTTGTTTCGTGGCTTTGCCACGCTTGTTTCGTGATTTCTTGTCACGCTTGTTTCGTGGTTTTGCCACGCTTGGTTATTTACCCTCATGTGACTGTGTGTCCACGCTTGTTTCGTGACTTCTTGTCACGCTTGTTTCGTGGTTTTGCCACGCTTGGTTATTTACCCTCGTGTGACTGTGTGTCCACGCTTGTTTCGTGACTTTGTGTCACACTTGTTTCGTGGTTTTGCCACGCTTGGTTATTTACCCTCGTGTGACTTTGTGTCCACGCTTGTTTCGTAGTCTCGAGCTACGCTGGCTTTTCGTGGCCTTCAGGCTGCGTTTGACTTGTAGATTTCGAGCTGCGCTTATTTCGTGGCCTCTGTGCTGCACTTGTTATTCGCTGCGTGTCAGTTCCTCCATAAAAGTAAGCTTTTCAAAAAAAAATGTTTTCATACTTATGTTATATGTAACATACCAAATTCTAATTAAGGATAATAAGAAATTATTGTGGTGTAATTTAGGAAACTTAGAGCTTTAAGGAGGAATTTATGAAGTTTGAGATGATTTATTGATATTAAATTGTAAAACTTTAGAATTAAAGAAATATAGTTAAAGGATTTATTTGGAGTTAGTAATTGTATGAAAAATACTTTGAAGTCTAAACCAAATTATAATGGAAGAATGTTATTAATTTCATTGAGCATTGTTGTTGAAAATGGGCTAAATTCCAAATTATAAAGTTTGAAGAGGGGCTAAATTGAAAAGGAAAGAAACTTCAGGGGCAGAACCGTAATATTCCCTGCCTCTCTCCTTCCTCCTCCCTTCCTCAAAACCTGACGGCGCACACCCCCTCCCCTTACTTTCATTTTTTCTTCCTCCGCCGTCACTCTCGATCTCCCTCCGTCCTGTATGCTCGCCGGCCACCAAGGCAGCCGACGGCGGCCCCTCCACCAACACGCCTTCTTCTCTTCCTTCGTTTCTTTTCCTCAAAACATTCCTTCTCTGCCTTCGATCTCTTCCTCGCTGCCTCTCTGTCTCCGTCGTTCTTTTCGTTTTCCGGCAAGCGGCGGCGGAGCTCGAACGTAGACGGCCCGCAGGTAAGCTCCTCCCTCCCTTTCCTCGTTCTACTTCTTGGTTCTTTGAGTTTCAAAGCATTCTGACCCATCTTCCTTTCTGTTCTTTGTTTTCTTCACTGTTTCTCTTCGGTTCCGGCGAGATTCACGGCGGCGGCGGCCTCCCACACTCCATACAACACCGAAATCGAACTTAGGTGACTTTACTCTTCAAATCCCTACCCTTTTCCATTCGTTTTTGGCGAGTTTAGAGAGAGTCCGAATGGGTTTAGGATTCTGAGTTTAGAAATGAACTAAAATAGTGTTTAAGCTTCAGTTTTGGTTGGTTGATGTAATGAACTGATCAAACTTGATTGTCTATTTTGCTTTTGCTTAAAATTTCTCTTCCTTGCCTACTATGTAATTGAAGGGTCTTGAAGTTAGTTCTTTATGCCCCTCTTTTGTGGTTGTTTTGTGTGTTTGGTGTTCTTGGCTATGTGTTTGCTCAGTGTCTGTGATTAAGCTAAAGCAAGAACTCATGAACAAAAGCTGTCATCTTTATTGGTTTTGAGACTTGATTTTAATTCATTGAATTAAAAAAATATGTGCCTAAGTCTTGGAACTGTCTGGTTTTGGGTTAAAAATTGTGAAGTGATAGTATTGGTTTTTAGTACAATGGGATTTTTGGATAATCATGAATGAAGATTGGTAGGAGAGTTTTTGAGATTTTGAGACAATCTAAGTTGTAGAGGGGTGCTATAGCCTATGGGTTGTTTCGTTGAGTGCAATAATGGATTGTTGGTGATTGGGAATAAGTTGTCATAGTTTAGTTTATAAATTTAATGGACTCTTGATTAATTGATTTTGCTTGGATGACTGAGTGCAGCTAATCTTACTTTAAGGTAGAATTGGTACAAGTGTCCTTAGAGAATTTGGGCTAAATGATTTTAGGATTTGATTAAGGTGAGAATGGTGGCTGATTACTTATTCACTTATTGTGAAATTTCATTATTTATGATTGGAGGATAAAGTGTTCAATGAAATATAGTTGTGAGTTGACATATTGATTTATATTGGTGGACATAAATATATGCGTGCAAATCTGATTGCTATTGATGAAAACCTGGGTTGGTAGTACTAATGCTTTGTTCTAGCAATGGTGTATTTTTAGTTAAACAATGTTTGAGCAGTTAAGGAGATGAAATAATAAAGTACTTGATTTGATGTCGGAGGACTGATTTAGAGAAAGATTTGTGAACAAAGTGCTGAATAAATGTGAAATTGGTAATTTAATAGTGTGATAGGGATGTTGGAGAATAATTGAAATGTTTTGAGAAGCCACATTGTGTTTAGAATTGATATTAAGTAGATTGAAGTGCTTGGTGTTAGAGGCAAATATTCATGCTAATTAATTAATTGTGTGGAAGTGTTTTGCTAGTGATTAACAGTTAGAATGCATGGATAGGAAGTGGGAAAGGTTAGTTAAACCCTCATAGGAGTTGGTTGTTTAATTTATTGGAAATTGTGGGATTATGTCTAACTCTTGAAATAAGTTCTAGAGTTGGATTTGATGATGAATGGTGGGATGTTAATTGGAATGAAGTGAGAATTTGGTTGTTGATTTTGGACATAGAGGATTGATCATGAAAAATATAAAAGATTAGAAATAATAGTGATGATAAGTTATTTTTGCCTAGGCTTGAGTTTGAGACCATAAGTCTATGATGGGCAGAAAATAAAGAATATTGATTTGTAAATTTTATGCAATTGATAATTGTGAATGAGAGATATGATTTTCAGGGAATTGTGGTTCTTTATGTAATAGAGGAATGTTTTAATGTGGATGAATTGTTATTCTAGTTTTGAGTCACTTGTTGTGCCAACTTGGGAGTTCATAAACTTTCCAAGATAATATAACATAAGAAGGGTATGAGTAGAAATATTAGGATTCGAGAGAGACATTCATTACTCATATATATGTAAAGGATTGTTTATAACTATTATTATCTTATGTAATAATAGGAGGGATTAAGAGGAAAGTACTCGGAAATTCTCAAGGAAGGGTAAGGACAAGCATTGGAGCGCTAAATGCTGAAGGTAATCACTCTTACCTTGCTATAACATTGAGGGTGACGTTAGTTAGGGATTTTGTAAAATCCCTTTTCACCCTCTATATATATATATTATCTTTAAAAGGATATTTTTATACAAAACAGGCTATCAGGTGCCTTTCAAACACGATTATTTTCATATAAAGAAATTTGAAACTCTGTATATCTATTATCCTGTTTGGTGGTGGTTATCGAATTGGAATTGTAACATCCTGAAAAATTTAATTCAGGATTAGAGAGTGTTTTGGGAAATTTTGGAATTTTTAGGAATTTTTGGGATATTTTTGGAAATTTTGAGTAATTAAGGTGCATATAATTAATTAAGAAATGAAGAGTTTGAAATATGAGGGAGTGGTAAAGCTAAAAAAATTTTGAAGTTTAAAAAGATTGGAGGCTGGTTTAGATGGTTTTAGAATTAAAAGAGTACACTATAGCAAGTTTGGGCTACAAATCATTAGAGACCCCCCTAATTACAGCAAAACAAACGCGCCCTCCCCCCTTTACTATAAAAACCGGACTCCCTCCTCCTTCTCTCACCCGACTTCCCTCTTCCTCTCCTCCGCCCTCCTTGCGAATTCCGGCGGCCGAAGGTGTGGCGGCGCCGACCCCTCCCCCTCACGACACACACATGACTCCCTTCCTCCTTTCTCACTCTCGGCCTCCCTCCGTTTTCCATCTCTCTTCTTCATCCGCCGCCAGGAGCGGCGAGAATGGAGGTTGAAGCCGTCACCGGCGCGGCCCCTCCATTCTTCCTCTCTGTTTCCTCATCCTTCAATCTCACAAACACTCCAAAACCATCGGCTCTCTCTTTCCCCAAACCCTTCCATTTTGGCCACCATCCTCTGAATCCGACGATCTCCTCCTGCGGCGGCGAGTTTCGGTGGTGGCGGCCTCCCTCCTTCCTAAGGCCGTCGCCCCTCCAACCCCTTTCTCTCGAGTTCCACCACTTTATTTTATTTCTCATCTCCTTCCATTTCGGCCTCCCATAGTGTTCTTAGATTCCGGCGAGTTTTTCCGGCGTATGGCGGCGTAAACTAACGAACGCGAGTCTTCCTCTGTTCCTTCATGCTTCCTCTGTTCTCCTTCGTTTCCCGGCGAAGTAAGGCGATGGGGAGTTCATTCTAGACGTGCAACGCCAGATTCGAGTATTGGTGAGCTCTTTCATTCGGATTCATACCCTTCTGTTCTGCAATTTATGTTATGGCGAGCTGAGAGTAGGAAATCCGAAATGGGTCTATGTTTGTAGGCACTATAAGGAACTAAAATGAAGCCACAATTTCAGTACTTAGTATTTTGAATGTGTTTGTGAAACATGGCTGAGTTAGGTTTTTGTTGATTAGATTGGTTACATATGGTTAAAAATGAAATGTGTTAAATTCTTATGTGTTAGAATGGCTTTCTTGAATTGATTGAAGATTTAATTTGTAGTGAGAAAATCCCTAATTTTGAGACCCTTCAGATCTGACTGTGTACTATAGGAATTGAGCTTTTGATGTTTTAGGACTTTAAACATTAAGGAAAACTGCCACATAAGTCTATTAAGATGTGATTATATGTGTAAGTTAAATTGTGAGCGTGGCCAAATGTTGGCGTTGTGAGTTTATGAATTTCGTGCCACCTTGATATGATGGCTGAATCTTTGGGAAAGTTTGGATATATATGATAATTCACTAGGTTCAAGCATGAGTTGATTGATTAATGTGGGTTATTGTGATTTAATTATATGAATGATAGCGTTAAAGAGAATAATTTATGTTGATGTGCGTTTAGTAATTTCTGGATTTTGTTCTTAGATATGCACTTGGTCTAATTGATTTAATGTAGGTGCAGTTGGGTAGTGTGAACAAAGATGGTAAATGGGTGTTGTATGTGTGTTTTGAAATGTTTATCTCTTTGTTTCATATCATCCCTTTACACTAATGCAAAACATCACGTTCTCCTTACATTTGACACCAATTTTGCTGCTGAATATCCCTTTGTTTACTTTTATTGTTTCAGCTGCATTTTTGCTATTCTACTGAAGTTTCTACTGTTGATTTTGCTGCATATTGGCAGCAAAACTGCTGAAATTTATGCAATAATAATTGGGTCATTTTTCACCATGCATGTGGTGTTGAATTAATGCCAAAATGTTACTCCTCATGGTGCTGTTGTAATGGCATTGGTGCAGTGTTGTAGATGTTGTTTTTCTTGTTTGATGTAAGTGTTCATTCTGGGTTACTGGAATCTAGATATAAGTGGTTGCTGTGGAATCTTTTCCCTACTGTTTTGCCAACTTTATTAAGAAAAACAGATTTTTATGTTAGCAGTTCTTTCTAGTCCTTAAATGTTAAACTAGTTCTTTATAATCAAAGGAAACAGATAGCTGGATAAATGAAGTAGGAAGATGATTTATGTATTTGAAGTTGACTTTATTCAATGTAGCGTAAAGTCTCAATTAATAAACTATGGATGTTGATGATTCTTGATTTTACAATTGATCATTTTGTCTTGTTATTCGCTTGTGGCCTAATTGTGGGTGGAATTTTAAATGAAATGTAATTGGTGAATTTAATTGTGTTAATTCCTATATTGCTTTGATGGAAATGTGTGCTTGTTGTTTCCTTGGGTTTTGGTTCATGAACTTGAAATTGGTTATTGACTTTGGCTTAGTTGGGCTGAATTATTTGATTAGGATTTCATATTAGCATGTAATAGGCATGGTTATGCAAACTGGCTGTTGGTTAAGTAATGAAATGGTGTTATGAGCATACTAGAAATTGATTGTTACTTAAAGGTGTATTTGTTAAGTGGCGTATGGTTTTAATGATGCAAGAACTTTAAATGTAATGAGAATAGGATCTTATACTTTGGATGTGGTGTCATGCTTGTGCATTTGGTGTTTAAGAGTTTTGTCCTATGTTTTTACTTAAATCAGGGATTCCTTAAGGATTGAAGGATATTGTGTTTTGAATACAAGAAGACGTTAAATTCTTTTCTTTCTAGATGGTTGAGAATGTCATTTGGAGGATATATAAATAAGTATTATGATGAGTATAAATGTAGCGTGAAGTTGGAACATAATTTGGATGCTCTAAATATGCTGGTGAAATAATGATGAAAATATTGGAATTGTTGTTTACTTAGCCATTGACTATGTTGACTGTGAAAGATGACATTCAATTGTTATGAATGGTGATTGTTTTGATTTAATCTGTGTGTATGAATTGTATGACATGTAATTTTTAGAAGGGATACTTGAGTTTTATAAAGAAATTTGCTAATCTGAATTAGGTAAACTTGGGAATTAAAATGAGTATATAAGATAAGGATGGGGTAGTAATACGAACGAGAGAGACGTTAGTTAATCCATGACATAGAATGATTATTAACCTACTATTATTACATGATGTAATAATAGGAAAGGAAGTGCTTTACATACTCCTCGAGGCATAGTAAAGGGAAAAGAGCAACAAAGTGCTAAGGGCGACAGGTAATCACTCTTACCTTGCTATAACATTGAGGGTGACGTTAGTTAGGGATTTTGTAAAATCCCTTCTCACCCTCTATATATATTATCTTTAAAAGATTATTTTTTATACAAAATAGGCTATCGGGTGCCTTTCAAACACGATTATTTTTATATAAATGATTAATTTACATTTTATATATATTATCCTGGTGATGGTGGTAGTTCTTGAATAGTATGACATACAGGTACCATATTCTGATTAAAGAGGATTGTGGTTTGAAAGGGCGTGAGTTGTTGAGTTTGAGATTGTGAGGGATTTATGTAGTACTTAGTTAGGGATAATGATAGTTAGGTGGAGGGAAGGAATTGAATGGTTGTGAATGGATTGGTGATATTGAAAGGAAATGGTGATTGAGATGTTGAATACTGTGAGATATTGAAAATGATATTATGGACATTGCATGACACTGAGACATATGTACCATCGCGCGATGATAACCGTTTGATAGGCCAATCAACGGTTATTTGTACGGGTTAACAGATTGGAGACTGTGACCAATGGTTAACAGATTGGAGACTGTGACCAGCAGTCTTCTGATTGGAGACAGGGACTGCTCCCTTTCTGATTGGAGACAGATTGGGGTTTCCCTCTCATGGGGTTACCAGAGAGGGAAATTGCCCCCTCATTGTGAGAGGGGCACAGTGTCAACTCATTTGGAACATATATAGGGCTCGAGCGTAGTACCTCCGGGATGGCACGAGTAGAGCACCAGGGATTGTACATGTATGTGAGCCGAGAAATTGGATTTGAGAAAGATATGAATGAGAATTTCAGTAACGAATGCATAGATTTGAATTGGACGTGACAGGGGAATTGAAGTGTTAAATGGAAGAAGATTTGGGTTATATACATATTACTGAATTTAAATTGTGGTACCCTTTAGACGCCTTAGCTACCGCATATCTCACTGTTATAGTGAGTTAAGCGGTGATTACTGGGACAAATTGTCTCATCCCACGATTACTGATATTTTTGCAGGTATTCATGCACAGGTGCAAGCTTCTGGAAAGGGAATTAGGTAGTAAAGATGATATAGTTTATTTAGATTGTATATTGCCAATTTATAGGTCTGCATTCGCTTCCGCATGTATATATAGCTATTTATTTTTGATATTAATTAGTTTTGTTTATTAACCATGTTAGACAAATCCTTTCTAACATGGTTATCAATAAATTATCCATGATAGCAGCTGTGTTGTATTAGTTTATTCTTTTCTATCATGAATAATATTTAATCATCAGGAATTCCTTTTCTAACTATGATAGGACATTTATATTATGGAAATCCTTTTTCTATCATAGTTAGTAAAGAGGTTATTAGATCTAAAATGAATATTATTGATTAATTTAGTAATTAGTAACAGAATGTTACAGGAATGGTGTGAAAGGTTTATGAATATAGTGTTAAGATAGTTGTTTGAGGGATTTATATAGATGTTATCAAGGATAGTGATAGTAGGTTGTGGGAAAGAGTTGAGTTGTTGTGAAGGAGATAGTGAATGAAATTGAGATATTCAAGGATATTTGTGATTGAGATATGAAATGCTGTGGATGAGATATTAACAGGAATATGTGAGCATTGCATGACACTGAATTTTGTGTACCATCGCGCGATGATAACTGTCGATAGGCCAATCGACAGTTATTTGTACTGAGGATCCTTTTCAGATTGATTGGATCGGGGATCATAGGTCGACTTATTGAGAGAAGTGACCTACGGTTGTTTTGGCATTGAAGAGCCCAACCGCCCCTACGGTTGTTTGGCATTGAAGAGTCCAACCGTTCCCGTTCTGTAATGGAAACAGAATTGGGGTTCCCTCTCTGGAGATTGCCAAAGAGGGAAATTGTCTCCTCATTATGGAGAGGGACACAGTGTCAAATCATATAGTGAAGAATAGATGCTTGAATGCACCGTGGTGGCACAATGCATCTATAGGTGAGTATGAGAGTTGGGGTAGTAATACGCATGGATTGAAGTTAGAGATGATGAGATTATTGTTGAGAAGTGACAGAGATTTGAATGACGTTTGGGAGAAAACTTGATATATATATGTATTATTGATTTTAAAACTGTGGTACCCTTTAGACGCCCTTACTACCGCACATCTCACTGTTATAGTGAGTTAAGCGGTGATTACTGAGACAATTTTGTCTCATCCCACGATTACTCACATATTTGCAGGTGATTATGCACAGGCACGAGAAACAGGAAGGGAATTAAATTTCAAAGGTTATTTAGACTATGAAAACATGTATATTGCCAAAAATGTATAGGTCTGCATTCGCTTCCGCATATTTTTATTCGTATTGATAATATTGGTTAATCGGGTAAATGTACTAGGTTGCTCCTTTTTCCTAACCATGTTAGGTGATTCTTTTCTAACATGGTTAGCTATTAATTATCCATGATAGTATTCAGGGTATATTAGAAAATTCTTTTCTATCATGGATAATGATTATTAATAGGAAATTCTTTTCTAACTATGATAGATTTATTGATATTATGGAAATCATTTTTCTATCATAGTTAGTGAAGGTAGTATTGAATTAATCAGGGAATTAGTAACACTATGTTATATTATAGTATTATTTTGGCTAAGTTGTTTTCTTAAGATATGTTTTTTTTGTTAAGGTGGAATTGTATCTTATATATATTGTGAGATTTATATCAATAAAACTATTATCATCCTTGGACATTACAAGTATTTTATTAATTTGAATATGACTATGAATTTTTGAGAAATGTGGCAGTGGCACAATATGTATCCAAACTTCAATGATGAAGATGAATATTTTGTGAATGGTAACGATATATCTATTGTTTTAATGTTTTCAAATGTGAAGATTGTTTGAGGAACCATCTCGTATTCAAACAATTCAATATGGGTAAAAGAGTTGTCGAATGACTTGGTATAAAAAATTTTGGTTCATATGCATGTGTTTCACTTTTAAACTTGAAGGTGTCATTATGCTTCTTGTACGACAGTTTTAATACTTTGAGGATGGGTAGTTAAGTACCTAAATTTGTTTCGGTAGACCTTTTGGATGTTTGTTAGTAATGACTCTCAGAGGGTTTGACCATGAACTAGTAATATGATTGAAATTTTGTGATGGGTAAAAGATAATGGAAAAAGAGGAGCAGCTTTTATGGGTCTATATGCAATATTTTGGTGCCTGGACTTAAGCAAAAATTCTCTATTCTTGTATTTTTATTTCTCTGTGGATGGAGATGTTCTGATTTTGTTGAATATATAATATATAATACTTTGTATTTCAGATTGAAGAATGTAGATCAACACATCTTGCTTTAGGATAATAGAAGGTAAAAGTAAAATTTTATACACATTTTCACTGTAAATAATAGATACCTAAACATTCACTTTCCTTGTGTATTACCTTTATATGCATTGAGATGTAAATGTTATAGGCACATGTTTGAAATGGCTTACGAAGTGAAATTTGGTCAATACTTCGTGCCGGTCACGCGATAAAACTTCAGGGCGTGACATCTTTATTGTCATTACTATTGTTGTTTTTGTCAATACTATTGCAGTAATTCCGTCGATTGTGGATGTTTTCTCATGATCCTATAGTTGACAAGCTATGTATGAGGTTTACAATATTGTATACATTTTTGAAGATATACATGAAATATTTGGATCTGGATTTTCTAAGTCTCCACTTTCTAAGCCTCTCTAAACTTCCCATTATCCTCACCCTTAATTTAATCCAGTGGCACACAATACAACATTAAAAAAAAGAAAGAGAAAAAGGAAATGCATCTGATTATTGTCATCTTCCTATTAAAAGAGAGAGAAAAAAAGGAAATGCCCCTGATCTTTGCTGTCTTTCTATTCTTCTTTATTGAGAGATGAAAGTCACGGCTGTAACAATAAATAATGGCGGAAAATTTCATGGGGCTTGATCAATTGTGATCACTTCTGAGATCAATTGATAAAAAATGAAATTAATTCTGAATTGAGATCAACAAAGATTTGCAATGGCTTCAGAGATAAAAAACGATATGTGGTAGTTAATTCTGATTTGAGATCAACAAAGATTTGGGATGACTTGTGAGTTAAAAAGAAATTGGATGATAGTTAATTCTGATTTGTGATCGCTTATTGAGGAGAAGGGTTCAATCCAACATCAGAGAATTGGAGTAGTGGTTTTGGTTCTGCTATAATTTTGAATATTAAGAAAAAGAAGACAAATGCGAAGATGTGAACGAAGAAGAAGAATAGGAAGATGACAATGATCCGATGCATTTCCTTTTTCTCTTTCTTTTTTTTTTGATGTTGTATGTATGTCATTGGATTAAATTGAGGGTGAGGATAAAGGGAAACTTAAAGAGACTTAGAAAATCCAGATCCGAAATATTTTGGGTTTGGTCTAGAAGGAGGCCATTCCATGTTGAATTGCGGACGTCAATCAATTTGTGTTTATTAATTTTGTTGTTCATTTTATATTTATTTATTTTGATTCAATACAATCTTTTTTGCCTGTAATGCTACACAATCTTTTTCTTCGAAAAGATTTGATATTTGATCCTTTTCCGATCACATATATACATTATTTAATAGATACTGATTTTTATATGATTTAGCCTATATTCATTTGTAATTTTGATGACGATTTGATTAATTTCTTAGACTTTTTCATTTGAATTATTTGAATTAATATTTCAATTTATTTATTATTTCAAGTCTAAATCTCAACCATTAGTTTCATTGTAAAATAAAGTAGAAAATTTAGTGTTCAAATGTAGAACTAACATTTTAGGCTCGGCTTGACAGGCTAGCGCATATATAAACTTTGTAAAAGTCTTTATGTTTAGTATACAAAGGAAAACATCCTTCTTTAGGCCAGAATTTTATTTTCGTTTAGGCCTTGAAAATTAATTTTCACACATTTGTGCATTGTATTATACAGAAAAGTTTAGGTGAGTTGGGTCCGGGGCTCACCAGGGCCAAGGTAGGCCTCTGGGATTAAAGAGCGCTTAAATTAAAGAGGTACCTACAAATCACCCATCAACAAAGTTTTCACATCTATGAGATTCGAACTCACAGCCACATAGTTATGAGTCAAACTCCTTTACCAACTGAACCAAACTTTGGTGGACATTTGTGCATTGTTTTTGTTTCTGGAATATTTCTTGGGTTTTATTTAATGGATATTATTTCTTGGCCGTTACTCTTTTGATTTCTAGAAACCATTAGGACTAAATATTTGGATATATATTTCATTCACTACCACAGATTACCCCATTTACATGCGCTTATTTTGGCCTCTACATGCGCTTATTTTGGCCTCTACATGCGCTTTAAAAGCGCATGTAGAGGGGGGCGCTGGTAAAGGCTCTACATACGCTTTTTAAAAGCACATGTAGAGGGGGGCTCTACTTGCGCTTAAAGCGCATGTAGAGGTACATACCTCTACATGCGCTTTAAGCGCATGTACATCTACATGCGCTTAAAGCGTATGTAAAGGGGCCACCTGTACATGCGCTTAAAGCGCATGTAGAGGTGCCTGTACATGCGCTTAAAGCGCATGTACAGGCACCTCTACATGCGCTTTAAGCGCATGTACAGGTGGCCCCTTTACATACGCTTTAAGCGCATGTATAGGATGTTTTTTTTTAAAAAAAAAATTATTATAAATTTACATTATTTCCCAATATAACCACCAATACTAGCTGTAGTATTGGTGGTTATATTTCCGAAGAGGAAGAGGGATGGCTACATGACAATTTTCTTTCCTCTTCCAAAAGTTCTTTGTTAAAAAAAGTCTTTCAAATTTCATATAAAGAGGGAGGACTTGGAAGTTGGAGAAGATGAAAATAAATAGTTTTCTGATCCTATCTTCCACAGTAACATACCCTAAAGTATAATAGTAGTACAAGGAACTTTTTACAGTAAGAAACTGACATTGTAACCTTGGAGGCCGCTTAGGTCGGAGTCAGGAAGATTTGCAGGGTACCATTGGCCTTTTCTGCGTTTTATGAGAGGCCACATAACTCCCCAAGAAAGGATTCCTCCAAGGAGCACTGATACATTTATAATATATGGGCAAATCATTCCCACACCAACATAAATTGTAGAGAAATCAAAATAAAACCTGCAAACAATAAAAATTAGATTAAGCAATTTAAATTGAGAGTGGTTCTTATATGAAGCATGTTTTAGTACATAATGCTTATTTTCATATCAAAAAGGAATTTTTCAACTAAATAAGGAGATGAAATCCAAGTGCTTAGAGTAGTACTTGAAGCAAGCATGTGATGTGAGGTTAGGGGGATAAATCCTAGTGCTTAGAGTAGTACTTGAAGCAAGCATGTTTTACTCAATGCTTGTTACATTTTGAAAGGCAGCAATGGAAGAAAATATCAAAGCGTGAGGGAAAATTTGAATGTCATTTCTGTTCCACATACTACAAAAATATGTAGAAAAAAAATTAACAAGATTGCTCCTAAGCTCTACAGAATTTTAGATTAGTTCCTTCCTGCCAATATGATTTCCACAGACAATGAACTACTTCCAATATGAAGATATTGATTATTTTGTATTCAATTGGTTGTACATAAGATGAAAGCTTTCCATCAACTCATTTAAAAGTGAGCAAGTTAAAGTGTAGAAATTTATTTCATCAACACACGTGTATATGCAAACCTCCCAATAACAATTTTTCAGACAAAATGAATCCCAGAAGGTCATTAGGAATAAAATCAAATCAAGTGATATTTTCCTATCATCAACAAGGGATTAATCTTAATTACAGTATAGTATAAAAGTATGTGAAGGATTCCAAGTAAAGAAGCATATGAAGAATAAAGTAGGTTCCAACCTTCCATGCCCATCCCCATCTAAGGGAGAAGCAAAATCACTAGTCGGATTAAATGCCCCAGCAGCTATTGCAGCTTGAGAAAAATGTTGTGCTCCAATAATTTTCCCATTGCAGTAGTCCTTCTTTGTATCTGGATCAATTTCACATTTTCCTCGGTATCTTGGGACTGGACCATATGGTTCAGTATTGTGACTGGCAAAGCTTGGATGATGTGGATAGATCCCAGTGTCTATAAATCCAATCACAATGTCTTCTCCAGCTCTGTCAAAACCACCTCCAGCTCTGCCTACTAATATAAGAGGATAAAGTAAGAAGATTAGAGTTCAACATTAAGACCGCAAAGAACACTTGAAGGGAGGAATTCCATAGTACCCTATTTGTAATTGTCTGGTCATTCTTCAGCCTATGAGCCTCATCACATATGAGTCGGTCACAAGAGTCACTGTGGCCAAACTTTGCTGAATGCATCCGGAAAGTCTCATATGATATTATCAACACCTGCAAGTAGGGAAAGGCTCATTTAGTGCATAGAAAGTTCAATACTTCAAGCTTTAAAAGCAGAAGGAAGGCCCATTGCAAATTTTACCTGGAGAGAGCCGTGGGGACTTATAAAATTGTCAATCCCAGAAATAACATCATCTCTTGTGCTTTCACACATTGCAACAAGACGAACTCTGTCTTCAACCCACTTCTTAATTTCAGCTTCCCAATTACTTACAAGGCTGGTAGGGGTCACAATGATGGCTTTCCTAACCATTGGCTTTCCATCAAACCCTTGATACAGAAGAGTATACAGAAGTGTGATTGACTGCAAAGTCTTTCCCAAACTGCATGCACCATCAAAAGAAGCCTCATTAACATAAGCCAGAAATAATGAACAGTCTATTGCTATAATATCATAATATATCAAAAGCAAAACTAGATTAACTTGCCCCATATCATCTGCCAGGATGCAGCCATGAATATTTGTTGTACTAAGTAGCCCTGAAACACAGTCAAACATGAACTGAACCCCTTCTCTGCATCAAAAGTGTTAACAAAATGTTTACCCTCACAAGTGTTAACCCCATTCTTCTCTCCTTGACACTCCCTAATCCACTCACAAAAAAAAATTTCTTAGAAATCCCACCAAACTCAGAGAACCTGACGTGTGTGTATGCTTTTCAGACTTAACAAAAAAAAAGTGTATGGTATTCAGACAAATTTGGTTGACTGAAATAATTTTCACAAAAACATAGCAAACATTACAGTATTTAACACCTTTCGTTAAGAAAACAAGTTTTTGCTATATTTTCTAACCTCAAAAAACAAATGACAATATCAACAAATATTAAACCCAGGTTAATCTACTTCACTGAAACAGATCATTCAATGATCAACATAAGCTATTAGGAGTGTAGAAGAAAAACCAAAACGTCCCTCATTTATATAGTCATAGATAGAGATCAAAGAAAATATGAGTGAAAAAACAAAAGGGTGTTATATTATTATCATTGCAATATATTTAGCCTTTTGAAGATGAAATGGATATATTGAGCTAAAAAACACCAAAGAAATCTCTTTTATGTGACCCCTTTTCTACACATCTTAAAAACCATCATTTTATAGTTTAAAGGGACAAGGACAAGGACAAGGACAAGGGCAGGGAAAAAGTTCAAGCCCTATAGAAACCCCAAACAACAGGACAAGGAAAAAGGGAAATTGCCAACATCAAACCCATTAAAACCAAATCAAACAAACATGCGGTTTTTAAATCAAATTATAAATGAGTTATTATAACAACCTATTAGATGTTTTTAAGTCCCAATTTCCAAAGAAAGCCTTTTGATTGAAACCCCAAAATTCAAAAGCAATTAGCCAATCCAACAGAAAACAACCATGTAAGGCCATATTACTCAAACAATGTTCAAATCTTCTTAAAACATCAAAATTCGAAGTCTGAGTTTGTTTACTTAATTATTTAACCCAAATTTCAAACCCTAACACTCAAATCTCACTAAATCGCAGAAGGAGGGGTAAAACCGGGATAAAGGGAACTACCTTACTCATTTTCGACCTCACCACGTTTGGCCAGAGCTTCGCCGCCGCCGGAGACAAAGATAAACAGAGGGAAGACTCGGATTTGAGAAAGGAAGGAAAAAGAAAGTGAGAAATCAACATTAAAGGTGGAATAGTTCGAAAGCACAAGAAAGCTGAAGTGTTACCATTAAGTTCCGCCGCCATCTGTCGCCTATTTCGCCGAAGATCGAAGAAATCCGCCGGAAAAACTAGGAAAACGAAGGGAGGATTCGAAAACGAAGAGGCATTGAAATTCCGATTGTGAGGGGAAAACAAAGGGAGAGAAGAGGAAGATGTGTTGGTGAAGGGGGGGCGCAGCGCCGCAGGCCGCCGTGGAGATGGATGAAGAAGTAGGGAGTTAGGGTTTGGGGGAGGGGGGTGTCGGGTTTGAGAGTATTTGTGGGAGGGGAGGCCGTGTTTGGTGTGTTATAAGGGAGGAGAGGCTTTTATTTTAATATTAGGCCTATACATGCGCTTAAAGCGCATGTATAGCCTCTACATGCGCTTTAAGCGCATGTACAGACAGCATTTCCACATAGAAAAGTGGTAATGGAGCTTTGAAACACTAATTCCACAAGCAGGAACACATTATGAGGTCTGAGGAGGACCTCTTATGCATGACTCCATGTTTTGCACTTCAGTAGTGCCTTTACATGCGCTTAAAGCGCATGTAAAGGACGTTTCAACATTTTCATAGCACCCAAAAGTGGTAATGGAGCTTTGAAACACTAATTCCACAAGCAGGAACACCTTGTGAGGTCTAAGGAGGACCTCTTATGAATGAATATATGTTTTGAACTTCAGTAATGCCTTTACATGCGCTTAAAGCGCATGTAAAGGGTGTTTCAACATTTTCATAGCACCCAAAAGTGGTAATGGAGATTTGAAACACTAATTCCACAAGTAGGAACACCTTATGAGGTCTGAGGAGGACCTCTTATGCATGACTCCATGTTTTGCACTTCAGTAGTTCCTTTAAAGGGTGTTTGTGCCTTTACATGCGCTCTAAGCGCATGTAAAGGGTGTTTGTGCCTTTACATGCGCTTTAAGCGCATGTAAAAGGTGTTTCAACATTTTCATAGCACCCAAAAGTGGTAATGGAGATTTGAAACACTAATTCCACAAGTAGGAACACCTTATGAGGTTTGAGGAGGACCTCTTATGCATGACTCCATGTTTTGCACTTCAGTAGTTCCTTTACATGCGCTTAAAGCGCATGTAAAGGGTGTTTGTGCCTTTACATGCGCTTAAAGCGCATGTAAAGGGTGTTTGTGCCTTTACATGCGCTTTAAGCGCATGTAAAGGGTGTTTCCATATGATTTTGAGCTCTTCACCTAAGTTTATTTTATATTTTATCTCTAAATACTTAAATCCTTTTCTAGTCATTGTTTTAGTGAATTTTAATTGATGCACATTTCTATACATGCGCTTAAAGCGCATGTAGAGATATGGCCTCTACACGCGCTTTAAGCGCATGTATAGATTCTTACCTGTACATGCGCTTAAAGCGCATGTAAATGACCCTCTATACATGCGTTTCTTCTAAGCGCATGTAAAGGTGCGCTGGTAGAGGGACAATTTGTAGTAGTGATTATAGGGTAAAGGAGCAAATCTGGCCCCCAAGTAACCACCAAGGAGCACTGAGTACCCTAAACTAACCACAGGCCCGGATCTGTACCCCAAGTAACCAAGATGTTAAAAAATACCCCGGTTGGACGGTCAACTACGTTTGACCGTTACTATGCCTACGTGGCCGCCACGTGAGACCGGTTTTTGCCACTTGGCGCCGCGTAGGATGAGTGTGTGGGTCCCACATTAAATAAAAAAAAATCCCTCCCTCTTCTTCAACCCCGCCCCCGCCCTCCCCCCTACCCCTCCACCTCCCCCCACCACACACCCCACCCCCTTCACCGCCCTCCCTCCCTCCCTTCACCTTCCCCCACCACACACCCCACCCCCTTCACCTCTCTCCCTCCCTTCACCCCTCCCCACCGTGGGGGAAATGGGCGGCTGAGATTAGAGACCCCGCGAGACGTGTACGTGTATGGCTAGGAACGTTCGATACGGCTGAAGAAGCCGCCATGGTTTACGATAATGCCGCCATTAAGATTCGTGGACCTGACGCTTTAACAAACTTCGTCACCCCACCAAAGAAGAAGGAAACCACAAATATTATTAATACTGATGATGATAATAACAACAACAAAGCTACTGAAATCAGTGTTGCCGTTAAAACAGAGGCGTCGTCGGGATCTTGCTATGATTCTGGCG
This sequence comes from Mimosa pudica, assembly GCA_029929735.1. Taxonomy (NCBI): domain Eukaryota; kingdom Viridiplantae; phylum Streptophyta; class Magnoliopsida; order Fabales; family Fabaceae; genus Mimosa; species Mimosa pudica. The sequence goes on along the minus strand of JAKELP010000033.1, from coordinate 11,035,118 downwards.
AGGAGTCGCCGGAATCTCAGCGTCTGTCGTCGCCGACGTCGGTGCTGTTATTCAGAAGTAATTCCACCGGAGAACTAATGGGCGAAGCAGTGAAAGGAAGTGAAGCGAAGGAGGAGAGAGAAAGGGAGGAGAGAGAGAAGGAGGTGTCCGGAGAATGTGTTGGAGAGTGTGAGGGAGAGAGGGGTGATGATATGAAGTGTTTGGGGTTTGGGGTTTCGTGTGAGGAGGATTTCTTTGGGTTGGAGATGCCAAATTGGGAGAAAGTTTTTGACTTTTTGACGCCGGAGACGGAGTATTCGTTGTTGTTTGAGACGGAGTACTCAACTATTGAAAATCATTTGGAGATGTAGTACAATATATGTTTTAGCATTGAAATGGAATTTGAAACTGGAGACAATAGAGACAAAGAATGTTTGATGAAGCTAAGTATTAACATTGATCCTCCGCCAAAAAAAAGTATTACACAATCCATTTGAGAATTTGTGATTTGATTTTCACAATGTACAATATGATAAGAGGTAGCATTGATAAATAAGAGGGAAAAGATTGAGTACTCAGCTTTTTCATGCTCAAAGGCTATTTAGCAGTTGCAGGTTTTTCATTAGGATAAGAGGTAGCAAGAGTTTAGAAGTTGAGGCTGACTAATGCTGAGTTTGGCTTCCGAAAGTTCAGTGAAGATGATTGTTTATTTCTTCATAATTTACAGGGAGGATGTGGGTTCTTCTTATGGGAAAATGAAGTGGTTAAGACGACAAAAGAAGTGATCAATGAGACTAGTTGTGTGGAGAAAAATGAAGGTGTCTTGCAGGAAAGAAGATGAGACGTTGACAATGACACTATTGAGACCTGGAAGGAGCTAAAGAAGACACAAAGTTGTATAAGGACCATGTGGTGTGCATTGGCCCTTAATTGATTAATGTTGTTTGCTTTTATTTTGATGTATTTATGATTAATGGATATTTTCATGTATGAAGAGGATGGTTGGTGTATGTTTAGAGTGATTAATGATTGGTGTATGGATATATGACTAATAGCCTTTTTTTTAAAATTACTCCTTTAACCCAAATTTTTCTATTGGGCTCAGGTTTGGGCCGTAATCTACTAAAGTGGGAACCCAATATTTACCTTCATATGATGTGGGACATATTCAATGCAACCAACCCAAGATTGTTTAGATGGTACTCAACAGATATAACTTTTAAGCTATATATAACCATTCTATCATGTTGGTAAAGATATATTAAATGCTACGAAGAAACAAGTAGACATTGGATGACACTTTCTTATAAGACAATTCATTTGACTTCTCTGTATCAAACAAATCAAATTCAATGACTTGCCAACCAGGAAAAAATATTATTATAGTTGAAAGATGAAAGTCGAAAACTGCCAACATCACAATAAACCTGAAAACAAATAACCAAGGCATACAATTAAATACAAAACTTTTACTGCTGATGATATATTACTGCATTACTTACTGCCTGCGAACCCATATCATCGTCCATGTGACTGACATCATTTTAACACCATAGTAGAAACATATGCGAGAAATTGTTCATCTTGTTCCAGTTTAGCCATGTCCTGCTCTGTGAGGCTAACATATGCTTCAATGCCACCACCTAACTTAGTGTCTTTAAAGGTTACCACATTCTTAAATTTCCATGTAGGCGGTCCCACCCACGTTGGGTTCCCCCAACCAAAATCAACCTCATACATAGGAAACCTGCACAACGAAGTGAAACCAAACACATCAAGCTCTTTTGCCTCATACTCATTTGATCTATCCATTTTTTCTTTCTTTTGATTATTAGGGTCCCATTCTTCAGCTTCCCGAAGCTTCACAATAAAATCATTGTTCACTTTATTTAGCTCCTCTCTTAACTTCCTTCCCAAGTCATGACATTTTCCTTTCTCATCTAATGTTGGAAACGTTTTCATCGTCCAGTAATAGTTTCCAAATGCATAATCCGGTAACGTAGGTTCCATTCTCGGGCGTAGATTCGCTGTCCAAGCAACTAAATGAATCTTCTTTATCTTTTCTTCTTCCTTGGTGGCTGCAATAAACCTGCTGGGAGGGCTTTGGGTGACTTCCAGCCGCTAATCACTATCTAACCGTCCAACCATGGACCAGATACTTCTCCCCCTTAGATCACTCAGTGAATCAGAGGGAAGAAATTTAGCAAAAAAGTGATAATCATCTTCTATATAATAAAGTGATAATCAACTTTATCTTGAAAGGTAATACCTAGTTTTGAAATCTAGAGGGAAGAAATTCTGTAAGTTATCTTAACAGTGGCATTCAATTTCTATGAGGAGTATGTGGAAGAAAACAAATAAACACTCCAATTTATGAGGGTTTCCAATTAAGTTATTTTAAATTGTTTTTATGTCATTTTTATTTAATATGCAAGGGAAAAATTCGTATTTGGTCATTCAAGTATTGACTCCCAAAAGGTGTAGTTCCTCATTTATGACATCATCACTAAAGGTGCAGTTCCTCATTTTTGACTCATCGTAACTTAGTCTCTAAACTCTTGATTAGTCTGTAAATTAGTCTCTTGAATTGACGTTATTTGCTTTCCTTAACTCTATATAAGCTAGTGTCTTTGACTTCACAAATATCTTAATTGATTGAGTCATGAGAGTCATTGAAAATCAATTATCAAGAGAATCTTCATCATTTGACACTTTTGTTCCACCATTTCAACTAAAACCCCCCAAAACATTGTCAATTTCAATTATCAGACACAGTATGTTTTTACCCATTTCCTCTTTCATTTAGGCATTTAGTTTACTAGGTAGTTATTAAACACTGACTATTTGAGAATGCCTTAAATTGCATCACTAATGCAGTATTGCTACACCTAGCATTTTAATTTATAAATACGGAGTATCTTTTAATTTGACATAAGGGTGATACCCGAGCTGAATCAATAGTACTTTCATTTTATGTGAAAGTAATAATTATCACTACTAGAATTTAGATTTATAACGACCCTATTAGATAATCAAATTATAGAGTTTAGTCGTTAATAAAAAACACGGTGTCTTTCTTAATTATTTTTGAGCGAGTCTATTTTTAACGAGCAAAATTTATTTTGCTCGTTAAAACTTTTAACGAGTAAAATATATATGTTTTCCCGTTAAAACTTTTAACTAGAAAGATGTTGTATTTTGCTCGTTAAAACTTTTAACGGGCACGTTAAAAGTGTGTTATATCCCTCCCTTTTTGCCCTAAATATTCATTTCCCTCCTATTTCTCTATCACTCTCTCTATCCCATTGTTTTTTTGTTTACAAAAGGAAGATCTCAAGAGATCAAATAACAGCTATGTAAAATAATTCAAAAAAATAATTTTCAAATACATAAATACATTAGTTTTAAAAACTATATTGTAGCCTATACTTGAGCGCATGTATAGCTTTAGATGCGCTTTTTCGCATGTATAGGTTAGAGCAAATATAAAACTACTATAAAAGCACAAAATAAATTTCTAATATGTTTCACAACTTGATTCAAACCCATCTGCTTGAAGCTAAAGCATTATTAACACAACTTTTGTGTGTTTTGCTACTTCAATCTGATTATTGATTCAACAGCTCCCCTATTTAATATTAAATCAATATTTTTGTACTTAATACTATAGCTCATTTAGTTGTAATACTAAATTTATTATTTGGAATGAAATAATTTTTAAAACTTATGCATCAAGTTCATACACTTTCTCTATTTCAAGTCATAAATTTCCCCTTATGGTAAAAAAGTCATAAATTTTCCCCCACCAAAATCTTCTTTGTACCCAAAAATAATTGATCTAATTATAATTTTCTAATATGTTAAAACTTGATTTTTACTTATATGCTTTAAGTTAAAGCATTAAAACTTGATTCTTACTCTTATCCTTTAAGTTAAAACTTGATGAGTAAAATTTAATACTAATAAATGAAACTTGGAGGTTTGATGAGTAAAATTTTGGAAAGTTAAATAGTTAAATTTCCCTTTAATTGGGGAAATTATAATTAGATCAATTATTTTTGGGTACAAAGAAGATCTTGGTGGGTGGAAATTTATGACTCTAAATAGAGAAAAGTTTTAAAAATTGAAATGGGTATTGTATGTATTCAATTAAAATATATCATATTTGAGAAATTTATAGCTCAATAGTCACTTCCTTGCTACTCATTTTATTTTATTTCCTTTCCTAATCTTTTATTTTATTCCTCTTCCTTTCTTTTTCTTATGTTTTATTAAGAATAAACTAATGGGTAAATGATTGGAATTTTATCTAGGTATTTTTTTTGTTCAAATAGATTTTCTCTCGCTCGATCAAAAAATAGATTTTCTCTAGTTATTACACATATATACATAAGTAAGAAACCTTAATCTCTCCCTCCCAAACCCTAGCCATCGCCCATCTTCTCTAAATTTCACATCCATCATTCTCTTCTCACTTCCTTTTCCAAACCCGACATCTCCCTCTCATCTCTCCCAAAACTTTCATTGTTCAACCTCCTCACTTCCTCTACAATTTTCGTGCCTCCTTCCACACAACCCAACAACTCCATTGCCTCATCCCTCCATTGCTATTTCTTTACCAGATCTCCCTTGCTTATGCATTCATTTACCTTCAATCTACTAAGAAATCCCAAACCAATCAACCCTATTTGCGCGAAGTAAAGGAACTGATTGCAGGCGAGCAATTTCGATTGTTTCATCCCTATTCTTCTTCTTTTGGAATAAGGCTGTTGGAAAAAGTACGCCCTTTAATTGACACATTACATATTGAATACTTTTGGTATTAAATATAGGAGTTTATTAAATAAATCAGATGAATGATTTCATTAAATAAAATTCTATATATTAATTAATTAAAACAAAAGGTTTCAATTGATCAATTCCAGAGAAGAAAGGGATTGAGGTATCCACATCAATTATTTTAAATAAGGAGTTCTAATTCATTCAAAACCAATGGTTGAGAGAATGAGTTTCCCTCTCCAACATTCTTCTCTCACATTTTCTTGAGAGGGTGAGTTGTTGTGCGAATCTGATTCGGGTTCTAGTAACCCAGTTCTACGTGGGCTGAATCCTTCGGGATTCTTGGCTCCAAATTTATTTCTTTTATCATGGTCATGTTTGTTTTTGTTGTTACAGGAACTCTATTCAAATTCGAGCTCGAGTTCAAAGCTCTGGGATCATGAAACACTCATGGGTCGAGTAAAAATTCCTTCAAAGGCTTTGAATGCTTTGAATGTCCATATTTTAAATGCTTAGATGTGATTCGAAACCAGTGTGGTAATCATCAAGCTTTTTCTGATTTCTAGGTTTTATTTTTTTTAATTAGTTTCATGAGGAAAATAATTAAAAGTCCCAGATTTATATATGCTTGCAATTGCTTGCTATTGAATTGATGTTTATATAGATTGGAAATCATATTTTGTTCGCTTCTGTGATTGAATTGAATATGAGATTTCAAATTTATTCAAACGCCTGAATATGAATTAGTTATAAGCTTGCTCGGTCAGAAACAATATCCCAAACATTTTTTGATTTTTTTCTCTCTTTCTGTTTGAATTTGGAAACCCGTGTGGTTCAAAAAAGCATTAAAGAAAAACAAATCTGAAATTTGCATAAGATTTAATCACAAATCGAAATTTTAAAGCATCTTTTTTTCTCACTGACTGAACGTGTATTTCGGCGTATATGGGATCTGTAATTTTCGAATTGTTTCAAAAACCCATAGGCGTTAACATGTAGATCTTGTTGTGACGAATCTAACGGTGCAAAAATCGCGTCAAATGAATATCATATGAGAGAGAAACGGACTCCCTAACTTTTGGGGGCCGATGCCAGCATGGCGGACTCGCCGAAGGTCCGCCGCCGGCGAGCTGAGGAAGAAGAGGTCGAGGACCAAAAAACAGTGTTTCATTCAAATGAAATGCCCCGTTTTAGGGCTTTTTGAATTTGCCTGGGCCAGACCGGTTCGGTTAAAAAAACAGCTGAAATGCTTTTTGGGTCGTGGACCAATTTGTTAACAAAACAACACTTTGTTATGGGCCAATATGGATTGGCCTAGTTGAAAAAGGGAAGAGAGGATTTTTTCCCTGTTGGGCTGAACCTCTTTCCGTCAATACTTCATTTTTTAACCCAATCATTCTCGGTCTTTTTTAAGAATTAATAATTAATTTTTTAATTATTTAATTATTAAAATAATTATTTAAAAAAAATCCTTATTTTTTCTTTCTCTCTGTTTTTTAAGGTATGTTGGTACAATTTTTTTTTTTAATTTTTATTAAACACATAAATTGATTATGTCTCAATTCTATCTCTTATAATTCTCTTCCACCATGGGTTGCTGAACGCGTCTTCTTGAAGTCGTTTTCTTCACAAAAATACTGTTCTGAATGAGTTGGTACTGTAGAGAACTTGAATATTCATTTCCATTTTCTGTCTGCTTTATTAAATTTTAATGTGGTCCCCACGTTTTCTTATGTTGCTGATAAGTCATTGTCAGTATGGGCGTTCTATGGGCGTTCTGATTTTTTTTTTCGTGTTGCTTTGTCCATTGTCAGCTTTAGCCTCAATATACAATTTGTCCATTTCATCAGCTTTGTCCATCATTTATCTCAGTGTCTTCTTCTTCTCTGTCTTGGTGAGATCGGCCAAATCCCTAACAGCTTCTCAACACAGGTATACCTCTTCTTCCTTTTCAATTTAGAGATGATTCTTGGGAGATCTTATTTTTAATTGGTTGATGTTGGATGGTGGGTTGCATATCTCATAAAATGTTCATTTTCCAAGATAGGATTACGAAGGAGAAAGGCTTGATGAGTTCAACTCCGAACCCACTTTCTGAAATATCTCCATCGCCGTCTTCTTTTACTACGCCGGCGCTGGCTTTGGTTTCGTCAAGTTCCGGTAAGAGGAAGGACCATACTGTGAAGAAGAATGTGAAGCAAATGACAGGACGACACAATGATATCGTTCTTCATTTGGCGACTCAATGGGGAGATCTCGCTGCCGAAAAGCAGATTCTTGGGGGATATGATTTTTTAATCAAAATTCTTTGGGGATATCGATTCAAAGATAATGGGAACTTTTAGTGGTGATCATGTGAATGTAGAGATAGCTGAGGTGAGAGTATCTATTTTGAATGAAGATCACTGTCCAAATTCTGGATCAAGTAACATATTGATGTGAGTCTTCCCCTTTACCTTCTACTTTGTTTAGTTTAATCTTAGCATGGTTTACGTAGGTATTAAGTGTTCGATTTCTGTTTTCCTTTGTACCATGGGATTTTCTCTGTACTTCGCCCTACTGATATAATCAGGTGATTTGTGTCCACTATAATATGATTGGGAATTTCGGTTTATAACACAGGGATCTTGAAATTACCCTCTAACAATGAAAGCATAGAGGTGTGTGGGGACAAACATATAAGGGTTCTAAGAAGGATCTTGGCATGGTAAATTGGTGTGAGAGTGAGAGATATATAAGGGTTGTTTTTACATCAATATATTCAAGTTATGGACTCAGGTAGCCTCTTTAACATCCTTTATACTCCTTCTAGGCCATATAATTTATTAATCAGCCTTCTAGGCCCCTCCTTCTACCTCACTTTTGATGTTGCAATATGTTTTATGGATGGCATGATTAAGCTACTAATTATTAATTTGATGTGCCTGCTCTACTTTTGTATAATATGATGTGTTTTCAAGTAGTTGTTTCTATTATTTTATCTACTCTACTTTCATAACCATTTGCCTCTATTTTCAAAATCATTGTGTCTATATTTAGAGAGTCCATATTAAATATTTGTGTGTTATATTTAAATAGAGGCAAATCGTGCATATTTAATTAGGAAAAGATAGATACTTTTATAGTTTTATAAGTTTAGTACTGAATTAACGAGAGGCTTAAAAGTTTTTTTTGCTTTGTTCTATGTTATTCCTTAAAGCCTTAATATATGCTGACAATATGTTTCACTCTATGGCCTTCTATACCCTGTTGGTTCAACATATTCACTGGTTTGTGCATCCCAATTAGTTTTTAATGTTGTTTTCTCTTATTTTTTGCAATAGTCATAGATTCACTGCCAATTAATTGATAAAATCATGTGGTGATCCTTGATGCTAAGGTCACCACTAATTTAGTGTGGAATTTATACACCTCTTACCAATTTACCCTTTTCTCTTTGTATTTATGTAGCGCACCGAAGCATTATACTTTTTTTTTTCATGTGTCCTTTAGTTTTAAATTGAACTTTGAACTTTTGTGCTTTAAATTTGAATGTGATGTAATGGGACTTATCCTTTAGTTCCCCATTTTATGGGATTGCTGACATATACTCTCTCTATATATGATGATTATGCAGGATATGTGGAAATTATGTGCGGCTAGGAATATAAAGCTATTAGATGTACAACAAAAGATTGACTATGGCCACTAAAATCACTTATTTTCAGGGAAAAGATCTCAAGTAGTTGCTTTTGACAGATTTATTCAATATCTTACCTTAATTTGTGCAGCTTTTCTGCGAAAAATGGGAGAATTTGTCACTAAAACACAATAGGTGTTATTCGGCAATCCAAGAGCATAAGGTGCAAAGAAGAATTTTGTTAGTTATGCATCTCCCTCTATAAAGATCCAAGATCAAACTAAAAGCATGTCAGTTTTCTTTCATTTTAAGGGCTACACTCTTATATGAATAACATAAGACTATTGAAAAATTCAAATATTTGTGAATACATTTTCTCTTAATATGCTATTTTATGTTTTATTGTCACTGTTATGCCTTATTAAGCATTTGCAATTTCTCTTTGCATTTCAGTCATCACTTGCTATTATTAGCATCTTGCTATCAAATTGCTTGCTGGGGAGCTTATTTTCCTTACAATCAAATGATTGTAAACTCTTGTATTATATTATTTTTGTCAGGGGTACGAGGTCTGCAGAGGAGAGTGAAGACAATATTGTGGATGGAGTTGAAGTTGTAATTAGCCTGATTAACGCAAGACAAATGCTTGCTGTGTATGAGAATAAATTTGCAATACTTTGTGAGTTTTGGGAATGTTGCACTACAGCGGTTGATTGGATCGAGTTGTGGGTGTTAGATACGATACAGGTGCTTCTGATCGGAAGAAATGGAGTTGGACTAAATGATATACTAGCCAACCTCTTTCATGCATAATGGTTTCAATGGGTATGTGGGGCAATGAAATTGTCTGCAGAACTCATTATAAACTGGATAGTGAAGAAGGAAGAGATCTTGGTCTGTTGAATTTGGCTACAGATGAAGTAAAGTGGTATAGTATTCTCCGTTGTAGCCATTTGCGTGGTTTTTACAATTATGCAGAAAGCCTAGTATCAGTTGATGTGACCTATCTTGATACTAAATTGAAATAATAACATTACAGATTTACATTGTTGAAGTGCTTTGGTGTAATGGAATATCTAATTATTTAGTTTATTTAATAAGCCTATTTTAGCTCTGCAGATTTACATTTGTTGGGAATGAAGCCATGTATCAGTTGGCATATTAGATGCTATATAGAGTTATCTAGAATGAAGTGCTTTTTTTGTTTGACAATTATTTCAGTGAAAATAATAATGGAATTAAAAATTGATAACAGGAAAATGATGCACTTAGTTGGTGACCAGATTCTAAATGGGTTTCTTATACCGATAAAGATACAGGTTTAAATACTAGCTCAATCCTCTATTTTCCTTATTGAAAATAAGTTATATATATATATATATATATATATATATATAGTGAAAACGAATAAAGTGTCATTAAAAATATATTTTGATTATTAGTATTACCAAATTCTTCAAATGGTTTTTAATTTCATTACTTTTCTTTTTGATGAGGATTTTCATGGTGCTAACGCATACTTTTTAATTCGGCCAAAAAAAAACTCATACTTTCTAATTTGTATATTATTTGATGTATGAATAGCTTTTGCAATAATTGCAATAATTGCAAACACAAAGGTGGTGTCTAGCTTTTGCAAACATTCTGACATTTTTCAATAATAGCTTTTGTTTACTTCTTACAGAGAGTTTGGTCATTATCACACGTTATCTAAATATAAGATGAACTTATGTTACTTTAATAAGCTGTTCACTCTATTCCTAAATAGTTCTTAAATATAAGATTACTTTTAAATTTGAATATGTTATCAAATATAAGCAACTTTTTTATTTTTCCCATTTTTTCCAACAAAACCCTAATAATTATCTATCAATTAAGTACTCGCTTCATTCATATAAGATTCAATAACTAACTTAACATTCAAGTAAATTGGTTTTCGTTGTAAGTGTTCCCAGACTTCATACTTTCCACGATGCAACAAGGGTACTTTTTAACCTTCTTTTCCTAAGCTCATGCAAGCCAGAATTGCATTAGTTCATTATTTATATTCTCACAATGGAGTTGTTTTAGCAATACCTTTACTTGAATATTTTGATATTGTAGGTGGCCGTAATAACTACACAGTTTACACTTAGATGTCAACTTATTGTTTTTCATGTCATAATTGTCCCATGGAAAAGTATTTAAATTGAACTTATTATGTAGCTTTGTAATGTTAGTGTATGGTTATTGATTCCATCTTTAAACCCTTAACTTCAAGAAATATGTAATTATATTTGATTTTTTTTGCCAAAATTAAAGTTTTACTTATCTAAGCTCTCTTCTTTCCCCCTTATTTTAATATAAGTTTTTTAAATTAATATCGTCATGCATGAACAATCTTTAAAACATGAATTGAATTGACATACAAAGTTAATTAAAAATAAAAACGTTGACCTATTTTAGAGAATAATTCTACTCGCGTTGGCTGCGGGGGTTACTTGCTAGTTAAATAAGGATAATGTTAGAATCTTAAGTTTTGATGGTGACTAAGGTGTGATATGGTCTAGTACTTAAGAGAACATAATCAACACTTAGGAAGGATTAGATGACATGGTTAGAATCCCGAGTTAGATCACTTGCGAATGCAAGATCACTTCCGGAAATATTAGCACTAGCGCTCGCGGATGGAGTACACATCCCATAGGGGAAGCAAACGGAAGCAAGTGAGACACTTGGTTAGAACCCTAGTCTGGAGTGATAACACTGAATCCTAAGTTAAGTCACAACCGGATGCGGATTCACTTCCGGATGAATTAAGACTAGCGCTCACGGATGAAAGACTCATCCCACAGCAGAATCACAACCGGATGCGGAATCACTTCCGGATAGACTAGGACTCGCGCACGCGGATGAATGATTTATCCCCTAGCGGCAGCAAGTAACTCACTAGGGAAATAACTTAGTCCATGAGCATTAGGTACACAACCTTAAGACTAGGTTATGATTCAACCGGAAGTGAAAGTGCTTCCTGTTAGATTTAGACTGACGCAGGCTGATAAAATAGAATAACCCCAAGCGTCAGTGAAAATGCAACATCAAGTAAAATAGCTTCCTGTTAAACTTAAACTGACGCAGAATGATAAGATGGATATCACCCCAAGAGTCAGTAAGCTCACTTCGTCAAGTAAGAATGCTTCCTGTTGGACTTAGACTGACACAGGCTGATAAAATAGAATAACCCCAAGCGTCAGTGAATCAGCCTCGTCAAGTGAAATTGCTTCCTGTTGGATTTAGACTGGCACAGGCTGATAGAAGAGATATAACCCTAAGCGTCAGTGAAAATACAACGTCAAGTGAAATTACTTCCTGATAGATTTTGACTGGCGCAGACTGATAAAAAGGATATAACCCTAAGCGTCAGTGAGTTTACCTCGTCAAGTGAAAGTGCTTCCGATAGCTTAGTGACTAGCGCTGACTGTTGGAATGAAATACACTGAGCGAGAATAAGTGATAGTAAGCTAAATCCTTCATCAAGTGGAATCATTTCCGGATGTAGAAGTGCTTCCGGATACATCATAGACTAAGAGGACTAACGTTCAAAGTATACACTAAGTCAGAACATAGTCTAAGTAAGACTACTCCCCATAGCAAACAAGCTTCCCACAGCATGTATAGTTCTTACTATATTTGATTATATATATTGCTATGTTGGACTAACCAGTATGTGCAGAACTTAGTCACACTTCCGGATGCAGATGAGCTTCCGGATGGAAAGACTCTTGACATTGGAACTCAGAGATTAACACTTGCAGAGCAAGATTGCCACTTCCGGATGAACAATGATCATCCGTCAGCTAGAGTACAAGAGTAAACGTCACATACTCAGAAGTCAGAATGCTTTTGTCAGAGCAGAGGTGTCAGGACTACTTTTCAGAGATAAAGCAAGTCGACCCTGCTAAGCTTTAATGGAGCGTTTAAGAAGATGAACTTCCAACGGTAACAAGAGGTTAACAGATATTCAAACAACATTGTTACCTACCAAGCATGAGGAGTATGAGAGATAAGGAGAACATTATCTGAAGACTCATTCAAGATGTCAAAGCTCATACTACCCACAAGAGTCAGAGTCCATAAGAGAGCTTCTGATAGCAAGAGAGCATCCAATAGCAAAGCGCTCTTATCATTCATGGACAAGTGCTTGGAAGACAAAGTTCCTCTATGTGATAGCAAGCAGAATGTTAGAGTCCACGAGCTTCACTTCAGACAGCAAGAGAGCTTCCGATAGTAAGTCTCTTAGTATCCTGGACTTATGCTTGAGGAACGAAGTCCTCATCTGACAACAAGCAAGAGTCAGACCGTACAGTGTATAGATGTCAGAACGACTTTTGCCAGAACAGTGTTGTCAGAACAGCTGGGCAAAGCACCTTTTCAGATAAAGCAAAGTCAACCCTGCTATGCATTAATGAGGACAACGTAAACAAGGCCCCAACGGCTATATTCAAACGGCCTTATTGCCTCTCTAACAGTTGGATAATCAGAGGCTGGTATAAAAGGAGATACTCTTCATTTCTGAAGGATAAGATAAAGAGAGAATAGAGCCTATTGTCCGAAACATTGTATTCTACATTCCTCTCATCTCCTACTCTCCAATCTTAAATATGTAACATTATTAGAGAGTAATTCATTTGTACTTAAGTGAGTAACATCATCTACTCTTAGAGAGAGTCATTTGTACTTAAGTGTTTAGCACAATCAGTTCATAGAGTGAACAAAATTGTTATCTTACAATTGTAAGGGGGAGCATTTAGAGGTTGTCTAAATCTCCATAGGTTGCAAGTTAGCCCGAAAAACTTGTGGTTGTAAAGGTTTGCAGGTGAACCCGTTGTAAAACCTGTGGGTTGTTAGGTGAACCCGTGTTCGTAAAACCTAAAGTGTAAAGGCTTCTCTTGTGCCCGGTTTAAACAAGAATAGTGGATTGGAAATCTCAAGTGTAGCTTGGGGACTGGATGTAGGTCTGGGTGACCGAACCAGGATAAATTTATGTGTGCATAAATTTACATTTAAACATTTTATTTTGCATCACAAAACATACTGACTTGTGCATACCATTACTTTTTAACATCATCACCAAGCACAAGCAGTCTTTCGAAAAAGAGCTAAAGTTTTATTCCCTCACCCAATTCACCCCCCCTCTTGGGTGACAGCCACACATTTCATTTGGTATCAGAGCCAGGTCACTTGTTTAAAGGATCCAACGATCTCAAGTGTAAAGACCTTGGCTGATTTGGGTTAAGATGTTTTCCAAAAGCCTTGATCATACCATTCCACCTATGTTAGAAAACATTGATTTTTGTTTGTGAAAAGCAAGAATGGAAAGTTTTATACAATCCACTAGTTTGAAAAAGTGGGATATTTTTGAAAATGATTTTGATTTCAAACCCAGAGGAAACTGGACTGAAACGGAGAAAAATTTGTTTTCCTTAAACATTAGAGCAATGCAAATTTTATACAAAGGCTTAACTGAAAATGATTTCCAGAAAATCAAACATTGCTCTAGTGCTAGAGATATTTGGAATACTCTTGATGTGATATATGCTTCTAACCCATCTCTTGAAAGCGCAGCTGTCCAAAGCTCAACTCGTGCTCTTTGTGGATCATCTACTGATGAGCTTCTGGAAGCTGATATTGAGGAAGCAGGCTTCAGTAAAGAGAGTATCCATTTCTGCCTAGAAGATTCAGGAAGTGAGGTATCTGGATCTGAACTTGAACTTTCTGAATTGCAAGATGCATACAATGAGTTATATACCGAATATTGTAAACTTGCAAAAGAATTTCTGGGCTTAAAAGAAAAAGATAGGAAACTTGAAAAACTAATTTCTTCTTCTACGTCCAAAGTTTCCGAGGTTTCTTTTAAAGAACTAGTGGTTCCGATAGTTAGCCCACGATCGGCAGGGAAAACTTCAACATGTCTTGAGAAATGTTTTGATTGTAAACACTTGTTGAAGGAAAAAGTTTGCTTTCAAAAGAAACTGAGATTTCAAAGGAACAAAAAGCTTTTCTAAAGAAAACTAATCATGATAATGATAGAAAACCCCATTTTGATTATCATTCCATTATCTGTCATTATTGTGGTAGATTAGGACATATTTCTCACACATGCAGTCTTAGAAGGAACTCAAATGTGAGAAATAAGTTTGTATGGATTCCTAAAGGACAAGTAAGGTCCAGTGCTAACCAAGTAGGACCCAAGTACAAATGGGTACCAAAACATCCTCCTAGTGCCTTACTTGTGCAGGAAAGATCAAAAGTTCCTCTTGCCCCAAAGAAGAGAGCTCATGGTGATGTCACTGCTGCAACCACCTGGTACAATCATAAGAAGCAGTGCACTACCACAAGGAACAAAGTTTTGTCTCAAGGATGAGCTATCACAGAGTTCCATTCAATTATCCTGAGAAGAACAAGAGAAAGTGGATTCCTCGATCGACATTGAAAAGGCTCTTGAATCCTACCTCTCAGAAGAAAGTGCTTCGAACCAAGGATAAGTATAGAAGATCTCCGTGGATTCAAGAAGTCTGACACTTTGAAATTGAACTTTCTTCAAAACATTCTGAATTTGTGCATGCTGAATCATTGTGTTCCAAGATTTCTGACATTGTTAAGAAGATTCAGAACTAGTTTCAGAATTTTGACACTAAAACTAAAAACCTTCTTCAGAGTTTTCATATGGTGTCTAAATCGTTTTACTCATATATGCTTAGCGAATCCTTTTAAGGGCGCCTCTCATGAAAGAAAATAGTTTATGCATTCACCTTGATTTTTGAAATATTTTTTTTTAAAATGCAAACTTTCAAAACAGATTCCGATCCTCTTTAAACTTACATGACAACCATACCTCATGATAGCATTCAAAAATTATTTCTGATTTTCCATTTCATGTGGTATCTCTTGCATCAAGCTTTTCAATGCATAAGCAGCTATGGTTTCGAGAACAATACATCTTTCTTAATTAGATGTTTAAGTTCTCAATCAACTAATGATCTCGGTTCAAGTTTGTGGTTTAAGAATGTTGACACAGATTATTGAAGCTTGAACAATGAGAATAACCAAGAGAGAATGGCAACGAAAATGCCCCTTGTCAAGATGTGTGGAATGGCTATACTAAACCTGAGAAACTCTCGCCAATACACATGAGCATTTCTATCCCTTACACATTCTGTTGTGAAATTTAATGGATAGTCTCTCTCTTGTCTGACATGCATTAGAAATCTTAGGAAATGCCTTGAATTAAACTCTGCTAGATCTGTAAAACATGGCATAGTATCACAAGCATGCTATAATCTGTATTAATTTCAAGCTTGTTGATATCCTAAGAACAATGAGATCACACTGAGCATATCTAGAAGAACTTGAGCTAAAATTTGGAAATTATTCTCGTAATCATATGCTGAAATTTGGTTGTCTTTGTAAACCGGATTTAGTCTTAAAATCAAACTATTCTGTGAGCATGAAGATTTCCAGTATTTCATTTTTGTGAGGATGAAGATTTATCAAAATTTCATTATGTTAATAATTCACATGTCTTCATGATCTAACATGAACATCCTTGAGGCATATTTATTGAACTATACTTGCTTATGAAACTCTGAAAATATGCCACCTGTTTGATACTCTCTGTACTATCACATTGATATTTATCTATGAGAGTATAAATAAAGTTCATGTCTTAATAGTGAAACTATGTGAACGTATAGACAATTTCAAAATCAGTTTTCACATAATCATTGCTCATATTTTCTTAAACCAATTAGCAAGCATGATTTCTTAAAATTATTAACTTGTGCTGATTAACACAGATTGACTTGAATGTCCTGAGGATGGTCTCCAATGTTAAATCTTAAGTTCTTTCACTGACCATCATGAAGAACTTGTTTCTGTTAGAATCTTAAGTTTTGATGGTGACTAAGGTATGATATGGTCTAGTACTTAAGAGAACATAATCAACGCTTAGGAAGGATTAGATGACATGGTTAGAATCCTAAGTTAGATCACTTGCGGATGAAAGACTCATCCCCCAGAGGAAGCTAGTGAGTCACTTAGTCGGAACTCAGACTTGAATGTTAGATCCTTGATACTAAGTTAGATTACAACCGGATGAGGATTTACTTCCGGATGGACTAGGACTAGCGCTCGCGGATGAATGTCTTATCCTCCAGCGGCAGCGAGTAACTCACTAGGGAATTAACTTAGTCCATGAGCATTAGGTACACAAAACCATAAGACTAAGTTATGATTCAACCGGAAGTGAAATTGCTTCCTGATAGATTTAGACTGGCGAAGAGTGATAGAATAGAATGACCCCAAGCGTCAGTGAATCAGCCTCGTCAAGTGAAATTGCTTCCTGATGGATTTAGACTGGCGCTGGCTGATAGAAGAAATATAACCCCAAGCGTCAGTGAATAAGCCTCGTCAAGTAGAATCACTTCCTGATAAACTTTCACTAGCGCAGACTGATAGAACACGATAACACTAAGCGTCAGTGAATGTAAGCAACGTCCAGTAGAAGTGCTTCCGATAGCTTAGTGACTAGCGCTGGCTGTTGAAGTGACCTAACACTGAGCGAGAGTGAGCAATAGTAAACAAAATCCTTCATCTAGTGGATTCACTTCCGGATGGAGAAGTGCTTCCGGATATATCCTAGACTAAGTGAACTCCCACTTCATGTGATTGTGTGTTGACTTATTATACATCTTATAGCATGAGCAAATGACACACTGAGTCACTTAGAAAGACTTAGAGTAAACTAACGAGACTTAAGCTGACTATTGGAATAAAGATCCCTTAGAGTCAGTAGACATTACACTAAGTCAGAACATAGTCTAAGTAAGACTACTTCCCATAACAAACTTCCCACAACATGTATAGTTCTTACTACACTTGATTATATATATAACTCTGTTGGGACTGACAAGTGTGTGCAGAACTTAGTTTTGCTTCCGGATGCAAATGAGCTTCCGGATGAAAATACTCTTGGCACTGGGATTCAGAGACTAACTCTTGCAGAGCAGGACTGCCGCTTCCGGATGAACAATGAACGATGCACGATGATCATCCGTCAGCAGGATTACAAGAGTCAGAGTCCATAAGAGAGCTTCTGATAGCAAGAGAGCATCCAATAGCAAAGCACTCTTATCATTCATGGACCAATGCTTGGAAGACGAAGTTCCTCTATGTGATAGCAAGCAGAATGTTAGAGTCCACGAGCTTCACTTCTGATAGCAAGAGAGCTTCCGATAGTAAGTCTCTTAGCATCCTGGACTTATGCTTGAGGAACGAAGTCCTCTCTGACAGCAAGCAAGAGTCAGACCGTACAAAGTGTTCAGATGTCAGAACGACTTTTGTCAGAATAGTATTGTCAGAACAGTGTTGACAGAACAGCATGGTCAAAGCACCTTTTCAGATAAAGCAAAGTCAACCCTGCTGTGCATTAATGAGGACAACGTAAACAAGGCCCCAACGTCTATAATCAAACGGTCTTATTGCCTCTCCAACGGCTAGATATTCAGAGGCTGGTATAAAAGGGATGTTCTTCATTTCTGAAGAAGGGAGCTTAAATGGAAGAAAAAGAGAAAACAGAGCATAGTATCTGAAATATCATATTCTTCGTTCTACACATCTTTTACTACTCTCAGATCCAGATTTGTGATAATCTTCAGAGAGTGATTCAGTTGTACTTAAGTGAGTAACATCACCCACTCTTAGAGAGAGTTAGTTTTGAGCCTAAGTGTTTAGCACAATCAGTTCATAGAGTTAACATAATTGTAATCTTACATTTGTAAGGGGGAGCATTTAGAAGTTTTCTGAATCTCCATAGGTTGCAAGTTAGCCCGTAAAACTTGCGTTTGTAAGGTTGCAAGTGAACCCGTAAAACTTGCGGTTAGGTTTGCAGGTTAGCCGTTAGCAAAACCTGTGGGTTGTTAGGTGAACCCGTGTTCGTAAAACCTAAAGTGTAAAGGCTTCTCTTGTGCCCGGTTTAAACAAGAATAGTGGATTGAAAATCTCAGGTGGAGCCTGAGGACTGGATGTAGGTCTGGGTGACCGAACCAGGATAAATTTGTGTGTGCATAAATTTACCTTTAAACATTTTATTTTGCATCACATAACATACTGACTTGTGCATATCATTACTTCTTAATATCATCACCAAGCACAAGTAGTCTTTCGAAAAGAAGAACTAAAGTTTTTATTACCTCACCCAATTCACCCCCCCCTCTTGGGTGACAGCCACGCATTTCATTTGGTATCAGAGCCAGGTTACTTGTTTAAAGGATCCAACGATCTCAAGTGTAAAGACCTTGGCTGATTTGGGTTAAAATGTTTTCCAAAGGCTTTGATCATACCATTCCACCTGTGTTAGAAAATATTGATTTTTGTTGGTGGAAAGCAAGAATGGAAAGTTTTATAAAATCCACTAGTTTGAAAATGTGGGATATTTTTGAAAATGTATTTGATTTCAAACCAAGAGGAAACTGGACTGAAAGGGAGAGAAATTTGTTTTCCTTAAACATTAGAGCAATGCAAATTTTATACAAAGGCTTAACTGAAAATGATTTCCAGAAAATCAAACATTGCTCTAGTGCTAGAGATATTTGGAATACTCTTGATGTGATATATGCTTCTAACCCATCTCTTGAAAGCACAGCTGTCCAAAGCTCAACTCGTGCTCTTTGTGGATCATCTACTGATGAGCTTCTGGAAGCTGATATTGAGGAAGCAGACTTCAGTGAAGAGAGTATCCATCTCTGCCTAGAAGATTCAGAAAGTGAGGTATCTGGATCTGAAATTGAACTCTCTGATTTGCAAGATGCATACAATGAGTTATATACTGAATATTGTAAACTTGCAAAAGAACTTCTAGGCTTAAAAGAAAAAGATAGGAAACTTGAAAAACTAATTTCTTCTTCTACGTCTAAAGTTTCCGAGGGTTCTTTTAAAGAACTAGGGGTTCCGATAGCTAGCCCACTATCGGTAGGGAAAACTTCATGTCTTGAAAAATGTTTTGATTGTAAACACGTGTTGAAGGAAAAAGAAAAGCTTTCAAAAGAAACTGAAATTTCAAAGGAACAAAAAGCTTTTCTAAAGAAAACTAATCATGATAATGATAGAAAACCTCATTTTGATTATCATTCCATTATCTGTCATTATTGTGGTAGATTAGGACATATTTCTCACACATGCAGTCTTAGAAGAAATTCAAATGTGAGAAATAAGTTTGTATGGATTCCTAAAGGACAAGTAAGGTCCAGTGCTAACCATGTAGGACCCAAGTACAAATGGGTACCAAAACATCCTTCTAGTGCCTTACTTGTGCAGGAAAGATCAAGAGTTGCTCCTGCCCCAAAGAAGAGAACTCGTGGTGATGCCACTGCTGCAACCACCTGGTCCAATTATAAGAAGCAGTGCACAACCACAAAGAACAAAGGTTCTATCTCAAGGATAAACTATCAGAGAGTTCCATTCAACTATCCTGAGAAGAACAAGAGAGAGAGGATTCCTCGATCAACATGGAGAAAGCCTATGAATTCTGTCTCTCATAAGAAAGTGTTTTCGATCAAGGATAAGTATAGAAGATCCCCTTGGGTAAGCAAGGGATCACTTAAGGTCGAAACATGCAATAGTAAAATCTCCTATGCAAATGTTAGGTGGAACTATTGAGATTTTACTTTAAAGCATCCTAGATATGAACATTACATTCCTTATAGAAGAAAGTTTAAAGAAATTCACAATGTTCATAATTCACATACTGTCTATGACTATCATGATCAATAAACATGTATATCAATGTTGATTCTAAATGGCATAAGCATAATCAATGACTCAAGTGCATGTGGACTCTACACTTCCTACAAACTGACCTGTCAGATCCAAGTTTGGATACTGGAGAACGAAGAGAACTACTTGGTATTTTGTAGGAAAGGAGATTCGAAGGAATGGCAAGACAGGACTGTACCTCATCTGAACATTTAGTCAAGTCTTGAGAAGCATCTGTCACGCATGGATTTTGGTGCTGCTCTGAAAATAGAATCCTTGCATTGCCAACCAAAATCAAGCGAGCTACTACCTGATGCAAATGAAACTATGGTGATATCATTCCTACCTTTCTCTTTGCTTGAATAATCACTTGGGTAGTAAATGCATGATGGGTTTAACAGTCTTACTCATATATGCTCAGCGAATCTTTTTAAGGGCGCCTCTCATGAAAGAAAATAGTTTATGCATTCACCTTGACTTTTGAAAGATCCTTTTTGAAATGCAAACCTTCAAAACAGATTCTGATCCTCTTTAAACTTACATGACAACCATACCTCATGATAGCATTCAAAAGTTATTTCTGATTTTCCATTTCATATGGTATCTCTTGCATCAAGTTTTCAATGCATAAGCAGCTATGGTTTCAAGAACAATACATCCCTCTTAATTACATCTTTAAGCTCTCAATCTACTAATGATCTCGGTTCAAGTTTGTGGTTTAAGAATGTTGACACAGATTATTGAAGCTTGAACAATGAGTATGACCAAGAGAGAATGGCAATGAAAATGTCTCTCATCAAGATGTGTGGAATGGCGATACTAAACCGGAGAAACTTTCGCCAATACACATGAGCATTTCTATCCCTTACATATTCTGTTGTGAAATTAAATGGATAGTCTCTCTCTTGTCTGACATGCATTAGAAACCATAGGAAATGCCTTGAATTAAACTCTGCTGGATTTGTAAAACATGGCATAGTATCACAAGCATGCTATAATCTGTATTAATTTCAAGCTTGTTGATATCCTAAGAACAATGAGATCACACTGAGCATATCTAGAAGAACTTGAGCTAAAATTTGGAAATTATTCTCGTAATCATATGCTGAAATGTGGTTGTTTTTGTAAACCGGATTTAGTCTTAAAATCAAACTATTCTGTGAGCATGAAGATTTCCAGTATTTCGTTTTTGTGAGGATGAAGATTTTCTTTTCAAAATTTCATTGTGTTGATGATTCATATGTCTTCATGATCTAACATGAACATCCTTGAGGCACATTTATTGAACTATACTTGCTTATGAAACTCTGAAAATATGCCACCTGTTTGATACTCACTGTACTATCACACTGATATTCATCTATGAGAGTATAAACAGAGTTCATGTCTTGATAGTGAAACTATGTGAACATGTAGACAATTTCAAAATTAGTTTTCACATAATCATTGCTCATATTTTCTTAACCCAATTAGCAAGCATGATTTCTTAAAATTATTAACTCGTGCTGATTAACACAGATTGACTTGAATGTCCTGAGGATGGTCTCCAATGTTAAATCTTAAGTTCTTTCACTGACCATCAGGAAGCACTTGTTTCCTCAAGCACATGCAGGACCATTCATCAAGTTTGAGCAAGGTTGCTTTCGCAACAATCAGCGCCTTCGATAGCAGGCCAACTATTGAACCATGGGAAGAGTAGAGTGACTGCCCAGTCATGTCTGCTTGTGGTTGTAGCTCAGCTTGCCGAAGCAAATCATCAAAGCACTTGCGCTAGGGGTTTCCACTTGAGATAGCACACCTCTTGAAGATGTCAGGAAGCATGCTTATCTACGTATGATTCAGATTCCTGAGTTTAATAGAGTATGAGGACCCCTCATCTGTGGTAACATCTACACCTTACCATCTCTTATATATGATGCATACATGGCATTGGTAAGGGTGTCAATTTAGGATTTTTTTTCCTCAATCTGCATTAACCTCAAAATCATCCTCTGCCTTAGAAAATCATCCCAGCACACACATCTGTATCCTTTATATGACACGCTGGAAAGTAATTGATAACATACCTCTCTTATATGCTTCTTTTCTTGATCTTATGATGATTAATTTCAATATAGAAGAAAAGTAGATGGACATTACTTGTTAATGATCCCTTGAAAATAGAGAGTCACATGCTGTCATTGATAATAAACTCTTAAGATGTTGTGATGAAATTTGTTTGGAAATTATTTTTGGCACTTTTAAAATCACAAAATTCATTTGATTTGATTTCATTTCATATGGTATCACAAATTTCATTTGGCATTCAATCATTTCATTTGATACCACAAGTTCAAACTCACAGATCTCATTTGATTTCATTAGGTATCAGATTTCATCTCATTTGAATTTAAAATCACATATTTCATTTGATACCATAATCATCATTTTTTAAACACATCAAAATTGTTTTTGATATCATATTAATCAATTCGAGAGGATCAAAATTACTTTTGATCTCTTTTACATTTGGAAAGAATTTTCACCTAGAAAACTGTTTTGTATGTTTTGATCTTAACTTAATTATGATTAGATTAGATTTATCAATCTCCTTGAAAAACATGTTTAGCTATCCTACATAATGTTTAGGGAGAATACAATCATTTAGGATCATGAGCCATTATTGCTGTCCCTTGTTAATTCTCGTACATTGTATTGAATAGTCTAGGACAAATCTTTATTAGCGATACATAGGGAGAAATATTAGGTAAAAAGCCCATTCCTAGGAGAACGATAAAAGTATCCCCATCCCTAAGGCTAGCTTGCACCTGTTGGATTTTGATGAAGCCAAAAGGGGGAGAGAGATGAGATGTGATGAGATGTCTAGAGATGAGATATAAGATGTCTAGCTAGAGATGAGATATAAGATGTCTAGCGAGAGATGAGACATGAGATGTCTAGAGCTGAGAGATAGATAAGATGTCTAGATATTTGGGGAAAGAAATATAGCTCTGGAGTGATCTAAGGGTAATTATGTTCTCTAGTCATCTATGGGTTTGTCATCATCAAAAAGGGGGAGAATGTTAGAATCTTAAGTTTTGATGGTGACTAAGGTATGATATGGTCTAGTACTTAAGAGAACATAATCAACGCTTAGGAAGGATTAGATGACATGGTTAGAATCCTAAGTTAGATCACTTGCGGATGAAAGACTCATCCCCCAGAGGAAGCTAGTGAGTCACTTAGTCGGAACTCAGACTTGAATGTTAGATCCTTGATACTAAGTTAGATTACAACCGGATGAGGATTTACTTCCGGATGGACTAGGACTAGCGCTCGCGGATGAATGTCTTATCCTCCAGCGGCAGCGAGTAACTCACTAGGGAATTAACTTAGTCCATGAGCATTAGGTACACAAAACCATAAGACTAAGTTATGATTCAACCGGAAGTGAAATTGCTTCCTGATAGATTTAGACTGGCGAAGAGTGATAGAATAGAATGACCCCAAGCGTCAGTGAATCAGCCTCGTCAAGTGAAATTGCTTCCTGATGGATTTAGACTGGCGCTGGCTGATAGAAGAAATATAACCCCAAGCGTCAGTGAATAAGCCTCGTCAAGTAGAATCACTTCCTGATAAACTTTCACTAGCGCAGACTGATAGAACACGATAACACTAAGCGTCAGTGAATGTAAGCAACGTCCAGTAGAAGTGCTTCCGATAGCTTAGTGACTAGCGCTGGCTGTTGAAGTGACCTAACACTGAGCGAGAGTGAGCAATAGTAAACAAAATCCTTCATCTAGTGGATTCACTTCCGGATGGAGAAGTGCTTCCGGATATATCCTAGACTAAGTGAACTCCCACTTCATGTGATTGTGTGTTGACTTATTATACATCTTATAGCATGAGCAAATGACACACTGAGTCACTTAGAAAGACTTAGAGTAAACTAACGAGACTTAAGCTGACTATTGGAATAAAGATCCCTTAGAGTCAGTAGACATTACACTAAGTCAGAACATAGTCTAAGTAAGACTACTTCCCATAACAAACTTCCCACAACATGTATAGTTCTTACTACACTTGATTATATATATAACTCTGTTGGGACTGACAAGTGTGTGCAGAACTTAGTTTTGCTTCCGGATGCAAATGAGCTTCCGGATGAAAATACTCTTGGCACTGGGATTCAGAGACTAACTCTTGCAGAGCAGGACTGCCGCTTCCGGATGAACAATGAACGATGCACGATGATCATCCGTCAGCAGGATTACAAGAGTCAGAGTCCATAAGAGAGCTTCTGATAGCAAGAGAGCATCCAATAGCAAAGCACTCTTATCATTCATGGACCAATGCTTGGAAGACGAAGTTCCTCTATGTGATAGCAAGCAGAATGTTAGAGTCCACGAGCTTCACTTCTGATAGCAAGAGAGCTTCCGATAGTAAGTCTCTTAGCATCCTGGACTTATGCTTGAGGAACGAAGTCCTCTCTGACAGCAAGCAAGAGTCAGACCGTACAAAGTGTTCAGATGTCAGAACGACTTTTGTCAGAATAGTATTGTCAGAACAGTGTTGACAGAACAGCATGGTCAAAGCACCTTTTCAGATAAAGCAAAGTCAACCCTGCTGTGCATTAATGAGGACAACGTAAACAAGGCCCCAACGTCTATAATCAAACGGTCTTATTGCCTCTCCAACGGCTAGATATTCAGAGGCTGGTATAAAAGGGATGTTCTTCATTTCTGAAGAAGGGAGCTTAAATGGAAGAAAAAGAGAAAACAGAGCATAGTATCTGAAATATCATATTCTTCGTTCTACACATCTTTTACTACTCTCAGATCCAGATTTGTGATAATCTTCAGAGAGTGATTCAGTTGTACTTAAGTGAGTAACATCACCCACTCTTAGAGAGAGTTAGTTTTGAGCCTAAGTGTTTAGCACAATCAGTTCATAGAGTTAACATAATTGTAATCTTACATTTGTAAGGGGGAGCATTTAGAAGTTTTCTGAATCTCCATAGGTTGCAAGTTAGCCCGTAAAACTTGCGTTTGTAAGGTTGCAAGTGAACCCGTAAAACTTGCGGTTAGGTTTGCAGGTTAGCCGTTAGCAAAACCTGTGGGTTGTTAGGTGAACCCGTGTTCGTAAAACCTAAAGTGTAAAGGCTTCTCTTGTGCCCGGTTTAAACAAGAATAGTGGATTGAAAATCTCAGGTGGAGCCTGAGGACTGGATGTAGGTCTGGGTGACCGAACCAGGATAAATTTGTGTGTGCATAAATTTACCTTTAAACATTTTATTTTGCATCACATAACATACTGACTTGTGCATATCATTACTTCTTAATATCATCACCAAGCACAAGTAGTCTTTCGAAAAGAAGAACTAAAGTTTTTATTACCTCACCCAATTCACCCCCCCCCTCTTGGGTGACAGCCACGCATTTCAGTTTCCTCATCAAGCACATGCAGGACCAATCATCAAGTTTGAGCAAGGTTGCTTTCGCAACAATCAGCGTCTTCGATAGCAGGCCAACTATTGAACCATGGGAAGAGTAGAGTGACTGCTCAGTCATGTCTGCTTGTGGTTGTAGCTCAGCTTGCCGAAGCGAATCATCAAAGCACTTGCGCTAGGGGTTTCCACTTGAGATAGCACACCTCTTGAAGATGTCAGGAAGCATGCTTATCTGCATATGATTCATATTCATGAGTCTAATAGAGTATAAGGATTCCTCATTTGTGGTAACATCTACACCTTACCATCTCTTATATATGATGCATACATGGCATTGGTAAGGGTGTTAATTTAGGATGTTTCTTTTTTTTTCTCAATCTGCATTGACTTCAAAATCATTCACTGTCTTAGAAAATCATCCTAGCTCACACATCTGTATCCCTTATATGACACGCTGGAAAGTAATTGATAACATACCTCTCTTATATGCTTCTTTTCTTGATTTTGTGATGATTAATCTTAATATAGAAGAGAAGCAGATGGACATTACTTGATAATGATCCCTTGAAAATAGAGAGTTACATGCTGTCATCGATAATAAACTCTTGAGATGCTGTGATGCAATTTGTTTGGAAATTACTTTTGGCATTCTAATCTCACAAATTTCATTTGATTTGGTTTCATTTCATTTGATATCACAAGTTCAAACTCACATTTTTCATTTGATTTCATTTGGTATCACGAATTTAAAATCACAAATTTTCAATTGGTATCATAATCATCATTTTAAACGCACCAAAATTATTTCCAGCTATATCGTACATAATGTTTAGGGAGAATACAATCATTTAGGATCATGAATCATTATTATTATCCCTTGTTATTTCTCGTACGTCGTATTGAATAGTCTAGAACAAATCTTTATTAATGATACATAGGGAGAAATATTAGGTAGAAAGCCCATTCCTAGGAGAACGATAGAAGTATCCCCATCCCTAAGGCTAGCTTGCACTTGTTGAATTTTGATGAAGCCAAAAGGGGGAGAGAGATGAGACATGAGATGTCTAGAGACGAGACATGAGATGAGATATAAGATGTCTAGCTAGAGATGAGACATGAAGATGTCTAGAGCTGAGAGATAAGATAGGATATCTAGATATCTGGGGAGAGAACTGGGGAAAGAAATATAGCTCTGGGAGTGATCTAAGTTTAATTATGTTCTCTAGTCATCTATGTGTTTGTCATCATCAAAAAGGGGGAGAATGTTAGAATCTTAAGTTTTGATGGTGACTAAGGTGTGATATGGTCTAGTACTTAAGAGAACATAATCAACACTTAGGAAGGATTAGATGACATGGTTAGAATCCTGAGTTAGATCACTTGCGAATGCAAGATCACTTCCGGAAATATTAGCACTAGCGCTCGCGGATGGAGTACACATCCCATAGGGGAAGCAAACGGAAGCAAGTGAGACACTTGGTTAGAACCCTAGTCTAGAGTGCTAACACTGAATCCTAAGTTAAGTCACAACCGGATGCGGATTCACTTCCGGATGAATTAAGACTAGCGCTCACGGATGAAAGACTCATCCCACAGCAGAATCACAACCGGATGCGGAATCACTTCCGGATAGACTAGGACTCGCGCACGCGGATGAATGATTTATCCCCCAGCGGCAGCAAGTAACTCACTAGGGAAATAACTTAGTCCATGAGCATTAGGTACACAACCTTAAGACTAGGTTATGATTCAACCGGAAGTGAAAGTGCTTCCTGTTAGATTTAGACTGACGCAGGCTGATAAAATAGAATAACCCCAAGCGTCAGTGAAAATGCAACATCAAGTAAAATAGCTTCCTGTTAAACTTAAACTGACGCAGAATGATAAGATGGATATCACCCCAAGAGTCAGTAAGCTCACTTCGTCAAGTAAGAATGCTTCCTGTTGGACTTAGACTGACACAGGCTGATAAAATAGAATAACCCCAAGCGTCAGTGAATCAGCCTCGTCAAGTGAAATTGCTTCCTGTTGGATTTAGACTGGCACAGGCTGATAGAAGAGATATAACCCTAAGCGTCAGTGAAAATACAACGTCAAGTGAAATTACTTCCTGATAGATTTTGACTGGCGCAGACTGATAAAAAGGATATAACCCTAAGCGTCAGTGAGTTTACCTCGTCAAGTGAAAGTGCTTCCGATAGCTTAGTGACTAGCGCTGACTGTTGGAATGAAATACACTGAGCGAGAATAAGTGATAGTAAGCTAAATCCTTCATCAAGTGGAATCATTTCCGGATGTAGAAGTGCTTCCGGATACATCATAGACTAAGAGGACTAACGTTCAAAGTATACACTAAGTCAGAACATAGTCTAAGTAAGACTACTCCCCATAGCAAACAAGCTTCCCACAGCATGTATAGTTCTTACTATATTTGATTATATATATTGCTATGTTGGACTAACCAGTATGTGCAGAACTTAGTCACACTTCCGGATGCAGATGAGCTTCCGGATGGAAAGACTCTTGACATTGGAACTCAGAGATTAACACTTGCAGAGCAAGATTGCCACTTCCGGATGAACAATGATCATCCGTCAGCAAGAGTACAAGAGTAAACGTCACATACTCAGAAGTCAGAATGCTTTTGTCAGAGCAGAGGTGTCAGGACTACTTTTCAGAGATAAAGCAAGTCGACCCTGCTAAGCTTTAATGGAGTGTTTAAGAAGATGAACTTCCAACGGTAACAAGAGGTTAACAGATATTCAAACAACATTGTTACCTACCAAGCATGAGGAGTATGAGAGATAAGGAGAACATTATCTGAAGACTCATTCAAGATGTCAAAGCTCATACTACCCACAAGAGTCAGAGTCCATAAGAGAGCTTCTGATAGCAAGAGAGCATCCAATAGCAAAGCGCTCTTATCATTCATGGACAAGTGCTTGGAAGACAAAGTTCCTCTATGTGATAGCAAGCAGAATGTTAGAGTCCATGAGCTTCACTTCAGACAGCAAGAGAGCTTCCGATAGTATGTCTCTTAGTATCCTGGACTTATGCTTGAGGAACGAAGTCCTCATCTGACAACAAGCAAGAGTCAGACCGTACAGTGTATAGATGTCAGAACGACTTTTGCCAGAACAGTGTTGTTAGAACAGCTGGGCAAAGCACCTTTTCAGATAAAACAAAGTCAACCCTGCTATGCATTAATGAGGACAACGTAAACAAGGCCCCAACGGCTATATTCAAACGGCCTTATTGCCTCTCTAACAGTTGGATAATCAGAGGCTGGTATAAAAGGAGATACTCTTCATTTCTGAAGGATAAGAGAAAGAGAGAATAGAGCCTATTGTCCGAAACATTGTATTCTACATTCCTCTCATCTCCTACTCTCCAATCTTAAATATGTAACATTATTAGAGAGTAATTCATTTGTACTTAAGTGAGTAACATCATCTACTCTTAGAGAGAGTCATTTGTACTTAAGTGTTTAGCACAATCAGTTCATAGAGTGAACAGAATTGTTATCTTACAATTGTAAGGGGGAGCATTTAGAGGTTGTCTAAATCTCCATAGGTTGCAAGTTAGCCCGAAAAACTTGTGGTTGTAAAGATTTGCAGGTGAACCCGTTGTAAAACCTGTGGGTTGTTAGGTGAACCCGTGTTCGTAAAACCTAAAGTGTAAAGACTTCTCTTGTGCCCGGTTTAAACAAGAATAGTGGATTGGAAATCTCAAGTGTAGCTTGGGGACTGGATGTAGGTCTGGGTGACCGAACCAGGATAAATTTATGTGTGCATAAATTTACATTTAAACATTTTATTTTGCATCACAAAACATACTGACTTGTGCATACCATTACTTTTTAACATCATCACCAAGCACAAGCAGTCTTTCGAAAAAGAGCTAAAGTTTTATTCCCTCACCCAATTCACCCCCCCCTCTTGGGTGACAGCCACACATTTCAGATAAGTGATCCTTATTCGACTAAATCAATTGTGTATCAATTAAAGATAAATAAATAATTTATATTTGTGACATACTGTTATTAATTCCCTGATTAATTCAATAATACCTTCACTAACTATGATAGAAAAATGATTTCCATAATATCAATAGATCTACCATAGTTAGAAAAAGAATTTCCTACTAATGATCATCATCCATGATAGAAAAGAATTTTCTAATATAACCTGAATACTATCATGCATAATTAATAGCTAACCATGTTAGAAAAGAATCACCTAACATGGTTAGAAAAAGGAGCAACCTAGTACATTTTCCCAATTAACCAATAATATCAATACAAATAAAAATATGCGGAAACAAATGCAGACCTATACATTTTGACAATATACATGTCTAAATAATCAAAACAACTTTTGAAACTTAATTCCCTTTCCCGTTGTCCGAGCCTGTGCATGATCACCTGCAAAAATGTAAGTAATCGTGGGGTGAGACAACTTGTCTCAGTAATCTACTACTTAACTCACTATAACAGTGAGATGTGCGGTAGTGAGGGCGTCTAAAGGGTACCACAATTTTAAAATCACTAATAGATATATATATATAAATCAAGTCATCTTCCCTCCATTCCTTCCAAAATTCCCTCAATCATTTCCAACTCAACTAAAACCCATCTCTACTTTCCACATATCCCTCAAATCCCTCAGTCAATTCCACGTTAACTAAATATCAATTTCCCAGTCTCCAATATAATGATACTAACACCACAACTCTCACACTCACCTATAAATGCACTGTGCCATCACAGGGCATTCAGGCATCTAATATTCACTATATGATTTGACACTGTGCCCCTCCCTATAATGAGGGGGCAAATTTCCTTCTCTGGCAATCCCCAGAGAGGGAACCCCAATTCTGTTTTCCATTGCAGAATGGGAACGGTTGGGTTCTCAAATGCCTTAACAACCGTAGGTCACTTCTCTCAATAAGTTGACCTATGATCCCCGATCCAATCAATCCGAAAAGGATCAGTACAAATAACTGTCGATCGGCCAATCGACAGTTATCATCGCGCGATGGTACATAAAATTCAGTGTCATGCAGTTCTCACATATCCTTATCAATATCTCATCCACAATATCTTTTAATATCACAATCTCAACTATTCACTCCTCCCATCAGCCTAAATATTAACATCCCTAGCAAAATACTTTATAAATCTCTCACATCATATCCATAATACTCACCACCAACCAATCAGGATAATATTTATATACAAAATGTGTCACAGACCTTTATACGAAAATAATCGTGTTTAAAAGGCACCCGATAGCCTATTTTGTATAAAAGTAAGTTTTCAAAAATAATGTGTACATAGAGGGTGAGAAAGGATTTTGAAAATCCCAACTAACGACACCCTCAATGTTATAGTAAGGTAAGAGTAATTACCTTCAATCAAATTCACATTCATGAACAAAAAGCCAAGGAACAACAAGCATACATTTCCATTTAAAACACTATACAAATCAACACAGATAAATTCACCCAAATACAACCATGATCAATCACAGGTTCACCAAATCAATACCTTATTAGGTAGAATCAAAACTTCAAATAGAAATTCGGATTTTATTCATGTACTCCCTAAATAATTTCATTAAACAACATTATTAAACTTTTAAACACATATTCAGTCACAATGCACCACAAATCATCCCAATCCCCTTTTTAGCCTTTAATTTAAACATCCTTCCAAATCATATTTCATACACACACACACATATATATCTAGAACATTTTGTAAAGGAAATTATAGACTTTCAACACATACATGTATAGCAAACACGTCTACACTTCAAGAATTCTTTAATAACTTGAACCAACATGTCTCATTGATTACAAGAAAGCAATAAAGCTTGTTTGCACTTGGAAATTATGAAATAAGATATTAAAATCAGATTTAAATTCTGATTTCAAACCTTAAAGGCACACCAGAATGTTGTTTAACATATATATAGCATACTGTACTTTTACACTACCATTTGAAACTCAAACTTGTTACTCATAATTATATTGACAACAAAGAATGACTACGGCATTTGAATTCCTAAAAATTCCATTCCTTCACACCTTGTAACATCAAGATTCCTTTTCAATCTCCACAATATAAGAACCACTCCTACACCATTAAATCAAACCATTGGAGCTCAAATTTCCCTGAATTTGGCATACAAGCACTCAATGCATCAGAAAATAGTTTGGTCAAAACAGAGACAATAAGCTAACTCACTTAAATACAAGAATTCTACATATATATCAAAGAAGTCAATTAATAACCAAACAACCTATTTTGTACATATGCCTCCACAAGCCAAGTATCTAGTTAACACAATGTTACTACTACCTTCATTAACTTTTATCTAGCAATAGCTATCATCTACCTTCAACCTTTAACTCAATCCGTCCATGAATAGAAATCAATGACCCTTCAATCCTTCTTTTAACTTTGTCACATTAAATTTCACTTTTAATTCACTAAGAACAGAATGGTAAAGCCACAACCCATAACACTAGAGTTAGTGAACAGAAATCCTATATACTCCTCCCACAAGACTACATCAACTCCCTTATAATTTTAGATTTCTATATCATAGCTAAAATCATGTTAATGTTATTCATAGCTTTAGTATTCCGATAATACCATCCAATGTCATAATCATTTCATTTTTTTAAAAAAAAGCTTGGAAAACCTTAAGATCAATTATTAGTATTCTGTTTCCATGTACCCTTCATCACCAACCAGCATAGAATTAGTCAAATAACTCCTAATGCTCAACTTAATACCAAAACTAGGATATATATCAATACACACACACACACAACAGTGTTTCTACACCTCACACATATACACATCAAAACTCATTAATCATCAACACACTTCCAAAATTCTGCGTAGTTCAAGCTGTAAACCTTATTGCAATACAAGTTTTCTTCTAATAATATAATGACTTCAACTACTCCTTTATAAAACTCTAACAATAACCATTACATTATCAAATCTTATGATTCAACAAGTCAAAAAAAGAACCAAAACAGATTTCTATCCTAACATATACAAAATCTACATCTCGTCCCAAATTTTTACTCAATCATCTTAGCCAAAATTTGTAGAAACTTTATACACCCACAAATAACAACACTATCCCACTTTACCAAATCTTAAAATACTCTTCTTACTTCTCTATGCAGAACCAACCACTCACACACATACATAGCATCAACAAATTGAACCAAACAGAGAAATCAAAAATCCCTAAAGTTAGGGTTTTGCATAAACTTCACCAAACCTTAATCAATGTTCAAATAATCACTTAGACCACTCTAAACCAAAACTTAGGATGTTCTTTGGATGATTTTTAACCCAAAACTCAAACCCCATTTTCGGATTTCACTCAAATCTCGCCCGAAATCGCAAATAAAAGTGAGGTTTGAGGAGAAAACTCACCAATAAAGTTGAACCCGAGGTTGCAGGTCCCAAAATAGCTCGCCGTCGCCAGAAAACTCGCCGGAAAAATGCCATAGCAGTGGTAGCCCGAAAAAGAAACTAAGAAAGGAGGGGAAAATATGAGAAATCAACAATACAAGAAGTATAGCTCGAGAGGCTCAAGAAAGGAGGGAACTTTACCGTTTTCCCATTGCCGACCGCCGCTTGTTCGCCGAAATGAAAAGAACAGCGAAGAAGTTGAAGAAGAACGAAGAAGAGTGAGAGACAGTCGAAGAGAAGAGAGGGTTCGGTTTTTGGGGACCCACGCCGCCGGAAATCGGCAGCTGCACCACCGGAATTCGAAGAACAGTGGCGGAGGAGGGAGAGAACGAAAATGGTGAGGGGTGGGTGTAACATCCTGAAAATTTAATACAGGATTAAAGAGTGTTTTGGGAAATGATAAATGGAGAAATTAGGAATTTTGGAATTTTTAGGAATTTTTGGGATATTTTTGGAAATTTTGAGTAATTAATGTGCATATAATTAATTAAGAAATGAAGAGTTTGAAATATGAGGGAGTGGTAAAGCTAAAAATATTTTGAAGTTTAAAAAGATTGGAGGCTGGTTTAAGTGGTTTTAAAATT
The DNA here is from genome assembly GCA_029929735.1 of Mimosa pudica. NCBI lineage: Eukaryota > Viridiplantae > Streptophyta > Magnoliopsida > Fabales > Fabaceae > Mimosa > Mimosa pudica. The sequence continues at coordinate 11,001,435 of JAKELP010000033.1, read as the reverse complement.
AAAAGAGTACACTATGGCAAGTTTGGGCTACAAATTATCATATAACCCCTTTATTTCACTCAACCAAACATGACCCTCCTTCTTTCTTCACTAAATAAAATGACGGACTCCCTCCCTTCCCTCAGAATGCGCCGCGCGCCTCCCTCCTCCCTCCGCCTTCTTCTTCGTCTTCTCCCTCTGAATCCGGCGACGGGCGGCGGCCTAAGGCGCGGCGGTGCCAGCCCCCTTCCTTCTTCAACCACCCGATCTCCCTCCATTCTTCTTCTTCTTCGTTCCTTTCCCTTCCCAATTCGGCTTCTTCATTTTCTTCCTCACTTCACTTTCGTTCTCCACTCCTTCCTCTCCTCTCTTTCATTTCTTTGCTTCCTGTTAAATTTTGGGAACATGTAAACCCTCCACTTCGTCTATTTCTTACTGCCTTTCCGTCATCATCGTCATTCATCTTTCTTCACCGGCGACCTCCTTGTTTTTCCGGCGGGATTGTCGGCGAGAATGGGTAAAGTTTCGGCCTTTACTACATTTCTCAAGCAATACTTTCATTTTGTGTTGGTTTCTTTATGTTTACCTTTCTCCTTTTGGTTTTTATTTGGCCTACATATTGGAGGGTGATTTACGGCGAGGAGAAGGTTGATTCCGGCGAGGGTGAGTTCGAATGAAACAAGTAACTCTATGTTCATACTTAGGTAAGTTTATTTCTGCTTCCATACCTATTTTTCCTTCAATCTGCGCAAGGAAGGAAGAGAGGCTGTGAGTGGGGTTTGAGTTTTGAAGTTATAAACCATCTGAAATCAAGCTTTGAACTTTCTAAAATATATATATATATATATATATATATATATATATATATATATATATATATATATATGTGTGTGTGTGTGTGTGTGCAAGTTTTTGTGAGTTGAAATCTGTAGGTTGTTTGGAATAGGAGAGGTCTGATGGTGTGGTTCTGTTTTGAGATTATATGAATCAAATTTGGATTTTATGGTATCTTTTGCTACATGTGTGATGTTTTAATGTTAGATGTGTATTTTGTTGTTGGTTGAGTTTAAAAGTAGTAAAATTTTGGTTGTGAGCATTTAGAAGTTTTGTTATTCTAAGTCGCTCCTTTGGAAGATTTTTGGATGTTTCAACTTTGATAAAAGGTTTATAAAAACAAGACAATAATTATTTGGTCATACATGGTACATTCAGTTTAATTCAGATTGAAATACTAATTAATTGTGCTGTTTTGCCTGCAAGAATCTAATGGTTCTAAAGGTTGTTGATGTTCTTTTCTTTCTTCTCTGTTGATCCTTGATTGGGTGAATTCTGAAAATATGCTCCTTTCTCTTTTCCTACTTTGGTGAAGCATGTAGACTTTGAGTTGAGCTTTGTAAATAATATATTATTGGTTTATTCTGTTTTGTGTAAGATTTGAAATGTTAGGAATGCTTGTGTAACATCCTGAAAAATTTAATTCAGGATTAGAGAGTGTTTTGGGAAATTTTGGAATTTTTAGGAATTTTTGGGATATTTTTGGAAATTTTGAGTAATTAATGTGCATATAATTAATTAAGAAATGAAGAGTTTGAAATATGAGGGAGTGGTAAAGCTAAAAATATTTTGAAGTTTAAAAAGATGGGAGGCTGGTTTAAATGGTTTTAGAATTAAAAGAGTACACTATGGCAAGTTTGGGCTATAAATCATCAGAACACCCCTTATTTCAGTGATCCAAACATGCCCCTCCCCTTTACTTTAAATACCGGACTCCCTCCTCCCTCCGCCTCGGACTCTCTCTCTCGATCGCTCTCCCTTCTCCTTCTCTGTTTCGTCGGCCGCCCTTGAGGCCGCCGCTGACGGCGACGGCGGAGAAGCCGCCGAGGCTTCCTTCTACTTCTCCAAACCCGTCGACCCCCACCCCTCCACCTCACTCCTTGCTTTCTCTCTCTCTCGTGGCAGTGAGGAACGGCGGCCACAGCCACCGTCGGCGTCGACTCGCCGGCGTGGGTGGACGTATGTCCTTCCCTTTTTTTCAATTCCTTCATCATTTGCCTAACTACACTTCTTCACTCTCTCTTGGAGGTCCGGTGACCAAAACGCCGATTTTCCGACGAGGCACGCCGCCGCCGACGCAGGCAAGGGCAGATTGAACTAAGGTGACTCACTTCTTCATGTTTATATATATTTTTCTGCGTTTTGAGCGAAGTTGAGAGGGGGAGACTGAAAGTAATTTTTTTTATTCTATTTTGGGTTCTTAAATCGACAATAAGGTAGCTTAATCTTCGATTTTTGGTTTGGGAAAAGATGATTGGAGAGTTTAATTGATGATTTGAGAAGTTGGTAAAAATCCTAGTCTTTGGTGCTTTTAGGACCGACGAGTTTTGGGGATTTTATGGTTGAAAGCTTTAATTATTACATGCAGTTTTGATTGATTTCAGCTTTCCATTTTGCTCTTGTTCTTCCTGTTTGAATCAGTTGCTGATTGGGTGTTAATGATTGTGTGTGTTTCCAAGCTTTACTTTTAGGCCTATGATTATTGTTTCGATATCATTACATTCAAGGTGTTTGTTAAAATGCCTAGAAGGAAATCTTAGTGATCAAAGGTAAGGTTATGTTTTGTGTACATAATCTCCTTTAGTTTCATTTCTCATCTATAGTTATCTAAAGTTGTGAAACCTTTCTTTGTGGTGTAGTTTAGAAAGAGATAAACTGGAAGTTTGAATTTTTTTTTATTTGGTAAAGTTCTAGGATCCAAGCTTAAGACTTAATTAGGGGATCAATGATTGTTTTTGTTACTGATGATGTGGGTATTGTTGATGGAGGCTTAGTTGTGTTTTTTTTAGCTTCTTGTAATTTTGGAAAGCATGGAAAGTAGGGTAAGTACTGCCCAATCTTGCAGAAGATTTGGGAATGATAATGGGAGGATAATATATGTTCATAAAGTGAAGGATTTGTTGGATATATAGTATTTTATTACGATTTTGGGTGAACTGGAAGGATTTTTTTTAAGATTTAGTTAACTCAAAGAAGTTGTGAGAAAGTTCTAGAGATTGTTGGTCTTAGTTAGGTGAAGACAAATTAAAGCTTCATTCTAATTTGATGATGATGTTGGTTACTATTTTGGGTTTAATTATATATAAACTGTGGTTTGCATTCAATATGCCTTTTTAGTTGATTGAATTCTATTTTGAAATGGGTTTTAATGGGGATAAAAGTACACAAAGTTGATTCTTTTTGGTTGATGTATGTGTATATTAGAACCTTAATTGAGTTCCTAGTTAATTCTGGAAGATAGTAGAATGGAATGTAAGAGTAGACAAATGAATTACTAATAATTTTATTCTATCCCTCACTGTTTTTATTTCTCTATTAGTTTCCTTGGACTCTCTTGTTATTTGTGGAACAAGGAGTAATTAGTAAGATTCCAATTTTGGTTAAGACAAAGTTAAGTAAGTAGGATTATATGACGTGAATTTACTGTGAAATTGACTTGTATGATGGCCGAATGATTTCTTTCCTTTGACAATAAGAAATGTTAGGTGAATGTTAAAAACTGGTTTTGTTTGTTTCATGAATGTGTTGTGAAGACTTTTGTGCTTCCCTTGTTTCATATGAACTCTTATTTCTTAATTGTAAACAAATGAATGATACATGAAAAGAAATAAACGAATTTGCATTGCAATGTAAGAAAAGGTTTTAAATAGGAATGACTTGGTAGGTGCTGCTGCATGTATGTGTATAAATGTGTGCATTGTATTGTTATGGCTGAAATACCGGTTATGACCACTTAAGAAATGGTGTTATAGTATAATAGAAATCAATAGAGGGATGGGTAGCATTAATAGGATCGAGAGAGTGACGTTAATAAATATTTGTAAGGATGGTTATTCATACTCTTTAGTGTATGGTTGATAACAGGGGAGTTTACAATGAATGGGACGGAAAAGCAATGGAGCACTAGGTGCTGCAGGTAATCACTCTTACCTTACTATAACATTGAGGGTGACGTTAGTTGGGATTTTCAATCCTTTCTAACCCTCAAATCTTTAAAAGTTATGTTTATACAAAACAGGCTATCGGGTGTCTTTTAAACACGATTATTTTCGTATAAAGAAACTTCATACATTATATATATAGTATCATGTCTGGTGGTTGTGATTTTCCTGGAATAGTGGGTATATTTAGATGTGGTGCTCTGACAGCAGTGTTGATAGGTTATTTGATGGAAAGTGATGGGGTTTGTGGTGAGGTTATATATATATATATATTTGGTACTTGGACAGGGGTATTGAAAAGTGAATGGTATTGGAAAGTATCAAAGTTTGTGATTGAGGTATTGAATGATTTTGAGATGTGAAAAGAGTTGTGGTCATTGCATGACACTGAGATATGTACCATAACGCGATGATAACCGTTCGATAGGCCAATCAACGGTTATTTGTACTGGTCAACAGATTGGAAACTGTGACCAATGGTCAACAGATTGGAGACTATGACCAGCAGTCATCTGATTGGAGACAGAGACTGCTCCCTTTCTGATTGGAGACAGATTGGGGTTTCCCTCTCATGGGGTTACCAGAGAGGGAAATTGCCCCCTCACTTTTGAGAGGGGCACAGTGTCAACTCATTTAGAATATATATATATAGAGCTCGAGTGTAGTGCCTCCGGGATGGCATGAGTAGAGCACCAGTGATTGTACATGCGTGTGAACTGAGAAATGGGAGTTAAGAAAGATATGAATGAGAATTACAGTGAGGAAAAACATGGATTGAGGATTGGATGGTGAGGTTTAGTTGATGTGAAAATTCATTGAAGGATTCCAAGTGATATTTGAAAAAGTAGAGAGGATAAATTTGATTTGAATGGGACTTGACATAGGGACTAAAGAAGACTTGGGTTATATACATATTACTGATTTTAAAATGTGGTACCCTTTAGACGTCCTCACTACCGCATGTTTCACTGTTATAGTGAGTTAAGTAGTAGATTACTGAGACAAGCTGTCTCACCCCACGATTACTTTCATTTTTGCAGGTGTTCATGCACAGACGCGAACTACAGGAAAGGGAATTAAGTTTCAAAGGTTATTTATGTTATTGAGACATGTATATTGCCAAAAATGTATAGGTCTGCATTCGCTTCCGCATATTTTTATTTGTATTAATATTATTGGTTAATTGGAGAATTGTAGTAGGTTGCTCCTTTTTCTAACCATGTTAGGTGATTCTTTTCTAACATGGTTAGCTATTTATTATCCATGATAGTGTTCAGGTTATATTAGGAAATTCTTTTCTATCATGGATAATGATTATTATTAGGAAATTCTTTTTCTAACTATGATAGATATATTGATATTATGAAAATCATTTTTCTTTCATAGTTAGTAACGATATTATTGAATTAATCAGGAAATTAGTAACGATATGTTACAACTTGGTTATCAGTATTTGGTATACGATAACCCTGGACTGTGTTGCATTGCATTTAGATTGGCAATATACATGCTCTAAATTCCCTTTTCTGTTGTGCATGATCACCAGCTGTCTGCGAGGTTATGGTCAATCCCTTGCTGGGGAGAGTGGTAGAATCGCAACAAGAACGCTCAAGTGATATTGGTAAATGGATTAGGACTCTATAAGAGTGAACAGTGAAATTGAATTATTAGAAGAGATTATTAGTTTGATTGTGGTTTCCTTGGTTATTTTGGAGTTCAGGGATTTGAGAGGTTGCATTAATTGTGGTTTTATGATATGAGGTATTGTGAATTATGGATGAGTTCGATAGGTTATCGTGGTGATATAACGATATTGTTTTAGTTAGAGCAGTTGCAATTTACCTTAGAGGTGTTTTTGATAACTAAAGTGTGTAATAAATTGGAATCTAATGGAGAAGTCTTAGGATTTTGAGTATGAGAGGTGATAAAAGAAATTTAAAGAGTTAACTTTTACTGAAAATAAAGTTGATTGGTTGTGAGAATTTAAAGGTTTGAAGTAGAAAATCAATTGAGAGGTGACTAAAGTGAATAGATGTATTAAGCTTTATTCTAAAGGTTAAGTGGATTAATGAGTATTCTGGTCGAGTTCAAGAGGAATGGTATAGATTTAGGAATTTTTCGAGGTAAGACGGATTTCAATGATGGAAAAGAGGATTAAATCTTATGATGGTGGAGTTGATTAGTACACGTCAGTGTATGATATTGCTGGTGGGTGAGATTGTGTGAAGTGAGATGGCTATGGAATTTGATGTCTTGTTCAAATGTTTTCATAATAGTGGAAGAATTTAGATTGGTTTAAGTGGAGCGATATATGATCCATAATTTATTAGAAAGTGTGAGACAAAGTAGAAATAGCTATGAGAATTAGATATAATTTGTGGGGAAAAAGTTACAATAATGGTTAGAGGACTCATAGTGTTTTTAATAGACTATTACTAAATTTTGTTGATATTGGATTTTGAGATTTAAGTGTGTTATGGAATAGAGTGTATGAACGACTATCTAGAAATTATGAAGGAATTTTGGTACAATTTCAAGTTGTAAGGGTTATAAGTACACTTTTTAAGTGGGAATTTAAGGGTTTATGGAGTTTTTGCTTTAGATTTATGAGAGTAGATGGAAGATTTATTGAGTTAAATCGTGAAAATAAAGTTGAATGGTTTTTACGGAGTTGGAGTTAACTGAGGATTTGAGGATCTGAGTTATATATAGATGGATGAATGATGTTTAATGGTATAACTGACGTTGAGATGAAATGTATGATTGAGGAATCAAGTTGATTGAGGGTAACTTGTTGAGATGGTAGAGTTTAAGATTTGAGTTTAATGATTAAATAAGAACAAAGTTTAACTTTCTAATTCTAGGTTGGGCAAGGAATTCCCACCTTTCTATATAGGTTTCTCTAGTATCCGGTGAGGATTTTGAGAACGCCGAGTAATGAATTATGGGATTATGGGAATTATTAGAATTTTAATATTGAATAAATTGACAATTGGCTTGTTTGAGAGGTTATTTGACTTTGTGTGTTGGATTCTTGCTTGAATTGGATGTGGTTAATCGGCTGTTCATCGTAGGGGTCTGTGTGAAGTTGAAACGACTTCGTGTGTTGATCATGTGCTTGAAATGATGCTTTTCAATGTTTCACTTATCGTTTATGGTGAACAATTGGTTAATATATGTGTGGAATTGATTTTTGGTGATTAAAAGATGCTAGATGAAGATTTTGCTGCTGATTTTTGCGTGTGCACAGTGAATTGTTGAGTTTTATATGGATTGCCAATTTTGTCTTTCTTCTCTTCCTTTGTCTATTCAAAATATTACTTGTGAGTGGAACTTTAGTATTGATGACTTGATATTTGTGTTTATATGTTCAATATTTGGCTCGAAAATTTAGTGGATTTTTGTTTTGGTTGTTGTTGTTGTTCTTTCCCTGTGTTGCCATGATTCTATTAGGTAATGATACATTGATATTGGTAGTAAATTTTTCTGGAATGTGGAGTTATTTATTTATGTACTGTTGTACATTTGATGAATGAGTTTTGGTAACTAAAGTGATATGATTAGAAGGGTAAGATCAAGTTGAGTTGATGTAGGAATTTAAACTTTTGAAGGGGTGTATATCTAATGAATGAAGTTAAATTAAGAAGTAAAGTAGAATTTGAAATAGTTACAATTATAAGGGAATAGTGATATAATTTAATCAAGTACAATGGGAATTAGATACTGATAGTTGAATAGGAATTTCTGGAGGAAATTGACGGAATAAGGATTCTTCTTTTGGGGTCTCGGATATAATTATGAACCTAGGCATAATCATAGTCGAGGCATCATTGAAGACCTTATGAGTCAAGGAGAATAATGAAAATTTAGAAGTGATTGGATTTAATTAATATAGGTTGAAGTAGGAAATATTGAATTTCTCTTATGATTGCTAGATGAGGGTGCTCGTTATTGTTATAGGAGGCTTATCAAAAGTGTGAATTTTGTTGAGAAATGAGGTGGAGGAATGATGTTAGGACACTAAAGTAAAAATTTGTATAGGGTAAGTTGGAGTAGGGAAGGTAATTTATGGTTGTATTGAGAGGATTATGCTATGTATTAGTTCTAAGAGAAGTTAGTCATGGTGAATTTTGGGGGCAAAATTCCTAAAACGTGGGGAGAATTGTAACATCCTGAAAAATTTAATTCAGGATTAGAGAGTGTTTTGGGAAATTTTGGAATTTTTAGGAATTTTTGGGATATTTTTGGAAATTTTGAGTAATTAATGTGCATATAATTAATTAAGAAATGAAGAGTTTGAACTAAGGTGACTCACTTCTTCATGTTTATATATATTTTTCTGCGTTTTGAGCGAAGTTGAGAGGGGGAGACTGAAAGTAATTTTTTTTATTCTATTTTGGGTTCTTAAATCGACAATAAGGTAGCTTAATCTTCGATTTTTGGTTTGGGAAAAGATGATTGGAGAGTTTAATTGATGATTTGAGAAGTTGGTAAAAATCCTAGTCTTTGGTGCTTTTAGGACCGACGAGTTTTGGGGATTTTATGGTTGAAAGCTTTAATTATTACATGCAGTTTTGATTGATTTCAGCTTTCCATTTTGCTCTTGTTCTTCCTGTTTGAATCAGTTGCTGATTGGGTGTTAATGATTGTGTGTGTTTCCAAGCTTTACTTTTAGGCCTATGATTATTGTTTCGATATCATTACATTCAAGGTGTTTGTTAAAATGCCTAGAAGGAAATCTTAGTGATCAAAGGTAAGGTTATGTTTTGTGTACATAATCTCCTTTAGTTTCATTTCTCATCTATAGTTATCTAAAGTTGTGAAACCTTTCTTTGTGGTGTAGTTTAGAAAGAGATAAACTGGAAGTTTGAATTTTTTTTTATTTGGTAAAGTTCTAGGATCCAAGCTTAAGACTTAATTAGGGGATCAATGATTGTTTTTGTTACTGATGATGTGGGTATTGTTGATGGAGGCTTAGTTGTGTTTTTTTTAGCTTCTTGTAATTTTGGAAAGCATGGAAAGTAGGGTAAGTACTGCCCAATCTTGCAGAAGATTTGGGAATGATAATGGGAGGATAATATATGTTCATAAAGTGAAGGATTTGTTGGATATATAGTATTTTATTACGATTTTGGGTGAACTGGAAGGATTTTTTTTAAGATTTAGTTAACTCAAAGAAGTTGTGAGAAAGTTCTAGAGATTGTTGGTCTTAGTTAGGTGAAGACAAATTAAAGCTTCATTCTAATTTGATGATGATGTTGGTTCCTATTTTGGGTTTAATTATATATAAACTGTGGTTTGCATTCAATATGCCTTTTTAGTTGATTGAATTCTATTTTGAAATGGGTTTTAATGGGGATAAAAGTACACAAAGTTGATTCTTTTTGGTTGATGTATGTGTATATTAGAACCTTAATTGAGTTCCTAGTTAATTCTGGAAGATAGTAGAATGGAATGTAAGAGTAGACAAATGAATTACTAATAATTTTATTCTATCCCTCACTGTTTTTATTTCTCTATTAGTTTCCTTGGACTCTCTTGTTATTTGTGGAACAAGGAGTAATTAGTAAGATTCCAATTTTGGTTAAGACAAAGTTAAGTAAGTAGGATTATATTGAATTTACTGTGAAATTGATGAACGTAATGGATGCACAAGAGGGGGGGTGAATTGTGCTTCAAAAATAAATAATGAAATAAAACAACACAAGATTTATACTGGTTCGGTCTACCTGACCTACGTCCAGTCCTCAACCACCCAGGCCGAGAGTTCCACTATAACTCAGGTTTTAAATCGGGTTCACCTGAAACCTTACAACCGCAAGTTTTGCACGGGATCACTTGCAACCTTACAACAAGTTTTACACAGGCTCACTTGTAACCTTTCTAACTAGCTCCCCCTCACACCAAGCAAGGGGTTAACCTTTACACTTAAAGGATTTTGACTAAGTTCTCTCAAAGAACAGATGGTGTTACACACTTAAGTACAATAAATGCTCTTTTTATAACAGGAAGAGACTTAACTACTGTGAGTACAGAATAAGTAAATGAAAAGATCACTCAAGTGTTAAATGCTCTTCTCTTTTTCTGGGTAGCTTTGAATGATTGAAGATTTTCTCGCTCTAACTTCTCTCAAGAATATTCACAGATAATTCAATGCTTCATAAATGAAGTTGAGCTCCCTTTTATAGTCTTCAAACATTTTCAACTCGTGGTAGGTGGGCTAGCCGTTTGAATATGTCTGTTTTTCCCTTGTTACCGTTTGCCCATTAAATGCTTCATCAATGCATAGCAGGGTTGACTTGCTTTATCTCTGAAAAGTAGTCCTGGCACCTCTGCTCTGACATAAGCATTCTGACACTGCATCTCTGAACGTTCTGACATTCTGATTGCTTGCGGAAGCAACTTCTCATCCGGAAGCAACCTTACTTAGTGTGCTGCACTTGAACGTTAGTTTAGCAATATAAGCACATAGTCATATGCAGTGGGTTTTCCCTAAGTCTAAGGTGTATCCGGAAGCACTTCTACATCCGGAAGTAAACCTACTTGATGAAGGATTTTGTTCACTATTACTCACTCTCGCTCAGTGTCCTTCACTCCAACAGTCAGCGCTAGTCACTAAGCTATCGGAAGCACTTTTACTTGACGTTGTAAACTTACTGATGCTTAGGGTTCTATCTCTTTTATCAGCCTGTGCCAGTTTAAATCTAACAGGAAGCAATTTTACTTGACGAGGCTGATTCACTGACGCTTGAGGTTATTCTATTCTATCAGTCTGCGCCAGTCAAAGTCTAACAGGAAGCAACTTCACTTGACGTTGCACTTTCACTGACGCTTGGGGTTATATCTAATTTATCAACCTGCGCCAGTCTAAATCTATCAGGAAGCAATTTCACTTCCGGTTGTAACATAGCTTAGTCTTAAGGTTTTGTGTACCTAAAGCTCATGGACTAAGTTATTTCTCAGTGAGTTACTTGCTGACGCTGGGGGATGAAAACATTCATCCGCGTGCGCAAGTCTTAATCTATCCGGAAGTAAATCCACATCCGGTTGCACTCTTACTTGGGATTCTATGTTTACCTATTGCTTTCTAAGTATTTGGCCTATTCTTTCATATTTTAGTCCTCATCAAAACTTAAGATTCTAACATTCTCCCCCTTTTTGATGATGACAAACTTAGTTTTATCGATTATAATTTCATATGAAAGGATTATCAAAAGAGTAAAGCAATAAATGAATAACAATTAACTTAGATAAATATTATTGATAAGCAGAAGTTACAAGTCAGAGTATTCAATCAACATTTACAGGTAAGGAACATATATAAGTAAATTACGCTAAGCAAGTATGAAAGTATGCATGAAAACAAGGCAAGAAATTGGGGGTTCAGGATTGGTAAATCTTATTCCTCTCCCTCCCTCGGCCTCACGCACACTCTGGTCTTTCAGACTCAATGAATTCCTCAAGTGCCCTCTTCCCACTTCATAAGTGCCCTCTTCATATTCTCACCATCTCTCCCCCTTTTGGCATCATCAAAGAGAGTGAGGGCCTGTTCTCTACCATGCATTTCCGGCAGATTTGATCGCTGCAGCCTCCTCCTTAGGGATGGACTTCCTCTTCTTATCAAGCTTCTCTTGATAAGAATCTACTAACTGTTCTGCCATTCTACCAGAAGTTTCAGGCTGACCTTGAATATTTTCATTCCGCCCCGGTGTATTCTGCCCAGAAACTTCAAGGTGTTCTTGATGTTCATTGCGATGTTCTTCACGATGCCCAGATTTCCCAGAATGTTGAAGGCTTGATTTCTCAGATTGACTTGTGTTTCTTAGATGAGGAAGGTTTCTTTGAAACTAGGTTTGTTTCATGGGATCCGGCCATTTTTGTGTGGGTTTGTGGCAAAATGCGAAGAAAATGAAGAACATAGAAGAAGATGAAGAGTTTTACATGCAGAGAAAAAAAAAATGAAAAGTGAAAGTGAAAATGATGTCCTATTTATAGGTACAGTTGCTAAGGGTAAAATGGTCATGTTCCTTCATATTTTCACACATTGGGTAGCGTAAACGACTTAAGTTGGAACGACACACCTGATGACACGTGTAGCTTCACATTACCAGAGAAGACATAACGTCTCTTTTGGGAAGTTGAAGAGTTTTCTGAAGTGACGTGTTTCTTGACTAGTGCTGGCGCTCTCTTAGCTTGATCATCCAGTGTCAGTGAGCGATCATTCGGAAGTGGTTTTGCTTCCGGTTGCACTTGCTTAAGATTTAACATTGAGTACCTGCAAAAACATATATTGGCACTCCGATGCCTAAGTTAGTATTGCTGTAAGTGATGAACAGTCAAGTATAATGAATAGAATTTACACTTCATTTGGGTTTACCATTCCCAAATCACCTCTAATGAAAGTAAATTGGTCAAACCCTAGAGGCTTGGTGAAGATGTCAGCAAGCTGTTGTTGTGTGGGGACAAACTGCACCTTGACATCCTTCTTTTGAACATGGTCTCTGATGAAGTGATGTCTGACGTCAATGTGCTTTGTCCTTGTGTGCTGAACTGGATTCTTGGCGAGGCTAATTGTGCTTGTGTTGTCACAGAGGATGGGTGCCTCAGGGAACTCCAAGCCAAGATCTCTCAACTGGTTCTTTAGCCACAGCACTTGAGCACAACAACTTGCTGCAGCAATGTATTCTGCCTCAGTGGATGATAGAGACACACAGGTTTGCTTTTTGCTAGCCCAAGACACCAGACAACCACCAAGGAAGGCGCATTGTCCACTGGTGCTCTTTCTATCTGTCTTATAACCTGCATGGTCAGAGTCAGAGTAAGCCCACAAGAACTCTTGGTTGCCTCTGGGATACCAAAGACCAAGTTCTTGTGTTCCCTCAAGGTATCTTAGGATACGTTTAACACATGTTAAGTGTGACTCCTTGGGGTTGGCTTGAAACCTAGCACACATGCCTACACTAAATTGAATGTCAGGCCTACTCGCTGTTAAGTATAAGAGGGAACCTATCATTCCCCTATACATGGGCAGGCTGACAGATTTACCTTTAACATCAGCGTCGAGTGCGGCTGAGGTGCTCATAGGAGTGTCATACTCCTTGCATTCATCCATCCCAAACTTTTTGAGTAGTTCTCTGCAGTACTTAGTTTGGGAGATGAAGATTCCATTCCTTTTCTGTTTGATTTGCAGGCCTAGGAAGAATGTTAGTTCTCCCATCATTGACATCTCAAATTCACCCTGCATAGTCTTAGAGAAATCTTCACAAAGCTTCTCGTTAGTTGCCCCAAATATAATATCATCAACATAAATTTGGACAATTAACATATCTCTATCTTTGTGAAGGATAAACAGTGTATTGTCTAATTTGCCTCTTGAGAAACCCTTGCCCAGCAAAAAGCTGCTGAGTCTCTCATACCAAGCTCGGGGAGCTTGTTTCAGGCCATATAAAGCTTTCCTTAATCTATACACATGTTTGGGGTGCTTATGGTCCTCAAAGCCAGGAGGTTGTTCTACATATACCTCTTCTTTAATATAACCATTAAGAAAAGCACTCTTTACATCCATTTGATATAATCTAAAACCTTTCATGGATGCAAAAGCTAGAAGAATTCTTATTGCTTCAAGTCTAGCAACTGGAGCAAAAGTTTCTTCATAGTCAATGTCTTCTTCTTGGTTATATCCTTTGGCTACTAGTCTGGCTTTGTTTCTGGTGATTTGACCTGTCTCATCCAGTTTGTTTTTGAAGACCCACTTGGTCCCTACTATGGATTGATGAGACGGCCTTGGGACTAGTTCCCACACTTGACTTCTCTCAAATTGATTTAGCTCTTCCTGCATGGCAATAATCCAGTCGCAGTCCTCAAGAGCTTGTTCAACTGAAGTTGGTTCGATTTGGGATAGGAATGCTCCAAACTCAACTTCATTTTGAACTTGTCTTCTAGTTCTGACACCAGAAGAAACATCACCAAGCACTTGATCAAGAGGATGATCCCTGTGATGTCTCCTGGCTATTGGCAACTGTGCCTCCTCAGGCATGGGTTGCACTCCAGGTTCATCACTGGGCTCACCTTCTTCTTTGGGATTGCTTGTTGGTGTTTCTTTTGGTGGTGAAGAGGATGATGATAATTTTGGAAGATTAGGTGCTTCATCATCATCTGTGGATTGTCCCCATGTAGGAGTTTCATCAAATACAACATGCATGGATTCTTCTACAGTTTTAGTTCTCATGTTGTATATCCTATATGCTTTACTCCTAAGGGAATATCCTATGAATATACCTAGATCAGCCTTTGGATCAAACTTACCCAAATTTACCTTTCCATTATTATGCACGTAGCATTTTGATCCAAATATTCTGAGGTGGCTGATGTTGGGCTTCCTCCCTTTGTATAGCTCGTATGGAGTCTTATCCAAGCCCTTGCGAACATAAGCTCTGTTGGAGATATAGCACGCAGTGCTCATAGCGTCTGCCCAGAACACTTGAGAAACCTCTTTCTCATTGAGCATGCTTCTAGCCATCTCCGTCAGAACTCTGTTCTTCCTTTCGACTACTCCATTTTGCTGAGGAGTCCTCGGAGCTGAGAAGTTATGTTCAATGCCGTTTTCCTCACATAGTTCGGAGAAGCTATGGTTCTCAAACTCTCCTCCATGGTCTGTCCTTATGGCTGTGATTTTGAGCTCCTTCTCATTCTGCACTTTCTTAGCCAGGACAACAAAAGCATCAAAAGCATCTTGCTTAGAGGCAAGAAACATAGTCCATGTGAACCTAGAATAGTCATCCACCATCACTAGAGCATACAGGTTTCCACCCAAGCTCTTTACTCTCGCTGGCCCAACCAAATCCATGTGGATTAGTTCCAAGGGCCTGCTGGTGGAGACTCTCTTCTTGGTTTTAAACGAGGACTTTGTTTGCTTCCCTCGTTGACAGGATTCACAAATAAAATCATGCTTAACTTTAAAAGAGGGAATACCTATAGCTAGCTCATTTTTAATTAGCATATCCAATTGAGTAAAGTTGACATGAGCTAACCTCTTATGCCAAAGCCAGCTATTCTCGTCACTAGATATTAAACATTTTTCTTCTAGCTGTTGACATAAGTCTAAGGTATATAGATTCCCATTTCTATTTGCCTTAATCTTGCATTTTAAGTTGGCCTTATCTATGTTTAGATCCTGCTTATCAACTATTAAGCACTCATTTGAATCAAATATTACCCAGTTTCCTCTGTCCGTGCTCTGGCTTACACTCAGCAGGTTGTGACAGAGACCATCCACTAGATAGACATCTTTGACTGGTCCAACTTCTCCGACTCCAGTGATCTTACCACTTTGATTTCCTCCAAAGGTCACTGTGGCTCCATCTTTGATTACCAGAGATTTGAACTTGTCTTTGTCTCCAGTCATATGTCTCGAGCATCCGCTATCGATGTACCATTTTTTGTTCTTGGATGCCTTGAGACACACCTGAAATAATCAAGCAACTTTAGGTACCCAATCTTTCATGGGTCCTTTGTTATTAGTGTCTAGTGCCCTTGGCCTAGTATTAGGCTTAACCTTGGGCTTATGAACATTTGGAGCCTCTGGCCTAGTGCTGGCTCTAGGCTCTTGGGTTTTCCCTGTGGGATGATTCCCGGCTCGGGATCCTTGTCCTTTCTTGATGTCCTTTGCAGGTGGAGGATCCTGTGTAGCCTTGGTTCCTTTAGGAACCCATTTGTAAGAGCTGTTAGCTCCATGCTTCTTAGCATTACAGGTGGACGTGGAGTGTCCTTTCCTGTTGCAGTAATTACAGAAGCTAAAGGGTGAGGAGTTATGACTGGTGGCTTTATGGAAGAACTTTAAGTAAGGCTTTACTTTTGGTTCTACCCACTTTTTCGCCTTAGGGGTATATCCCAAGCCAGTTTTATCCCTATATGCCCTTTGGTTTATTAAGACTACATTTAGCATTTCTGAACCATTGGTGAATTTCTCCAGGGCATTTTGCAGCTTGTTCTTTTCCTCTGAGATTTTGCTGCAATTAGGGCAGCTCTCAGGTGTTGGGGCGTTGGGTTCTACTTGGGAAGAACCCTGGCCATCCACTACCGGAAGTCTTCTAGCTTCCGCTAGTTCCTCACTTAGTGAGTCCACCTTGGACTCAAGTGATTCCTTTTTGTTTTTCAACACCTTATAGGCTTTACATAGTCTAGAGAATTCTTCATGAACCTCATTGTAAGCCTCTTGTAGTTCAGAAAGAGTTACCTCATGTTCTTCGTTGGTGAGGTCAAGATCTGAAGATGCTTCTTCATCCTCTTCTCTGGCTACCAGGCAGAGGTTGGCAACTTCTTCTTCATCACTTGCTTCCTCATCTGAGCTATTCACCCAAATGGAGGAAACAAGAGCCTTTCTTTTGTCCTTGCTTTTTGATCTCTGCAGGCTGGGACACTCAGCCTTGAAGTGACCAGGCTTATTGCATTCAAAGCACACAGGGACCTTCTCTTTCTTGTATCCCTTCTTCTGGCTGGAATCACCTCTCTGATAGCCTCCCTTCTTTCTGAAGAATTTTCTAAATTTCCTCACCATCATCGCCATCTCCTCATCGTCCATCTCCTCCTCATCATCCTCATCATTGTCATAGATCTCCTTGCTGGGAGCAACGAGAGCAAGGTTCTTGTTCTTGGATGAGGTTTGAGGACCTCTCATGGCCAGCAAGGTAGGTTCATATTCAGCAAGAGAGCCAAATAGAGCGGTGATGGAGCTGGTTGATTCTCCTTGCACTTCTTGCAAAATAGTCACTTTAGTGATCCAGTCACCCTTCAAGACTTTTAAAATCTTGCTCACTTGCTCTCTTTCAGGGATATCCTTACCCAACGTGGCCAAGTTGTTGATGAGATGGGTGAATCTAAGCTCCAGCTCTCGGATAGGCTCGGTGGGACTCAGCATGGCGAATTTGTGAAATTCTTCCACCAGCATTTCAATACGTCTTGCTTTTACTCCCCTGGTTCCAGAGTGTGCAGCCTCAAGAGCCTCCCACATATCTTTTGCATTTTTGTGGTGGATGATCCTGTGATACTCTTTGGGGCTGAGAGCACACTGGATGTAGTGCATGGCCCGATGGTTCATTTGGACTAGAGCATAGTCCTCAGGAGTGTATCTGGCTCGCACTTTTGCAAATCCATCCTCATCTAGCGGTGTTTGATCCCCTCGATCTATTACGTCCCAGAGTCTGATTTCAGTTGATTTGATATAAGTCTCCATTTTGAATTTCCAGAACGAATAGTTGTACCCATCGAAGCCTGGGGGCTTGTTGGGTTGAACGGAGACATCTGGTAGAGAATATTCTGTGTCCATTACTGGATCTTTGCCTTCTGATTCGTTGGAATCGAGTGAGAAGGACCTTGCTCTGATACCAAATGAACGTAATGGATGCACAAGAGGGGGGGTGAATTGTGCTTCAAAAATAAATAATGAAATAAAACAACACAAGATTTATACTGGTTCGGTCTACCTGACCTACGTCCAGTCCTCAACCACCCAGGCCGAGAGTTCCACTATAACTCAGGTTTTAAATCGGGTTCACCTGAAACCTTACAACCGCAAGTTTTGCACGGGATCACTTGCAACCTTACAACAAGTTTTACACAGGCTCACTTGTAACCTTTCTAACTAGCTCCCCCTCACACCAAGCAAGGGGTTAACCTTTACACTTAAAGGATTTTGACTAAGTTCTCTCAAAGAACAGATGGTGTTACACACTTAAGTACAATAAATGCTCTTTTTATAACAGGAAGAGACTTAACTACTGTGAGTACAGAATAAGTAAATGAAAAGATCACTCAAGTGTTAAATGCTCTTCTCTTTTTCTGGGTAGCTTTGAATGATTGAAGATTTTCTCGCTCTAACTTCTCTCAAGAATATTCACAGATAATTCAATGCTTCATAAATGAAGTTGAGCTCCCTTTTATAGTCTTCAAACATTTTCAACTCGTGGTAGGTGGGCTAGCCGTTTGAATATGTCTGTTTTTCCCTTGTTACCGTTTGCCCATTAAATGCTTCATCAATGCATAGCAGGGTTGACTTGCTTTATCTCTGAAAAGTAGTCCTGGCACCTCTGCTCTGACATAAGCATTCTGACACTGCATCTCTGAACGTTCTGACATTCTGATTGCTTGCGGAAGCAACTTCTCATCCGGAAGCAACCTTACTTAGTGTGCTGCACTTGAACGTTAGTTTAGCAATATAAGCACATAGTCATATGCAGTGGGTTTTCCCTAAGTCTAAGGTGTATCCGGAAGCACTTCTACATCCGGAAGTAAACCTACTTGATGAAGGATTTTGTTCACTATTACTCACTCTCGCTCAGTGTCCTTCACTCCAACAGTCAGCGCTAGTCACTAAGCTATCGGAAGCACTTTTACTTGACGTTGTAAACTTACTGATGCTTAGGGTTCTATCTCTTTTATCAGCCTGTGCCAGTTTAAATCTAACAGGAAGCAATTTTACTTGACGAGGCTGATTCACTGACGCTTGAGGTTATTCTATTCTATCAGTCTGCGCCAGTCAAAGTCTAACAGGAAGCAACTTCACTTGACGTTGCACTTTCACTGACGCTTGGGGTTATATCTAATTTATCAACCTGCGCCAGTCTAAATCTATCAGGAAGCAATTTCACTTCCGGTTGTAACATAGCTTAGTCTTAAGGTTTTGTGTACCTAAAGCTCATGGACTAAGTTATTTCTCAGTGAGTTACTTGCTGACGCTGGGGGATGAAAACATTCATCCGCGTGCGCAAGTCTTAATCTATCCGGAAGTAAATCCACATCCGGTTGCACTCTTAATTGGGATTCTATGTTTACCTATTGCTTTCTAAGTATTTGGCCTATTCTTTCATATTTTAGTCCTCATCAAAACTTAAGATTCTAACAATTGACTTGTATGCTGGCCGAATGATTTCTTTCCTTTGACAATAAGAAATGTTAGGTGAATGTTAAAAACTGGTTTTGTTTGTTTCATGAATGTGTTGTGAAGACTTTTTTGCTTCCCTTGTTTCATATGAACTCTTATTTCTTAATTGTAAACAAATGAATGGTACATGAAAAGAAATAAACGAATTTGCATTGCAATGTAAGAAAAGGTTTTAAATAGGAATGACTTGGTAGGTGCTGCTGCATGTATGTGTATAAATGTGTGCATTGTATTGTTATGGCTGAAATACCGGTTATGACCACTTAAGAAATGGTGTTATAGTATAATAGAAATCAATAGAGGGATGGGTAGCATTAATAGGATCGAGAGAGTGACGTTAATAAATATTTGTAAGGATGGTTATTCATACTCTTTAGTGTATGGTTGATAACAGGGGAGTTTACAATGAATGGGACGGAAAAGCAATGGAGCACTAGGTGCTGCAGGTAATCACTCTTACCTTACTATAACATTGAGGGTGACGTTAGTTGGGATTTTCAATCCTTTCTAACCCTCAAATCTTTAAAAGTTATGTTTATACAAAACACGCTATCGGGTGTCTTTTAAACACGATTATTTTCGTATAAAGAAACTTCATACATTATATATATAGTATCCTGTCTGGTGGTTGTGATTTTCCTGGAATAGTGGGTATATTTAGATGTGGTGCTCTGACAACAGTGTTGATAGGTTATTTGATGGAAAGTGATGGGGTTTGTGGTGAGGTTATATATATATATATTTGGTACTTGGACAGGGGTATTGAAAAGTGAATGGTATTGGAAAGTATCAAAGTTTGTGATTGAGGTATTGAATGAGTTTGAGATGTGAAAAGAGTTGTGGTCATTGCATGACACTGAGATATGTACCATCGCGCGATGATAACCGTTCGATAGGCCAATCAACGGTTATTTGTACTGGTCAACAGATTGGAGACTGTGACCAATGGTCAACAGATTGGAGACTGTGACCAACAGTCATCTGATTGGAGACAGAGACTGCTCCCTTTCTGATTGGAGACAGATTGGGGTTTCCCTCTCATGGGGTTACCAGAGAGGGAAATTGCCCCCTCACTTTTGAGAGGGGCACAGTGTCAACTCATTTAGAATATATATATATAGAGCTCGAGTGTAGTGCCTCCGGGATGGCATGAGTAGAGCACCAGTGATTGTACATGCGTGTGAACTGAGAAATGGGAGTTAAGAAAGATATGAATGAGAATTACAGTGAGGAAAAACATGGATTGAGGATTGGATGGTGAGGTTTAGTTGATGTGAAAATTCATTGAAGGATTCCAAGTGATATTTGAAAAAGTAGAGAGGATAAATTTGATTTGAATGGGACTTGACATAGGGACTAAAGAAGACTTGGGTTATATACATATTACTGATTTTAAAATGTGGTACCCTTTAGACGTCCTCACTACTGCACGTTTCACTGTTATAGTGAGTTAAGTAGTAGATTACTGAGACAAGATGTCTCACCCCACGATTACTTTCATTTTTGCAGGTGTTCATGCACAGACGCGAACTACAGGAAAGGGAATTAAGTTTCAAAGGTTATTTATGTTATTGAGACATGTATATTGCCAAAAATGTATAGGTCTGCATTCGCTTCCGCATATTTTTATTTGTATTAATATTATTGGTTAATTGGAGAATTGTAGTAGGTTGCTCCTTTTTCTAACCATGTTAGGTGATTCTTTTCTAACATGGTTAGCTATTTATTATCCATGATAGTGTTCAGGTTATATTAGGAAATTCTTTTCTATCATGGATAATGATTATTATTAGGAAATTCTTTTTCTAACTATGATAGATATATTGATATTATGAAAATCATTTTTCTATCATAGTTAGTAACGATATTATTGAATTAATCAGGAAATTAGTAACGATATGTGCTATCATAGTACTAGCTGGGTGGTTGGTTCGAATGAAAATGAAACAAATGGTGAATTGTATGTGCTATATGAATAATGTAGCTGCTGAATTGGGCATAAAGGAGAATGTGAGACATGTGTCATTAAAGGAAAAATGGGGTTAATTAAGTGTCAAATGATTGGCATTGGATAATTGTCAAAGATAAGGTGATTTGGTATATTTGTATTGCAGTAATGATGAGTTGAAGTTTCTATATATCAATAATGATTGTTTTGTACCTTGTTTTGGTGTGTGCATAGTGATGAAGAAATGATTTTAAAATTTAAGAACTTGTCTTTGTTTGGAAGTTGAAGGAATGTGCGCATAAGGATATTCAATGTTCAAGCAATTTGCATCTATAAATTTCTGCATTGTTACTACTACAGTTGAATCAAATTTGAGAGTCTTGATGGGTTAAATCAATTTGCCTTCACCTTAATAAATCTGATTTTCACATTTCGTCTTTTGTGTCGGATTCGAAAGGATGTTTGGAAGTATTAATTGTTGGTTGAACTTGCTGAAATTGCTTGATTGCTTGCATATGTGAGATTATATATGTTTGTAGGTTTGGATGTTAGTTTGAGAAGTTTTTGTTTGGACTGGACGCATGAATAAACGATTTAGAAACATTCTTATGGTGATAAAACAATATAAAGCTGATTTATTTGTTGAAAATTTGTATGCATACATGAGAATCTAATGGAGCATGATGACTATTGAAGTTTCAGATTTTGTTATTGGCTTTGTTTGGTTGTTCTTTGATGAAGGAAGATTTAATTATCGATTAATGACTGAATGTATATGCTTTATTGTGATGTTACAAGATTCTATACATCATCAGAAAAATATTAGACTCTTACCTAGTTAATCAATGAAGATTTGAATAAATAAGAGAATTGGAATTAAGAAAGGGAAATTGGGTAGTAATGTGGATACGAGAGAGACGTTAAACATGAAGTAGAATGATACTAATTTATCATTCTGTACTACATTATAGGATTGATTGCGATATGGCTTTTGTGGCATAAAGAAAGGATGAGAAATCGTGTAAATTGCTGGGCGACAGGTAATCACACTTAACCTTGCTATAACATTGAGGGTGACGTTAGTTAGGGATTTTGTAAAATCCCTTCTCACCCTCTATATATATATATTATCTTTAAAAGGTATTTATATACAAAACAGGCTATCGGGTGCCTTTCAAACACGATTATTTTTATATAAAAGATTTCGACAAATTATATATGTAGTATCCTGTCTGGTGGTGCTGAATATTTTGAAAAATGGTATGAAATGATTGCAGGTGTAGTGTGATAGTAGTTATTTGAGAGGTTGTTAGTATAGAAAAGGAATTAGATGTGAGTTGAGTTTCTGGAGAATTATGTTGAGGGGAGATATTGTGTATAATAGATTGGAAGGTGATGTGAGAGGGTATGATGTTAATATTGATGTTGATGTTGATTATTGTGGATGAGATATTAATAGGGATATGGTGAGCATTGCATGACACTGGAATTTATGTACCATCGCGCGATGATAACTGTCGATTGGCCAATCGACAGTTATTTGTACTGAGGATCCTTTTTAGATTGATTGGATCGGGGTTCATAGGTCGACTTATTGAGAGAAGTGACCTACGGTTGTTTGGCATTGAAGAGCCCAACCGCCCCTACGGTTGTTTGGCAGTGGAGAGCCCAACCGTTCCCGTTCTGTAATGGAAACAGAATTGGGTTCCCTCTCTGGAGATTGCCAGAGAAGGAAATTGTCCCCTCATTATGGAGAGGGACACAGTGTCAAATCATATAGTGAAGAATAGATGCTTGAATGCACCGTGGTGGCACAATGCATCTACAGGTGAGTGTGAGAGTTGGAGTAGTAATACGCATGGATTGGAGATAGAGATGATGAGATTATTGTTGAGAAGCGACAGAGATTTGAATGACGTTTGGGAGAAAACTTGATATATATATGTATTAGTGATTTTAAAACTGTGGTACCTTTTAGACGCCCTTACTACCGCACATCTCACTGTTATAGTGAGTTAAGCGGTGATTACTGGGACAATTTTGTCTCATCCCACGATTACTCACATTTTTGCAGGTATTCATGCACAGGCGCAAGCATCAGGAAAGGGAATTAGGTTTCAAAGGTTATTTAGATTAGTTAGTTGTGTATATTGCCAATTTGTATAGGTCTGCATTCGTTTCCGCATGTATATAGCTATTTATTGTTAAATATCAACTAGTTTTGTTTATTAACCATGTTAGGCAAATCCTTTCTAACATGGTTAGCAATAAATTATCCATGATAGCAGCTGTGCTGTAATAGTTTATTCTTTTCTATTATGGATAATATTTCAATCATTAGGATATTCTTTTGCTAACTATAATAGGATATTGATATTGAGGAAATCCTTTTTCTATCATAGTTAGTCAGGGTATTATTTAATTAATTAGGGAATTAGTAACACATTGTTACAGTGGGGGAGGGCAGGCGCGTGAAGGGAAAGAGGAAGGAGGAGGTTAGGGTTTTGTTTATGTATTTATATATATATTTAGAGAAAATTCCGTTTAAGTACCCTATTGTTTATCCTTAATTATATTTCTACCCGAAAAGTTTGCATATGATACTACCCCTTTCTCTCCATAGAATTATCCTAAATATCATGAATTCTTCCCTAAGACTTCAAATTTATTAAATAACATCCTAATAATTTCTTATTAGTCTTAATTAAAAATTTGGGATGTTACAATATTCAAAATTAATTGTTGTGTATCAATTAATAGAAATTTAATAATTTCTATTTCACATATTAATTTGAATAAACATGAATTAAATTTACATAAGTGATGTAAGTTTTTTTAAAATTTATTGAGATTCTTTATGGGTCATTTAAATTTTATTTTATTTATGTTTAGTACATATATAGACGATGTGTTTAATTTAAAATATTTTTTTTGGGATCAATTTCTTAGTAAATCTAATCATGTGTTGATTAATAGATCTATTGGCAACGAGCACTAAGAAAAGGTAACCACCAACTTCACAAAATGAATCAAACGTTCCATGAGAGAACAAGTTTGTTTGATTGTGGATTCTGAAGATGAAGTAGAAGGACCTGACAAAGTAGACATTGTCATGATTAGGACATGTAACAATATGAATGATTTACATTTATCCTAATAATGTCTACGATGTCATGCACACCTCTGAGGACAAAAATCATGAAGCGGATGATGTAGAATACTGTGTAATCTAATTTTCTATTATCATGATCTATTCTAAAAAAGTGACAACCCCCTTCTTCCTCAAGATTTTTGGGAAAATGCTTTTGACCATGGGTTATGAATTTATTAATTGAATTACATGTGTTGTTTTTTCTGTTTAATAATTTTAATACTCAAAATGAATGGGAATTAAATTTATTTATTGAATTACATGTGTTGTCATTCTATTTTAATAAATCTAATACTCAAATTGAGTGGGAGTTCAACTCAACAAATTGAATTACATGTGTTGTTTTTTTCCTTTGATGATTCAATTTAATTAAATTTATTAATGAATTACATTTGTTGTCTTTCAAATTAATAAATTTAATTGAGTGGGAGTTTAATAATAATATGCAAGTGTTGTTATTATTTTAAACTATTATGGTTCAAAGAATATAAGAAAATCTCAACGATGAACAGCGAACTAGAATGAGTTGGATGTGCGTCAACCTAGTTGATTCCTGAAAACAAAATTATTGAACTATCATTGTTGGTTTTTCGGAGGATTCATAGAACTATAATCTCAAGAGGAGATTGTTTGTGCATACTTTATAGAAAAATAACAATTTTGATATCTATACGAGTCAAAACATATTCATCGTTGTCCTTATCAGGAGTGACAAGATGAATGGAGAAAATTATGACATGTGACGTCGTAAGATTTTGCTCAACGGTCATCTTATCGGAAGCTATAAATCTGAGAGCAATTGAAGACCAAAATACACCAATAAACTCATATTTACTCTTGTACTCAATATTGTTGTAATACTTTGTGAGTGAGTGATTATTCTATGAGCTTAAGTGTTTATCAACATATGTTCATTGAGTGAACGTGAAAATTAGTTCTTAAGTTTTGGAACATAAGAGCTGGGATGATAAATCTTAAGTAAGGAGGAGTGACCTAAGTGATAATCTTTAAGGTTATAAGTGAGCACGTAAAACTTGCGATTGTAATAGGTTCTAGGTGAGCCCGTCTGAAACCTGGGTTATAGTAAAATACTAAACGAGGTGTTGGGGACTAAACGTAGGCAGTGGTTGACAAATATTTTATAGCACAATTCACCCCTTGTTATGCTTTTCTTTGATTCACATGATTTCATTATCAAAATCATGAGCTAGTAGTAAAGAAGGCTCAAACTAAACATCTTTGAATGACAACAAAAGTTTGCCTTACTATAGTTAACTAGGGGCTGACCCCGTGCGATGCACGGGTGTCTTTGTTTTGATGGAATATCACACATTGTTCTAATATCAAGGTATTTAAATGCTCCAAGTTAATAGGAATCTTATATGTGATGTTGGAATAATTTACTTAGCAAACTAAATTGTTAATAAAAAAATTGAAACTATACTATGCATGTTATTTAAACTACTATAAAAACAAAATAAGAATTAAACTTCATCCCAATCTCCCTATCTAACTCGTCCTCCCCAAAAAAAAATTAAATCAAATTTCCTCAGGCACCTTCCCAATTTGAAAGTTCACTTGAACTAAATAAATGTGATATAAAAACATGGGTAAAGGAGCAAATCTGGCCCCCAAGTAACCACCAAAGAGCGCTGAGGACCCTAAACTAACCACAGGCCCGGATCTGTACCCCAAGTAACCAAGATGTTAAAAAAATACCCTGGTTGGACGGTCAACTACGTTTGACCGTTACCTTGCTTATTTGGATGCCACGCGAGCTCCTGCTGTGCCACCTCTGCATGCCACGTGGCATGTTAGTTTAGGGTACTCAGCGCTCCTTGGTGGTTACTTGGGGGCAAGATTTGCTCCTTTACCCAAATTTTAAATTTGTATCCATCAAATTCTTTTGATAAGATTCAATTAAATACTTAAATATTTAGGAAATGTAATTAGAATTAGTTAACTTATGATTAAGTTTGGCATTAGATAAAAGATGTTAATTAACACTATAAATGTTATATTATGTTACAACATTCAAATTTCATTTGTACATGCTTTCAGTAGGGAAAAAAATTTGAGCGAGAAATGACAAAAGAAAACTTGTTAAATTATTCTTAAAAATAGTTTTATTGCTATAAAACAAGAATTCCCACTTAGTATATCCAATCTATAGCCACTTAATATCAAACCTCATTCGAGTAATTTGAGTAATTACCTACGTTTCTCAACTAGTTATTTGAGATATATGAGTAGTTAATGGGGTTTTGAAATGTCTCAAAGTAATGGAAAATTCTAGCAATTAAAAGCGATACTCGAGTAGTTACCTATGTTACTAAACTAGTTATATGCGATATATGAGTAGTGAATGGATTTTTTTCATTTCACAAATAAGATATAGTCGTCAATTTGTCTAAAATGAAATTTAGGAAAAAAAAAAATTCATTCATTACTCATGTATCGCATATAACTAGTTTAGTAACATAGGTAACTACTCGAGTATCGCTTTTAATTGCTAGAATTTTCCATTACTTTGAGACATTTCAAAACCCCATTAACTACTCATATATCTCAAACAACTAGTTGAGAAACGTAGGTAATTACTCAAATTACTCGAATGAGGTTTGATATTAAGTGGCTATAGATTGGATATACTAAGTGGGAATTCTTGTTTTATAGCAATAAAACTATTTTTAAGAATAATTTAACAAGTTTTCTTTTTTCATTTCTCGCTCAAATTTTTGTTCCCTACTGAAAGCATGTACAAATGAAATTTGAATGTTGTAACATAATATAACATTTATAGTGTTAATTAACATCTTTTATCTAATGCCAAACTTAATCATAAGTTAACTAATTCTAATTACCTTTCCTAAATATTTAAGTATTTAATTGAATCTTATCAAAAGAATTTGATGGATACAAATTTAAAATTTGGGTAAAGGAGCAAATCTGGCCCCCAAGTAACCACCAAGCGCTGAGTACCCTAAACTAACATGCCACGTGGCATGCAGAGGTGGCACAGCAGGAGCTCGCGTGGCATCCAAATAAGCAAGGTAACGGTCAAACGTAGTTGACCGTCTAACCGGGGTATTTTTTTAACATCTTGGTTACTTGGGGTACAGATCCGAGCCTGTGGTTAGTTTAGGGTCCTCAGCGCTCCTTGGTGGTTACTTGGGGGCCAGATTTGCTCCTTTACCCTAAAAACATTCCCCGTGCATAGCACGTTAACACACAAAATCAACCTATGCGTTGCAAGGGTTCATTTTGTTATCTTGCAAATAAGATACTCTCCCAGAAATAAATTAGTTTTATCAAAAATTATATTTCCATAAAAAATAACTTTAAATTATATCGAGTTATCGTATCAATTATTTCCAAACAATTTAATAACTAATTTAGATTACATATAATTTTTTAACTTGGTCAATAATCAAAATGGAACTTTAATTGAAACAATAGAAGAGTCAAACTTTATTTTCAATCCCCCATCCAAACCTCCTACCCCACGCCCAAAAAAAAAAAACCAAATTTCTGAACTCACTCACCTATCTGAAAGGTCACTTTGGACTAAAATTTGTAGTAATGCTACTAACTCCAAATTTTAAATCACAATTTGAAATTATTAGAATCTATCATATCAAGAATCCAAGGTTATAGTGTTAATAAATGAAGAAGAGTCAAACTTCATCCCCTAGCTCCCAAATCCAACCGTCCAAAAATTAATTTTCCTGGAGGAGGTACCTCCCTATCTGAAGATTCTCTTAAGCTAAATTTTGTTAGTGGTTGATCTTTCCAACTACAAAAAAATATCTCAAATATATAATTTTTAATTAAAAAATACAAACCACCAAACTGCCCTTAAAAAACTCCTCTACATCATAAATGGGACAATCTATTTTGTAAAATTTTAATTGATAACTTTAATTTGTCTTAGATAATTTCAAAGAGCTTTGTTATTCCAATTAAAATGGAAAGGTTTTTTAGAGTAAAGTTTTGGTTTAGTTGCAAATAACTCAATATTTTTTATCTTTAAACTTATTTGAAGTTAATCTTCCCAAATAATTTCAACTTTTAAGTTACTGTTTTTTTTCCAACTAAGTTACTATTGAATAAATATTTTTATATCTAGGAAGTCACTGCAGAAAACAAATTAAAAAGAAATTTCAGGTCACTTGCCCCTAAAATGGCGTGTTAAGAGCTATATTTCAATTCCCACCCAACTATAATAACTTTGATGTTTACGAGCTATTTTACTTACAAACAGAGGAATCAAAATAAATAAATAAGCATCTTAATGTTTAGACTTAGGTATAATAACCTTTTTTTGCCAAAACAATAGTAATCATAAAGCATCTTAATTCAATGTTTACATGTCTATAATTTCCAGAGATTTTATTTGCATTACTTTTATTGGTTTGTAATGAATAACCATATAATATTAAGATGTAAATTATGCATGTGCCTTCTCAACTGTGTTGCAAAACTGTCATGCTCTAGCAGGAAATTGAGTGAGGTGGATAGATTATGTAAATTGCGTGAGGTAATTTTTTTAATAAATTTAAATTGCACTGATGTAAAAGTAGGAGCGGAAAATATGGAATGTTAAGCAGGATTTCGAAAAATGTATGATATAAGATACTCCCTCTGTTCCTAAATATAAGATCACTTTGGCTAATTTGGAGAGATTAAGGAAGACAATAAAATTACATGATCTACCCGAAATACCCCTCAATTGCTTAGCTTTAAAAGGAGGAGGGTTTTCAATGAAAAGAGCGAGTGTAAGGGTAGTTTGGGCAAACCTTGAGATAAAATAGGAAGTGATCTTATAATTAGGAACTTATCCACCTCCCCAAAGTGATCTTATATTTAGGAACGGAGGGAGTACTTCAAATAAAGTATTAACAAAGCCACAAAATGGAACTTACATAGAATTGAAAACACAGTAGAACATTCCAAATATCTAAGAAAGGTTCATATGAAATAAAACAACAAACTTTTTTACAAAACACACAAACTAAAGTACAGCCTTAAAACGATGACATGTTCTTGAGCTTCATTGCATTCTCCGAATTGTTCAAGGGATAAATTTTCTAACACATCTTTTCTTTTTTGATGCAAATACTCCTCTTCTTAGAACCTAATTGTGGTGTTGACATTTTTGCAAGCCCAAGATCTTCAGATTCTGATATTGCTTCTTGTTCCTTTTCCTTTTTCTCTGTGGAATCCGAGATTCTATAATATACTTTGGATCTGGAAAGCAAATTAAAAAGGGGTAAATTGGTGTAAGCAAAGCAAACTTCAGAAGCAAAGGCTGAAAGATACAACTACCATTAGTCATACTTTGGTTAAGCAGTGACAACTTCTCCAGGACATTTTTTTTCATCTAAGCTTGTTGTCATCAGTCAGAGAAAGTTTGGTATTACATGAGCATCCTTCATATTTCTAATCATCTAATGTTTGCACCATTTGTACCGTGACTTTGGTGATAATGTGCTTTGGCTGTATACACAGGGGAAAACAGATACAAATTTATTTTATGACTCTCGTTGATATACTCAGTTTAATTAGTCAAATTTAAACTTTTTTTATTCTAGAGTTTTATACAGTACCGATTCCATGCTTTTCATTTCACCTATGGTCAATCTTCTAGAGTTTAAGCTTATGCTTAAATATAAATATGTTTATTAGCGTATACATAGTGTATACATAGTTCAAGCAAAACATGAACTTTATAGTAGTTGTACCTAATGTATTTGAGTTTAGCAAACCTGACAAAACAACCATGGATGGCTTCATAGCTTCCATTTGTTTATCAAACGCATTTGTTGCAGAATCTCCATGTAACACTATCGACAGAATTTTCCCTGTCCAATATATGGGCAAACAATTATATAGACATGATGACAAAAATTAGTTGTACAAATATTAAGCCTGACAGCTGTGATAAGTGCTGAAGTAAATAACTCTGTGTCAGCCAAAGTAATATTAAGTCTATCAGGAGAATTGTAATCTCTTCACTGGGTTCCTAACACGCCAAAGACCATAAGGAATCCTATCAAAGAAATATCAAAGAATTAACACAGTGAAAAGATAAAGGGATTAATCAATCATGTGTTATAATCAAGTCATGTATTTAAGGAACTCTTCCAACGAATTCAACTTGATTTTAATTAGAGGGAGTATTTTGGAATGGGAAGGATCAAAATAGAATGCAAATCTATCAAGGATATATCTTGAGACATTGCCTATCTGTGGAGACAGAAGTTTTTGAATTGCTCAATTCATGTTAATTTACCTGCGGACACTTTTGAGTACGAATTTCCCAAGCACCTTAACTGCACCTGCATAAGCATACAAGCACAGAATCATTAATTATTATCTTCATCTTAAGATATATAAAATTGGACACTGTTAAGTTGATGTTTCTCATGCTGGAAATTATAAATAATGTTGACAAAGAAGCGCTACTAAACAGATTCTCAGTATATAACTTTCTTTTTTAATACGGAAATTTTGGATTCAGGGGATCTGAATTATCACACCAATTATACACCAAAAACCAATCATACACAAAAAAACCAGCATAATTTATCATGCCTCTGATTTGTTAGTTGTTACCTTGACTGTTCATGAATTTTTTCAAAACAGACTCCTTCACGGTAAGCCCATCGGTAGGCCTGCACCTATGAACCACACTATTTCAAAGCAAACTTGCATTATAAGTTTTGGAATGTTCACCGCTGAAATCAATCTAAGCAATCACTGTTTTAAATAGTAATAATAAATTTTTTAAGACACAATAATTATACAAACACTTTGACTTTACAATAACTATTTCATATAGCTGATCATAACTTTTTGACAGGAAAAATATGTGAAATGAGAACATTACACTTAAAAAAATATATTGAATATGAGAGTGTGAATGATCGCATACACACTAAACATTAGACCTAATTACATGCTGGAGATATATTATGATCAGCAGGGTCCATATGTATATTGCTTTCACATAAGATGCATATGTATTTTCTTAACTGATTAGATTTACAAGATACACACTCTCATATATTGCTAATATATGTTTTAGTCATTTATATTATCATACAGAGATATCTATATGAACATTTCACTTTTAATCTTAAAAAATAAGTTAAACTAAATCAATCTCCCTGATGGCCCTTTCTTAGTCAGATATTCAAAAAATGATATACCACATGAGAGTGTGTATGGTGATGACGATGATAATGATTACATGAACATGATCAATAAGAGCACATTTTTTGTCAGGTTTTTAAGACTTGCCATGGGAGTAGTAATATATTGAAGGATAAAGCAATTCACCTTGCCCCATGTCACCAAATAGCAAGTCATTCTAAATTTTGGATGCTTGGCACTGAGAAAACTTTCCACATTCAAATTATTCACCATTGACCTCTGTTTCACTCACATCAGCTCAGCCAAAAAACTTATTTTTCTCCTATTTTTTCACTTGCTGAGAAGTTTCAGCTAGTCTCAGTTTAGAAGATGTCTTAGGAGTGTACCTAACTGGAGCAGAATAACTATGATCTCTACTCTTCAAGCATGTAACCTGATTCTACAAAATTGCCCTACCACACAAAGATATGAATCATGCCCAATATATTTAGGAGATTAGCTAGACTGAAAAGGATAAAGGTGCAACCTTTAAATTAACCCAATGCTATAAATAGGAAACCAAACTTGAAACTCAAAATAATATAGGAAAAAACCAAATACCCCAGAATTTTTTTCTGCCATTTTGCCCCCTCTTAAACACAATTTGTTCTCTGAGCAGCCAAACAAAAGAGTATAGAAAGCATGTAAATGGAAGAATTCTCACCAGAGAATCAGATATAGACGGCGTTGTTTATGTGAAGAGATTTTAAAGCTCATTGGCTGTGAAACTTGCCATGTTCATGTAATTTCTTCTCGTGTCGATGATGCTTTGCAAAGGTGGTCAATTGCTGTGGAATTGTGAAATAACACCACCCACTTCTGTAACTTTTCTTGTCTTTGCTCTGCAAACATAATTTTTGCATCATATCTTCGTGCCAGTGAATTGGAAAAATTTAAAGGCATTTTGTAAAACGAAGGATCAGAAATTTAAAATGCATTCCCAATCCTATATACACTGAACTTTTCTACTCCCGGATGTAAACTGAGGAAGGTGAAAAGACGGTCATTGGGAGAAGACAAAGCATACGCTTAAAAACAAACTAACAATTCTGATGCAATGCAAACGTGCATAAGTGAAACATTAGACTTTAAAAAATGGAAACTTAGGAAAAAGCCACATCGAAACTAGATCCAAGTGTGAACGCGGCGAAGATTCCCCACGGGAAATTACATTATATATTTGATGATTTGATGATGATTGATTGATAGAAGAAACAATATTTGCTGAAAACTTAAATAGGGTAAACGTTTGAGTTGTAACACCCAAAAATATCTCCATAATTGAACTAAAATATGAACACACACACACAAAATAAATATGGACACCACATGCATCAACAGTGATACGAGTGGCTTCAAACAATGGTAACATACCCACACAAAGATAGAACTTTGGTAATCAAACATGTATTTATATTATTTACTTATTTTGCTTACGAGTTGGGTGGGTCATAGGAGGAAGTGAGGCAAGACAAGATTTAATATATTTATACACAGTAGGTTCTTGGGATGACAAGAGGGGCTATCTAGAAATACAATAAATTAAATATATATACACACATAGTGAACGGTGGAGAGGTGAATGGTTAATAAGAAAAATGATTGATTTGATATAGACCATGATATATACTATTAGAGAAAATGGAGGGAAGAAGGGATAAAAGACACAAATCTGACAAGAATAAAGGTAGTCCAAGAGGGTGTTGAACAAGGGAAAGAGATAGTGGAAAAAATATACCAACATTAGGTGAGGCAGTGAAACAGCGGGCAATGAAAATTGAGGAGTCATGGTTAATAGTAATTTATAGATGGAAGGATTAGGGTTTGGTTGCAATTGGACCTTTTTAAATTGGCCTTTTGCAATATGGGCTATAATTGATGTTGAATAGGAATGTGGACCAAGCATATGGATCATGTAATGGAACACAAATTTCAGTGACAATGTTGAGAAAGCATTTCATCAAAAAAACTTGCGCTATAGGGGACCAGTGATGAAAAAGAAGTTTCAGTGACAATGTTCAGAAAGCATTTCATCATCAAAAAAATTGCGCTTAAGGGGACCAGTGATGAAAAAGAAGTCCTCATACATTGTATGTATATGAAACCTTCATTCTCGAAACTCCCATTAAGATGAACAGATGACAGTTCTCGATAATTGTCTCCCATCAAAATTCATGGTAACAAAACAAAGTATGATTTAAAAAAGTTAATAATATCATGAAATTCATTATATGGTAATGGTCGTTCATTTAGTGTGGGGTTATTTTTCCCCTATTTGTTTAAATGGATGTTTATGTATAGAAGGGAAGTTGTCCGTGGATAATTTCAGCCGAAGTCATGAACCATATGTAATTGTCTGGCGTAATTCTCATGGGCACATGACATCATGGACCTATTATAAAAGAAGGCCTAAAGTGAACAACAATAATATAATGAATGTAGTTAGTAAGGCAATAACAAAGTAGTTGGTTTGTTATAGTTTGTTATGTTTGTTAGGAGGTTGATAAATCTATAAATAGAAGAGTTGTAGATAGAAGAGGGTATGCTTGTTTTGATTGAGAGTTGGAGAGTGTGTTCCTCTAGAATTGCACATTAGGAGAGTGTGTGCCTCTATAATTGCACATTAGGCCCTGTGATTGTCTTTGTAATCCTCTTTTGAGGTGATACTTTGATTCTTGAATAATACCACATTGGTATATTTCTATCAAATTCATTCAATTTCTAATGATTGACATGTAGGAGAACTGAAGATGACATGAAATGTATAGTTTGATTCTGAGTTAGTTGCCCAGAGTTTTTTAATTTGGTTAAATTAAAGAACATAGAGTCTGCTTACTTTGGGTTGTTAAGACATAATTTGAATGATTGTTTAATTTAATAAAAAATATGAATAATGGAAAATTTGGGTTCAGGTCGTAATTAAATAATTAAATATTTACCAAATTCCATTGATATTAATACCTCCATGTATTTTCATGCTAGTTTAAATCTTAACCATGAATTACTAATCAATAAAAGAGTACCAACAAATAATGATAGGTTGTTAGTTTTTCTTAATATTCTTTTGGGCATCAATTAGGAATTTTAATTATCATATACTCTTAACTAATTAGTGAAATTAGGTAAACATTAAATAATCAATTCTTCAAAAGAAACAACAAATATAGGTTTTAATTTGTACTAAAGCCTTCTAGCAATCTTCATTGATGTTACAATTGTTTGTGACATTATCAGCATGGAAGAAATAAACCACACAATTGCTTATTTGAGGAGGTATCTGGTCATTTTCTCGGGACTTCAACTCTTATCATTTTCTCTCGGGACTTTCATGCTTGTTTGTTTCATTTAACTTGTCTAGTTTCTTGTTTGTTTCCGTACCTTGTCTAGGCCAATTCCCTATATTTGTACATATATATATATATAGATCGGACAGCTCACACACACACACACACATCATCGCGCTCATGCGTACGTGGATAACATTTCGAAGTAGTTAGTAAAATTAAATATTTGTTATCGTAGTTATACAAACTGGCACAGTTTTATTTTATAGTGGAAATTATCTTTACTATGTATCTTATTCCATCATACTTATATAGACTATTTATACTGGCTGGTTAACATAATTCACAAGAAGCAAAACATAACAGAGAGAGAAAAAGAGTGAAGTAAAAAAGCAGAGAGAGAATGGGCGTGGTAGAAGTTGAAGTAATCTCAAAAGAAATGGTGAAACCATCATCTCCAACACCTCAACATCTTCGCCGTTACCAATTCTCATTCCTCGACCAACTTAACATGGTAATGCACAGTCCCATGGTCTACTTCTACCATGCTGATGACGTGGCAACCAAATTCAACACCAAAGAAGCTTCCAATCATCTCAAGAACTCGTTATCTCAAGCCCTAACTCACTTCTACCCACTCGCCGGAAGACTCAAACTCGACGAGTCACTCTTAGACTGTGCTGACGCCGGCGTCCCTTACACCGAAACCCGAGTCAGGTGCCACCTCAGCCATGTCATTGGTGACAACCTGTCCATAGCCGACCACGACAAACTCCTTCTCTACGACATGGATGAAGTAGTAGACACCATCCTCGGTGTCCAATTCAATGTATTCGAATGCGGTGGCATAGCCGTCGGAGTTTGCCTCAACCATAAGGTCGGCGACGGGATGTCCCTTTTCCAGTTCATCAAGAGCTGGGCTGCTGTGGCACGTGGCGGTGAGTTGGAGCCAATAAGAACACATTTCCAGTCTTCTTCACTCTTCCCGCCAAAAGACATAAAAGGATACAATCCTGAATCGTGCATCGCGAAGGAAAAACTAGTTGCAAAGAGGTTTGTATTTGAAGAATCTGTGATAGAATCTCTAAGAAGAAGGTTTTCAAAAATGAACCAAAAGCCTCCTTCAAGATTTGAAGTGTTATCAACATTCCTATTGAATAGGTTAATTGCAGCTACTGAAGAAGAAGTAGGTAAAAAGAAACACTTGGTAACATTTACAACCAATATACGTCCAAGAATGGATCCTCCGTTGCCAGAATTTGCGTTTGGGAATTATTATATTGAAACTTTAGCAGCGGTGAATCAGAAAGGAGAGTTTAGTGATCTTGGAAAACAGTTACGTGAAATTGATAACGATTGTATCAAGAAGATTCGAGAACATGAAGGTTTTAGTACTATGCCGAATCTAGAAGAGATTGAGAGAGCTGTTGAAAAAGGCGATGCAGTGAGATTTTATTTTAGTTCAATCTGTAGCTTTCCAGTGAATGAGGTTGATTTTGGATGGGGTAATCCTACATGGGTTGGAGTTCCTACATGGAAATTTAAGAATTTTTTTATTTTTAAAGATACCCAGTCATGTGGGGGCATTGAAGTTTATGTCAACTTGACAGAGGAGGATTTGGCTAAATTTGAACGTGATGAGGAGCTTCTTGCTCATGTTTCCACTACAAAAAAACCAGAAAATAGAGATGGAAATTTGCGACAGAACTTCTGTCGCAATTCAAAATTATGACGGAAAATCCATCACAAAATGGTTAGTGACAGAATTTGCGATCAAACTTGCTCCGTGGGTAGAACCATGGTCGCTAATCAATTTAGTGACGGAGTAGGTTTCTATCGCGTAATTTTCTAATGGAAAATTCATCGTAAAAATCGAACATGGAGTTTCCGTCCGTAAGTCCCTCGTAAACTTAATCTGTCGCAAGCCATAGCAAAATCTGTCCGAAAAATTACCGACAGAAATTCCGTTAGTAATCCGAGCTAATTGCAACGGAATTGTATTCTGTTAGTAATTCCATCGATAAATGTTTGATTTTTTTTGTAGTGTTTCGCTAAGAATTTGAAATAAATTTTTTGCGGTATTTTACATTGATGTTTAATGTGATTACTGAAAGTGAGGATGCACAAGAGGGGTGGGGGGTGAATTGTGCTATCAAATAAAACTTACAAAATTAAAAAGGCACAACAATTTTATACTGGTTCGGTCCCAACTCTTGACCTACGTCTAGTTCTCAATCCCTTGATTGAGTTCCACTAATCCACAGGTTTTACAACGGGTTCACCTGCAACCTTTACAACCACAAGTTTTCCGGGCTCACTTGCAACCTTACAACCTAACTCGCTCCCCCTTACTACTTGTAAGGGTTCAACCGTTAAATAAAGGATTTTCTACTTAGTTCACTCAATGAACAGATAATGTTACTCACTTAAGTACAATAAATGCTCTCAATAAATGAAGAGACTTAAATGCAAAGAGTACAAGATAACTAAAGAATAAATCTAAAGGTAATAAGTGCTCTCTTGAACTTTTGCTTTCTGGGTAGTATGAGCTTTGAATGCTTGAATGTGTTTTGCAGATTTTGTTCAGTGCAATTCTTAGGTGCTTCATAAATGTTGAAGTAACTCCTTATATAGCATCTTCTAATGTTCCACATGCTTGGTAGGTAACAATGTCGTTTGAATATGTCCGTTTAACCCTTGTTACCGTTGGCTCCATTAATGCTCCATAAATGCTCAGCAGGGTTGACTTGCTTTATCTCTGAAAAGCAACTCTGACAACTCTGCTCTGACAAAAACAATCTGACTTCTGAGCGTATGTACGTTCTGTCTCTTGTACTCTTGCTGACGGATGATCATGTGCAATCGGAAGCGGAAGACTTGCTCTGCAAGTGTTAGTCTAAGAGTCCCAGTGTCAAGAGCATTTGCATCCGGAAGCTCATTTGAATCCGGAAGTAAGACTAGGTTCTGCACACAAATGTTAGTCCAACATAGTAATATATATAATCAAGTGCAGTAAGAACCATACATGCTATCGGAAGCGTTTTTGCTATGGGAAGCATTCTAACTTAGACTAGGTTCTAACTTAGCTTGTTAATGACTTCCGCTGTGGGATGTATACTTCATCCTTGAGCGTTAGTTATTTTAACTAAGACATCCGGTAGTGATTTTGCATCCGGTTGTATTCTAACTTAGGATTTGATTTTAATCTAATTCTTCCTAAGTGACTTAGTGTGTCATTTACTCACGCTATGAGATGTGTAGTATAACAGTCAGCGTCAGTTACATTATTTTACTCTAAGTCTTCTGGAAGTGATTTTACATCCGGTTGTGCTTTAACTTAGGATTCAATTTTAATCTAGTTTTTCCTAAGTGATCAATTAGTTCTTTCATATTCTAGTCTTCATCAAAACTTAAGATTCTAACAATTACCATTATGGATGTCATATTAACGGTACAATTTTGTAGTAATTTTACATGGGTGTTTATTGTCATTACTATTGTTATTTTTGTCATCATCATTATCCATCGATTGTGGATGTTTTCTCGTGATCCTGTAGTTGACAAGCTATGTATGAGGTTTAAAATATTTTACATTTTTGAAGATATATCATGAAATATTTTGGATTTGGTCTAGAAGGAGGCTGTTCCATGTTGAATTGCGGACATCAATCTGTTTGTGTTTGTTAATTTTGTTGTTCATTTTATGTTTATTTATTTTGATTCAATACAATCTTTTTTTTTCCAATAATGCTACACAATCTTTTTCTTCGAAAAGATTTGATATTTGATCCTTTTTCGATCACATATATACGTTATTTAATAGATATTGATTTTTATATGATTTAGCCTATATTCATTTGTAATTTTAATGATGATTTAATTGATTAATTTCTTAGACTTTTTCATTTGAATTTTGAATTAGTATTTCCATTTATTTATTATTTCAAGTCTAAATCTCAACCATTAGTTTCATTGTAAAATGAAGTAGAAAATTTAGTGTTCAAATGTAGAACTAACATTTTAGGTTTCGCTTGACAGGGTAGCGCATATATGAACTTTGTAAAAGTCTTTATGTTTAGTATACAAAGGAAAGACATCCTCCTTTAGGCCAGAATTTTATTTTCGTTTAGACCTTGAAAATTAGTTTTCACACATTTGGGCACTGTATTTTATATGCAGAAAAGTTAAGGTGAGTTGGGTCCTGAGGGCTCACCAGGTCCAAAGCATACCTCTGGGCTTAAAGAGCGCTTAAAGAGGTACTTACAAATCGCCCACAACAACGACATAGTTATGAGTCATATTCCTTTACCAATTGGACCAACCTTTGTTGGACATTTGTGTATTGTTTTTGTTTCTGGAATATTTCTTGGGTTTTACTTAATGGATATTATTTCTTAGCCGTTAGTCTTTTGATTTCCAGAAACCATTAGGTCTAAATATGTTGATATATATTTCATTATATGTCAAATATTTAGTAGTTTATTTTTAGCATCAATTTTAAATTTTTTGCATTTAGGAAATTTAATATTAGCTGTTTCACATGCTGGATAGATTTCTTAATAAATATGCTTTTTAAGTGTTCAAATATTTTGATCATCAAATTTAAACAATTAAGTGACAATTTTGGAATTATTAGTGAAATATTCCAATGAATATTTATTGAACAATATTTTTAAATTCTAGTTTAAGTGGGAGAATTTATTAAATTAAATATTGGTTAAATTAATTTAATACTATTTCTCAATAAGTTGTCGAGTACATCATTTTCATTGTTTAAATTGAGGAATATTTTCACATTTTTACATTAAGGATATTTGCAAAAGCGTATGAGTATAAAAAGGATTCGAACATGTATGTTAACACTACTACATGGTAGATCCAACCTAATTTATTTTATGAATTATATATGATAAAATCATTTATAGTTCTTTCTTCCTTAAAATAATGGGACTAAGATTTTCAAATCTTGTGTCATTCATTTTCTCTTTTATTTTTGAAAATTAAATTAATTTCTTACCAAGCATGAATGCTGATCAAGTGAAAAGATTAGACTAGCAAAAGAGTTTGATAGGAAACAAGTGAAGAAAACTGGCGTGGCTAGTAAGATAAACAATCTTTTGAGTAAGGAGACTAAGATAATAATATGTTGTTGCAAATA
This sequence comes from Mimosa pudica, assembly GCA_029929735.1. NCBI lineage: Eukaryota > Viridiplantae > Streptophyta > Magnoliopsida > Fabales > Fabaceae > Mimosa > Mimosa pudica. Next base: position 10,961,785 of record JAKELP010000033.1, on the reverse strand, counting down.
CCCATACTTCAAGGATTAAACAACATCAATAACTCATCATATCTAAACAAGCTAAAGAAACAAGACAAGAATGTAGTTTTGATCTTGAAGTCCAAGTTGTTTGCATCGATCATCCCCAAATTTGACAAAAGTTGAATGCAGTTCTTCTAGCCTTAGGTTAGACCTTTTTTCTCTGGAGAAGCTACTAGCGAGGGAACCAGGGGCAGTTCTCTACAAAAAAAGAAAAACAGAAATTTTGGCATAAGAGTCCTTTCATATCTAAATTTTATTTCCTTCAAACGAAAATACTATATTTGCACCTTGACTCCAAGTTGGTACTATTTTTGTATCTCGCGAAACTGTAGTATTAGAAACACAATTTTGGATAGAGTACAGTATCATTTTCGCACATTCTCCCTTTTATTTTTTACACACACATATAAAAATTGGCCGAATTCATTTTAAAAAATTTCAAATACCAATTGTCACGGTTTGGGAACCAAACTGTGATAAATGTTTTCCACCAATGACTATATCATCCAACGAAAGAATGAATTAACAAAATGTGGGACAATGAAATTTTTAGTATATCATACCGTTGCGTTTGGTTTAACGATTGAGAAATGACTTTATTCAATTTGACCGGCCTTTTTCATATTAGGGTTAAGGGTCAAATCTAGCACTCTACTATTACCAAAAGTTCACCGAACATAAACAAGAATTTGATGGCTCAAATGTAGCACACATCTTTTAAAAAATGGCTCAAATCTCGCATTTTCGTCAATGTTAACGGGTTTGACAGTTAAGTTTGACCCGACGATGTCACGTAATCTGGCACGTCACCTAGTTAGGTCATGTAGCCTGCTACGTCATCCAATCATGGATAGTAAGTGGGCCCATTGGACGACGTGGCACGCCACGTGGCCTAACTAGGTGACGTGATAGATGACGTGGTATAATTGAGTCAAACTTAACGGTCAAACCCGTTACAATTGACGGAAATGCTAGATTTGAGCTATTTTTGAATAGATGTGTGCTACATTTGAGCCATCAAATTCTTGTTTATGTTCGGTGAACTTTTGGCAATAGTAGAGTACTAGATTTGACCCTTAACCCTTCATTAATAAGATTAAATAGAAGTTAGATTCTATAATAAGATTTAAGTTTGAATAATTTATGATGATAGAAGTGACGTTTTTTAATATATATATTCTCGAAATATCTTGTGTATTTCTTTACAATTTAGAATGGGTAATGACCCTAATTTGTCCTTCAAGTAACCACCGTGGACCACTGACCACCCTAAATTAACAACAGGCCCTAATATGTCCTTCAAGTAACTAAAGTGGTCAAATTTTAGCCTCACCTGACAATCAACGATGTTTGACCATTTAAAAAATTCACGAAATTGCATATTGGCATATATTATTTTTATTTATATTTTGGTCCTATAGTTTGCTTCAATTTTCGTCTTAATCCCTATAATTTAAAACAAAAGGTTTAGGTCCCTCAAATTTGATTCTGTTAGCATAGTTTGTCCATATAATTTAAAAATATAAATTTTAGATTTTAAAAAGTTAAAAATTTATATTTTATTTGGTCACACCAATCTCCTAGTTATCTAACCATGTCATCATAATTAACACTGTCAGCGACAGGTCAGCATATTTAACATCGTTAACCCTTATTCAAGTCCTTATTAAAACTATAGGGACTAACTGTGCTAACAGAATCAAATTTGAGGGACCAAAACCTCTTGTTTTAAACTACAAAGACTAAACGAAAATTGAAGAAAACTATAGGGACTAAAATATAAATAAAAAACATATATGGGTTCAATATGCAATTTCCTGATGTTTTTAAATGGTCAAACGTCATTGACTATTAAATGAGGGTAAAACTTGACCACTTTGTTTACTTGAAGGAAATATTAGGGCTTGTTGTTAATTTAGGGTGTCCAGTGGTCCACGGTGGTTACTTGAAAAGCAAATTAGAGTCATTACCCATTTAGAATTTAACCTTTCAAGCCTCACAAAATAAGAACCCGCAGACAGACAGGAAATAACTACTAAGTTCTTTAAAATGTAAACCAATGAAGCTAATAAGAAGTTGAACTTAAAAAAATTGGGTGAAGGTTCATTTATGATACATATAACAACTACCCTGGGATCAACAATAGTACATAACTATTTCAAGGTTTAACAATGATACCCAAATTTTACCATGGAATCAACAATGATATTTTCCTTAATATGACAATAAGATTAAACGTGAAAAGTCCAAGATGCCCTTATAAATGAAATAAAATTAAACATTTTCTTTCGCCTTATAAGGGCATTTTGAATTTTCACTCTTAACAATCTTAGCTTATTGTCATATTAAGGAAAATGTCATTGTTGATCTCATGGTAAAAGTTGAATATCATTTTTAAACCTTCAAATAGTTATGTATTATTGTTGATCCCAAGGCAATAGTTATTATCATAAATGGAAATTCACACAAAAAAGTTCAACTCATTGTTGTGGCAAACATCAATCTATATATTAGAATTTCTTCCACTCCTTTTTTTTCCCGCCATTCACTGTAGACAACAGGATTTTATCCCATGCATTCCATTCTCTCCTCCAAATATGCATTCTCCCACAGCTGTGTTTTGTCTTTTTGCACTGTACAAAACAAGCTTAATCAACAATATATACCAGCTGTTTTTTGTCCTCCTACCCTTTGATGATGGACCCATTAGAGTGCTTTTCCTTTTCCCTTTTTTGTCTTATTATTCATTTCACTTTACAGCTATGCTCTTTGGACTTGTGTGAAGCCCATTTTCCTGCTCGATTGATGTTCCTTTCTTCATATCACTTTACAGTTTACAGCCTAATGAGTATGACCCACTCTAATGAAAAAGGATGTACTTTGTCTTGTTTGGTGACCACTCTCTCTTCATCTTCATCTTCATCTCTTCCTTCTCACCGTCGCCCTCCTTCCCTTCACTCGCCCATTCCTCTCTTCCTCTTCCACTCGTCGCTCAAAGGTGTATGGGTAAGCTTCCATTCATCTTTTCTTCTCTAAACTCTCTCTCACTCTCTCATCTCACACCATCCTTATCTCTCTCCAGGGGCCTACGATGGCTTCAAGTCGCGGGTGCACACATATGGTTCTTGGGTCAACCTTAGGTGAGCTTTCCTTTCCTTTCCTTTCCTTTCCTATTTTTCTCTTCTCCTTCTACTCCCATTTGTCTTCCATTTTTGGTTTATATCACAAATCTGGCCTTTTTCATTTGCCTATTATGGTTAGCAACTGAAGTTTGTGAGGCTGATGTGAAGAAATAGATGGAGGCTAGATGCGGTGGTGGAAGAGAAGATTCAACTTAAATCAAAGCTTTACTCTATGCATTGAAGTTCCCTAATTTGGACAGTGTATTCAAGTTGTTTTCTTTCTATCTTGGGTTTTTTCAAAGATTTTAGCTTTTTACTGGGTATTTATTGAATCATAAAGTTTCTAATCATGAGATGGCTTTAATAAATTCTTTTGATGGGTACATTAAATCTCTAGCTCTGAGATTTTCAAAACATGGATATAACATATTGGCAAAATAATCATGGTTATAGGTGTAGTTCATTGAAGCAGTTTCTTTATTTTCATTGGTAGTTCTTTTATTGTTGAATTTGTAATCACAATTTTCCTAAAGCAAACATGTTGCTCAATTTACTCATTGACTTTTTATTTAAGTATTGATTATTTTTTTAAACAAATGGTGAATGAATCAACCTCTGTAATGATAGTGTTTCATTATGTTTGATCTTACAAGGGATGTACCCTGATGCAGTTTTCACTTATGACCTTCCTGATTATTACATACAGGGCAATATGAACTTGGTGTTTATCTTCACCTAACTTTCAGAGTGATAGAATTGGTCAAGCAAACAGAATTGGGTTTCCAAAAAAACAGTAAATATAATGATACACAAGTGCCGATACTATCCCTTCTTCTTTTGGGGTCAAGGGCAAATTGGAGAAAATTATTTAACATATGCAAATTTTTTGGCATAAACTAAACATTGTATCCTTAAAACCCCTCAGGTTTTTATGCTTAAGGAGCTTCTACTTAAGTACCGAATAAATTACTAATGGTCCCCTCAGATATTTTGCCTACCATCCATCTCTGCAGAAATATACATGAGTTAAACTCCTTAGTTAACCATAAGATCTTCTGAATAACTAACACGTATGAGTCTGACAAAGGAGTGTTCATGGACTGAGAATGATCTTAAGCAAGCTTAGAAATAATTAATTCAATAGCATGCATCTGTCATCTGTTAGAATCTTAAGTTTTGATGAAGACTAAAATATGAAAGAACATAATGAACAATTAGGAAGGATTAGATGGAAGTTAAAAATCCTAAGTTAGAACTCAATCGGATGTAAAATCACAACCGGATGACTTAGAGCAAAAACAACGTAAGTAGTGCTTGCGGATGTAGTACACATCCCATAGCGGAAGTCAATTGAACGCTAAGTCTTAACCTAGTTAACCTTGTCTAAGTAGGATAGCTTACCATAGCAAAAACGCTTCCCATTGCACTTGATCATATTACTTTGTTGGACTAACATTTGATTGCAGAACTTAGAGTCACTTCCGGTAGCAAATGAGCATCCGATAGTGAACACTCTTTGTGTTACACATACTTGGACTAACACTTGCAGAACGAAGCACTTACTTCCGGTAGCCAACATCCATCCGATAGCAAGTACAAGAGTCAAAGACCGTAGAAATGCTCAGATGTCAGAATTGCTTTTGTCAGAATAGTATTGTCAGAGCTACTTTTCAGAGCAAAGCAACTAAAGCATAAGTCAACCCTGCCAAGCATTAATGAGCATTAATGAGGACAATGGTAACAAGGGTTTAACGACTATATTCAAACGGACTTATTGCCACTCAAGCATCTGGTGTATTAGAGGCTGCTATAAAAGGAACAACTTCATCATTTATGAAGTAGAGCGAACAACCGAGCATAACTCACAAAAGCAAAGAGCATTCAAGCTTAATACCCAGAGAATATTCAGAAAGCTTTGAAAGTTCAAGAGAGCACTTAATACCTTGAGAGTTATTCTTATTGTACACATCTTGTACTCTTTGTATTTAAGTCTCTACATTTATTGAGAGCATTCATTGTACTTAAGTGTTTATCACAATCTGTTCATTAAGTGAACTTTGTAGTAAATCCTTTTTGTAAAGGTTGAACCCTTGCAAGTAGTAAGGGGGAGTAAGTTAGGTTGCAAGTGAGCCCGTAAAACTTGTGGTTGTAAAGGTTTCAGGTGAACCCGTGTTAAAACCTGTGAATTAGTGGAACTCAATCAAGGGATTGAGAACTGGACGTAGGTCAAGAGTTAGACCGAACTAGTATAAAAGAATTTGTGTTTGTGTCTTTATTTTTATATTGTTTTTGTAGCACAATTCAACCCCCACTTTCATTTGGTATCAGAGCGGGTCTTCCTCACTTGATTCCAACGAATCTGGAAAGAAAAGATCCAGTGATGGATGCTGTAGAGAACGTACTTCCTGACATATCAACTTCTCCCAACAAACCCCCCTAGTTTTGATGGTTACAACTATACCTTCTGGAGATTTAAAATGGAAAACTTCATCAAGGCTCATGGTCTCAGAATTTGGGACATTATAGAAAATGGGAATTTTGTTCCAAAAGATGCTGAAGGCAAACTAAAGACTAAGACCGAATTCACTGAAGAAGACTACACCAAAGTAGAGATGAATTATAAGGCTATTATAATGATTCAATGTGCCTTGAGTCAGAAAGAATACTTCAGGATAAGTCATCTTAAGTCTGCAAAGGAAATGTGGGATGCTCTTCAGACTGCTCATGAAGGGACCACTGGTGTCAAAGATAGAAGAGTAGAAATGCGTGTTGAAGAATTTCACAAGTTCACCATGCTTCCGGATGAGCCTATCAGAGATCTCGAGATCAGATTCACTCATCTTATAAACAACCTCGCTGCCTTAGGAAAAACCATCTCTGAGAAGGAACAGGTAAATAAAATTCTAAAAGTACTAAAAGGTGATTGACTCAATAAGGTTACTATTTTGCAGGAAGTCCAAGGAGAATCAACAAAGTCTGTCATTGCACCGTTTGGTTCTTTAGCTGAATATGAGCATACCCTGTTGGCCCAAAGAAATCCTCAAGCAACCACAAAGGCGAAAAATCTAGCCTTAGTTGCCCCTAGCAAGGAAAGAGATGATGATGATGAGGAAGACATCGATGATGAGGAAATGGCTATGATGGTGAGAAGGTTTAAGAAGTTTCTTAAAAAGAAAGGGAGATTTCAGAAAGGAGAGTCGAGCTACAAGAAGGAAAAGGCTCCTGTCTGTTTCGAGTGCAAGAAGCCTGGACACTTCAAAGCTAAATGTCCAAGTCTTCAGAGGTTTAAAGAAAAAGACAAAAGGAAAGCCTTTATGTCCTCCATCTGGGTCAACAGCTCCGATGAAGAAGCTAGTGATGAGGAAGAGGTTGTTAACCTCTGTCTCGTTGCTAAGGAGGATGGTGAAGAAGAAACCCTATCAGACTCCGAATCCATCCATGGTGATGAGGTAAGCCTAACTGATCTTCAAGATGCTTACAATGATATACATAGGGAGTTTCACAGAATGGCTAAAGCTTATCTAGTTTTAAAAAGGAAAAACAAATCACTTGAGATGACTGTGAACTCACTAAGTGATGAGCTTGCGGAAGCTAAAAGACTTCCGGAAGCGGACATCCAGGGAGATCCCCAAGTGGAACCCAACGTCCCAAGCTCAGAATGTTGCGCTAGTTGTAGTAAGATCTCTAGTGAAAGGGATAGGTTGTCCAATGCCTTACAAAAATTCACTAAAGGTTCTGAAATGCTAGATATTATTTTAATGAACCAAAGAGCTTATAGGGATAAAACTGACTTAGGCTATAAGCATAAGGAAAAGAAGTGGGCAGAACCCAAAGTGAAACCCTACTCGAAATTCTTCCATACAGCCACTGGCTACATGTCATCACCGTTTAGCTTCTGCAATTATTGCAACAGGAAGGGACACACCACATTCACCTGTAATGCCAAGAAGCATGCTCAATGAGAAGGAAGTCTCCCAAGTATTCTGGGCTGACGCCATGAGCACCGCTTGCTACATCTCAAATAGAGCTTTTATTCGCAAGGGCCTGGACAAAACACCGTACGAGTTGTACAAGGGAAGGAAGCCCAATATCAGCCACTTGAAGATCTTTGGGTCCAAATGCTACATCCATAATAACGGAAAGGTAAATTTGGGTAAGTTTGATCCGAAAGCGGATCTACAAATTTTCATAGGTTATTCTCTTAGAAGTAAAGCATATAGAATGTACAACATGAGAACTAGGACTGTAGAGGAATCTATGCATGTTGTTTTTGATGAAAACCTCTCATGGAAAAGATCCACAGAAGATGATGAAAACCTAAAGATTTCAAAACCACCATCGTCTTCACCACCCGTAGAAACACCAACAATGGATCCAAAAGAGGGTGATGATCCCATTGATGAGTCTAGAATGCAGATTGTACCAGATGAGGTACAAATGCCAACTGCTCGGAGACATCATAGGGATCATCCACTAAATCAAATAATTGGTGATGTTTCTTCTGGTGTTAGGACTAGAAGGCAAGTTCAAAATGAAGTTGAGTATGGAGCGTTCCTGTCTCAAATTGAACCAACTTCAATTGAACATGCCTTAGAAGATTGTGATTGGATCATTGCCATGCAGGAAGAACTTAATTAATTTGAAAGAAATCAAGTCTGGGAACTAGTACCTAGACCATCTCACCAATCCATAGTTGGAACCAAATGGGTTTTTAAGAACAAATTGGATGAGACTGGCCTAATTACTAGAAACAAAGCCAGATTAGTAGCAAAAGGATATAACCAAGAAGAGGGCATAGACTATGAAGAAACATTTGCTCCAGTCGCAAGACTTGAAGCCATAAGGATTCTTCTGGCCTTCGCATCCATGAAAAAGTTTAAATTATATCAGATGGATGTAAAGAGTGCCTTTCTTAATGGCTATATCAAGGAAGAGGTGTATGTTGAACAACCTCCTGGCTTTAAGGATCCTAGACACCCTAATCATGTTTTTAAATTGAGAAAAGCCTTATACGGCCTAAAACAAGCTCCACGAGCTTGGTATGAGAGACTTAGCAACTTTCTGCTAGGGAAAGGTTTCTCAAGAGGCAAACTAGATAGTACTATGTTCATACTGCATAAGGATAGGCACATGTTAGTTGTTCAAATCTATGTTGATGATATTATATTTGGAGCAACTAACGAGAAACTCTGTGAAGAGTTTTCGAAGACAATGCAGGGAGAATTTGAAATGTCAATGATGAGAGAATTGAACTTCTTCCTTGGCCTGCAGATCAAACAAAGGAAAAATGACATCTTCATTTCCCAAACAAAGTATTGTAGAGAAATCCTCATGAAATTTGGGATGGATGAATGCAAGGAGTATGATACTCCCATGAGTACCACTGCCGCTCTCGATGCTGATATAAAAGGAAGTTCTGTTAGTCAATCACTATATAGAGGAATGATAGGTTCTCTATTATATTTAACTGCTAGCAGACCTAATATACAATTTAGTGTTGGCATGTGTGCTAGATTTCAGGCCAACCCCAAGGAATCCCACCTTACATGCGTTAAACGGATTTTGAGATACCTTGAGGGAACACAAGAACTTGGTCTTTGGTATATCAGAGGTAACCAAGAATTCTTGTGGGCTTACTCTGACGCTGACCATGCAGGTTATAAAACAGATAGGAAGAACACTAGTGGCCAATGTGCCTTCCTTGGTGGCGGTCTAGTGTCATGGGCAAGCAAGAAGCAGACTTGCGTTTCACTATCATCCATAGAGGCAGAGTATATTGCTGCTGCAATTTGTTGTGCCCAGGTGCTGTGGTTGAAAAATCAACTTCGAGATCTTGGCTTAGAATTTCCAGAGGTTCCCATCCTATGTGACAACACAAGCACTATTAGCCTAGCCAAGAATCCCGTTCAGCACACAAGAACGAAGCACATTGATGTCAGACATCACTTCATTAGAGATCATGTTCAGAAGAAAGATGTCAAGGTGCAGTTTGTTCCAACCCAGCATCAACTTGCAGATATCTTTGCCAAACCTCTGGGGATTGATCAATTTGCCTACAAAAGAGGTAATTTGGGAATGGTAAACCCAAATGAAGTTTAAATCTTCATTATAAACATGTGCTTAATTGTTAAAGCCTGTAAACTATACTAACTTAGGCATCAGAGTGTCAATCTTTAGTTTTGCAGGTTCCCTTGTGATAAGATCATGTGAACTTACAATGTTAAATCTTAAGTTTCTTTTTTACATCCGGAAACACATGCACTTCCACTAGTGCATGCAGGAACAATCCCTCAGCCTGAGCAAAGATGGTATTCGCAAGCAATATTGCTATCGATAGCAAGGACAACTATTGAATCTTGGAAGGAGTAGAGTGGCTGAACGCCATTTCTTCTACTCAACGTGGGATCATGCCGCTTGTGATTGCTGCTCAGCATCCGGAAGCGTCCTTACTTAAGAATGAAATGACACGTGGCAAAAAGGTAAGCCGTTTCAGCATTAAATTTTTACGTTTCCCATGCCTTCTCACATACTCCCATTCCCACTACAAGTCCTCCACCAACCTTTGGCCCAGAACTGCCTTCTTCCGCTCCCTTCCCAAGCACCTCCCTGGCACTTGTTACTTTTGATGATGCAAAAATGGGGAGAGATAATGGTTCAAGAGCTAGCCCTAGTCTTCCAGATATACAGACATATCAAGAAGGGGCTACCCTGAGACAACCTTCACTATGGATGGACATGGACTTTGAAGCGATATGAGAAGGGCAATACAGGAATCCCTTGAGCTCGAAAGGCAAGAAAAGGAAAGGGCTGAGAGAGAGCATCTCGAGGACTTAGCCAAATTCAGAGAGGCAGCGGAAGCAGAGCTGAAAGAACTTTGGGAAAAATGTGAGGAGGGGAGTGAACAAATCAGAAGAGAGAGGAATAAAAGACATAGACCTTAGAACCAAACCCCTCATGCATTGCATATCATGCTTATCATTCTGTTGTAATCATACTTGTAATATCTTTGCTGTTTATCATGTTTGTAATGGTTTTACTTGTTATCATACTTGTAATTATTCTGCTTAATCAATGAAGTTCACTTATATGAATACTTATGTTATACTGTTATGATTTTAATTATGCTTTCATAGTTAACTATAGGTTTGTCATCATCAAAAAGGGGGAGAATGTTAGAATCTTAAGTTTTGATGAAGACTAAAATATGAAAGAACATAATGAACACTTAGGAAGAATTAGATGGAAGTTAAAAATCTTAAGTTAGAACTCAATCGGATGTAAAATCACAACCGGATGACTTAGAGCAAAAACAACGTAAGTAGCGCTTGCGAATGTAGTACACATCCCATAGCGGAAGTCAATTGAATGCTAAGTCTGAACCTAGTTAACCTAGTCTAAGTAGGATAGTTTCCCATAGCAAAAACGCTTCCCATTGCACTTGATCATATTACTCTGTTGGACTAACATTTGCGTGCAGAACTTAGAGTCACTTCCAGTAGCAAATGAGCATCCGATAGTGAACACTCTTTGTGTTACACATACTTGGACTAACACTTGCAGAACGAAGCACTTACTTTCGGTAGCCAACATCTATCCGATAGCAAGTACAAGAGTCAGAGACCGTACAAGTGCTCAGATGTCAGAATTGCTTTTGTCAGAGCAGTATTGTCAGAGCTAGTTTTCATAGCAAAGCAACTAAAGCATAAGTCAACCTTGTCAAGCATTAATGAGCATTAATGAGGACAACGGTAACAAGGTTTAACGGCTATATTCAAACGGACTTATTGCCACTCAAGCATCTGGTGTATTAGTGGCTGCTATAAAAGGAACAACTTCATCATTTATGAAGTAGAGCGAACAATCGAGCATAACTCACAAAAGCAAAGAGCATTCAAGCATAATACCCACTTAAGAAAGTTCAAGAGAGCACTTAATACCTTGAGAGTTATTCTTATTGTACTCATCTTGTACTCTTTGTATTTAAGTCTCTATATTTATTGAGAGCATTCATTGTACTTAAGTGTTTATCACAATCTGTTCATTAGTTAACTTTGTAGTAAATCCTTTTTGTAAAGGTTGAACCCTTGCAAGTAGTAAGGGGGAGTAAGTTAGGTTGCAAGTGAGCCCGTAAAACTTGTGGTTGTAAGGTTGCAAATGAGCCCGTAAAACTTGTGGTTGTAAAGGTTTCAGGTGAACCCGTGTTAAAACCTGTGAATTAGTGGAACTCAATCAAGGGATTGTGAACTGGACGTAGGTCAAGAGTTAGACCGAACCAGTATAAAAGAATTTCTGTTTGTCTTTATTTTTATATTGTTTTTGTAGCACAATTCACCCCCCTCTTGTGCATCCTCACTTTCATCATCCAGAGTTCAAGTACAACATCTTTACTTTCTTAACTATATGAATTCTGACTTTGAACAATTTTTCTATCACATGATTATGCATCCGCTATCATTTATCATTTGATCTCATTTTTTATGTATAGAAGAAGTTTGATCTGATATCGTTGAAGAACTGCAGGAAAGGATGCAAGAATTAAACAAAACACTTTGAAGTGTTTTGTAGCTGAAGAGGCTCTAAAGCATCTTGAATTGGCGTAACCATAGGCAGATGCAAAAGCTCAATATCTGTCAGAAAAGCTTGCTGCAGGTCTGATTTTGTTTGTTCATCCATAAAAGTTGATGAGTTTGTTCGTATGTGCTTTAAATAAGGATCATTGGGAAACTCAAATTCCTGCATCACTAGAATATCACAATACATTTTCCAGTATGAATGATCATACCTCATTTTCCCTCCTTGCAGTTATCAGATTTTATAATCAAAGAGATATGTAAATGCTTTTGTGGCTGCTGCTGTCATATATGAAAAACAAAGATATCTCTTGAGTGACAAATCTCTTTTGACAGGAATCTTCTTTGGAAAGATGTGGTTGAGTATTAAAAATAGAATATAATGTATGTGTGTGTCTTACCCCTAATCTTGCATATGTAAGCTCTCCTCTGGAAGGCCCTGAGGTTTATAGAGAGATGGCTGAAAAGAATATCAAGGTTCTATACAAGACAGAAGAGATGGCTAAAAAGAATATCAAGGTTCATATGTAAACCATATTTGGTGTGATATGAATTGATGGGTTTTTTTTCGCTACCACATCTCAGTATTTGTTTGCTTTACAGGTTCATATTGGCAAAAGGATTTTTTGGCAAAACAAGTAATAGGTTCATTGTAAATGATTCTAATACATCTTTTTGTGCTGGATGTTACTATCATGAATGCAAACATGGCAAAAGGCTTTTTGAAATAATTAAAAACAAACCAGTGGTCTACTTTCCTTATGACATTTGAATAATCAAATTGAATGCACAATTTGATCTTATTCTAAATAAATATTCATGCTAATGTTGTATCTACTGTTTTTCATTTTACATTGTCCTAAATAAAAAATTGGAATTGAGTTAATCTCAGAACTCAATGAACCTGGTGTAAGGCATAGAGGCATGGTATTGGTTGAGCTGACACGGTCAAAAAACAAGTGAATTAGAATCTCACAGATATATTGATGTTGCAGGTGAATTAAATTAAAATCAGGGAGTACTTTGCAAGCATACATAGGAATGGAACAATGTGTCTACTTTGCATTGAGTTTTTCAATTACCATGGATTTCATTGCGCAACGTATGCGACAGTGAGTTGATCACAAGAGCAGTTGAGATTGAAAAATGTTATGTTTATCTTCATAATGATAAAGTGTAATTCTTTACATATAAGTTTGTTCCCATGCGTTGCACAGGCAGTTTATGAAAACTGTGTTTGCACAATTTTATCTAAAGAACTTAGTTAAATAAATATAATGATTCTCTTCATCTGTCAAGGCTTATTATTCTAACCGCGTGAAGCGCGGGAAACACATATCAGTTGCATTAGTCAATAGCTTACTAATACTAATTTTTACCACTTTTTATGCTTCTAGGTATTCCTACAGTGTCTTCATTAAGTAAGGCCAATTTTAGGTGAACATCTTCCTATTCTTGATAGATTAGTAACTTGAAATTATTGCTACATGCAGCCTATATTTGTTTTATGCTAGCCGCGCATCGCGCGGGAGTGAAATGACTAGTTATAATAACTTCGTGAAGTTTAAACTTATAAAAAATATTTTTTTTTCTTTATAAAATCAACCGGAATCTTTTCATTAATTGATTAAGAGATAAGCTCTTATTTTTTGGCCAACAGAGTTAAGCTCTTATTGATATAATGATAGAAGACAACCGACATTTTTTTTTCAAAAGGACAACAGATCAAATGAAAACTTAGTAAACAATGTAAGTATGTACTCGATCAGTAAGTCATACAAATCTAACAGGGGAATACTGTTGTGTGAAACTAAATGGCACATTGCTATGCCTTTTCAAAGTTTGTGCAAAATATTGTGCAGTTTTCATTTATATTCACATGTTCTTTAATATGAAATTAAGTTAATTTTTTTATCAAAGAAGTGAAGTAGAATATTACAATATAATCTATATATTACATGCAATTAGATTGTACATTAGTTTAGAATGGAAATTTGTTTTGAAATGGAGGAAGTATATTTTTTAAGGCTAAAATATACTTTTAGTCCTTTATGTTTGCATCAAGTTTCAATTTAGTCCTTTATGTTTGGAAAGTACACTTTTAGTCCTTTTTTGTTAACACCATTATTTTAGTCCATTTCGTCCTTTAACTAAAATGATACTTTTCAAACATAAAGGACTAAATTGAAACTTGATGAAATTATAAGGGAGCAAAAGTATATTTTAGTCTTTTTTAAAATTAATCCTTTCAACCCATAATTTTCTATATTTACATAATGGTTTTGTTTAAATTACTCCTTTTAACCCAAATTTTTTTACATTTACATAATGGTTTCAATTCCCATTGGGCTCGGGTTTGGGCCATAATCTACTAAGTGGGAACCCAATATTTACCTTCATATGATGTGGGACATATTCAATGCAACCAACCCAAGATTGTTTAAATGGTGTTTCAACTTACTCAACAGAGATAACTTGTAAGCTATATATAACCATTATATCATGTTGGTAAGGGCAAATTAATTGCTACGAAGAAACAAGTAGACATTGGATGACACTTTCTTATAAGACAATACATTTGACTTCTCTGTATCAAACAAATCAAAGGCAATGACTTGCCAACCAGGAAAAATTATTATAGTTGAAAGATTAAAGAGGAAAACTGCCGACATCACAATAAACCTGAAAACAAACAACCAGGGCATACAAATAAATACAAAACTTTTACTGCTGATGATATATTACTGCATTACTGCCTGCGAACCCATATCATCCTCCATGTGACTGACATCATTTTAACACCACAGTAGAAACATATGCGAGAAATTGTTCATCTTGTTCCAGTTTAGCCATGTCCTGCTCTGTGAGGCTAACATATGCTTCAATGCCACCACCTGACTTAGTGTCTTTAAAGGTTACCACATTCTTAAATTTCCATGTAGGCGGTCCCACCCACGTTGGGTTCCCCCAACCAAAATCAACCTCATAGATAGGAAACCTGCACAACGAAGTGAAACCAAACACAACAAGTTCTTTTGCCTCATACTCATTTGATCTATCCATTTTTTCTTTCTTTTGATTATTAGGGTCCCATTCTTCAGCTTTCCGAAGCTTCACAATAAAATCATTGTTCACTTTATTTAGCTCCTCTCTTAACTTCCTTCCCAAGTCATGACATTTTCCTTTCTCATCTAATGTTGGAAACGTTTTCATCGTCCAGTAATAGTTTCCAAATGCATATTCCGGTAATGTAGGTTCCATTCTCGGGCGTAGATTCGCTGTCCAAGCAACTAAATGAATCTTCTTTATCTTTTCTTCTTCCTTGGTGGCTGCAATAAACCTTGTCCATATGAAAGTTGACAACACTTCCACTCTTGAAGGTGGTTTTTGTCCTTCCAAAGTCTTCTCCACTCTAAGAGATTCAATTGCATTTGCTTCAAATACAAACCTCTTGCACACGATCATGTCCTTCGCCACAATACCATCGGGGTCATACCCCAACATGTTTTTTGGTGGGAAGAGTGTGGATGATTGAAAGTGTGTCATGACTTGTACTGGTTCGCCACGTGTCATGGCGGCCCAGCTCTTGACAAACTGAAAGTATGACAAAGCATCAGCGATCTTGTGTGAGATACATACTCCTATGGCTATTCCACCACATTCAAAGACATTAAACTGGACACCTAGGACTGTGTCAACTTGTTCATCCATTTCAAATGGAAGTAGTTTGCTGACGTCAGCTGGAGAGGGGTTGTCAGTGACGTGGCTGATGAGGTGGCACTTAACGTTAGTTTCGACAAAAGGGACGCCCTCATCGGAGCAATCTACAATTAAGTTATTCTTTTTGAGTCTTCCAGCGAGGGGATAATAATGGGTCAAGAGTTGAGATAATGATTTCTTGAGGCGTTCGGAGATGTTGACGATGTTTGATTTTTGGGAAGAGTCGAAGAAATATACCATAGAATTGTTGACCTGTGGAGTTAATTGGTCAAGGAAGGAGAGATTGTAGCAGCGTAAGTGTTGGGGTGTAGGAGACGAAGGTTTTACTATTTGGTTGGAGATGACTTCCACTTCTAGTCTCATTTTCTCAGTGTGCTGCTTCTCTTTCTCTCTATATAGTGTAATTTGTTTGAGTTATTATTGTCCTTGAGCAATTCATTACCCTTTCATCGCTATTTATATGGCTAACTCTATTATTTGTATTTTTCTATTTGAAGAAAACGGTGGATTTCGTGTTATGAAAAATATTAGATATAGTTGACAAAAATAACAATATGAGATATGGTTTATGAGGGTGAAGTTGCGTGCACTAATCGCCATCTTTTGGATAATTTTTAGGAAAACTTGTATATATGAGAGGGTCACTTTGGTGACTTGCACATATATCTCGTTTATAGAATATATTGATATTGAAGATATGACTTACTAAACGACAAAAAATTAAGTAAGTCCATTCAATGGATTCTCGGCACCACCACAATGAATCATTGCTGCTGGTCTTACAAATAACACATTTTGTTGCCATGAAAATGTTTTCATGTCGTGTAGAATCAGTTATACTTAAAAATTTCCATATGTTTTTTTTTTTGCCATACATATTCATCTTGAAAATGGCAGACATTTTCTCCTGTTGGAAATGCTTATTTTTCCCTTAAGCCCTCTTATGGGTTCAGTTATTTTTTTATGAAGTTTCCATTGTATTTTCAACTATACATACATGTTTATCTTTGAAATGCCTTCATATGTATTCAAAGTATATTTAACTTAATAAAAGAAATTTACATATTAATCTTACAAATGAAATATATGGGGCTAGATTAGTGATAAGTGAGTGTTAGCCCTTTTCTTGAAAATAGGGTTAAAGAACATTTTATGAGTATACTATTATCTAAGTTGTAGTTGGCACAACTGACAATATAGAGGGTTAGAATAACCGATTGATGTTTTAATTAGGTGTGCTATATATGGTCAAAATCATCTATTCATCTATTATTTTGCAAGGAGTAGTTAGTTGTTGACATGTGGAAAATGAAGTATACTAGCTATGTTCAATGAAAGCCATGTGGAAAATGAAGTATACTAGCTACTTCAAGGTTAAAAAGCATTATTTTACCGACAAACTATTACCTTAGTTGTAGCTGACATAATTGAAGATCAAAATGTTTGAAATAACCAATGGACAATTTAACCAGTGGAATAATCACTAAAAGAAAAATTGTCCCCTCTCATGGTTCTAAGAACTGGTCACGTTTTGTAGACATAATGTCACAGTTCTTTAGAAAAAATCATGTAATTTCATTTTTTTTTAAAAAAAATTATATATGTTTAGTTTTTTAAGAAAATTAAAATATAAAAGCTTTATTTTAATATGGATTTAGCTTCTTAGAATTTTTCATTATAGATTTGACAATAATCTATGATCTCAGACAATATTTCAAAATTAAATTAAATATTGAATAGCCGCAAATTCACAATAAAAGGAGAGATCTGCCCCCACCCATATCTAGCCTCCTTAAGTCGAGCTTTACATATAAATGTTCTTATAATATTTTCAAAATCCAAATAAATATTAAATTAAATTCAAGATTATAATAAAAAGAAATATTTAACTATATGGCAGGCATTAAACTAAATTTAATATAGAATCTACTAAGTCCTTGATTTTTATAATAAAATTAAATGTCAATGTCATGGATTTTACCTCACATTTTAAAGAAAAATATTGCCTGAAATTTCCGTGACAAGATTTTACGCCACATGATTTTCCCACAACATTGTGGTTACATGATGATACTCAAACATTTTACAGATAGATGAGTGATACTCCCTTTATAACGTTTCTCTGTATAATTTTGTGAACAAAATTTACCACTACAAAAGAAACATCGTTTAGCTGCGCAAGCATTTCGGCGTTTACAAATAAACGTGGGTAAAAAAGGCGCGAAGTTTGCACAACTTTTCACACGTTTACGTACCGGTTTTTATGTCACAAAAAATACCACCAAAGGTTTTTATAAAAAAATGCACATCGGCATTTTTGAAACACTGGTATGCGGGGTCATTAAAAAAATAAAAAAAAAAACCCACATACTGGTGTTCTTTCAAACGCTGATATGCAGGAGGAGGGGTGATGATTAAAAAATAATAAAAACCCCCGCATACTGGTATTTTTGAAACATTGGTATGTTGGTGTCATTAAACAACAATAAAAACCCTGCATACCGGCGTTTTTAAAATGCTGTTATGCAGGGGTCATTGAAAGTAATAAGAAATCCCCGCATACCAACGTTTTTGAAACGCCGGTATGGGGGAATCATTAAAAAATAAAAAAAAACACCGGTATGCGGAGGTCATTAAAAAATAATAAAAATCTCTGCATACCGGTGTTTATGGAACGTTGGAATGTGGGAAGTTATTATTTTATTCAGAAATCTCACATATTGGCGTTTTAATAAACACTAATATGTGAGAAAAACCAGCGTTTTTGTGAACATAGCGGCATTTAATAAATGCCGCTTGTAGCGCCCGAAAAATTATTTAAATTAAGATGTAAAAATGGAGCCGCCACTAAAATTTTTAAAAAGGATATTTTGGAAAACCTTTATAAAATAATAAAAATAAAAATAGGGTTCGGGAGTCGATTGTGCGTGGGGAAGGTGTTAGGCACCCCACAACACCCGTTTAAGAGAACGGTTACCCTAAGTTACTTATTTAAAAATAAATATGACCTTAATTTTAATTTTATTTTAAATTACAAAGAGAAATCAATATATACAAATAAAAATAAAAATAAAAAAAAATAATTTTTACATTTTTGGACTTGACCTAGGATTTAACCTAGGGCTACGTACCCTTAAGGGATCAAAGCCCACGTAGTTCGGGTAGAAATGAGTGTCACTTGATTTGTGTTTTTTAGGAAAATGATTTTTTTTTTATTTTTGAAAATAAGTTTTATATTTGGTTGGTGTTTTTTATTCAAGAAAAGCCCATAGTTTATTAGAAAATATATTTCTTGAAATGTGTTGGATTAAACTTCCTGAGGAGATTTAATATCTCTCATGGAAGAATAATCATTCATGATTGAGGAGGTTGTAAAAACCTTCACACAACATGAACACTATTTTGAAAATAATTTAATTATTTTTTTGACAATTGTTTTAATTTTATTGGAGTTGATTTATTTGAGAAAAAGAAATTATTCACAATAACGTACCAAGCAATGATCAAATATCAACATGGTAGAAGAAGGAGATAGGGAGAATTCATACCTTTAGATGCATACAAGTGTGTGTCATCACATGTGTAGCCCCTTTTCTAATATTTTTTTCTATGGAGCCTCTCACTGCCTCTTTTCTTTTCTCTAAAAACCTAGTTTTTTTCTCTAAATGCTTTCTCCAAAAAAATGCTCCCCCTCTATGCTCTCTTGCACTAACTTATATAGGCCACCACTCTAGGGTTTGCCTCTTTAATTCATTTATGTGATCAATCAAATTACCATGATGATAATTCAATCAAATTTGATGAGTGCATCATTATTTCCTTTCATTGTCTTATTCCTTTGAAAACTTTCCTATTTATCACAATCAAATCAAATTTCTATTGATTACCACATTATTGTGATTATAATTTGTTTCCATTTTATTTTCTAATTCAAATCATCATATTTGACTCTTATACAATTTGAATTATGCTTCCCTTATAAGAAAGAAATCAAGAGAGCATATCTTTATTATTTTTTTTAGTTTTTATTTATTTTTTTCATTTTTTACTTTTTTTATATTTTTTTAAATTTAGTGGGGTCCGGACAAAATAGGGTGTTTACAGTTGCTCCTCTTTACTTGCTTGTAGCTAAGAAGAGTGAACTTCCTTTCTATGAAGCAAGTAAAGATAAGAACACTTATTTTGTCTGGTCCGACAACAGACGCAAGTAAGTAGGACCAGGATGCCTTTGGAAACCATGAAAGGATAGGCAAAATAAAGTTCACATGCCCCTCTTTACTTGTTCATAGAAAAAGAAACGAGACAAACTGTCTTCAAAGGATGGAGTCAATTCAGACTTTAAAAGAATGGTGCCTGCCGCTACAGGGCTTTTAAAGAATTGTGTCATCTGTTACTGGGCTTTGAAAAGAATGGTGTCTGCCGATAAAGGGCTTTGAGGGTGACTGCCGCTACAGGGCTTTGAAAAGAATTGTGCCAGCCGTCACTGGGCTTTAAAAAGAATTATGCCTGGCGATACAGGGCTTTGATGGTACCTGCCGCTACAGGGCTTTGAAAAGAATTGTGCCAGCCGTTACTGGACTTTGAAAAGAATGGTGTCTGCCGCTACAGGGCTTTTAAAGAATGGTGCCTGCCGATACAGGGCTTTTAAGGTGCCTGCCGTAACAGGGCTTTGAGAAGAATTGTGCCAGCCGGTACAAGGATTTGAAAAGGATGGTGCCTGCCGTTACAGGGCTTTTAAAGAATGGTGTCTGCCGATACAGGGCTTTATATGGGTGCCAGTCGTTACTGATCTTCGGGGTGCCTGCCGCTACAGGGCTTTGAAGGGATGTCAGCCGCTACTGAGCTTGGGGGTGCCTGCCGCTACAGGGCTTTAAAAAGGTGCTAGCCGTTACTGGGCTTCGGGGTGCCTGCAGCTACAGGGCTTTAAAGGGGTGTCAGCCGTTACTGGGCTTGGGGGTGTCTGCCGCTACAGGGCTTTAAAAGGGTGCGAGCCATTACTGAGCTTCGGGGTGCTTGCCGCTACAAGGCTTTAAACGGGTGCCAGCCGTTACTGGGCTTCGGGGTGCCTGCCGCTACAGGGCTTTGAAGGGATGTCAGCTGTTACTGGGCTGCGGGGTGCCTGCCGCTACAGGGCTTTGAAGGGATGTCAGTCGTTACTGGGCTTTAAAGGGGTGCCAGCCATTACTGGGCTTTAAGGTGTCTGCCGCTACAGGGCTTTAAAGGGGTGTCAGCCGCTACAGGGCTTTAAAGGGGTGCCTGCCGCTACAAGGCTTTCAAGGGATGTCATCCGTTACTGGACTTTGGGGTGCCTGCCGCTATAGGGCTTTCAAGGGTGCCAGCCGTTACTGGGCTTGAGGGTGCCTGCCCCTACAGGGCTTTAAAGGGGTGTCAGCCGTTACTGGGCTTCGGGGTGCCTGCCGCTACAGGGCTTTGAAGGGGTGCAAGCCATTACTGGGTTTCGGGGTGCCTGCCGCTACAGGGCTTTGAAGAGATGTCAGCCGTTACTGGGCTTTAAAGGGGTGTCAGCCGTTACTGGGCATTGGGGTGCCTGCCGCTACAGGGGTTTAAAGGGGTGTCACCCGTTACTGGGCTTTGGGGTGCCTGCCGCTACAGGGCTTTGAAGGGCTGACAACCGTTACTGGGCTTTGGGGTGCCTGCCGCTACAGGGCTTTCAAGGGTGCCAGCCGTTACTGGGCTTGAGGGTGCCTGCCGCTACAGGGCTTTAAAGGGGTGTCAGCCGTTACTAGGCTTCGGGGTGCCTGCCGCTACAGGGCTTTAAAGGGGTGTCAGCCGTTACTGGGCTTTGGGGTGCCTGCCGCTACAGGGCTTTAAAGGAGTGTCAGCCGTTACTGGGCTTTGGGGTGTCTGTCGCTACAGGGCTTGAAAGGGGTGCCAGGCGTTACTGGGCTTTGGCGTGCCTGCCGCTACAGGGCTTGAAAGGGGTGCCAGGCGTTACTATGCTTTGGAGTGCCTGCCGCTACAGGGCTTAAAAGGAGTGCCAGCCGTTACTGGGCTTTGGAAAGAATTATGCCTGCCGCTACAGGGCTTTGAAAAGAATGGTGCCTGCCGCTACAGGGCTTTTAAAGAATTGTGCCAGCCGTTACTGGGGTTTGAAAAGAATGTTGCCTTCCACTACAAGGCTTTAAAGGAGTGTCAGCCGTTACTGGGCTTTGGAGTGTCTGCCGCTACAGGGCTTTAAAGGGGTGATAACGAGGACTTTGCTCTGCCCCTTGCTCATGATGTTGATAAAGTGCTGATGCATATGATGGCACTTGAGACGAAAGTGATAATGATAATGATGATGACTGATGATGATATAAAATGTGAAGTGTGTCATGAATGATGATGATGTAGAAAGTTGAACATGTCATGAATGATGATGACAATGATGGAGAAGGCTAAACATGTCATGAATGATGATAACAATGATGGAGCCCTGAATAGGATGTATGACAACTAAGGTATAGTGTTGTGACATTAAACACACATTGCCAATATAAAGTGCTGATGCACGCATATGATGACACTTGAGATAAAAGTGATAATGATGATGAACGATGATGATATACAAGGTTGAGTACATCATGAACGATGAGGATGTAGAAGGCTCAACATGCCATGAATGATGATGATGTAGAAGGCTGAACATGTTATGAATGATGATGACAATGACGGAGCCCTAAACAGGATGGATGACAACAAAGGTATAGTGATGTGGCATTAAACACACATTGCCCCAGATGATGGGTGCAAGCACTTCGATGAGCATGCTAAAAATGCCCCTAATATGAAGTCCAAATGAAGGTGATGAATATTTGTGATCTTAAGCACATGATGACTCAAAAATGCAAGCCAATGACGACGAGTCTTAAACAATGAAGAAGATATCGACCAAATGATGACACTGATTGTCATGTAATGTTATGTTATGTATGTGGCGGTCTTCCAAAATGAGAACGAAGATATTAACAGTGATGCGATCTTAATGAGGGTGATCATGAAGTGATGCCTGGGGATGAGGATGAGTAGACTTACTAGCGATGTTGCTTTCTTAGTCAATGAACAAGACATCAACCAAATAACGACATTGATGGTTGTGTGATGCTAAATATGTGGTGGTCTACCAAAATGAGACCGAAGATGGTAATGGTGATGAGATCCTAATGAGGATGAACATGAAGTGACGATGGGATGATGATGAGTAGGCTTACCAGCAACGTTGCTTTTTTAGTCAATGAACAAGGCATCAACCAAATAATGACATTGATGGTGATGTAATGCTAAGTATGTGGTGGTCTGCCAAAATGAGACCAAAGATGGTAATGGTGAGGATGATATGATGTGACCTAATGAGGATGAGCATGAAGTGATGCATGGGGATAATGATGAGTGGAATGGACTTTCCCTTAATCGAAACTCATGAGTTCAATTAAGACATTTTTAAGGTTGCTGACCCTAAAGAAACGAGATTTCAAGCGTGATTCTCATAATTTTGCATTTGCCTCAGCCTAACAAAAGTCCTTGAAAGTTCCTACTGAGGCGATGTATGATACGATCACAATATAAACTTCAAACTTGCCCCTCCATAATTGAAATTACTCACAAAATATTTTAAGGAGGATAATGGTATATATATGTAAGACCTATTGGCATTGATCAATGAAATGACTTTAAAGTTACAATTTCTTTCTTGTTAAATTCATTGTCAAGAATGACAATATTTTCTCTTTTCGCTCTATCTTCATTTATAATGCTTGCATAGTTCAAATACTTTTTGGACTTTATTTAACAATGTCAATGTTGTCCAATGAAGTGGATGCATGGCAATAGAACTGGGGAGAATCCCCATGTTCTAATTTGGTTGTCTTTACTGAATAAAAGGCATGTATTGTTCGGCCTATATGAGAAGTACTGTGAAAGAATCATATGCCATGTGAAATGAAGAATAAGATCGAAATGAGATATTTCCCCGTTGTCAAATGTTTGGGGAACAATGTGTGAGCACAGTGAAATCTTTGAGATTTTAACACACAAGTCACATGAATAGAGGATCAAAATTGCTATTAAAATCATGTTATGCACCTTGAGTTAGATAGCATCTAGGTAAAGTGTTTAACAAGAATGCAATGCCCCAATGATTTTCCTCACATGGTATAGTGTTTACTCTCATCACTCAGTGTTTGAAGGTTAGTGTTTGCTCTCAATATCCAAGTTATCCAATTCCTTTCCATAGGCTTGGCAATAATCTAATTTCTTCATCAACCTAAGATTCAAATGCATATATAGATCATAAGAACTTTCAATAGGTTAGGACATGGGAATAAGATACAAGGAGAAGATGACAGATGAAATTGAGGTGAATATTCAAGATGAATATGAAGCAAATGAGGATTCGAGCAAGTGTACACTCCAAAAACTTAGTACATAGGAGGATCTTGGAGAGCTTTATTTCTTTTCTTTTCTTAGCTCTAACTTTTGCCTAAGCTGACCTATTAGGTTGTCAATTTAGCGAGCTTTTTTTTGTGCTCTCCCTCTTTTGAAGCTTTAATTTTTGCCTAAGTCACCCATTTGGGTTTTCAACTTAGCGAGCCTTTTTGTACTTCTCTCTCTTTTTTTAAAGCTCTAATTTTTGCTTAAGTTGCCCATTTGAGTTTTCAACTTATCGAGTTTTTGGAGCTTTTTATAAGCTCCAATTTTTGCCTAAGTCACCCATTCGAACTTCTTCTTTTTTTTTGTTCTAACTTTTGCTTGAGCCGCCCTTTCAGGTTTTCGGCTCAGCGAGTTTCTCTCCTTTTTTTTTTCTTTTTTTTATCTCTAACTTTTGCCTGAGCCGCCTTTTCGGGTTTTCGACTCAGCGAGCTTATCTTCTCTTTTTTTCTTTTCTTCTTTTTTTTGCTCTAACTTTTGCTTGATCAGCCCTTTCGGGTTTTCGGCTCAGCGAGCTTCTCTCCTTTTTTTCTTTTTTTTCTCAAACTTTTGTCTGAGCCGCCCTTTCGGGTTTTCGGCTCAGCGAGCTTCTCTCCTTTTTTTTCTTCTTTTTTTTGGCTCTAACTTTTGCCTGAGCCGCCCTTTCGAGTTTTAGCTCATCGATCTTCTCTCCTTTTTTTAGCTCTTCTTCTTCTTCTTCTTCTTCTTCTACAACTTTGTGAAGTCTAAACTTTTTTTTAAAGAGAGTATTCTTACAACAAAATGACCTCCATGATGGTAGAAATGTGCACATGTACCATCACTAAGAAAATTGAGTAATTGTAAGGATAAAATGTACCCCAGAATGTAAGGAAGATATTTGGTGAATGGATACGAAAGGAATGTCATAGAGTTGAAAATAGATGAAAATGTGGCTCTTAGATTTGATGGAAAAATGAAAGTTTTAATCTTTTCTATATCAAGCAAATTCACCTTTAAGTTTTAGTTTGAAAAAGATATATGTCAAGTTCTAGATTGGTAAAGGATAAGTGGAACACACATTAAAATGAAATAATATCTGTAGGCTCAAATCCTCACATGGCTTATGTAATCTGAAAGTGAGGATGCACAAGAGGAGGGGGTGAATTGTGCTACAATGTAAAACTTATAAAATAAAACTGACACAAATTCTTTTATACTGGTTCGGTCCAACTCTTGACCTACGTCCAGTTCTCAATCCCTTGATTGAGTTCCACTAATCTACAGGTTTTACAAACGGGTTCACCTGCAACCTTTTACAACCACAAGTTTTCTGGGCTAACTTGCAACCTTTACAACCTAACTAGCTCCCCCTTACAACTTGCAAGGGTTCAACCTTTACACGAAAGATTTACAACTAAGTTCACTTAATGAACAGATTGTGATACTCACTTAAGTACAATATATGCTCTCAATAAATGTAGAGACTTAACTACAAAGAGTACAAGATGATAACAGAAGAATAACTCTGAAGGTGTTAAGAACTCTCTTGAACTTTTAATGCTTTCTGGATATTCTATGAGTATTATTCTTTGAATGCTTGATTGTTCAGTTCTTGTTCGGTGCCTTCATAAATGTTGAAGTTGCTTCTTTTATAGTATCCTCTCATACTCCAAAAGTTTGAACGGCAATAAATCCGTTTGCATATATCCGTTATTCCCATGTTACCGTTGTCCTCATTAATGCTCATTAATGCTAAGCAGGGTTGACTTGTTTTATCTCTGAAAAGCACCTCTGACAACAATGCTCTATTAAAAAGCAACTCTGACAACACTGCTCTGTCAAAAAGCAACTCTGACTTCTGGGCACTTGTACGTTCTGACTCTTGTACTTGCTATCGGATTCGTTTATACTATCGGTAGTCCAAGCTTCGTTCTGCAAGCTTTAGTGCAATTGTGTAATACAAGAGTGTTTGCTATCGGATGCACTTTTGCTATCGGAAGTAGAAGCTTTGATCTGCAAGTGTTAGTTCTAAGAAACGCAGAGCAAAGAGCGTTCACTATCGGAAGCTCATTTGCTATCGGAAGCGAGATCAAGTTCTGCACACAAATGTTAGTTCAACAGAGTAATATATAATCAAGTGCAATGGGAAGCATTTTTGCTATGGGAAGCAATCCTACTTAGACTAGGTTATATAGGATCAGACTTAGTGTTAAATTTACTTCCGCTACCGGACGCATGCTACATCCGCAAGCGTTAGTCACGTTGTTTTTGCTCTAAGTCATCCGGTTGTGATTTTACATCCGATTGTATTCTAACTTAGGATTTTTTAACTTCATCCAATTCTTCCTAATTCTTCCTAAGTGTTCATTATGATCTTTCATATTTTAGTCTTCATCAAAACTTAAGATTCTAACATTCTCCCCCTTTTTGATGATGACAAACCTATAGCTAACTATGAATTCATAATCAAAATTAAAACAGTAAAGCACAAGTATTCATATAAGCGAACTTCATTGATTAAGCAGAGTAATTACAAATATGATCAAAAAGTATTATAAACGTGAATACATCAAAACAACAAAGATATTACAAGTATGATGAAAAGGATGTAAAAAGAAAAATGATATGTTATGCTATGCATGAGAGGTTTGGTGTGGTTCTAAAGCTTATGTCTTTTGTTCCTCTCTCTTCTGTTTAATTTATGCTCCTCATCAACCTTATCCCACATCTCCTTCAGCTCTGCCTCTCTGATTTGTGCAAGGATCTCTTGATGCTCTCTCTCAGCCTTTTCCTTTCTTATCCTTTCGACCTCAAGAGAGTCTTCAATTGCCCTTTTTAGATCCGCAGCTTCATTCATCCCAATTGGCTGCCCTGAAGCTGAGTCCTCCAGAGTAATAGTTCCAGAAGGAAGATGAATGTTTTTGATCTTGACCATCCATGCTGGGTAGTTAGGATCATGAGACAAGTCTTCCTTTCCTTTCCCTTTCCCTTTTGTTTTTGCAGCCTGAGCGTTAGCTCTCATAGCATCCAGTTCTTGAACTTGGTGGAAAGTGAGGTTGTTGGTCCCGAAGTAGTCAAACTCCTCTTGATTCAATTCTTCTATCTCTAACTTTACTTCGACCTCAGGTGGAAAGGCTTCATCATCTTTCTGGGCTTGCTCAGTCATGAAGGGAATCCGAGTCTCAGAAGCTTCCTCCGGTTGAGGCACTGTCTCAATCACAATCTCATCTAGAGCCGCTATGGACTCTTCTTCACTTTCCTCTGATGAGAGTGCTCTGGGAGGAGGAGCGACCCTTTTCCTTGTTGTCCTCTTAAACCTTCTTCCTCTAATGAAGGAAGCTGCAGGAGTGACAGGTGTTGCGCTTGAGGCAGGAGTCGGAGCTGGTGCAGAGGGTGGAATGGGTGTAGCAATGACAATCGGTGGATGCGTCGGCCTCTTCAACCCATACTTCTGACTCAGATGATCCAGAAGGTTGTTTGTAGACTTAGGTGCAGAAGGTTGAGACCTAAGGGGAACGTCCTCAGGCTCAGAGGGTTGCACAGACAGCACTATTTGCTTGTTTGCTTGATGGCTTGTGGATGCTGCCGTCTGTTGGTGCATGAAATGGATAGCTTGGCCGCGAATGAAGGTTTCAGCTTGGCGAGCCTGTTCCATGTCCATCGCTCTTCTGAGTGCAGCTGCGACGTCCACATCAATCCACAGGGGCGGCTGCCTCAGTGTATCTCCCCCCCTTTTCATCAAAAATGGAGAGAGCCAGGGAGGAATTGGTGGAGGGGATAGATGGGGGCGGTTCTGGGCCATATCTTGGGGGAGGAGGGGGGTGATGAGTCATGGTCATCATTGTCAGATGGAGATGAGTGGTGAGAGTGGTTGGGGGAGTGGTGAGGAGAGTCATTTAGTGGGGGATCCTGGTGTGAGGGACTGGGTGGAGGTGCAGGAGGATGGTTATCTGGGTTGTGTGGGGGACTGGGTGGAGGTGGAGGTGGAGGAGGGTTAACATCTGGGTTTTGTGGGGGACTTGGTGGAGGTGGAGGAGGAGGAGGGTTAACATCTGGGTTGTGTGGGGGACTTGGTGGAGGTGGAGGAGGAGGAGGAATATCTGGGTTAGGTGGGGGTTGTTGACTCGCCAGAAGCAGGTCCAACTTGCCTTCAACACGGGCAAGCTGAGCTTCGATGTGCTTGACCCTATGATGTATCTTCCGGAAGCTTCTGTCAACTTGTTCTTGGAAGGGAGCCATTAGGGCATCAGGCAGCCTGAACACCAACTCTTCAATTACATCAGACAGGAGAACACGATTGGCACCAGCAGCAGCTGCTCTTGGACCACGAGTAGTGCTTTGACCAGGCTGAGGGTGGGAGTCTACTTCCTGATCCCCAGCGCCAGAGGTGGAAGGCTGTGTGTTGTGGGATGCACTTCCTCCTCTTGAACCGGATCTGGAAGCCCTTGATGGTTTGTCATAGGATACTCCCATCTTACCCAAGTTCTTGGAGTCCATGGGCAGGCACTTCCTGTTGTACACTCCCTCAGTGGACTGGATGTTGAACTTCTCCAAGAGGAAGGCAATCAGCTGGGGGAAGGGAAGAGAGGCATTCTCCTTCTTTGTCTTTCCATCAACCCATCTGAGGAGCTCCATTGAGATGAGTTGCCCAGGGTTGATGGGCTCCTTGCGTAGAAGTCTAGGCAGCCAGGGATTGTCAAGCTGGGTGAACTCACTGAAGTTGCCACCCTTGTGGGTCATGATCCGCGAGTAGATGTACTGGATGACTCGCTTGGTATCATGCATCCCAGAAACCTTCTTCCCATCTGTCCCATAAGCTTCTGCTAGTTGATCTGTGGAGAAGCGCCTGTGATACTTCCATTTGTTCAAGTCTGGGTTCGTGATTCCCAGGAGTTGATTGATGATTCTCCAATCAAACTCGATGTGTCTTCCCCTTACTGTTGCAGAGAAGTCAACGCGAGCAACCAAACTTTCGGTCTGTGATACCTCCCTTCTCTTCACCTTTGCAGAGAGGGACTGGTAGAAGACGCGAAGAACATTGATGTTGTAGTTGTTCTGAATTCCCAGCCAGTTCATGTAGTTCCCCAGGCTGTCACTCAAATCATAACCCAGTTTTTTCAGAAGCCCCAGGTTGACATAGATGCCGTTGGTCAAGTAGGGATTTCTGTGTTCGAAGGCCAGAGAGATGGGTTCAAGAGGGCCGGTTCTGTATACAGACATATCATCTTGAACTCTCTGGCGTTTGGAGTGAGAGGGTTCTTCAGCTTATTGAACCTGTTTACCCTTGCGTTTCCCAGATTTGGCAGAGGAGGTGATGGGGTTTGGTGGATTGGGGTATGTCTCATTAGATCTAGCCATGATGAGTGGGTGATGATAAGATGCAGAAAAGATGAAGATGAAGATTAAGATGAAGATGAACAGGTTGAGAGAAAAGAGAGAGTTTGAAGTGGGTGAAAAGTTTTGAATGAAAAGTTATGAATGAGTAAATGCCTATTTATTCGAGAAGACGTTTGATGCGAGAGGTCATAATGAAAAGGCATGGAAAACATAAACCTTTAATGGGAAACGTAAATAATTAAAACTGAAACGGCACACCTTTTTGCCACGTGTTGCTTCAAGTTGTCAGAGAGGGTACAACTGTTGTCAGAGAAGATGTAACGTTTCTGAGGTGACGTATCACTTCCCAGTGTAGGTGCTTCCAGTTGCTGAGCAGCAATCGCAAGCGGCAGGATCCCACGCTGAGTAGAAGAAATGGCGGCCAGCCACTCTACTCCTTCCTTTGTTCAATAGCTGTCCTTGCTATCGATAGCAAAATTGCTTGCGAAAGCTATCTTGGCTCAGGTTGATAGTTTGTTCCTACAGACGCTAGCGGAAGTGGATCCGCTTCCGGATGTGAAAGACTTAAGATTTAACATTCAAAGTTCTCATGACCCTTTCACAAGGGGACCTGCAAAACTAAAAATTGCACTCCGATGCCTAAGTTAGTACAGTTTGCAGGTTTTAACATTTAAGCACATGTTTAAGAAAATGAAGATTTAAACTTCATTTGGGTTTACCATTACCAAATTGCCTCTTATATAGGTAAATTGGTCAACCCCCAGAGGCTTGGTAAAGATATCTGCAAGTTGATGCTGGGTTGGAACAAATTACACCTTGACATCCTTTTTCTGAACATGATCTCTAATGAAGTGATGTCTGACATCAATGTGCTTTGTTCTTGTGTGCTGAACTGGATTCTTGGCTAGGCTGATAGTGCTTGTGTGGTCACAAAGAATGGGAGCCTCTGGAAATTCTAGGCCAAGATCTCGAAGTTGGTTTTTCAACCACAGCACCTAGGCACAACAACTTGTAGCAGCAATATATTTTGCCTCTGTGGATGACAGTGACACACAAGTCTGCTTCTTGCTTACCCATGACACCAGACCGCCTCCAAGGAAAGCACATTGACCACTAGTGCTTTTCCTATCTGTTTTATATCCTGCATGGTCAGCGTCAGAGTAAGCCCACAAGAACTCTTGGTTACCTCTGGGATACCAGAGACCAAGTTCTTGAGTCCCCTCAAGGTATCTTAGAATTCGCTTAACACATGTTAGGTGAGATTCCTTGGGATTGACCTGAAATCTAGCACACATGCCAACACTAAATTGTATGTCAGGTCTGCTAGCAGTTAAATATAACAGGGAACCTATCATTCCCCTATACATTGATAGGCTAACAGAATTTCCCTTTACATCAGCATCAAGAGCGGCAGTGGTACTCATGGGAGTATCATACTCCTTGCATTCATCCATCCCAAACTACTTGAGAATTTCTCTACAATACTTGGTTTGGGAGATGAAGATGTCATCTTTCCTCTGTTTGATCTGCAGGCCTAAGAAGAAGTTCAATTCTCCCATCATCGACATTTCAAATTCTCCCTGCATTGTCTTTGAAAATTCCTCACAAGGTTTCTCATTAGTAGCTCCAAATATGATATCATCAACATATGTCTGAATAACTAACATATCCCTATCCTTACGCAGTATGAATAGTGTATTATCCAGTTTGCCTCTTGAGAAACCTTTCCCTAGCAAGAAATTGCTAAGTCTCTCATACCAAGCTCGAGGAGCTTGTTTCAGGCCATATAAAGCTTTCTTTAACTTAAAAACATGTTTAGGATGTCTAGGATCCTCAAAGCCAGGAGGTTGTTCAATATAGCCATTAATATAGCCATTAAGAAAAGCACTCTTTACATCCATTTGATATAATTTAAAACCTTTCATGGATGCGAAGGCTAGAAGAATCCTTATGGCTTCAAGTCTTGCGACTGAAGCAAAGGTTTCTTCATAGTCTATGCCCTCTTCTTGGTTATATCTTTTTGCTACTAATCTGGCTTTGTTTCTAGTAATTAGGCCAGTCTCATCCAGTTTGTTCTTAAAGACCCACTTGGTTCCAACTATGGATTGATGAGATGGTCTAGGTACTGGTTACCAGACTTGACTTCTCTCAAATTGATTGAGTTCTTCCTGCATGGCAATGATCCAATAACAGTCTTCTAGGGCCTGTTCAACTGAAGTTGGTTCAATTTGAGACAGGAATGCTTCATACTCAACTTCATTTTGAACTTGCCTTCTAGTCTTAACACCAGAAGAAACATCACCAAGTACTAGGTCTAGTGGATGATCCCTGTGATGCCTCATAGCGATTGGCAACTGTACCTCATCAGGTACCGTCTGCACTTTGGGTTCATCAATGGGATCATCCTCCCCTTGTGGATTTTTTGTTGGTGTTTCTTCGGGTGGTGAAGATGATGATGGTTTTGAAATTTTTAGGTTTTCATCATCTTCTGTGGATCTTTCCCATGATAGGTTTTCATCAAATACAACATGCATTGATTCTTCTACAGTTCTAGTTCTCATGTTGTACATCCTATATGCTTTACTTCTAAGAGAATAGCCTATGAAGATTCCTACATCCGCTTTCGGATCAAACTTACCCAAGTTTACCTTTCCGTTGTTGTGGATGTAGCATTTTGACCCAAAGATTCTCAAGTGGCTGATATTGGGCTTCCTTACCTTGCACAGCTCGTATGGTGTTTTGTCCAGGCCCTTGCGAATATAGGCTCTATTAGAGATGTAGCAAGCGGTGCTCATGGCGTCAGCCTAGAATACTTGGGAAACTTCCTTCTCATTGAGCATGCTTCTGGCCATCTCGGTTAGAACCCTGTTCTTCCGTTCGACCACGTCATTTTGTTGTGGAGTTCTGGGAGCTGAGAAATTGTGATCAATTCCGTTTTCTTCACACAGCTCTGAGAAGTCATGATTTTCGAACTCTCCACCGTGATCTGTTCTTATTGCAGCTATCTTGAGATTTCTCTCATTCTGCACTTTCTTAGCAAGAACAACAAACGCATCAAAAGCATCATGCTTCGAGGGAAGAAACATAGTCCAAGTAAACCTTGAATAGTCATCCACTACAACTATAGCATATAGGTTTCCACCTAGGCTCTTAACTCTTGCTGGCCCAACTAAGTCCATATGGATTAGTTCTAAGGCCTGCTTGTGGAGACTTTCTTCTTGGCCTTGAACGAGGCCTTTGTTTGCTTACCTCGTTGGCAAGATTCACAGATAAAATCATGCTTTACTTTAAAAGATGGAATTCCTATTGAACGTAATGGATGCACAAGAGGGGGGGGGGGTGAATTGTGCTTCAAAAATAAATACTGAAATAAAACAACACAAGATTTATACTGGTTCGGTCTACCTGACCTACGTCCAGTCCTCAACCACCCAGGCCGAGAGTTCCACTATAACTCAGGTTTTAAATCGGGTTCACCTGAAACCTTACAACCGCAAGTTTTGCACGGGATCACTTGCAACCTTACAACAAGTTTTACACAGGCTTACTTGTAACCTTTCTAACTAGCTCCCCCTCACACCAAGCAAGGGGTTAACCTTTACACTTAAGGATTTTTACTAAGTTCTCTCAAAGAACAGATGGTGTTACACACTTAAGTACAATAAATGCTCTTATAACAGGAAGAGACTTAACTACTGTGAGTACAGAATAAGTAGATGAAAAGATCACTCAAGTGTTAAATGCTCTTCGCTTTTCTGGGCAGCTTTGAATGATTGAAGATTTTCTCGCTCTAACTTCTCTCAAGGATATTCAAAGATAATTGATTGCTTCATAAATGAAGTTGAGCTCCCTTATATAGTCTTCAAGCATTTTGAACTCTTGGTAGGTGGGCTAGCCGTTTGAATATGTCCGTTTTTCCCTTGTTACCGTTTGCCCATTAATTGCTTCATTAATGCATAGCAGGGTTGACTTGCTTTATCTCTGGAAAGTAGTCCTGACACCTCTGCTCTGACAAAAGCATTCTGACACTGCATCTCTGAACGTTCTGACATTCTGATTGCTTGCGGAAGCAACTTCTCATCCGGAAGCAATCCTTACTTAGTGTGCTGCACTTGAACGTTAGTTTAGCAATATAAGCACATAGTCACATGCAGTGGGTGTTCCCTAAGTCTAAGGTGCATCCGGAAGCACTTCTACATCCGGAAGTAAAACTACTGGATGAAGGATTTTGTTCACTATTACTCACTCTCGCTCAGTGTCCCTCAATCCAACAGTCAGTGCTAGTCACTAAGCTATCTGAAGCACTTTCACTTGACGTTGTAAACTTACTGATGCTTAGGGTTCTATTTCTTCTATCAGCCTGTGTCAGTTTAAATCTAACAGGAAGCAATTCTACTTGACGAGGCTGATTCACTGACGCTTGGGGTTATTCTATTCTATCAGTCTGCGCCAGTCAAAGTCTAACAGGAAGCAACTTCACTTGACGTTGCACTTTCACTGACGCTTGGGGTTATATCTAATTTTTCAACCTGCGCCAGTCTAAATCTATCAGGAAGCAATTTCACTTCCGGTTGTAACATAGCTTAGTCTTAAGGTTTTGTGTACCTAAGGCTCATGGACTAAGTTATTTCCCAGTGATTTACTTGCTGACGCTGGGGGATGAAAACATTCATCCGCGTGCGCAAGTCTTAATCTATCCGGAAGTAAATCCACATCCGGTTGCACTCTTACTTGGGATTCTATGTTTACCTATTGCTTTCTAAGTATTTGGCCTATTCTTTCATATTTTAGTCCTCATCAAAACTTAAGATTCTAACATTCTCCCCCTTTTTGATGATGACAAACTTAGTTTTATCGATTAAAATTTCATATGAAAGGATTATCAAAAGAATAAAGCAATAAATAAATAACAAGTAACTCAGACAAATATTATTGATAAGCAGAAGTTACAAGTCAGAGTATTCAATCAACATTTACAGGTAAGAAACATATATAAGTAAATTACGCTAAGCAAGTATGAAAGTATGCATGAAAACAAGGCAAATTGGGGGTTCAGGGTTGGTAAATCTTTTTCCTCTCCCTCGGCCTCACGCACACTCTGGTCTTTCAGACTCAATGAATTCCTCAAGTGCCTTCTTCCCTCTTCATAAGTGCCCTCTTCATATTCTCACATCTCTCCCCCTTTTGGCATCATCAAAGAGAGTGAGGGCCTGTTCTCTACCATGCATTTCCGGCAGATTTGATCGCCGCAGCCTCCTCCTTAGGGATGAACTTCCTCTTCTTATCAAGCTTCTCTTGCTTAGAATCCATTAACTTTTCTGCCATTCTACCAGAAGTTTCAGGCTGACCTTGAATATTTTCATTCCGCCCCGGTGTATTCTGCCCAGAAACTTCATGGTGTTCTTGATGTTCATTGCGATGTTCTTCACGATGCCCAGATTTCCCAGAATGTTGAAGGCTTGATTTCCCAGATTTTGACTTGTGTTTCTTAGATGAGGAAGGTTTCTTTGAAACTGGGTTTGTTTCATGGGATCCGGCCATTTTTGTGTGGGTTTGTGGTAAAATGCGAAGAAAATGAAGAACATAGAAGAAGATGAAGAGTTTTACATGCAGAGAAAAAGTGAAAAGTGAAAGTGAAAATGATGTCTTATTTATAGGTACAGTTACTAAGGGTAAAATGGTCATGTTCCTTCATATTTTCACACATTGGGTAGCGTAAACGACTTAAGTTGGAACGACACACCTGATGACACGTGTAGCTTCACATTACCAGAGAAGACATAACGTCTCTTTTGGGAAGTTGAAGAGTTTTCTGAAGTGACGTGTTTCTTGACTAGTGCTGGCGCTCTCTTAGCTTGATCATCCAGTGTCAGTGAGCGATCATTCAGAAGTGGTTTTGTTTCCGGTTGCACTTGCTTAAGATTTAACATTGAGTACCTGCAAAAACATATATTGGCACTCCGATGCCTAAGTTAGTATTGCTGTAAGTGATGAACAATCAAGTATAATGAATAGAATTTACACTTCATTTGGGTTTACCATTCCCAAATCACCTCTAATGAAAGTAAATTGGTCAAACCCTAGAGGCTTGGTGAAGATGTCAGCAAGCTGTTGTTGTGTGGGGACAAACTGCACCTTGACATCCTTCTTTTGAACATGGTCTCTGATGAAGTGATGTCTGACGTCAATGTGCTTTGTCCTTGTGTGCTGAACTGGATTCTTGGCGAGGCTGATAGTGCTTGTGTTGTCACAGAGGATAGGTGCCTCAGGGAACTCCAAGCCAAGATCTCTCAACTGGTTCTTTAGCCACAGCACTTGAGCACAACA
The DNA here is from genome assembly GCA_029929735.1 of Mimosa pudica. Taxonomy (NCBI): domain Eukaryota; kingdom Viridiplantae; phylum Streptophyta; class Magnoliopsida; order Fabales; family Fabaceae; genus Mimosa; species Mimosa pudica. The sequence goes on along the minus strand of JAKELP010000033.1, from coordinate 10,926,309 downwards.
ACTTGCTGCAGCAATGTATTCTGCCTCAGTGGATGACAAAGACACACAGGTTTGCTTTTTGCTAGCCCAAGACACCAGGCAACCACCAAGGAAGGCGCATTGTCCACTGGTGCTCTTTCTATCTGTCTTATAACCTGCATGGTCAGAGTCAGAGTAAGCCCACAAGAACTCTTGGTTGCCTCTGGGATACCAAAAACCAAGTTCTTGTGTTCCCTCAAGGTATCTTAGGATACGTTTAACACATGTTAAGTGTGACTCCTTGGGGTTGGCTTGAAACCTAGCACACATGCCTACACTAAATTGAATGTCAGGCCTACTCGCTGTTAAGTATAAGAGGGAACCTATCATTCCCCTATACATGGGCAGGCTGACAGATTTACCTTTTACGTCAGCGTCGAGTGCGGTAGTAGTGCTCATAGGAGTGTCATACTCCTTGCATTCATCCATCCCAAACTTTTTGAGTAGTTCTCTGCAGTACTTAGTTTGGGAGATGAAGATTCCATTCCTTTTCTGTTTGATTTGCAGGCCTAGGAAGAATGTTAGTTCTCCCATCATTGACATCTCAAATTCACCCTGCATAGTCTTAGAGAAATCTTCACAAAGCTTCTCGTTAGTTGCCCCAAATATAATATCATCAACATAAATTTGGACAATTAACATATCTCTATCTTTGTGAAGGATAAACAGTGTATTATCTAATTTGCCTCTTGAGAAACCCTTCCCCAGCAAAAAGCTGCTGAGTCTCTCATACCAAGCTCGAGGAGCTTGTTTCAGGCCATATAAAGCTTTCTTTAATCTATACACATGTTTGGGGTGTATATGGTTTTCAAAGCCAGGAGGTTGTTCTACATATACCTCTTCTTTAATATAACCATTAAGAAATGCACTCTTTACATCCATTTGATATAATCTAAAACCTTTCATGGATGCAAAGGCTAGAAGAATCCTTATTGCTTCAAGTCTAGCGACTGGAGCAAAAGTTTCTTCATAGTCAATGCCTTCTTCTTGGTTGTATCCTTTGGCTACTAGTCTGGCTTTGTTCCTGGTGATTTGACCTGTCTCATCCAGTTTGTTTTTGAAGACCCACTTGGTCCCCACTATTGATTGATGAGACGGCCTTGGGACTAGTTCCCACACTTGACTTCTCTCAAATTGATTTAGCTCTTCCTGCATGGCAATAATCCAGTCGCAGTCCTCAAGAGCTTGTTCAATTGAAGTTGGTTCGATTTGAGATAGGAATGCTCCAAACTCAACTTCATTTTGAACTTGTCTTCTAGTTCTGACACCAGAAGAAACATCACCAAGCACTTGATCAAGAGGGTGATCCCTGTGATGTCTCCTAGCTATTGGCAACTGTGCCTCCTCAGGCATGGGTTGCACTCCAGGTTCATCACTGGGTTCACCTTCTTCCTTGGGATTGCTTGTTGGTGTTTCTTTTGGTGGTGAGGAAGATGATGGTAGTTTTGGAAGATTAGGTGCTTCATCATCTTCTGTGGATTGTCCCCATGTAGGAGTTTCATCAAATACAACATGCATGGATTCTTCTACAGTTTTAGTTCTCATGTTGTATATCCTATATGCTTTACTCCTAAGGGAATATCCTATGAATATACCTATATCAGCCTTTGGATCAAACTTACCCAAATTTACCTTTCCATTATTATGCACGTAGCATTTTGATCCAAATATTCTGAGGTGGCTGATGTTGGGCTTCCTTCCTTTGTATAGCTCGTATGGAGTCTTATCCAAGCCCTTGCGAACATAAGCTCTGTTGGAGATATAGCAAGCAGTGCTCATAGCGTCCGCCCAGAACACTTGAGAAACCTCTTTCTCGTTGAGCATGCTTCTAGCCATCTCCGTTAGAACCCTGTTCTTTCTTTCGACTACTCCATTTTGTTGAGGAGTCCTCGGAGCTGAGAAGTTATGCTCAATGCCGTTTTGCTCACATAGCTCAGAGAAGCTATGGTTCTCAAACTCTCCTCCATGATCTGTCCTTATGGCTGTGATTTTGAGCTCCTTCTCATTCTACAGTTTCTTAGCCAGGACAACAAAAGCATCAAAAGCATCTTGCTTAGAGGCAAGAAACATAGTCCACGTGAACCTTGAATAGTCATCCACCACCACTAAAGCATATAGGTTTCCACCCAAGCTTTTCACTCTCGCTGGCCCAACCAAATCCATGTGGATTAGTTCCAAGGGCCTGCTGGTGGAGACTCTCTTCTTGGTTTTAAACGAGGACTTTGTTTGCTTCCCTCGTTGGCAGGATTCACAAATAAAATCATGCTTAACTTTAAAAGAGGGAATACCTATAGCTAGCTCATTTTTAATTAGCATATCCAATTGAGCAAAATTGACATGAGCTAACCTCTTATGCCAGAGCCAGCTATTCTCATCACTAGATATTAAACATTTTTCTTCTAGCTGTTGACATAAGTCTAAGGTATATAGATTCCCATTTCTATTTGCCTTAATCTTGCATTTTAAGTTGGCCTTATCTATATTCAGATCCTGCTTATCAACTATTAAGCACTCATTTGAATCAAATATTACCCAGTTTCCTCTGTCCGTGCTCTGGCTCACGCTCGGCAGGTTGTGACAGAGACCGTCCACTAGATAGACATCTTTGACTGGTCCAACTTCTCCGACTCCAGTGATCTTACCACTTTGATTTCCTCCAAAGGTCACTGTGGCTCCATCTTTGATCACCAGAGATTTGAACTTGTCTCTGTCTCCAGTCATATGTCTCGAGCATCCGCTATCGATGTACCATTTTTTGTTCTTGGATGCCTTGAGACACACCTGAAATAATCAAGCAACTTTAGGTACCCAATCTTTCATGGGTCCTTTGTTATTAGTGTCTAGTGCCCTTGGCCTAGTATTGGGCTTAACCTTGGGCTTATGAACATTTGGAGCCTCTGGCCTAGTGCCGGCTCTAGGCTCTTGGGTTTTCCCTGTGGGATAATTCCAGGCTCGGAATCCTTGTCCTTTCTTGGTGTCCTTTGCAGGTGGAGGATCCTGTGTAGCCTTGGTTCCTTTAGGAACCCATTTGTAAGAGCTGTTAGCTCCGTGCTTCTTGGCATTACAGGTGGACGTGGAGTGTCCTTTCCTGTTGCAGTAATTACAGAAGCTTAAGGGTGAGGAGTTATGACTGGTGGCTTTATGGAAGAACTTTAAGTAAGGCTTTACTTTTGGTTCTACCCACTTTTTCGCCTTAGGGGTATATCCCAAGCCAGTTCTATCCCTATATGCCCTTTGGTTCATTAAGATTACATTTAGCATTTCTGAACCATTGGTAAATTTCTCCAGGGCATTTTGCAGCTTGATCTTTTCTTCTGAGATTTTGCTGCAATTAGGGCAGTTCTCAGGTGTTGGGGCGTTGGGTTCTACTTGGGAAGAACCCTGGCCATCCACTACCGGAAGTCTTCTAGCTTCCGCTAGTTCCTCACTTAGTGAGTCCACCTTGGACTCAAGTGATTCCTTTTTGGTTTTCAACACCTTATAGGCTTTACATAGTCTAGAGAATTCTTCATGAACCTCATTGTAAGCCTCTTGTAGTTCAGAAAGAGTTACCTCATGATCTTCGTTGGTGAGGTCAAGATCTGAAGATGCTTCTTCATCCTCTTCTCTGGCTACCAAGCAGAGGTTGGCAACTTCTTCTTCATCACTTACTTCCTCATCTGAGCTATTCACCCAAATGGAGGAAACAAGAGCTTTTCTTTTGTCCTTGCTTTTTGACCTCTGCAGGCTGGGACACTCAGCCTTGAAGTGACCAGGCTTATTGCATTCAAAGCACACAGGGACCTTCTCTTTCTTGTATCCCTTCTTCTGGCTGGAATCACCTCTCTGATAGCCTCCCTTCTTTCTGAAGAATTTTCTAAATTTCCTCACCATCATCGCCATCTCCTCATCGTCCATCTCCTCCTCATCATCCTCATCATTGTCATAGATCTCCTTGCTGGGAGCAACGAGAGCAAGGTTCTTGTTCTTGGATGAGGTTTGAAGAGCTCTCATAGCCAGCAAGGTAGGTTCATATTCAGTAAGAGAGCCAAATAAAGCGGTGATGGAGCTGGTTGATTCTCCTTGCACTTCTTGCAAAATAGTCACTTTGGTGATCCAGTCAAAGATTACCCAGTTGCCCTTGTTTGCGCTTTGACTCACACTCAGCATGTTGTGACAGAGACTATCTACAAGGTAGACATCCTGGATAGGACCAACTTCACCAACGCCAGTGATCTTTCCACTTTGGTTCCCACCAAAGTTGACTTTGGCTCCATCCTTGACCACCAGTGTATTGAACTTGTCCCTATCTCCCGTCATGTGTCTCGAGCATCCGCTATCGATGTTCCACTTCCGGTTGTTGGATGCCTTGAGACAAACCTGCACAGATCAGACAAATTTAGGTACCCAACCTTTATTGGGTCCTTTTTCATTAGTATCCGGAACCCTTGGTCCAATGTTGGCCTTAGGTTCGCGAGTGACTTGTGCCTCTGTCCTTGGTTGGACTCTAGGCATTTGAGTCCTTTTTGGGGCAGGTTTCCGTGTCCTAGGTCTATGATTGAGTCAAGGCTTATGTACCTCAGCCTCTTGCCTTGAAAAGGTCTTAGGCATATTAGTTCCTTTTGGAACCCACTTATAGGAGCTATCGGTACCATGCTTCTTGGCATTACAGGTGGACGTGGTGTGTCCCTTCCCGTTGCAATAATTGCAGAAGCTGAAAGGTGAAAACGTATAGCCAGTGGCTTTATGAAAGAATTTTAAATAGGGTTTCACTTTGGGTTCCACCCACTTTTTCTCTTTATGTTTGTAGCCTAAACCAGTCTTATCTCTATAAGATCTTTGGTTCATTAAAATAACATCTAGTATTTCAGAACCCTTGGTGAACTTTTGCAAGGCGTTGTATAGCCTATCTCTTTCAATAGAGATTTTGCTACAGTTGGTGCAGCTCTCTGAACTTGAGATGTTGGGTTCCTCTTGGGGATTTCCCTGGATGTCCGCTTTCGGAAGTCTCTTGGCTCCCGAAGCTCATTACTCAGTGAGTTCACAGTAACTTCAAGTGATTGGTTTTTTCTTTTTAAGGCCTGAAATGCCTTGGTCATTCGATAAAACTCTCTATGAATATCATTGTAAGCTTCTTGAAGGTCAGTGATGCTTACCTCGTCACAATGGACGGATTCGAAGTCTGAGAGAGTCTCTTCTTCACCATCTTCCCTAGCAACAAGACAGAGGTTTGCAACCTCTTCCTCATCACTAGCTTCTTCATCGGAGCTGTTGACCCAGATGGAGGACATGAAGGCTTTCCTTTTGTCCTTTTCCTTGAACCTTTGGAGGCTTGGGCACTCAGCTTTGAAATGACCTGGCTTCTTACATTCGAAGCAGACAGGAGTCTTTTCTTTCTTGTAGCTTGATTCTCCTTTTTGGAATCTACCTTTCTTCTTGAAGAACTTCTTGAATCTTTTCACCATCATGACCATCTCTTCATCATCAATATCATCCTCATCATCATCCTTCTCTTTGCTGGGCACAACTAAAGCGAGATTCTTAGACTTTGTGACTGCTTGGGGAGCTCTTTTGGCCACCAAAGTAGGCTCATATTCAGCCAAGGAACCAAATAGTGTGGTGACAGATCTAGTTGATTCTCCTTATACTTCCTGCAAAATAGTAACTTTAGTAAGCCAATCACCTTTTAATACCTTCAGGATTTTATTTACCTGCTCCCTCTCCGGGATAGTTTTTCCCAACGCAGCTAGGTTGTTTATGAGGTGAGTGAATCTGATCTCCAGATCTCTGATCGGCTCATCAGGAAGAATTGTGAACTTGTGGAATTCTTCCACCAGCATCTCCGTTCTTTTATCCTTGACTCTAGAGGTCCCCTCATGAGCTGTCTGAAGGGCATCCCACATCTCTTTTGCAGACTTGAGATGACTTATCCTGAAATACTCTTTTTGACTTAAAGCACACTGAATCATTAGGATAGCCTTATAATTCAGTTCAACTTTGATGTAGTCATCTTCAGAGAATTGGGCCTTAGTCTTTGCTTTTCCTTCAGCATCTTTTGGAACATTGTTTCCAGTTTCTATAACATCCCAAACTCGAAGGCCATGAGCCTTAATATAGTTCTCCATTTTGAATCTACAGAACGTGTAGTTATACCCATCGAAACCAGGAGGTTTGTTGGGAGGAGTTGATACGTCTGGAAGAACATTCTGTTCAGCATCCATCACTGGATCGTTTCTTCCCAGATTCGTTGGAATCAAGTCAGGGAAACCGGCTCTGATACCAAATGAAAGTGAGGATACACAAGAGGGGGGTGAATTGTGCTACAATGTAAAACTTATAAAATAAAACTGACACAAATTCTTTTATACTGGTTCGGTCCAACTCTTGACCTACGTCCAGTTCTCAATCCCTTGATTGAGTTCCACTAATCTACAGGTTTTACAAACGGGTTCACCTGCAACCTTTTACAACCACAAGTTTTCTGGGCTAACTTGCAACCTTTACAACCTAACTAGCTCCCCCTTACAACTTGCAAGGGTTCAACCTTTACACGAAGGATTTACAACTAAGTTCACTTAATGAACAGATTGTGATACTCACTTAAGTACAATAAATGCTCTCAATAAATGTAGAGACTTAACTACAATGAGTACAAGATGATAAAAGAAGAATAACTCTCAAGGTGTTAAGAACTCTCTTGAACTTTTAATGCTTTCTGGATATTCTCTGAGTATTATGCTTTGAATGCTTGATTGTTCAGTTCTTGTTCGGTGCCTTCATAAATGTTGAAGTTTCTTCTTTTATAGTATCCTCTCATACTCCAAAAGTTTAAACGGCAATAAATCTGTTTGAATATATCCGTTATTCCCATGTTACCATTGTCCTCATTAATGCCCATTAATGCTAAGCAGGGTTGACTTGTTTTATCTCTGAAAAGCACCTCTGACAACACTGCTCTGTTAAAAAGCAACTCTGACAACACTGCTCTGTTAAAAAGCAACTCTGACTTCTGGGCACTTGTACGTTCTGACTCTCGTACTTGCTATCGGATGCGTTTATGCTATCGGTAGTCCAAGCTTCGTTCTGCAAGCTTTAGAGCAAGTGTGTAATACAAGAGTGTTTGCTATCGGATGCACTTTTGCTATCGGAAGTAGGTGCTTCGATCTGCAAGTGTTAGTTCTAAGAAACGCAAAGCAAAGAGCGTTCACTATCGGAAGCTCATTTGCTATCGGAAGCGAGATCAAGTTCTGCACACAAATGTTAGTTCAACAGAGTAATATATAATCAAGTGCAATGGGAAGCATTTTTGCTATGGGAAGCAGTCCTACTTAGACTAGGTTATATAGGATCAGACTTAGTGTTAAATTTACTTCTGCTACCAGACGCATGCTACATCCGTAAGTGCTAGTCACGTTGTTTTTGCTCTAAGTCATCCGGTTGTGATTTTACATCCGATTGTATTCTAACTTAAGATTTTTTAACTTCATCTAATTCTTCCTAATTCTTCCTAAGTGTTCATTATGATCTTTCATATTTTAGTCTTCATCAAAACTTAAGATTCTAACATAATCATCATTACATTGCATTGAAGTTAAACAATTTACCCTTTAACCAGCCTCATCAAAGTGAGATTCAATTTTTTTTTTCTTTATAAAAAAATGCATTTTCACAGTATGCTATCACCTCTATGCATGCAACTTGTGAATCAATTTTTGGATTTAACACATATGGAAAGACAACCATTTTAGGGAAAATGGTGAAGAAGAGAGGATGACATAGACAAATGTTAAATGAAGTCATTTAAGGAGAAATATTATATGCAAACATTATTGAATGAAGATTAAGCATCTTATTTCATTTATTATTGTTTGTTTTTTCGGATGGGATACCTCTTAGACCTATTAACATCTCCCTAATTATTAATGACTTCATATCATCAAGATGTCTATTACATTATAGGGAAACAAAGATCACAATGACCTGAGAGGATTACCATTCCATCCTCAAGATATTCATTACATCTTAGGGAAATAGAAGTGACAGCCTCTCATCTTGAGAATGATTAGTTTTCCCCAAACCACTAGTCGTGTGTCATACAGATGCGTTGGGGATACCTTATTAGGACGCTTAGATATTACCTGTGTGATGTTAGTTTATATAATCTTAGATCAGTTGGCAGGAGTCATCCGTGAAGTGTTGGCATAAGGTTTGGCATAGCTTATGAGCGCCCTCCAGACTCCTCAAGGAATTTATTATCCCATAAGGAGATCAAGAGTTGATCGTTAGGTCATATGGATATTGTAACATCCTGAAATTTCTAATAATTAAATAATTAATATATAATATTTATGGTATAGAATATAAAATATAGAAAATTATAGTGTTTTTGAATAGTTGAGATTTTGTAGGAATATTGTTATTGTTAATTGTTAATATTTAAATAGATATGTAGAATTAGATTCGGTCAACAAAAAAAGGGGGGGTTAGATTAACTAAATGCATGATTGTAGGATTAATTATAAAATGGGTATTTTTACAAATATTATAAGAAAAACATTTAAATAATATAAAATTGAATTAGTCAAAAGATACATTTTTTTAGGGTTTGGACTCATCTATATATAAATATATCAGAGGATGTGCCTAACAGAAAGGCAAAATAGAATTAGAGAGGATTAGGGTTTTCTATTTTCGTAGTTTCTTCGGAGTCGACGCGTGGACTTGAGGTAACCGATGTTAATTTACTTCATATGCTTATTATGAAACATAAGTGTTTTAAATTGTATTTTGATTATATAAATTCGATTTATGAAATGTTATTTTGATTGTATAAAATTCCGATGAAGTGGGAAGTATGTTAATCTATTTTCTTTATTATAAAACTCGCATGTACATGTGTATTTGTTATGTTTATAAATACGATGATTTGTTATGACTATTGTATACAATGATTTGTTATGACTATTGTTGTGATGGAGATTTCGGGTGGGTTGTGGAGAATTTTGTTTGGAAGCCCGTGCGGCAAGCCTCTACTACTGATCCTAGTAGTTGGCACCTTGTCAGGCCCATTCTCTATTCCTTACCCTTGATCAGGGTTTGAAAATAGGCGCTTGGGTAAGACACCTCTTGAGCCTAGACCCAGGTGGGAGGTAAGAGAGGGGACCGACACCTGAAGTGAGTGGTATAACCTAAGTGGGGTTATACAGCATGAATGGTTCGGATCCACGTCTCAGAGTTATACGGAGGAGATCGGTTGGGGGGGTCGTAAAAGTGTTTAAAATTGTTTTGTATTGAAAGATTTCTCTGTTATGAAAGTGTTTGAAACTGTTTTGGTTTGGAAAATTTCTATATTAATTTATAAAGCACTGATTCGTTGGCTTATATTTCATACTGATATGTTTTGTAAAGTGATATTGGTTACAGGGGATTACTGACCCCAAGTATACTTTTTCTTTGTTGTATTACTATTTGTTTTAGGTGAGTATTACTGTAGAGGTGATCGCGAAGGGAAGGAGCCAGAGCTATAGTTCACCAAATGGTGTTATGTCGCAAGATTTATTATGTTGCCACATTAGTTGCATTTTTTTGTTCAAATATATTTTGATTACTCTTTTGTTATTTTGATTTTATTTTTGATATAAAAACCTTTAAATGATGTTTTCGTTAAATTTTTGGATTGATTATTTCTCTTTTGGAAATTGATTTATTTTAATGATGTTTTTGAGACTATGAAATTTATTTCGTTTATGAAAAATATTTTTGTTTAAAATTGAACTTTGTCGCCATTTATAAAACTTGTGACGGGCTTGTGGGTTGGGATTTGTCCCATTGTGTGTTTGTGCCCTAGGCAGCGTCTTATTTTCTTGTTTTTGTGGGGAAAAATATGTTTTGAAAACCGGGATGTTACAATTTGGTATAAGAGCAGTCGGTTCTTGGTGACCACGTTTTCCGTGTTGCATTGCATATAGTGGTGAAGTGGCAATATAATTAATTTGTGCACATACCTTCCCTTTTGACTATTTATTTACATAGTTATATTGTCTAAGAGTTTAGTCCTTTATTTGGTGGGTTTCCTCCTTAGGTGGGGAGAGAGATAATAAATAGAGTTTAGATCTAAAAATTTTCTTAAAATGTGTGCATAGAGTAGCACTTTCCTGAATTTTGGGGACAAAATTCCTTTTTAGGTGGGGAGAGTTGTAACATCCTGAAATTTCTAATAATTAAATAATTAATATATAATATTTATGGCATAGAATATAAAATATAGAAAATTATAGTGTTTTTGAATAGTTGAGATTTTGTAGGAATATTGTTATTGTTAATTGTTAATATTTAAATAGATATGTAGAATTAGATTCAGTCAACAAAAAAAGGGGGGGTTAGATTAACTAAATGCATGATTCTAGGATTAATTATAAAATGGGTATTTTTACAAATATTATAAGAAAAACATTTAAATAATATAAAATTGAATTAGTCAAAAGATACATTTTTTTAGGGCTTGGACTCATCTATATATAAATATATCAGAGGATGTGCCTAACAGAAAGGCAAAATAGAATTAGAGAGGATTAGGGTTTTCTATTTTTGTAGTTTCTTCGGAGTAGACGCGTGGACTTGAGGTAACCGATGTTAATTTACTTCATATGCTTGTTATGAAACATAAGTGTTTTAAATTGTATTTTGATTATATAAATTCGATTTAAGAAATGTTATTTTGATTGTATAAAATTCCGATGAAGTGGGAAGTATGTTAATCTATTTTCTTTATTATAAAACTCGCATGTACATGTGTATTTGTTATGTTTATAAATACGATGATTTGTTATGACTATTGTATATGATGATTTGTTATGACTATTGTTGTGATGGAGATTTAGGGTGGGTTGTGGAGAATTTTGTTTGGAAGCCCGCGCGGCAAGCATCTACTACTGATCCTAGTAGTTGGCACCTTGTCAGGCCCATTCTCTATTCCTTACCCTTGATTAGGGTTTGAAAATAGGTGCTTGGGTAAGACACCTTTTGAGCCTAGACCCAGGTGGGAGGTAAGAGAAGGGACCGACACTTGAAGTGAGTGGTATAACCTAAGTGGGGTTATACAGCATGAATGGTTCGGATCCACGTCTGGGAGTTATACGGAGGAGATCGGTTGGGGGGGGGTCGTAAAAGTGTTTAAAATTGTTTTGTATTGAAAGATTTCTCTGTTATGAAAGTGTTTGAAACTGTTTTGGTTTGGAAAATTTCTATATTAATTTATAAAGCACTGATTCGTTGGCTTATATTTCATACTGATATGTTTTGTAAAGTGATATTGGTTACAGGGGGTTACTGACCCCAAGTATACTTTTTCTTTGTTGTATTACTATTTGTTTTAGGTGAGTATTACTGTAGAGGTGATCGCGAAGGGAAGGAGCCAGAGCTATAGTTCACCAAATGGTGTTATGTCGCAAGATTTATTATGTTGCCACATTAGTTGCATTTTTTTGTTCAAATATATTTTGATTACTCTTTTGTTATTTTGATTTTATTTTTGATATAAAAACCTTTAAATGATGTTTTCGTTAAATTTTTGGATTGATTATTTCTCTTTTGGAAATTGATTTATTTTAATGATGTTTTTGAGACTATGAAATTTATTTCGTTTATGAAAAATATTTTTGTTTAAAATTGAACTTTGTCGCCATTTATAAAACTTGTGACGGGCTTGTGGGTTGGGATTTGTCCCATTGTGTGTTTGTGCCCTAGGCAGCGTCTTATTTTCTTGTTTTTGTGGGGAAAAATATGTTTTGAAAACCGGGATGTTACAATTTGGTATCAGAGCAGTCGGTTCTTAGTGACCACGTTTTCCGTGTTGCATTGCATATAGTGGTGAAGTGGCAATATAATTAATTTGTGCACATACCTTCCCTTCTGACTATTTATTTACATAGTTATATTGTCTAAGAGTTTAGTCCTTTATTTGGTGGGTTTCGTCCTTAGGTGGGGAGGGAGATAATAAATAGAGTTTAGATCTAAAAATTTTCTTAAAATGTGTGCATAGAGTAGCAGTTTCCTGAATTTTGGGGACAAAATTCCTTTTTAGGTGGGGAGAGTTGTAACATCCTGAAATTTCTAATAATTAAATAATTAATATATAATATTTATGGCATAAAATATAAAATATAGAAAATTATAGTGTTTTTGAATAGTTGAGATTTTGTAGGAATATTGTTATTGTTAATTGTTAATATTTAAATAGATATGTAGAATTAGATTCGGTCAACAAAAAAAGGGGGGGTTAGATTAACTAAATGCATGATTTTAGGACTAATTATAAAATGGGTATTTTTACAAATATTATAAGAAAAACATTTAAATAATATAAAATTGAATTAGTCAAAAGATACATTTTTTTTGGGCTTGGACTCATCTATATATAAATATATCAGAGGATGTGCCTAACAGAAAGGCAAAATAGAATTAGAGAGGATTAGAGTTTTCTATTTTTGTAGTTTCTTCGGAGTAGACGCGTGGACTTGAGGTAACCGATGTTAATTTACTTCATATGCTTGTTATGAAACATAAGTGTTTTAAATTGTATTTTGATTATATAAATTCGATTTAAGAAATGTTATTTTGATTGTATAAAATTCCGATGAAGTGGGAAGTATGTTAATCTATTTTCTTTATTATAAAACTCGCATGTACATGTGTATTTGTTATGTTTATAAATACGATGATTTGTTATGACTATTGTATACGATGATTTGTTATGACTATTGTTGTGATGGAGATTTGGGGTGGGTTGTGGAGAATTTTGTTTGGAAGCCCGCGCGGCAAGCCTCTACTACTGATCCTAGCAGTTGGCACCTTGTGAGGCCCATTCTCTATTCCTTACCCTTGATTAGGGTTTGAAAATAGGGTGCTTGGGTAAGACATCTCTTGAGCCTAGACCCAGGTGGGAGGTAAGAGAGGGGACCGACACCTGAAGTGAGTGGTATAACCTAAGTGGGGTTATACAGCATGAATGGTTCGGATCCACGTCTGGGAGTTATACGGAGGAGATCAGTTGGGGGGGTCGTAAAAGTGTTCAAAATTGTTTTGTATTGAAAGATTTCTCTGTTATGAAAGTGTTTGAAACTATTTTGGTTTGGAAAATTTCTATATTAATTTATAAAGCACTGCTTCTTTGGCTTATATTTCATACTGATATGTTTTGTAAAGTGATATTGGTTACAGGGGGTTACTGACCCCAAGTATACTTTTTCTTTGTTGTATTACTATTTGTTTTAGGTGAGTATTACTGTAGAGGTGATCGCGAAGGGAAGGAGCCAGAGCTATAGTTCACCAAATGGTGTTATGCCGCAGGATTAATTATGTTGCCACATTTGTTGCATTTTTTTTGTTCAAATTTACTTTGATTACTCTTTTGTTATTTTGATTTTATTTTTGATATAAAAACCTTTAAATGATGTTTTCGTTAAATTTTTGGATTGATTATTTCTCTTTTGGAAATTGATTTATTTTAATGATGTTTTTGAGACTATGAAATTTATTTCGTTTATGAAAAATATTTTTGTTTAAAATTGAACTTTGTCGCCATTTATAAAACTTGTGACGGGCTTGTGGGTTGGGATTTGTCCCATTGTGTGTTTGTGCCCTAGGCAGCGTCTTATTTTCTTGTTTTTGTGGGGAAAAATATGTTTTGAAAACTGGGATGTTACAGATATCACGTCTTATTTGGCTTAAGACCTTCAATAAATGATGGATTCTTTGGATATATTAGCCTCTAATTCCTCAGAGAATTCAAAACTCATTCCTCAAAGAATTTAATAATCTTGAGAGTTTTAGAATTGATCATTAGGCAAAACAGATTTTAACCTAAGACCTTTCTCGAATGAGGATTTGGGCATAAGATACTCTTATTCCTCAGAGTTCTTCAGGGATTCCTCAGAGAATTTAATATTCTTCCGGGAGTTTTAGAATTCATCATTAGGCAATAAGGATTTTAACTTAAGACCTTTTTGAATGTCTCGAATAAAGCTTTGAGCGTAAGATCCTCTAATTCCTCAGAGAGTTTAGTACTCTTCAGGGATTCCTCAGAGAATTTAATATTCTTCAATGAGTTTTAGAATTGATCATTAGGCAATAAGAATTTTAACCTAAAACCTTTCACGAATGTCTTGAATGAGGCTTTGAGCGTAAAATCCTCTAATTCCTCAGAGAGTTTAGTACTGTTCAGGGATTCCTCAGAGAATTTAATATTCTTCAGGGGGTTTTAGAATTGATCATTAGGCAATAAGGATTTTAACCTAAGACCTTTCTGCAAGGAGGCTTTGGGCGTAAGACCCTCTAAATCCTCAGAGAGTTTAGTACTCTTCAGGGAAATTTAGAGTTGATCCTTCGAAAAGAAGAAAATTGAATTCATTCTATCTAAGATCTTAATAGAGTACATATCGAAAGAAGATGCATTTTATTCATTTAATGAGAATGATTATGAAAAAGAATAAATGCCCTCTATTGTCCTATCTTGGGAATAACCTTAGGGGGGTCATGTACTCTATAAAGGAAAGTGCTAACTAATTGGGTAGGCTTCTAAATTCCTTCTAATAAGTGAAATGGTTTTAGGTTGTCCTAATCCTCACAAGGTCTCCTAGTTGCCCTCATCATGATGATGAAGACCCCACTAACAAAAATTAACCTTCAGGGAGTAGTGAAAACTCCTCAGAGATTAACATTGTCGCATGGGTAACAACTAGGATGAAGTCTTCACAGTAACCTCAGGGTTATAAAACCTCTGGTAAACCGCTAGAAACTTCCTCTCACTAATGTACTCTCGACCCGGATATAGGGCCCAATAATGTGTGTGAGATAGTGTAAGTGAAAGTGTGTGAAGAGGGCATAAAAACCTGAGATATAATCCAAACTCTTATCTGCTAAACAGATTAAAGAGAAACAATATATACAAATAATATGAAGAATAAAATAAATTAAACAAAAATAAATTACAGTAAAAACTAATAATAAATAAATAAATAAAAGAATAAAGTAAATAAAATAAAGTTAACATTAAGGCCATAGTTATTTTTACACAATTAACTTAAATGGGTTTGACTCTAAAAAAATTAAAATTCCCCAGTGGAGTCGCCAAACTGTAGCGCCCGAAAAATTATTTAAATTAAGATGTAAAAATGGAGCCGCCACCAAAATTTTTAAAGAGGATATTTTGGAAAACCTTTATAAAATAATAAGAATAAAAATAGGGTTCGGGAGTCGATTGTGCGTGGGGAAGGTGTTAGGCACCCCACAACACCCGTTTAAGAGAACGGTTACCCTAAGTTACTTATTTAAAAATAAATATGACCTTAATTTTAATTTTATTTTAAATTACAAAGAGAAATCAATATATACAAATAAAAATAAAAATAAAACAAAAAAAATAATTTTTACATTTTTGGACTTGACCTAGGATTTAACCTAGGGCCTACGTACCCTTAAGGGATCAAAGCCCACGTAGTTCAGGTAGAAATGCGTGTCACTTGATTTGTGTTTTTTAGGAAAATGATTTTTTTTATTTTTGAAAATAAGTTATATATTTTGTTGGTGTTTTTTATTCAAGAAAAGCCCATAGTTTATTAGAAAATATATTTCTTGAAATGTGTTGGATTGAACTTCTTGAGGAGATTTAATATCTCTCACGGAAGAATAATCATTCATGATTGAGGAGGTTGTAAAAAGCTTCACACAACATGAACACTATTTTGAAAATAATTTAATTATTTTTTTTGACAAATGTTTTAATTTTATTGGAGTTGATTTATTTGAGAAAAAGAAATTATTCACAATAACGTACCAAGCAATGATCAAATATCAACATGGTAGAAGAAGGCCTTTTCTATGGAGCCTCTCACTGCCTCTTTTCTTTTCTCTAAAAACCTAGTTTTTCTCTCTAAATGCTTCCTCCAAAAAGATGCTCCCCCTCTATGCTCTCTTGCACTAACTTATATAGGCCACCACTCTAGGGTTTGCCTCTTTAATTCATTTATGTGATCAATCAAATTACCATGATGATAATTCAATCAAATTTGATGAATGCATCATTATTTCCTTTCATTGTCTTATTCCTTTCAAAACTTTCCTATTTATCACAATCAAATCGAATTTCTATTAATTACCCACATTATTGTGATTATAATTTGTTTCCATTTTATTTTCTAATTCAAATCATCATATTTGACTCTTATACAATTTGAATTATGCTTGCCTTATAAGATAAAAATCAAGAGAGCATATTTTTTATTTTTTATTTATTTTTTTTATTTTTTACTTTTTTTATATTTTTTTAAATTTAGTGGGGTCCGGACAAAATAGGGTGTTTACACCGCTACATAGCAAACTCCTCTTATAAATACTCATTCTTTCCTCCTCTCACACTTGCCCCTCACTTTCTTTCTCTTTCTTGTCTCTTGTCTCAGTTCTCTCTTGCATTCTGTTTCAGATTTGCCATATTCTTCTTTTTTTCTTTGTTACAATAAGCCATAGATGTACGTCAGAATTCAGGGTGACCAGTGCAAGAATGTCTCTCACTTTCTTGTTTAACGTGGTCTGGTCTTGAAGGAATAGATCAAGATTCATGATTTTTAAATTTTTGAAGTAACATTATGAGTTGCTTTAAGTCAATCAAGAAGTAGCCGACCTTGGGTTCAATAGTCGTCTCCAAGTGTTCCCCTCGTAGTTATTTTCTACAATTAAGATTCATGGGTAATAATCTCAAAGATTCAAATACACACATGGCTACCTATGCTTATATTCATTTTGATTTATTTTGCAAAACGGTGAAATCAAGCCCAAGAATGTAGAAGGAGAGGGGTGGGCTAGACGGGCACTACTAAAGGATATTGGGAAACTTGTTGACTATTCTAAGCGCATTACAAGACAAGAAGCAGAGAAGAACAAGAGCATTTCACGGCTTCAAGATACATCAATTAACTACGACTTTTGTTTTCAAATTTTGGGATCTATTTGCATCACTTGAAAAATTTCATCAAGGGTGCAGTTCCAAGATTCATTAAGATTATCTACAAGTTTTGGTTTTGTGGAATTTATTTTCATCACTCGAAAAATTTCATCAAGGGAGAAAAGATTTTCTTTTACGGTTCCAAGATTTCATAGTCGTTGATATTTGTGAGGTTAAAGATTTTTTTCCGTATCGTTATCTAGTGAAATTATTTCATCTTTCCCGTGTCAATTGTTCTATGTGTAAGCTATAAAATTATTTCTATTATTTTGAGTTTCTGTAAAGAATACTCCCCCTATATTTTTAGCTGGTCCCAAACCCAAATAAAGGAGTAGAGTTGTGTTAGGCCTCGGTAGCCAACGTAAAATATGTCAAATCTTATTAACATGGATCCATGCATTTACCGTCGTGTGATCCATGTAGCCGACCTCACCTAGTGGGATAAGAGGCTTTGTTGTTGTTGTAATCTTTAATATAGGTGGATGTTTATTTGGTAATTAATCTATCTTGTTGTATTTGTTTGTTTGGTTTTGTATATTTTCTAATTATTGTTTTTATTTCTATATTTTGATATGTTTAAATTAATTATAATTTTTTGAGTTAGTATTCATATTTAAATTTAATTACATAATATTAAATATATTTATCTTTAATTAGGTTTTTATTTAATGTAGGTAATAAACATTTCACCTCTATTTCCCATCTTAGTTTACCTTAAATAAAGGCGGAGAATGAATTTTTTAAAATAAATATACTACTTACCAACGTTTTAATAAACACCAATGAGTATTCCTTTTTTTAAAAAATAAAAAACCTTACTACCATTTGCACAAATGGCAGTAAGTTTCGTTTTAGTAAAACCCATTTACTTACTGGTGGCATTTTTAAAAACACTGATAAGTAGCATTTCCACGGGACGATTTTTTGGCTTTGTTATAAACGCCGTAGTGTCATTCCCGCGGTTACAATCGCCTAAAAGTTGCAAAAAAAAAGGATGCCAAGAAACGGCCCATTTTTTTGTAGTACATAGATGTACACCATTTATAAAAAGAAATTAGGAAAATAACTACATTTTATATTATATTTGTAAGTAGAGGGAGGAGTAATAAATAAGATATTTCTTGGAAATAAAAAACATCTAATTTTCCCTAAATTAACAATTCTAACTCATCATCAGCTTCACTTTCTATTAAGATTAATAGTTTTTTTAGGGTAATGGACTTAATCTACATTCCAAGTAACCACCTAGGAGCACTGGGCACCCTGAACTAACAACAAGCTCATATTTACATTCAAAGTAACCAAAGTGTTTAAAAAATACCCCTAGTAGACGGTCAATCATGTTTGACCGTTAATCTGCCTATGTGGCCGCCACATGGGTTAAATTTTTGCCACGTAGCATATGTCATGTGGAGTGTAATGAACCTAATCTACTCTCCAAGTAACCTAATCTACTCTCCACATCTCAGTAATCTCCTTAGTTCTCTCCTTCACAGTAGGCATAATCAACAACCTCGACTTCTCAATCACAGGATTCACCATCACCGGAATCAACAACTCCAAGATCAAAACACAAGCCCACCCCAAATCATTCTCATTACTATTATTGCTCTTTTCACCTCTCTTGTCCACAGGGAAGACCACAGATATGGTTTCCAACACAAACTTGGGTGGACGACACACTCAGTCAAAGCCAACGACATCTGGACCCTCAAAACCTCAAGTTCCTTCTTTTTGCCAACAACAAAACACTAGAAGGCAGAGGAGTCCATTTTGAGGCAGATACATTTCAACTTTAGCAACAAGCCATCTCCATTATCGACCTCGCCATTCTCGCCGTCGTCTTTGGTTTGGTTTTGTTTGATGATGAGGGACAGGGCGGTGTCTTGGGTTTTCTGGAGTTTGCTGAGGGCAATGGGAGTGTGTGGTCGATTGTGAGGTCGTGTTTTTTGAGGAGGCGGCGGTTGTGTTGGGGGAGGGGTGAGACTGTTTGGAAGTGATGAAGAGAGAGGAGGAGGAATTGTTTTTATGATATGTGGGCCCCACGTGACATATCCGACGTGGCAATAATTTAACCCACGTGGCGGCCACATGGGCAGATTAACGGTCAAACGTGATTGACCGTCTACTGAGGGTATTTTTTAAACACTTTGGTTCTTTTGAGTGTAATTATGAGTCTGTTTTTAGTTCAGGATGCTCAGTGTTCCTGGGTGGTTACTTGGAGGGTAAATTAGGTCCATTACCCTCCATATGACATATCCTACGTGACAAAATTTAACCCATGTGGCGGCCAGATGGGCAGATTAACGGTCAAACGTGATTGACCGTCAACTAGGGGTATTTTTTAAACATTTTGGTTACTTTGAGTGTAAATATGAGTCTGTTGTTAGTTCAGGGTGCCTAGTGTTCCTGGGTTGTTACTTGGAGGGGAAATTAGGTCTATTACCCTTTTTTTAATAACTTGAAACTGATAGTTGAATAGGTTATGATAAGAGAATTTCTACAATTGAAGAGATGTTTGAATAATATAATGTAACTTTTTCAATTTTTAGAGAGATCTCTAGTAATTAAGCTAACAAAATAAAGGAGCAAGATTTTGACACTACAGTAAATCTGATCCGTGCATCTTATTATATTGTTTATTTACCTGCTGTTAACCTCATGAAATTCATGTCATTTTAGCACATTTTCCTATATTTCCTACAAATTTTGGATAAACTCATACTTGTTTTGAAGTGTTTATAATAGGAAAATGTGTCAAGTTGACATTGGAGTAAAATCATGGAATTATTGATTTACATGTGAATATTTAACCATATATTTGTCAACTTTGGCTTGGTATAGATCTTATTGTTTTACAGGTTGTTGATGCTAAACAAGTGGACCGCATTTGAGTTGCATTTCGAGGAGACTTGAGGTGGAAGGATAGAAAAAAGGAGCTAAAGAAAGCTGAAAATGGCACCCGGCGACAGCCAAGAATCTCAGGCAAAAATGGTTGGCTGCAGCCAATTCATGTCAGAACCGATCTCGCTACAGCCAAGAAAACAAACAGACTTTCGTGGCTACAGCCAACTCAGTGATAAAAAGATGCATCACAATTCAACTCGAAAAATGAGATATAAATAGACCCAAAAACACACTTAAAGAGAGCTCTTCGACCTGGACTCAGCTAGGGCGATTTTAGGGCACACAAATACTCTCTTCTTGGGTTCTTTGGCTTTGGGTTTGCTTAGGGATTGAAGGTTGAAGGTTGGGAAGTTGGTGAAAGCATTCAAAGGCATTTAAAGCTCCCTCCTTTGTATCTCTTCTCTATCTCTCCTTCCTTGTAAGCATTAATGACTATGTATTCCTTTTGGGGTTATAGTTTTTATTTGAATATGAGTAGCTAAACTCATTTATCTAGGATTATTTTGAACCCTTATATGGAGTAACTCTTTAAAACTCCTCTCCTTTTGTGAATGTATATATATGTGTTTATTTTACTCTTTCCCTAATGCCTCTAAGTGATTGATCACCATGTAGTTGACGTGTTCATTTGACTTATGACTTGAGAGAGCTAGGTTAAATGTAGAACTTGAGTAAAATAGTGTGAGAACTTGAAGTTTGCATGACAAATGAATGGTTTTGTTAATAAGATAGACAACTTATTAGCCTCACATAGCCACATTAGGGTTGAAACTTATAAATTGGGTTTTATTAATTGTGACAAGAGATTGCATGATTAATGGAATTAAACACTTGTTCTTGACTCGACGGAGCGTTTACAAGTATTCTAGAATCCTAGGTTAACACATATATAAACATTAAAGCAATTAGGAGAGGAGTTGATTAAAGGTTACAAGATACAAGGGATATAAATAATCCTAGGTGCCAATTAATCCTTGAAGAAAACAAAAATATTTGATTCGATTTTACCATTTTAGTTTTAGAAAATAGCTTTAACTTGTTTGATCTTCAAATCATTTTATGGATAGCTCAACTTAAGTTAATCACTAAGCCTCTTGTTTGACCGGATTTGTATCTCAATCCTCGTGGGAACAATCTTTACTTTCACTTTATTACTTGGCGCGACCCGTGAACTTGTGGTGCGAACACCTGCATTTCATTTTATTGTTGGGAAGTGTATTATACATTTATTTTAACAGTTTAACACCGAGAATCCCTAATTTTGCTTAAATACGACTTTCACTCTCCTAAAATAGTACTCCCTCTGATCTTAAGTATAACACCGAGAGATTAAGGTTGTGAAATGGGTTATCAAATTATGAAATATTTGATACATTTTTTGATTATCCATTGGTTTATAGGTAAAATAAACTAGTTTGTAAGAGAAAAAATTACGTAAATCAATTTATAATTAAATTATTTTTCTTTTTTAAAATTTTACAAAAAAAATCAACTATTTCTTATATTTAAGACTAGAGGAAGTACTTCATTAACTAATTAAACATTTTATCAATACTTCCTTAAGAGGTATAAAACGTGACCTTTCATTAGTCATAAATAAAACAAAGTAATCAACTTTCATTTGATAAACAAAAGAGCTCTCATGGAGAAATGCAGAAGATCGATAATTCACAATTGATAATCAAGTACACAATAATGGAAGTAAAAGAGAAAATAAACACACGATTAGTTGCACGAATATAACATAACAGTGTAGCTTTATTTCAAGAGAGAATTGCTAAAAAATCTATCGTCGTAAAATTATTATCAAAACATATTTGAAATTTATTTATGAACTCATGTTCAAAATATTGATTACTCTCAATTTCAGTGTACTTGTAGATACTTTATTATATTTGGTGATTAATTAATTCAAAAATTAAGAGATTTTGATGTGATCTAAGAGATACTGATGTGAGAGATTATTTGTGGATTATTTGGAAATATTTATGAAGTAATTAAAACAGAGGAATAAAAAGAATTGTGTTATTGAAGAGTGTTTGGAAGGAAAACTTCAAATTAATGGAATTGTGTTATTGAAGCAGCTCCATATGGTATCAGATTTGCTAATATTGGCTTAGGTTGAGTATGGAAATAAAGAAAAGAAAATAAGAAAGGAAAGCAGGTGGCAAGATAAAGGTATGGATTTTGGTGCAAGAAACACTAGACCATTTCTCTGACTTGGGCTTCGTGACCACATGTCATTTCTCTTACCTCTCCGCTGATTCTTCTCTACTTCCCGTTCAAACGCGAGGCAAATGTGAAACCCCCACTAGATGTGAATTTAATCTAAAAGAAAGTGAAAAGCCGCTGGTGAAGAACAAGTCCTTATGGGAATGGAAATCGATGAAGGCATACCCCGGAAAGCGAAGCTCAACAACCTCCATCCTTGAAGTTGCCCCTATGGAAGGCCCATGAATAAGAAGGACAACAACCTTCGTTTTTCAAGGATATGCAAACTAGATAGAGATATATCACTTACTTAGTGCAAGAAGTGAAGGAAATTTTGGTTACCAGGCCCACGAGCTTTCCCGGATCCTGGAGCTTCGACCTGAACCCGAACTCGGACAGAGTTCCTGTAACAACAACAAGAACAAACAAAAGCCGTGATAACAAAATTGAACTCGGAGCCAAGGATCCCGAAGGATTCAGCTCACGCAGAACCGAGTTACTAGAACTCGGGTTTGATTCGCACAGCGAATCACCCTCTCAGGAAAAACCGTGAGAAGGAAAGCAGAGTGGCTGAGGTGCACACTCTTCGTTACTGACAAATGAGCGGGACACCTCTATTTATAGTGACAAGAGTGTCACTAAGAAAGGTAGAAATATCACCGTCATTATTGTAGTCATTATGACACCAATCAACAATAATAACTGATTTGATTCACTAATCAAATCAATCACATATTAATGTTGATTTATTAACTGATTTGATTCTAATCAAATCAATCAGCATCAATCACATATTAATGCTGATTAGTCTGCTTTCCTAAAGGCTGTCGGATTTAGTAATCGGACGATCCGGTCCATCGAGGGCGGATCTGATTAAATATTTCCAACATCTCCCACTCGCACTTGATGGACACACCATCTTGCGATTCGTTTTTCTTGAGCATTCGTATGGGCGTCCGCCGTGACCGCGCGAGCACAATCTATGCAATTCAGATGCTTGCAAACTTGTAATCCTTGGAACAGGATCAGAATGCAAGGACATCAATGCATATGGATTCTCAGTCCGTTTGTCTCTGATTCCCCAGGCTAACTCACACACAAGTGGCATTCTTAATCCCTCACGAGTTAATATGTACGCATTAACTCAGATGTCTTCACGTATTCCTAGAAATTCCACACTTACTAGCACTTCTAGCATGGGACCGGTCATGGAAATCTAGCGTTACATGTGTGTTTCGAGTTAAGACCATTCCTTTCTGACTGATCATCAATTCCACTTGCATTTGCCGCTTGCCCAGCTATCACTCGTTAGGCCGGATCTCTCATGACTATGGAGTTTCTCATTTAAGTTGTTGGATTGAATGCATGCTTACCACTGCAAATATTTTGGAGTTCCTCTTTGTTTTGCTGTTGTTGGATATTAAGCATGGTAAGTTAATGTGAAAGTTTAAGGATCATACCTTAGTTTCATCTCTTGTGTTTACTGGTTTGGGCCTGATGAGGAATTTCTCTATTTTATTGAGTAGTTCTTGGTTTCTCCTCTTTTTAATTTGAGTTGTATTATTAGTCTAGTAAAATCAGGGAGTTCACAATGCATCTATGATTGTGTATTGAGAGTTGAAATGAAATTTAGGAATTTATGCTTTGAGTTGAAGTTAGGGTGATTGCTTAATCGTGCACTCTGAGTTATTGAGTTAGAGTAATGTACTGATATTGAGAGATACTGTGACTCAGTGATGTGTTAGCATATTAGGCTTTTATGGATGAGAATGACATGAGTTGTTGTTTGTTTGTTTAGATTAGAGTTTATTAGGTTTTTGGAATGAAGGGATGGCTGAAAGTAAGGATAATAGACCTCTGGTTCGGTAAATTAATTGCATAATGATGATTGGTAATATGAAAGCTAGAATATGACCTTATGAATTGCTGGTGGTGTACTCATGATAAGAATTGGAAATTTGATTTTGAAGGGAGATAAGGGTACAGGAAGAAAAAGGGATGTAAAATATTAATGATTAATTGGGTATTGGTTGAAGAATTATGAGGAATCAAATGAAATTTTGATTTGAAGTGGCAAGATAGTTAAGGTTTGTTACCATTATAGGTTACAATTAAGATTTTGGGTTGTAGGACAAACAATTTTATTGAAGTTTGATTGAAAACTGGTTCAAAAAGCTTGATGACTTACACTGGGTACATGGGTTCCATTATTAACGATAATTATGATATTGTGTGTTTGATATCAGGATTTGTTGAATAAAATGTCAAGAGCCATAGGTTTTTGTTAGACATCTATGAAGACTATTAGGGTCAAGTATAATGAGAAATGTTGGTAATTTGTGAAATGTTAGAGAAGTGGATTGTGAAATTATTTCATAGAAGTTTGATAGTTACCTCATACTTTAAGAGAATTTTTGTCGAACACTTGGAGAAATCATGGATAGTTAAGGAAGGTAGGATGGGAATTGGTGGGTAATTTACATATTGAATGAAGATGCAAGGTGAAGGATGATGTTAAGAGTATTAAATTGTGGTTTGATAGTGGAAGTTTTATGAATAGATAGAGTTCATGAGAAGAATGTAGAGTTAAAGTGAGTGTTTATTATATGCTAGGTAGTATGTGTAGCGAATTTTGGGGACAAAATTCTTAAAAGGTGGGGTAAATTGTAACATCCCAAATTTTGATTAAGGTTAATTGGAAATTATTGAGGTGTTATTTAGGAAATTTAAAGTTTTAGGGAGGAATTTTAGGATATTTTGGGCAATTTATGAATATTAAATCTTAGTTAGTTGGAATTTAAATAAATATAGTTAAAAGAATCAATTGGGGATAGAAGCTTCCATGAGAAGTAAATTGGAATCTAGATCATGTGAGGATGAAAAGAAAGAGGTAGAGTAATATATATAAACTTTTGTGGATAGAAATATAATTAAGAAAAAGCAAGTGGGTAGATAATTGCGATTTTCCCTAAAATATAAATGTATACACATATGATAACATCTCCTCCTTCCTTTTTATCGAACCCGGCCCCCTCCTCTCCAAAAACAGATCCCAACTTCAGCCCCCACATTCTCTCTTCACCTTCGCGTGCTCCCTCCTCCCCGGCAGAAACGACGGCGGCGAGGATGGCCGTTCAAACCTCCTCTCTTTCATTCTCCTTTATTATCCTTCATTTCTTTTCCTTTCCAACTACATATACCATTTCTCTCTCACTCTTTCTGTCGACCTCTACACTTCTGCGTTTTCCAGTGACGACGTAGCTTGTTCCAATGGAGAGAAACCCCGACAAAGCACGCAAGCAAGGATTCGAACTCAGGTGACCCTTTTCTTCCAATTTTTACCCTTTTTGTTCTTGTGATTTGGGCGAGTATGTGAGTGTATTTGAGTTGGGTTCTGGGGTTTTCGAGGTTTAATGTTAGAGAGAATGAATTTAAGCTTTGATTTGAAGAGTAATTTGAGAATTTCTTAAGTTGTTTACAAACCCTAGACTTTGGGTTTTATTAATTCCAATGAGATCAAAGATGAATTGGAGTTAAACATCTTAAATAAATTGACTCAGAAACTTCTTTAGAATGCGATTCATAGTATGGCATTTTTATTTTATAAAGATTTCGAGTTCATGTTCCTTTCTTTCTTATATGTACTATCGGGTCTTCAAGTTTAGAGGCTTAGGCAGAATTTGAGACTTGGGCTCCTGCATAAGCTTGCTTGTTATTTTGTTGGGTTGATGGATTTATAAATGTCTGCCCTTTTTGTGTCTTAATGGCCAAACAGATTTGAACAAAGAAAACGATTAAGGCTGGATTTAGATTTTAGTTAAGGAGAGGTAAAAATCTGTTTTTAAGCATGTAAGCTAATAATATGTGAAAGGTGTTAATTTTTCATCTTATTTGGCTGAACTTTTCTGTTTTATTTCTTTGCCCGTGTTAGTAGTTTTGATGGGTTTCAGGACGAGCATGACTTATTCTGTTTGTTGGATTTTCTGCCTTCTTGAGTAAAGAAGAAAGACTGTTAAGGTGTATAATTGATTATCTTGTAGACTTTAAAGTATGCTGTGAATGGTAGTTAGTTTCCTTTGCTTGTGTGTGGACTGTCTTGGCTAAATGAGGTTGGAAGAAATGGAAGTACTTATTTTTGTTTGAGAAAGTGAAATTGGTGGAAATCCCTGAAGCCGTGTTCTATGCTGATGGTTAATTTTAAAGGAAAATATGTTCTACATGGTGAGCTTTAGATCTGCAAAAACTTCATACATATTGTGGTATTTACATGATAGCTTTGTTTTAACCAAAGTGGTGTTGTTTCTCTATGTGGATTGGTGTTTGTTTGGGCTGTTTGGTTACTTGTTAAAGTTTGAGAACTGTTTAGTGTGATGTGGCTCAAGTGTGCATTGCACAAATTTCGGTCAATTTTCTGCACTTTCCTGTTGTCATGCCCAATTAAATTTTGGAAGTATTTGTTTAGCCTGATTTGGTTCTGTTGTATTGTCTTGCTTTGTTTGGTTTCACATGACAATTGTAGGTATTGTTTTGACAGTATTATAATTAATAGTAGTGAAGATATTATCTTCCAAGTGATTTATCCTCTGTTTGATTTGTTTCTCTTTCTTGTAAGTGAATGATTCTCTGGTTGGACTGATTGGAAGCTTCAAGTTAAGTAATGTTTATGGTTGGAAATATGTTTAAAGAGTCTGAATTTTTATAATACTTACATCAGCTTGAACATTGTTTAATTATTGCAATTGTAAATATGAAATGTATTAATGAAGTATTGATCTTCAATGAGTTTAAATACAACTCGTGATATGTGTGTATGTTATGTGTATGAGTAAACTTTTTATGGTTTCATAATCCTTTTAACTTGTGGATTTATATGAGGTTTTAATCAAAATAATGTTGGTTGTTCTTTAATTATTGATGCTCTACTTGCTCTAAATCTTTGACATTACTTCTTGCAAACTATAGGCAATCTGAAATCTGTTTTTGCAATCAAATATTGAAGTTGATATGTGAAATATATGCATGGAATGTAATTTAGTGTGAAGTAGAAACTATCCTTTTCTTAGCCAAAGGATGTGGTTTATTGGTGAAATCTTTGTTTTATTGAATGGTTGTTTGTGATTGGAGGTTCTATTGTAAATTGTGAGTAAAAATTTGAGTTGGTCTGATTGACTTTTGTTACGAAAGATAAACATTGTTGCTGTTTGGTTAGACTTTGTTCAGTGAAATGGTAGGATGTGACTAACTACATGATTGTAAGAACTATACTTGAATAATGTGATTTCTTCAGAATGGAATTGATGTTGTGAGATTTTGGTGACTTATGATTTGGATTGGCTAATGGATCTGATAAAAAAAAACGGGGGAAAATGGGTAGTAATGCGAATGAGAGAGACGCTAGTTAATCTATAATTTAGAGTGATTTTTAACTCCTATTATTGCATGGTGTAATAATAGGAAAGGATGCGATATACATTGATTTCTTAAGGCATGATAAAGAAAAGGAAGAGCAAAAGAGTGCAAAAGGGCGACAGGTAATCACTCTTACCTTGCTATAACATTGAGGGTGACGTTAGTTGGGGATTTTAAAATCCTTCCTCACCCTCTATATATATAAATTATATTAGGAAAAATTATTTTCATACAAAATAGGCTATCGGGTGCCTTTCAAACACGATTATTCTTGTACAAAAGATTTTGATACACTATATACTATTATTCTGGTTGGTGATGTATGTTCTGGATAGGATATGAGGGACATAGGTAGTAATGAGTAGGGGTTGAGAGCTGTTCTGGGTATTCTGGTAGGGATGTTGAGAATTGTGTGGAAGGAAATGATGTGATGTTGGATTTGATTTATTGGAAAGCAAATTGATGGATAATATTGAATGGTGAGCTTGAGAAATGGTAAAATATTGTGAGCATTGCATGACACTGAGATATATTTGTACCATCGCGTGATGATAACTGTCGATTGGCCAATCGACAGTTATTTGTACTGAGGATCCTTTTCGGATTGATTGGATCGGGGTTCATAGGTCGACTTATTGAGAGAAGTGACCTACGGTTGTTTGGCATTGAAGAGCCCAACCGCCCCTACGGTTGTTTGGCATTGAAGAGTCCAACCGTTCCCGTTCTGTAATGGAAAACAGAATTGGGGTTCCCTCTCTGGAGATTGCCAGAGAGGGAAATTGTTCCCTCATTATGGAGAGGAACACAGTGTCAAATCATATAGTGAAGAATAGATGCTTGAATGCACCGTGGTGGCACAATGCATCTGTAGGTAAGTGTGAGAGTTGATGTGGTGGTATTAGTTGATGAGAGTATGGAGATGATAAATTTGAGTTGATTTGGACAGAGGGACTTGAAGGTTGAATAAAAGACTTGACATGTATATATATATTATTGGTTTTAAAACTGTGGTACCCTTTAGACGCCCTTACTAACGCACATCTCACTGTTATAGTGAGTTAAGCGGTGATTACTGGGACAAATTGTCTCATCCCACGATTACTGACATTTTTGCAGGTATTCATGCACAAATGCAGACAACAGGAAAGGGAATTAGGTATTAGAAGTTATATAGACTATTTGAAATTCTATATTGCCAAATTGTATAGGCCTGCATTCGTTTCCGCATGTATATATCTATTTATTGTTAAATATCAACTAGTTTTGTTTATTAACCATGTTAGGCAAATCCTTTCTAACATGGTTAGTAATAAATTATCCATGATAGCAGCTGTGCTGTATTAGTTTATTCTTTTCTATCATGGATAATATTTCTATCATTAGGATATTCTTTTTCTAACTATGATAGAGATATTGATATTATTGCAATTCCTTTTTCTATCATAGTTAGTAAAGATATTATTGAACTAAAAGAGATGTCACAGGTTAATTAGGGAATTAGTAACAGTATGTTACACTGTCCATAACCTATATGACGTTGTAGTGACTGATTTTGAAGACACATGATTAAGGATGAATGTCTTAGCTGAGAGTGTATCTCTCTTTAGCAGATGGACAAATCTATCATAGACATTATTCTCTTAATTATTACAAGAAGGACTCTGTTCCTTCTTTAAGCAACATCATCTTGTAGTGTGCCAAGAATTGTTATCTATATAACGATTCTCTTTTTATCACAGAGCATCTTGAACTGTTCATAGAGGTACTCATAGCCCCTATCAATTCTTAAGGGTTTCACTTTAAAGTTAAGTGTGTTCTCTACCAAACTTGGATACTTCCCGAAACATCCAAAGTTTCAGTCTTGATAGATATCAAGTATACATTTCAATGAAAAATCATCGATAAATGCAACGAAGTATCATGCTCCATGATGTGCCTATCTACAAATATTCAAATGAATAAGTATAAGAGGGGTACTGTGCATTGGTTTTGTTTCTAAAATGTTTCCTTATTTCTTGTATGCAAGACTATTCTCGCAAAGGGACTATTCCCTTTCCGATACATCACTCAACATGCCCTTATTTGGATAATTTAGTCATACAATTATGAAAAATATATCCTAATTATAGCATGATATGTATCGTAATCAACATTAACAAAAATGTTGAGTAGCAAGAAATGAAATCTCAATTTCATTAAAAACAAGGAAACATTCTGAAGTATAACCAAAACAGAAAAGATTGGTCTCATTATTAATGTCAACTTTATTGACATTAAACCCAAATTATAACTAAAGAAATTGTTAGAATCTGTAACATCCTGAAAATTTAATACAGGATCAAGGAGTGTTTTGGGAAATAATAAACGGAAAAATTAGGAATTTTGGAATTTTTAGGAATTTTTGGGATATTTTTGGAAATTTTGAGTAATTAATGTGCATATAATTAATTAAGAAATGAAGAGTTTGAAATATGAGGGAGTGGTAAAGCTAAAAATATTTTGAAGTTTAAGAAGATTGGAGGCTGATTTAAATGGTTTTAGAATTAAAAGAGTACACTATGGCAAGTTTGGGCTACAAATCATCAGAGAACCCCCTTATTTCACCAAACCAAACATGCCCTTCCCCTCCCTCCTTACAAAACCGCTGACACCAACCCCCCCTTTCATTTTTCTTCTTCATTTTCCTTCTTCATTTCCTTCTCCTCCCTCCGTCTTCTTCTTCTTCGTTTCCCTTCCCCGAGCAGCCGCCATGGGCGACGGCGGCGGCCATAGGCGCCGGTGACGTCGAACGCCGTCCGCCTTCACTTTTCCCCTCTCCTTCAACCATTCGGCCTCCCTTCCTCACCTCTTCTTCTCCACCATTTTCTTCATAAATCCACCTCTATCCTTTCATAAAACGTTTCAAAATCAAGTGGGGAAGTTTGGTGTTGCTTTTGTTTAGCCGATCTGCTTCACTCCAACTACCTTTCCCTTCGTTTTCGTTGCATTTTTCCGGCGGCCTGGGTGATCGGCGACGGCGGACAGCGGCGGTGCAAGGTGGGTTTCGTTGTTCTTGTTGTTTTTCGAAGTAAACTCCATCCCAAATTCATTTTCACATTTCTTTGCTTCTTTTTGGATGCAAGTTCGGCCAACCACCTAAATGGCCGATTTCCGGCGGGTTTCCGGCGACGGCGAGCTCCGACGAGGCAAGCAAGTCCGGATTTGAACTGAGGTGACTCTTTTCTTCCCTTATGTACCTTTAATCTTGCGAATTGGTGAGATTGAGAGGTGACCAATAAGGGTTCGTTTAGGGTTTTGATTTGGGGGAAAAATCACTGGTTGAATTAAAGCTTATAGATTTTGAGTTTTTCAAGCAATTGGAGCATGATTAATGTTTTCAAAGTTGTATGTTGATTTTTCAACAATTTCCTCTCTTTGGCCGATTTGGTTTTATGCAAGGGGTGACTAATGTTGTGTTTCAAGTCTGATAAATGAGTGGTTGTTGTTGTTCTGTGATAGCATTTGTACTTTATGTGATGATATAGCTTTAATGATTTTGCTTTATGGTATGTGAGTATTGAATGTTAGTTATAGCTAAAATGGTGTAAGCATATATGTTACAAATTCGAATATGGCTGGATATGTATGTGTGAGTTTGATTGAGCATGATAGGTTATAATTTTTATTTATCCCTACTTTGCTTGTGCTTTGACATTGTTGTTCTGGGGTTGCAAAGAATGACAATAACTGATGCGAATGCATTTGTGTTGAATGAAGGGAGGTTGTTGAAATGATTCTTGTATGTATGATAGATGTCTAAACTGGCGGGTAATCATTGGGAAGCTTCTTACATCTCTGTTTTTGATTATTGTGCGGGTATATAAAGAAGTAAAAATAATGGTGATGCTTGTGTGTATAAACATGGACATAGCTCAATGAGGATGTGGTATGTGATTATGAATGTTGTACATTTTCTTTTACTGCTATGGTTGAGAGGATTTAGGAAGTAACAATTGTTTTAATCACTGTTGGGCAGACTGATTTTTGGATTGCCTTTAAGATTGAAATCAAATTTAAATCTGACTTTTTATTTTTATCTTTATTTTTCGATTTCCAAGTGCAAACAAGATTTAATGTTTCTTTTGACCCATGTGACAAATATTGATCAAGTTATTAAAGAATTCTTGAATATTATCAAGAAACCTAATAATTATAGGCAATTTTCGGTCTATAGTGTAAAAGTTTGAGTTGGTGGATGTTTGATACTTAAAGTTGTTGATATTACATTCTTGCATGGTTTCGTGCTAGTTTGGTTTTTGGAGGTTTAATGTGAATTGAATAAGAAATTGGAATTTCCTTGTTTTCTCTGTTACTTTGGCTAAATGAAGGCTACAGAAGAGAAAGTTTAATGTTGATGTTCACCTAGTTCCTATTTTACTTTAAGTCTGGTATACTTGAATGTAAGTTTGGATAAAGCATAAACTTTTCCTTGTCTTTCCTTGAGATTTGGTTGAAGTAGGAGTATAAGTGAGTGCGCCAAATGTATGTGAATGTATGTTTAAATAGGAGTGATTTCTTAAAGTTTTGTGGAAGTGTTTGATTTCCTTTTTCTTCTTAATCATAACTCTCTATGATGATTGATTGATTATAAGTATGGTACCTTGATTGTTAATGGTGATATCAAGTTCATTGTGGGTTGAATATTTTTTGGTGATGATTACCATATTCTCGGGTTAATTTATTGAAATGGTAGGGTTATGATAATTAATGGATGAGTTAAGCATTGTTATGCTAATTTTGTTTTGGTGTGAGTGTTTCTTATTTTTTTTAGTATATGGTTATACGTAGAGGTTTATTGTATTGTAAAATTGTGTTAATTGTAGGATTGTATTAGTGACTTGTTAATTTGAAAAAGGACCTATGAATTACATAGATGAAGGGATCGGGTAGTAATGTCATAAGACCGAGAGCGACGTAAAGTATTATAAGGTGGAGGTGGTATTAATATAACCTTTTGTGTTATATTATTTTAGAAATACATATTGGTGATGGTACTTGAGGGAAATCTATAAGAAATGATAAGGAAGAACAACAGAGTGCTAAGTGCTACAGGTAATCACTCTTACCTTGCTATAACATTGAGGGTGACGTTAGTTAGGATTTTCAAAATCCATTCTAGCCCTCAAAATATTTAAAAGTTACTTTTATACAAAATAGGCTATCGGGTGCCTTTCAAACACGATTAATTGTATATAAAGAAACTTTATGCATTATATATATAGTATCCTGTTTGGTGGTTATAATTTTCCTGGAATAGTGAGATATATATAGGTGTGTTGCTATGGCAACGGTGTGGATAAGTTAATTGATGGATAGTGATGGATAGTGATGGAGTAAATGTAATTGGTACTTGGACAGGGTATTGGAAAGTGATTTGGATTGGAAATATGGTACATTAGGGATTGAGGAATTGAAATGTTGTGTTGGTGGAAGGTGACAAAGATTGTGATTGAGATAATGAATGAATTGTGATCATTGCATGACACTGAGATTATGTACCATCGCGCGATGATAACCGTTCGATAGGCCAATCAACGGTTATTTGTACGGGTCAACAGATTGGAGACTGTGACCAATGGTCAACAGATTGGAGACTGTGGCCAGCAGTCTTCTGATTGGAGACAGAGACTGCTCCCTTTCTGATTGGAGACAGATTGGGGTTTCCCTCTCATGGGTTTACCAGGGAGGGAAATCGCCCCCTCACTTTTGAGAGGGGCACAGTGTCAACTCATTTGGAATACATATAGGGCTCGAGTGTAGTGCCTCCCGGATGGCATGAGTAGAGCACCAGGGTTGTACATGGATTAAAGCTGAGAAGTATGTGTTGGAGATTCACAATAATGACTGCATGGATTTGGAGATTTGACGGAGAAGTTTATTGATGTGGATTTTGATTGAGGGGTTTTGAGTGATATTTGGAAAGTAGAAAAGATGGAATTGATTTGTTTTGGATGTGACAGAGGCTATGGAATGATAAATGGATAGAGACTTAATTCTCTTATATATATGTATTGATTTTTAAACTGTGGTACCCTTTAGACGCCCTTACTACCGCACATCTCACTGTTATAGTGAGTTAAGCGGTGATTACTGGGACAAATTGTCTCATTCCAGGATTACTGACATTTTTGCAGGAATTCATGCACAGGCGCAAGCATCAGGAAAGGGAATTAGGTAGTAGAGGTTATGTAATTTATTTAGAGTTGTATATTGCCAATTTGTATAGGCCTGCATTCGTTTCCGCATATATTTATGTGTTTTTGATATTATTAGACATTAGGTTGCTTATTTTTCTAACCATGTTAGGTGATTCTTTTCTAACATGGTTAGCTATTAATTATCCATGATAGTATTCAGGTTGTATTAGTTTATTCTTTTCTATCATGGATAATGATTATTGTTAGGAAATCCTTTTCCTAACTATGATAAATTTATTAATATTATGGAAATCATTTTTCTATCATAGTTAGTCAGGGTATTATTGAATTAATTAGGAATTAGTAACATGATGTTACAGAATCTTAAGTTTTGATGAAGACTAAAATATGAAAGAATGAGTCAAGTACTTAGAAAGCAATAGGTTAACATTGAATCCCAAGTAAGAGTGCAACCGGATGTGGATTTACTTCCGGATAGACTAGGACTAGCGCTCGCGGATGAATGTCTCATCCCCCAGCGACAGCAAGTAATTAACTAAGGAAATAACTTAGTCCAGAAGCACTAGATATACAAAACCTTAAGACTAAGCTAGAATTCAACCGGAAGTGGATTTGCTTCCGATTATATTTAGACTAGCGCTGGCTGTTGGTATAGATGACACTAAGCGTCAGTGAATATGAGCCACGTCTAGTAGAATTGCTTCCGATAGCTTAGTGACTAGCGCTGGCTGTTGGAACAGATAACACCAAGCACCAATGAACATAACCAACGTCCAATAGAATTACTTCCGATTGCTTAGTGACTAGCTCTGACTGTTGGAATGAGGGACACTGAGCGAGAGTAAGTAAAAGTGAATATCACCCTTCATCCAGTAGTAGTGCTTCCGGATGTAGAAGTGCTTCCGGATACAAGGAAGACATCTTAGACTAAGTAAACACCCACTGCATGTGACTATGTGTTTATATTGCTAAACTAACGTTCAAGTGCAGCACACTAAGTAGAGTTGCTTCCAGATGTGAGTCTGCTTCCGCAAGCAATCAGAATGTCAGAACGTTCAGAAGTGCAGTGTCAGAATGCTTTTGTCAGAGCAGAGTTGTCAGGACTACTTTCCAGAGATAAAGCAAGTCAACCCTGCTATGCATTGATGAAGCATTTATTGGGCAAACGGTAACATGGGAAAAACGGCCATATTCAAACGGCTAACCCACCTACCAAGAGTGAGAATGTTTGAAGACTATATAAAGGAGCTAAACTTCATTTATGAAGACATCAATTATCTATGACATTCTTGAAAGAAGCTAGAGAGAGAAATCGAAAAATCCTTCAAGCATTCAAAGCTGCCCAGAAAAGAGAAAGAGCATTTAACTCATTGAGTGATCTTTTCATCTACATATCTTGTACTCTTTGTAGTTAAGTCTCTTCTTGTTATAAGAGCATTAATTGTACTTAAGTGTGTATCACTCTCTGTTCTTAAAGAGAACTTAGTTAGAAAATCCTTTATTTGTAAAGGTTGAACCCTTGCTGGTTGTAAGGGGGAGCTAGTTAGAAAGGTTGCAAGTGAGCCTTGAGTAAAACTTGTGATTGTAAGGTTGCAAGTGATCCCGTTCAAAACTTGTGGTTGTAAAGGTTCCAGGTGCACCCGTTGTAAAACCTGGGGATAGTGGAACTCGGCCTGGGTGGTTGAGAACTGGACGTAGGTCAGGTAGACCGAACCAGTATAAACTCTTGTGTTGATTTTATTTGAGCTTTTATTTTGTAGCACAATTCACCCCCCCTCTTGTGCATCCATTACCTTCATTTGGTATCAGAGCAGGTCTTTCTGACTTGATTCTCATGAATCTAGAAAGTAAAGATCCAGTAATGGATACAAACTATTCCCTGCCAGATGTCTCTATTCAACCCAACAAGCCTCCAGGCTTTGATGGGTATAACTATCCATTCTGGAAATTCCGAATGGAGACCTACATACAATCCAGCGACATCTGACTCTGGGATGTGATTCAATATGGGAATCACACCCCTTTGGATGAAGATGGCTTTGCAAAGCAGCGATCCAGATACACCAACGAGGACTATGCTCTAGTCCAGCTAAACTTCAGGGCCATGCATTACATTCAATGCGCCCTCAGTCCTAAGGAGTTTCACAGGATCAGCCACCACAAAACTGCTAAGGATATGTGGGAGGCTCTTGAGGCTGCTCACTCTGGAACCAAGGGAGTGAAGGCAAGACGAGTTGAGATGCTGGTGGAAGAGTTTCACAAATTTGCCATGACAAGTCCAACTGAGCCAATCAGAGAGCTGGAACTCAGATTCACCCATCTTATCAATAACCTGGCCTCCTTGGGAAAAGATATTCCTGAAAGAGAGCAAGTAAGCAAGATCCTAAAAGTATTGAAAGGTGATTGGATCACCAAAGTGACCATCTTGCAGGAAGTCCAAGGAGAGTCAACCAGCTCCATCACTGCACTATTTGGCTCTCTGGCAGAATACGAACCAACTTTGTTGGCTCAGAGAGCTCCTCAAGCCTCATCCAAAACCAAGAGTCTTGCCCTTGTTGCTCCCAGCAAGGAAGTTAATGATGATGATGAGGATGATGAGGAGGACTTGGACGAAGAGGAGATGGCCATGATGGTGAGGAAGTTCAAGAAGTTCTTTAAGAAAAAGGGAGGCTTTCAGAAAGGTGATTCCAGTCAGAGGAAGGGATACAAGAAGGAAAAGGCCCCGGTGTGCTTTGTGTGTAAAAAGCCTGGCCACTTCAAGGCTGAGTGTCCAAGTTTGCAGAGATCAAAGGGAAAAGACAAAAGAAAAGCCTTCGTATCCTCTATCTGGGTCAATAGCTCAGACGATGAAGCAAGTGATGACGAGGAAGAGGTTGCCAACCTTTGCCTGGTAGCCAGAGAAGATGATGAGGAAGCACCTTCAGATGTTGATCTCACCCACGAGGACAATGAGGTAACTTTCTCTGAACTACAAGAGGCTTACAATGAGGTCCATGAAGAATTTTCTCGATTATGTAAAGCCTATAAAGTGTTGAAAACTAAAAAGGAATCACTTGAGTCCAAGATGGACTCACTGAGTGAAGAGCTAGCGGAAGCCAGAAAGCTTCCGGTAGTGGATGGCAAGGGTTCTCCCCAAGTAGAACCCAATGCCTCAACACTTGAGAGCTGTCCTAGTTGCAGCAAAATCTCAGCTGAAAGAGACAAGCTGCAAAATGCCCTGCAGAAGTTTACAAATGGATCAGAAATGTTAAATATAATTTTAATGAATCAAAGGGCATATAGGGACAGGACTGGCTTAGGATATACTCCTAGAGGGAAAAAGTGGGTGGAACCAAAAGTGAAGCCTTACTTAAAATTCTTCCACAAAGCCACTAGTCACAGCTCCTCACCTTTTAGCTTCTGCAATTATTGTAACAGGAAAGGACACTCCACGTCCACCTGTAATGCAAAGAAGCATGGAGCAAATAGCTCTTACAAATGGGTTCCAAAAGGAACCAAGGCTACAAAGGATCCTCCCCCAAGAAAAGAAACTAAGGGAGGGCTGGGATCCCGAGCCTGGAAACAATCCACAGAGAAAACCCAAGAGCCCAGAGCCAGCACTAGGCCAGTGGCACAGGATGATCATAAGCCCAAGGTCAAAGCTAACACTAGACCAAGGGCACTGAAAACTAATGACAGAGGACTCAAGAATAGTTGGATACCTAAGCTTACTTGATTCTTTCAGGTGTGTCTCAAAGCATCCAAGAATAGAAAATGGTATATTGACAGCGGATGCTCGAGACATATGACTGGAGACAGAGACAAGTTCAAATCTTTGGTGATTAAAGACGGAGCCACAGTAACCTTTGGAGGAAACCAAAGTGGAAAGATCACTAGAGTAGGAGAAGTTGGACCAGTGAAAGACGTCTATCTGGTGGACGGTCTCTGTCACAACCTGCTGAGCGTGAGCCAGAGCACTGACAAAGGAAATTGGGTAATCTTCGATTCACATGAGTGCATAATAGTTGATAAGCAGGATCTGAGTTTAGATAAGGCCAACTTAAAATGCAAACTTAAGGCAAATAGGAATGGAAACCTATATACTCTGGACTTATGTCAACAACTGGAAGAAAAATGTTTAATATCTAGTAATGAGAACAGTTGGCTTTGGCATAAGAGGTTAGCTCATGTTAATTTTACTCAACTTGATATGCTAATTAAAAAGGAGCTAGCTATAGGTATTCCATCCTTTAAGGTAAAGCATGATTTTATTTGTGAATCCTGCCAACGAGGGAAGCAAACAAAGTCCTCGTTTAAAACCAAGAAGAGAGTCTCCACCAGCAGGCCCTTGGAACTAATCCATATGGATTTGGTTGGGCCAGCGAGAGTAAAGAGCTTGGGTGGAAACCTGTATGCTCTAGTGGTGGTGGATGACTATTCAAGGTTCACTTGGACTATGTTTCTTGCCTCTAAGCAAGATGCTTTTGATGCGTTTGTTGTCCTGGCTAAGAAAGTGCAGAATGAGAGAGCTCAAAATCACAGCCATAAGGACAGACCATGGAGGAGAATTTGAGAACCATAGCTTCTCTGAGCTATGTGAGCAGAATGGTATTGAACACAACTTCTCAGCTCCTAGGACTCCACAACAAAATGGCGTGGTCGAGAGGAAGAACAGAGTTCTGACTGAAATGGCCAGGAGCATGCTCAACGGGAAAGAAGTTTCTCAAGTGTTCTGGGCGGACGCTATGAGCACTGCTTGCTATATCTCTAACAGAGCTTATGTTCGCAAGGGCTTCGACAAGACTCCATATGAGCTGTACAAAGGGAGGAAGCCCAACATCAGCCACCTCAGAATCTTTGGATCAAAATGCTATGTGCATAACAATGGAAAGGTAAATCTGGGTAAGTTTGATCCAAAAGCTGACGTAAGTATATTCATAGGATATTCCCTTAGGAGTAAGGCATATAGAATATACAACATGAGAACTAGAATTGTAGAAGAATCAATGCATGTTGTATTTGATGAAGCTCCTACATGGGGACAATCCACAGAAGATGATGAAATACTTAATCTTCCAAAACCACCATCATCTTCTTCACCACCAAAAGAAACACCAACAAGCAATCTCAAAGAAGAAGATGAACCCAGTGATGAACCTAGAATGCAGACCGTGCCTGATGAGGCACAGTTGCCTACAGCTAGGAGACATCACAGGGATCATCCTCTTGATCAAGTGCTTGGTGATGTTTCTTCTGGTGTCAGAACTAGACGGCAAGTTCAAAATGAAGTTGAGTTTGGAGCATTCCTATCTCAAATCGAACCAACTTCAGTTGAACAAGCTCTTAAGGACTGCGACTGGATTATTGCCATGCAGGAAGAGCTAAATCAATTCGAGAGAAGCCAAGTCTGGGAACTAGTCCCAAGGCCGTCTCATCAATCCATAGTGGGGACCAAGTGGGTCTTCAAAAACAAGCTAGATGAGACAGGTCAAATTACAAGGAACAAAGCCAGATTAGTAGCCAAAGGATATAACTAAGAAGAAGGCATTGACTATGAAGAAACTTTTGCTCCAGTTGCTAGACTCGAAGCAATAAGAATTCTTC
Organism: Mimosa pudica; assembly: GCA_029929735.1. Classification (NCBI taxonomy): domain Eukaryota; kingdom Viridiplantae; phylum Streptophyta; class Magnoliopsida; order Fabales; family Fabaceae; genus Mimosa; species Mimosa pudica. The sequence goes on along the minus strand of JAKELP010000033.1, from coordinate 10,887,009 downwards.
TAGCCTTTGCATCCATGAAAGGCTTTAGATTATATCAAATGGATGTAAAGAGTGCTTTTCTTAATGGTTACATCAAAGAAGAGGTATATGTAGAACAACCTCCTGGCTTTGAGGATCATAAGCATCCCAAACATGTGTATAGACTAAAGAAAGCTTTATATGGCCTGAAACAAGCTCCTCGAGCTTGGTATGAGATACTCAGCAGCTTTTTGCTGGACAAGGGTTTCTCAATGGGCAAACTAGACAATACACTGTTTATCCTTCACAAAGATAGAAATATGTTAATTGTCCAAATTTATGTTGATGATATTATTTTTGGGGCAACTAATGAAAAGCTTTGTGAGGAATTCTCTAAGACTATGCAGGGTGAGTTTGAAATGTCAATGATGGGAGAACTAACATTCTTCCTAGGCCTGCAAATTAAACAAAAGAAGAATGGAATCTTCATCTCCCAAGCTAAGTACTGCAGAGAGCTACTCAACAAATTTGGGATGGATGAATGCAAGGAGTATGACACTCCCATGAGTACCACTGCCGCACTCGATGCTGACGCAAAGGGTAAATCTGTCAGCCTGCCCATGTACAGGGGAATGATAGGTTCCCTCCTATACTTAACAGCAAGCAGGCCTGACATTCAATTCAGTGTAGGCATGTGTGCTAGGTTTTAAGCCAACCCCAAGGAGTCACACTTGACATGTGTTAAACGTATTCTGAGATACCTTGAGGGAACACAAGAGCTTGGTCTTTGGTATTCCAGAGGTAACCAAGAGTTCTTGTGGGCTTACTCTGACTCTGACCATGCAGGTTATAAAACTGATAGAAAAAGCACCAGTGGACAATGCGCCTTCCTTGGTGGCTGTCTGGTGTCTTGGGCTAGCAAGAAGCAAACATGTGTGTCATTATCATCCACTGAGGCAGAATACATTGCTGCGGCAAGCTGTTGTGCCCAAGTGCTGTGGCTGAAGAACCAACTGAGAGATCTTGGCCTGGAGTTCCCTGAGGCACCCATCCTCTGTGACAACACAAGTACAATCAGCATCGCCAAGAATCCGGTTCAGCACACAAGGACAAAGCACATTGATGTCAGACATCACTTCATCAGAGACCATGTTCAAAAGAAGGATGTCAAAGTGCAATTTGTCCCCACTCAACAACAGCTTGCTGATATCTTCACCAAGCCTCTGGGGGTTGATCAATTTACATTCATTAGAGGTGATTTGGGAATGGTAAACCCAAATGAGGTGTAATTTTTTATTATTATATTTGATTGATTAAACCTGTAAAAATACTAACTTAGGCATCGGAGTGCCAATCTTTGTTTTTGCAGGTTCCCCACAATGTTAAATCTTAAGTAAGTCCAACCGGAAGCAAAACCACTTCCGGATACTCTTTTACTGGCGCTGGATGACAACTCATGTGACCTAGAGCGCCACTCCAACCGGAAGCAAAACCACTTCCGGATACTCATTTGCTGGCACTGAATGTTGAACTAAAGCGAGAAAGAGCACCAGTGCCTGAACCAAACGACACGTCACTTCAGAAAACGTTTCATCTCCCTCCATGAGAAGCTGTGCCTTCTCAGACAAGGTGAAGCGACACATGTCATAAGGTGCGTCGTTTCAATTAAAACGTTTACGTTACCCAATGTGTAAACATATGCATATTCATCTGAAGAGTCATGCCCATTTTACTTTGCCTATAAATAGGAAGTCACTTTCACTTTCACTTTTTACTTGCACAAATTTTCACCCAAACTCTCTGCATATTCTCTTCATCTTCTTCACTGTGTTCTTCATCTTCTTCATCCTTTTCTTCGCCTTTCACCACAAACAAACCTTAAACCCTCACAACAATGGCCGGCTCACACGAAACAAACCCTAACACACAGAAAGTCACCACCTCCAAGAAATCTAAGTCCAAAGGGGGCAAATCTGGGCACTCGTATTCTGGTAAATCTGGGCAATCCGATGAACATCATGAAGACCGCCAAGAACTTTCTGGGCAAACACAAGGGGAGAATGAACAAGTCCAGGAACAGCCTGGACATTCTGGGCGAGTGGAAGAACTGCCAGAGCAGACTAGGCATGAACAAGCACAAGCCAAGAAGAGAGGGAAGAAGAAGGTTCAATTCATCGAGGAACCTTCTTCCAAAAGACAGAGGATAGAGGAGTATGACGATCCTCGTGTTTATCGAGATGGGGCTTTGGAGGCCGTTTCCTCCAAGTTTGAGACAATCAAGCCCTACTTCAACAACGGCTTGTTCATCAATCTGGCCAAGATAGATGACCTAGGGTTTCCACATCTACGCCCTTATCTGGAAAGGTACTCCTGGCTGGGGATCAAACAGGACTACAACATCAATGTCCTGCGAGTATTCTGTGAGTCCCTCTCTGGGAAGGTCAAGTACAAGAAGGTGGATGGGAAGGAGCAGATCCGCAGACTCACCTTCAGCGCTACTGTCAGAGGGAGAACCTTCAGGTTCACCTGGAGGGACTTAAATGACCTAATGGGGATCACAGAAGAGGGCATGAATGAGTGGCTGTACCCTAAGTCACTCAAGCTCAGCAAGGAGGAACTCGAGAAGCTCTATGCCACCAAAGGGAAGAAGGTGTCCGGGATGTCTGACTCCCACAGAGTTCTGTACTATATCTACTCCCGCATGATGACACACAAAGAGGGTAACTTCAACGAGTTCACTCTGCTGGACAACCCGTGGTTCCCTAGACTTCTCTCCCAGCAGCCCATCAACCCAGGGCAATTGATCAGCCTTGAGCTTCATAGATGGCTGGTCAACAACAAGGCTGGATATCTTCCCTATCCCACCATCCTTGCCTTCCTCCTTGAGAAGAATCTGATCAAGGCTACATCTGACGTGGAGGAAGAAAATGTTAAGTGTGCTCCTGTAGGAGCAACTAACATCAGCAAGATGGGCATCAGATACCTGAAGCCTGCTAAGCCCACTCGCTCAGGATCACAGGCAGGCAGTGCCTCTCAGACCTCAGTCCCCTCTGTATCTGGTGCAGGGGATCAAGAAGTAGACTCCCATCCCGGGCCAAGCCGTGCTGCAAGGGTGCCAGCCAATGTGAAGGCTTTTGCTCAAGAAATGAAGGCAGAAATTCTCCTTCAACTCACTGAATCCTTGGTGGCCCCTCTGAGAAATGACTGTGATGCTGGGTTCCAACAGCAAGGGGAGCGCATCCAGCGACTAGAAGATAGAGTGGGTCAGGTTGAGACTCAGCTTGCCAGTGTGGATGCCAAGCTAGACCTTATCCTCCAACACCTCCAGATTCCTCAACCCCAACAAGGTAACTTACCACCACCTCCTCCTCCTCCACCTAATCAACCATTACTTCCCCCTCCTCCTCCTCCTCCTCCCAACACTCAACAACCACAGTCACCTCCACAAAATGACCACCAACCCCAAACATCACCAAACAATGACCAACAACCCCAGACTTCACAACAACTTCAAGACTTACCCACCAATGACCACCAACCATCACCTCAAACCTCCACACAAGACTCACCCCAACAATCTCCTCGCCAATCACCACTTCACTCCAACAACTCCCCATCTCCACAACATTCCCTACCCTTTCACCACCCCCAAGTCCCACAGAACCCACCAATCCTCCTTCAAACACCCAATCCATCATCACCCAGCCTCTACCATTTACCTCCTCTACTCAACCCCGTCAAACCTACTACCTCAGACCACAATCTCCTCTTCCATGGAAAGATAAACAATCCGTCACCTACTCAGCCACCCACCCTTTTGACGGCCTCTTCACCCACCCTGACTTCTTCCAAAGAAACACCATTCTTTTCCCAAACCCCCCTGATTCACCAGAACGAACCTCCCCAACATCCTCACCCGAATCCTCACCCTCCCCTCCACCCACTCAGTCCTCACTGGCCCTCACCCTCTTTGATGATGACAAAAGGGGGAGAGATGCTACTGCTATCACTCTTCGCCGGACCATGGACATAAGGGATGTTCTGACTCAGCCATCCCTCTGGCTAGATGAAGACATCACGGCTGCCCTCCGTCGTGTCATGGAATCCCAGAGACTGGGTGGTGCTGAGAGCCTGATCAGAGGGGAAGCCATCTGGTTTATGCAACAGCAAAGGACGGATGAGCAAAGGTCCAAATGGGACATGGTTGTATTTGAGCAGAGTGAAGAAATTCCACAACCATCCTCTCCTGTGCCTGAGCCTGAACCAGTGTCAGAAGCTTCTTCTGCTAAGACTCCACCCTCTGTGCCTACCCGGAGTATAGTTGAAGAAATCATGATGAAGTACGGGCTGAAGAAGGTCAACCATCCTCCCATTGTGATTGCAAAGCCAATTCCCTCATCCTCTGGGCAAACATCTGAAACTCCTGCTTCTGAGCAAACATCTGTCCCTTCTCCTCCATCTGAGCCAGCAGTCAAATTCAGTGAATCAAGAAAGAAGGCAGTTGCTAGAAAGCATGCCAACAAGGGTGCTACCTCCACTGAGTCTGCTAAGAGTGAGGAAGAGACTCCACCTGTCCAAGCTGAGCAAGAGAACCCATCAGTACAAGCAATTCCAATTCTAAAGGAAGTCAAGCTGGAGATAGAGGACATGACTCCTGAAGAATTCGAAAAGTATGGGTACACGGACAGACTCTCTTTTGGTCAGATGGCTTGCCTGGATGCTGAGAGAGCAAGTGCCAAACCTACTCAGTCAATAAGCAAGGGCAAAGGGTAGGGAAAAGGCAAGGGGAAGAGGAAGGCCCAGGAAGTTGAGGAGGATCCCAACTTCCCAGTATGGAATGTGAAGATTCGGGCTGTCCACTTCCCTAATGGCGAGGTCACTCACTTCTCAGATGCAACAGGGTTCCCAGGCTATGAGGAAGTCGAAAATATGAAGAGAGCCTTCGAGGAGTTTGTTGAGTCTGAGAGACTCAGAAGAGAAAGGGAAGAAGAAGAGCTTCAACAGATTATTGCTCAGATTGACCAGAATGTGCATGAAGCCCACTTAGCCCAGCTCCAGAAAGAAAATGAGGAGAGACAGAGAGAGAGGGAAAAGAAAAAGAAACACCAACTCTGAACCCCCATTTCAACCCCTTATACCTTAGAATTTTTCTTTGATTTTTCATGCATATTTCATTATTGCTTAAGTATAGATTACTTGTATATGTTATCTGCTTGTACTAACTTGTAATCTTTTGTCTATCAATAATATTTGTCTAAGTTATTTGTGCCTTATTCAGATTTTTGCTTTTAATTCTTTCATATGAACTCAATCGATAAGACTTAGTTTGTCATCATCAAAAAGGGGGAGAATGTTAGAATCTTAAGTTTTGATGAAGACTAAAATATGAAAGAATAAGTCAAGTACTTAGAAAGCAATAGGTTAACATTGAATCCCAAGTAAGAGTGCAACCGGATGTGGATTTACTTCCGGATAGACTAGGACTAGCGCTCGCGGATGAATGTCTCATCCCCTAGCGACAGCAAGTAATTAACTAAGGAAATGACTTAGTCCAGAAGCACTAGATATACAAAACCTTAAGACTATGCTAGAATTCAACCGGAAGTGGATTTGCTTCCGATTATATTTAGACTAGCGCTGGCTGTTGGTATAGATGACACTAAGCGTCAGTGAATATGAGCCACGTCTAGTAGAATTGCTTCCGATAGCTTAGTGACTAGCGCTGGTTGTTGGAACAGATAACACCAAGCGCCAGTGAACATAACCAACGTCCAAAAGAATTACTTCCGATTGCTTAGTGACTAGCGCTGACTGTTGGAAAGAGCATTTAACTCATTGAGTGATCTTTTCATCTACATATTTTGTACTCTTTGTAGTTAAGTCTCTTCTTGTTATAAGAGCATTAATTGTAATTAAGTGTGTATCACTATCTGTTCTTAAAGAGAACTTAGTTAAAAAATCCTTTATTTGTAAAGGTTGAACCCTTGCTGGGTGTAAGGGGGAGCTAGTTAGAAAGGTTGCAAGTGAGCCTTGAGTAAAACTTGTGATTGTAAGGTTGCAAGTGATCCCGTTCAAAACTTGTGGTTGTAAAGGTTTCAGGTGCACCCGTTGTAAAACCTGGGGATAGTGGAACTCGGCCTGGGTGGTTGAGAACTGGACGTAGGTCAGGTAGACCGAACCAGTATAAACTCTTGTGTTGATTTTATTTGAGCTTTTATTTTGTAGCACAATTCACCCCCCGTCTTGTGCATCCATTACCTTCAGAAATAACAGACCTAGATTTCACCGGATATCCGGCCTATTGAGAACCTCACATAAACGTCAAAGCTTGGCCTCCTTGCAAATCTAATTTGTAGGTACCAATCCCTTTAACAATAACTCGTAATGTTTCCAACATGAAGCCACATGCTTTTATTAGTAACAGGCGAAACTCCGTGAAGTCTTGACAATCACATGGTCTATATACCCTTTTCTAAGGGTAGTCCCTTGGCATAGTGATCGGGATATCTACAAGCATAACACTTGATCTACGAAAGATCATGTTTCTTAACTTGTTTCTTCCCTTTCTTAAAGGACTTTTTCCTTTTGAGTCTGAGGGATCCTCTTTCCTCTTTTTGGGATCCTTTGCCATTCATGGACTTACTTTTCAACTAATGAAGAGTCATTTCTTTGATTTAAATTGTCTGACCTTTTGGTTTCACATGATCCATTTGGTCATATTAAGCGGGTTTTGGTGAGCTACGTCAGCAAAAGTCTTAATCTCATCATTATGAGTGTTCATATGTCTCATGTGATCCCAACAGATGGGAGCGTTCTTGAGACAATTTGCACCTAATGTGCATCAGAAAGAGGTAACATGTCTCTCAATTAGACATACTACATCGTTAGTCATAGCCGCACGCATTCTGACTTTAACGATAATGTCTTTCCTCTTCCAGACATGTTGCTCCCTCTATGGAACATTTTGCATTGTGTCATGGAAGAACACCTTTTAGAACTTACTGACTTCATGATTTAACAGGACATAAGAGATCTTATGACAACATATGTCATAATTTTCTCTATTCATCTTGTCACTTCTCATAAGGACAATGATGAATATGTTTTGACCTATATAGACATCTAATTTGATATTTTTCTGTAAAGTATGCACACATAATCTCCGCATGAGATTAATAGTTCTATGAATCCTCTGAAAAACTAACAATGGTAGTTTACTAGTTTTGTTTTCAGGAATCAACTAGGTGACCCCATCCAACTCATTCTAGTTCACTATTCATCATTGAACTTTTCTTATATTCTCTGTACTATAACAGTTTAAATTAATAACATCAACACATGCATATTATTAACAAACTCCCATTCAATTAAATCTTATTAAATTTTATGAGGATGTGTAATTTAATAAGTTATTTGTTGTTATTATTATTAAGTTGAAGGACATTAAGAGAATAACAACATATGCAATTCAATCAATGTAGTCAACTCCCACTCAATTTTCAGTTCAAAAAAAAACTCCCACTCAATTGGAGCATTAAATTTAAGAATAACAACACATGAAATTCATTAAATTAAACTCCCACTTAATTGGAGTATTAAATTTATTAAATAGAAAAACAACGCATGTAATACAATAAATTTAACTCCCACTCAAATTGAGTATTAAATTTATTAAATAGAAAAACAACACATGTAATTCAATTAATAAATTTAGTTTATATCCCGTGGTCGAAAGTGTCTTCACAAGACTTTTGAGGAAGATGGGGGTTTTAATTTTATTTGGCTTAGACCATGATAATGGAAATAGATCCACACAGTATTCTACATTCCTCGCTTTCATGATCTTGTCCTTAAGGTTTGTTAAACAATGTTTAATTTGTTAGGTCCTTCTACTTACTCTTTAGAATCCACGGTCACACAGACTTTTTCCCACATGGAACGTTAGATTCATTTCATAAAGTTGGCTGTGACCTTTTGTTTAGTGCTCATAGCATCAAACACATTGATGCAGGGGTATTTTCTGGTTTAACGTTGCCTTATTAATCAACACATGATTAGGTTCATAAAAACTCATAGCATCAAACACATTGATGCAGGGGTATTTTCTGGTTGCCTTATTTAATCAACACATGATTATATTCACACAAAAAAATTGGTCCCAAAACATTTTGAATTAAACACATTTTCCATATATATACTAATCATGAATAAGAAAGATTAAAGGATTCACAAAGAATCTCAATAATTTTAAACACTTACATCACTTATGTAAGTTTAATCATGATTATTCACATATATATGTAAAATAGAAATCACTTAATTTCTATTTAATTGATACACAATCAATTAATTTCAAAATAAAAATCACTTATTTTTATTTTAATTAATACAAAATTAATTTAATTGATGCACTAGTAGTTTAAATTGACACACAATCAATTTGGTCAAATAAGGATCACTTATCCTTATTTAATTGGATACATAATCAATAAATGTCAAATAGAAATCACTTATTTCTATTTTGATTGATGCATAATTAATTTCAATTGATGCATAACCAATGAGGATCACTTATCTTATTCAATTGATATATATCTATAACCAATTAATGTTAAATAAAATCACTTATTTCCATTTTAATTGGTGCATTATTAGTTTAATTGATACACAATCAATTTATTCAAATAAGGATCACTTATCCTTATTTTAAATTGATACATAATCAATTTTAATGTGTTTAAAAATTCCAAAAAAAAATTTGGACCTTCATGCCTTAAAAAAAATAAAGGGAAAAAAATAAGGATTTTTTTTTTAAAAAAAAATTAATTAAATAATTATTAATTAATTAAATAATTAAATTATTAATTATTAATTTGATTTTTTTTTATTCGGCTGGGCCCGCACACAGTGGCCCAGTTCACAAAAACAAACAGTTGGGCCGATCACAGAGGCCCAATCTGTTTACTTCCCTTTTTTTCGCAATTGGGCCACGGCCCAATAAACATCTGTTTTTTTTTTAAAAAAAATTCTGTTTGGGCCATGGCCCAAGCAGTTGTTTTGTTTGCAACCAGACCGGTTTTGAGCGGAACCGGTCCAGCCCGGTTCACTAATAGCACCTGAACCCCAAAACGCAGTGTTTCACTAAAACTGTGTGGAATTACGAAAACGCCCTTCCCCCTTCTTCAACCACTGGTTGCCGGCGGCGGAGCTACGGTGAGCCCGCCGCCATCTCCGGCAACAGCCCGAAACTTCGGGGAGCCGTATCTCTCCCTCATCCGACCTCCGTTTGACGCAATTTTTGGGCCGTTGGATTCGTCTCGACGAGCTCTACAAGTCTATGCCTATGGGTTTTTGCGAAAACTCGAAAATCACAGATCCCATTTTTAGCAAAAAGACATTCGGCCAGAGGGAAATACGCAACCTTTCGACCATCGATTTGTGATTAAATCTCATGAAAAATTCCAGATTTATTATACTTTGATGTTTTATTGACCACGCAGGTTATAGGATCGAAAGGATAATCTAAATTAGAATACTAAAGAATTAATCACCTATGTCTATTCTATAAGCATGCTTTGAACACGAACAGAAGCAGTATAAACCAAATTCCAGAATCATACAATTGCTTATTTCTATATGTTGGAAATATTTAATCGGATCCGCCCTCGATGGACCGGATCATTTGATTACTAAATCCGACGGCCTTAAGGAAAGCAGAAAGTTGACAAATCAGCATTAATATGTGATTGATGTTGATTGATTTGATTAGAATCAAATCAGTCAACAAATCAACATTAATATGTGATTGATTTGATAAGAGAATCAAATCAGTTATTATTGTTGATTGGTGTCATAATGACTGCAATAATGACGGTGATATTTCTACCCTTCTTAGTGACACTCCTGTCACTATAAATAGAGGTGTCCCGTTCATTTGTTGGCAAGTAACTGAGTGTGCGTGCTTAGACACCTCAGCCACTCTGGCTTTCCTTCTCACGGTTTTTCCTGAGAGGGTGATTCGCTGTGCGAATCAAACCCGGGTTCTAGTAACTCGGTTCTGCGTGAGCTGAATCCTTCGGGATTCTTGGCTCCGAGTATAAGGTTGTTATCATGGCTTTTGTTTGTTCTTGTTCTTGCAGGAACTCTGTCCGAGTTCGGGTTCGGGTGCGGGTTCGAAGCTCCGGGATCCGGGAAAGCTCATGGGCCTGGTAAATTCCTTCATTGGCATCAGAGCCATAATGATTCTGAGGCTGGTGTTGAGGTAGGCCTCAAATTATTTTCCGCTGCGTTGTTTCATGAAATAACATAAATATTTTATTTTATTTATGTGTGATTAAAATTAAAATTATGTTTTATTCATGAAAAAGAACATGATTATATGCCTGTTCACATATGTATATGCGTGTGTATGCATCATATTTAAAGGTGATAGTTTTCCAGAAAAATATCCCCTGTATGAATGAATGAAGACTTAACAATTTTTTTTTCATTAGAACATGCTTCTGGAAATATGTTCATGAGTGTTCATATACATTTTAATGAGTTCAAGTTCATCTCATGTCTGGAAATCTGTGTGTTTGTGTATATGAACGTTTTTTTTTTTCGAATCTATATTTGCTTTAGCTTCTGTTTTGTTCTATTGACATATACTATAAGCATGCTCGGATTCTATATGATTAGATGTGTTCTTTTGGTATATCTGAGTTGAGTTTCTAAGCATAAGCAGATTCGATTGATATCCCATAGGTTTCAGATTAGATTATCCTTTCGATTCTAACAACCTGCGTGGTCAATAAAACATCAAAGAATAATATATCTGAAACCATTCATAAGATTTAATCACAAATCGAAGGTCGAAAACCACGTTTTCTCACTGGCCGAACGAGTCTTTTTGCGAAAATGGGATCTGTGATTTTCGGGTTTTCTCGAATACCCACACGCATAGGCTTGTAGAGCTCGTCAAGACGAATCCAACGGCGCAAAAATCGCGTCAAACGGAGGTCGGATGAGAGAGATACGGCTTCCCAAAGTTTTCGGGGTCGCCGGCGGTGGCGGCGGGCTCACAGGAGCTTCGCGCCGGTGACAAAGGTTGAAGATGAGGGACCGAGGGTATTTTCGTAATTTCCCTTCGTTTAGTGAATCGAAGCGGTTCACGGTTTGTCTCTGGAGTTGCCCGAACCGGTCTGGTTCGGCTCAGACCGAACCGGCCTAACTCATTTAAAAAAAAAATAGAAACGTTTCTTTGGGCAGTGGCCCAATTGCTATAAAAAAAACAAAAACGAAAATGTTGGTTTGGGCCGTGGCCCAATCCGAAATAGAAATTAAAAAAAAAACAATTAAAGGATTGGGCCGTGGCCCAATCCGAGTAAAAGAAAGGAATTTGGGCCATTTTCGGGCCCAATGAAGTTTTTTTTTTAAAGCCAGTTTATTTTTTTTCTGGGCTTATTTTTTCAGATTAATAATTAATTAATTTAATTATTTAATTAATTACTAATTATTTAATTATTTAATTAATTATTTTCCCAAAAAAAAACTTTTTTTTAATTCCTTTATTTTTAAAGGTATGTAGGTCCAAATTTTTGGGAATTTTTTTTAAACACATTAAAATTGATTATGTGTCAATTAAAATAAGGATAAGTGATCATTGACCAAAATTGATTGTGTATCAATTAAACCAATTATGCACCAATTAAAATAGAAATAAGTGATTTCTATTTGACATTAATTGGTTATGTATATCAATTGAATATGGATAAGTGATCCTTATTGGTTGTGGATCAATAAAAAATTAATTATGCATCAATCAAAATAGAAATAATTGATTTCTATTTGACATTCATTGATTGTGTATCCAATTAAATAAGGATAAGTGCTCCTTATTTGACCAAATTGATTGTGTGTCAATTTAAACTAATTGTGCATCAATTAAATTAATTGTGTATTAATTAAAATAAAAATAATTGATTTTTATTTTGAAATTAATTGATTGTGTATCAATTAAATAGGAATTAAGAGTAATTTCTATTTCACATATATATGAATATTCATGAATTAAACTTACATAAGTGATGCAAGTTGCCTTTAAATTTATTGAGATTCTTTGTGAATCCTTTAATTTTTCTTATTCATGATTAATATATATATATGGAAAATGTGTTTAATTTAAAATATTTTTGGACTAATTATTTTTTTATGAACCTAATCATGTGTTGATTAATAAGGCAACGTTAAACCAGAAAATACCCTTGCATCAATGTGTTTGATGCTATAAGCTTTAATGAACCTAATCATGTGTTGATTAATAAGGCAACGTAGAACCAGAAAATACCTCTGCATCAATATGTTTGATGCTATGAGCACTAAACAAAAGGTCACAGCAAACTTTATAAAATGAATCGAACGTTCCATGAGGGAACAAGTCTGTGTGACTGTGAATTCTAAAGATGAAGTAAAAGGACCTAACAAATTAAACATGGTTAAACACACCTATAAAGACAAGATCATGAAAAGCGGGGAATGTAGAATGCTGTGTGCATCTATTTCCATTATCATGATCTAAGCCAAATAAAATTAAAAAACCTTATCTTCCTCAAAAAGTCTTGTGAAGACATATTCGACCACGGGATATAAATTAAATTTATTAATAGAGTTACATGTGTTGTTATTCTATTGAATAAATTAAATACTCAATTTGAGTGGGAGTTAAATTTATTGAATTACATGTGTTGTTTTTCTGTTTAATAAATTTAATACTCAAATTCAGTGGGAGTTTAATTTAATAAATATCATTTGTTGTTATTCTTAAATTTAATGCTCCAAATTGAGTGGGAGTTGATTACATTAATTGAATTATATGTGTTGTTATTCTATTAATGTCTTTCAACTCAATAATAATAATAATAACAAATAACTTATTAAATTACACAAACATCCTCATAAAATTTAATAAGATTTTAATTGAGTTGGAGTTTATTAATAATATGCATGTGTTGCTATTATTAATTCAACTATTATAGTTCAGAGAATATAAGAAAAGCTCAACGATGAATAGCGAACTAGAATGAGTTGGATGGGGGTCAACCTAGTTGATTCCTGAAAACAAAACTAGTAAACTACCATTGTTGGTTTTTTAGAGGATTCATAGAACTATTAATCTCAAGTGGAGATTATTCGTGCATACTTTATAGAAAATATCAAATTAGATGTCTATATGAGTCTAAACATATTCATCAATGTCCTTATGAGAAGTGACAAGATGAATAGAGAAAATTATGACATGTGTCGTCATAAGATCTCTTATGTCCTGTTAGAGCAAAAAGTCACTAAGTCCTAAAAGGTGTTCTTCCATAACACAATGCAAAATGTTCCATAGAGGGAGCAACATGCATACAATTTCTGGAAGAGGAAAGATACTGTTGTATAGGTCAGAATGCTTGCGGCTATGACTAACGACACAATTTGTCTAATTGAGAGACATGTTACCGCATCTACAATGTGGTACTCTTTCCAATGCATAATAGGTGCAAATTGTCTCAAGAACGCTCCTATCTAGTTGGGATCACATGAGGCATTAGGGCTTTTACTGACGTGGCTCACCAAATCCCGCTATGACCAAATGGATCATGTGGAAACAAAGGTCAGATAATTTAAATTAAAGAAATGACTTTTCATTAGTTGAAAAGTAACTCCATAAATTGCAAGGGATTGAGATCCCAAAAGATGATAAATGATCATAAGGCTCAAAAGGAAATAAGTCCTTTAAGAAAGGGAAGAAGCAAGTTTAACAAACATGATCTTTCGTAGATCAAGTGTTATACTTGTAAATATCCCGGCCGCTATGCCAAGGGCTACCCTTAGAAAAGGGCATATAGACCGTGTGATTAGAGATCGTCAGAATTTCACAGCAATTTTCGCTAGTTACCAGCAAGAGCATGTGGCTTTACGTTGGAAACATTACCAGAGTTAATGTTAAATGGATTGGTACCTACAAATTAGATTTGCAAGGAGGCCAAGCTTTGGCATTTATGTGAAGTTCTAGACATGCCGGATATCCGGTGAAATCTAGGTCTGTTATTTCTTTAAATTAAAATTTGGGATTAATGTCAATAAAGTTGACATTGGTAATGAGATCGATCTTTTCTGATTTGGTTATATTTCGAAAAGTTTCCTTGTTTTTAAATGAAATTGTGATTTCATTTCTTGCTACTCAACATTTTTGTTAATGTTGACTACGATACATATCATGTCATATTAGGATATATTTGTCATAATCGTATGACTAAATTATCCAAATAAGGACATGTTGAGTGATGTATCGGAAAGGGGATAGTCCCTATGAAAGAATAGTCTTGCAAGCAAGATCACAAGGAAACCTTTCGGAAACGGAACCAATGCACAATACTACCCTCTTATACTTATTCATTTGAATATTTGCGAATAGGCACATGGAGCATACTTCATTACATTTTTTATCGATGAATTTTCACGATATTGAAATGTAAACTTGATATCTATCAAGACTGAAGCATTGGAATGTTTCAAAAAGTATCTAAGTTTGGTAGAGAGACCTAACTTTAAGGTGAAAGCCTTAAGAACTGATAGAGGCTGAGAATACCTCTATGAACAGTTCAAGATGCTCTATGATAAAAAGAGAATCGTTATATAGATAACAATTCTTGGCAAGCCACTAGATGGTGTCGTTGAAAGGAGGAACAAAGTTCTTCTTGTAATGATTAGGTGAATGATGTCTATGATAGAAGTGTCTATCTGCTGAAGAGTGATACACTCTCAACAATGACAATCATACTTAATCATGTGCCTTCGAAATCAGTCACCACAACATCATATGTGTTATGGACAGGATGCAAAATGGACTTAACAGACCTACGACCATGAGGGTCAGCGTCCTATTTCCAAAACTTGTTTTACAAGTAGTGAAATGTTGTGATTTAGAGGCTTGAGTATCTTTTGTAAGATATTCTATGAACTCTAAAAGATAAGTCTTCATTAGTGAAAATGAGGACGGATCAGTAACTGAGCTTAAGTCTAAAAACGCAATATTCATTGAAAATGTTTTCCCTAGCAGAGGAAGCCTTACGTATTCCAAAACTCTCCGTGAGTATGAGAAAGAAGGCGTTACTCAGTTAACTGTTCCGAGTGGGAGGATTGAAACCATTTTCACTAGATGATAGTGGTGACCACAATCCAAGAGGATATCTTCTCTCCAGTGGTATGTTTTAACTTAATTAGGTTTATATTGGTTTTTGTAGCCAACCTAGACTCAGAATTACATCAAGTGGATGTGAAAATTGTTTTTCTCAATGGAGGACTAGATGAAAAGTTTATCACGTGGGGAACCCTGAAGCTTTGTGCAATAGGGATGCGAACAAAAGGTTTGCAAGCTCCTAAAGTCCATTTTTGTGCTGAAACAATCATCTAAACAATGGTATTTGAAGTTTCATGAGATTGTAACTTCATTCGACTTCGAGATGATCGAAGAAGACCATTATGTTTGTGTAAAAACGGTTGCGAGGTAATATTATGATATTATCTCTTTATTCTCCTTACTAGGATTAGACCTAAGAAGTTAAAGCAATTAAAGGCTGATTGTCTTTTGAATTTCTAAGGGAAATACATGGGTTGAGCAGAAAGTATCTTGTGTGTCAAGATGTAAAAGGATTGTTCAAAATGGGTGCTACCTGAAGGTAATGGATGCACAAGAGGGGGGGTGAATTGTGCTACAAAATAAAAGCTCAAATAAAAACAACACAAGAGTTTATACTGGTTCGGTCTACCTGACCTACGTCCAATTCTCAACCACCCAGGCCGAGTTCCACTATCCCCAGGTTTTACAACGGGTGCACCTGGAACCTTTACAACCACAAGTTTTAAACGGGATCACTTGCAACCTTACAATCACAAGTTTTACTCAAGGCTAATTTTGCTTCTTGCTAGCCCAAGACACCAGACAACCACCAAGAAAGGCGCATTGTCCACTGGTGCTCTTTCTATCAGTCTTATAACCTGCATGGTCAGAATCAGAGTAAGCCCACAAGAACTCTTGGTTACCTCTGGGATACCAAAGACCAAGTTCTTGTGTTCCCTCAAGGTATCTCAGAATACGTTTAACACATGTTAAGTGTGACTCCTTGGGGTTGGCTTGAAACCTAGCACAAATGCCTACACTAAATTGAATATCAGGCCTGCTTGCAGTTAAGTATAGGAGGGAACCTATCATTCCCCTATACATGGGCAGGCTGACAGATTTACCCTTTGCGTCAGCATCGAGTGCGGCAGTGGTGCTCATGGGAGTGTCATACTCCTTGCATTCATCCATCCCAAACTTCTTGAGTAGCTCTCTGCAGTACTTAGCTTGGGAGATGAAGATTCCATTCTTCTTTTGTTTGATTTGCAGGCCTAGGAAGAACGTTAGTTCTCCCATCATTGACATTTCAAACTCACCCTGCATAGTCTTAGAGAAATCTTCACAAAGCTTTTCATTAGTTGCCCCAAATATAATATCATCAACATAAATTTGGACAATTAACATGTCTCTATCTTTGTGAAGGATAAACAGTGTATTATCTAGTTTGCCCCTTGAGAAACCCTTGCCCAGCAGAAAGCTGCTGAGTCTCTCATACCAAGCACGAGGAGCTTGTTTCAGGCCATATAAAGCTTTCTTTAGTCTATACACATGTTTGGGATGCTTGTGATCCTCAAAGCCAGGAGGTTGTTCTACATATACTTCTTCTTTAATATAACCATTAAGAAAAGCACTCTTTACATCCATTTGATATAACCTAAAGCTTTTCATGGATGCAAAGGCTAGAAGAATCCTTATTGCTTCAAGTCTAGCGACTAGAGCAAAAGTTTCTTCATAGTCAATGCCTTCTTCTTGGTTGTATCCTTTGGCTACTAGCCTGGCTTTGTTTCTTGTAATTTGCCCTGTCTCATCCAGTTTGTTTTTGAAGACCCACTTGGTCCCCACTTTGGATTGATGAGACGGCCTTGGGACTAGTTCCCAGACTTGGCTTCTCTCAAATTGATTCAGCTCTTCCTGCATGGCAATAATCCAGTCGTAGTCCTCAAGAGCTTGTTCAACTGAAGTTGGTTCGATTTGAGATAAAAATGCTCCAAACTCAACTTCATTTTGAACTTGCCTTCTGGTTCTGACTCCAGAAGAAACATCACCAAGCACTTGATCAAGAGGATGATCCCTGTGATGTCTCCTAGCTGTTGGCAACTGTGCCTCATCAGGCATGGTCTGCTCTCTAGGTTCATCACTGGGTTCATCTTCTTCTTTGAGATTGCTTGCTGGCGTTTCTTTTGGTGATGAAGAAGATGATGGTAATTTTGGAAGATTAAGCATTTCATCATCTTCTGTGGATTGTCCCCATGTAGGAGCTTCATCAAATACAACATGCATTGATTCTTCTACAATTCTAGTTCTCATGTTGTATATTCTATATGCTTTACTCCTAAGGGAATATCCTATGAATATACCTACATCAGCTTTTGGATCAAACTTACCCAGATTTACCTTTCCATTGTTGTGCACATAGCATTTTGATCCAAAGATCCTGAGGTGGCTTGCTGATGTTGGGCTTCCTCCCTTTGTACAGCTCATAGGGAGTCTTGTCCAAGCCCTTGCGAACATAGGCTCTGTTAGAGATATAGCAAGCAGTGCTCATAGCGTCCGCCCAGAACACTTGAGAAACCTCTTTCTCGTTGAGCATGCTTCTAGCGATCTCAGTCAGAACCCTGTTCTTTCTCTCGACCACTCCGTTTTGCTGAGGAGTTCTAGGAGCTGAGAAGTTGTGTTCAATACGATTTTGCTCACATAGCTCAGAGAAGTTATGGTTCTCAAACTCTCCTCCATGGTCTGTCCTTATGGCTGTAATTTTGAGCTCTTTCTCATTCTGCACTTTCTTAGCCAGGACAACAAACGCATCAAAAGCATCTTGCTTAGAGGCAAGAAACATAGTCCAAGTGAACCTTGAATAGTCATCCACCACTACTAGAGCATACAGGTTTCCACCCAAACTCTTTACTCTTGCTGGCCCAACCAAATCCATATGGATTAGTTCCAAGGGCCTGCTGGTGGAGACTCTCTTCTTGGTTTTAAACGAGGACTTTGTTTGCTTCCCTCGTTGGCAGTATTCACAAATAAAATCATGCTTTACCTTAAAGGATGGAATACCTATAGCTAGCTCCTTTTTAATTAGCATATCAAGTTGAGTAAAATTAACATGAGCTAACCTCTTATGCCAAAGCCAACTGTTCTCATCACTAGATATTAAACATTTTTCTTCCAGTTGTTGACATAAGTCTAGAGTATATAGGTTTCCATTTCTGTTTGCCTTAAATTTGCATTTTAAGTTGGCCTTATCTAAATTCAGATCCTGCTTATCAACTATTATGCACTCATGTGAATCAAAGATTACCCAATTTCCTTTGTCAGTGCTCTGGCTCACGCTCAGCAGGTTGTGATAGAGACCGTCCACTAGATAGACGTCTTTTACTGGTCCGACTTCTCCAACTCCAGTGATCTTTCCACTTTGATTTCCTCCAAAGGTTACTGTGGCTCCGTTCTTGATCACCAGAGATTTGAACTTGTCTCTGTCTCCAGTCATATGTCTCGAGCATCCGCTGTCAATATACCATTTTCTGTTCTTGGACGCCTCGAGACACACCTGGAAGAATCAAGTAAGCTTAGGTACCCAACCTTTCTTGGGTCCTCTGTCATTAGTTTTCAGTGCCCTTGGTCTAGTGTTAGATTTGACCTTGGGCTTATGATCATTCAGTGCCTCTGGCCTGATGCTGGCTCTAGGCTCTTGGGTTTTCCCAGTGGATTGTTTCCAGGCTCGAGATCCTTGTCCTCCCTTGGTTTCCTTTACAGGGGAAGGATCCTTTGTAGCCATGGTTCCTTTAGGGACCCATTTGTAAGAGCTACTTGCTCCATGCTTCTTGGCATTACAGGTGGACGTGGAGTGTCCTTTCCTGTTGCAATAGTTACAGAAGCTGAAGGGTGAGGAACTGTGACTAGTGGCTTTGTGGAAGAACTTTAAGTTGGGCTTTACTTTTGGTTCCACCCACTTTTTCACTTTAGGAGTATATCCTAAGTCAGTCCTATCCCTATATGCCCTTTGATTCATTAAAATTATATTTAACATTTCTAACCCATTTGTAAACTTCTGCAGGGCATTTTGCAGCTTGTCTTTCTCAGCTGAGATTTTGCTGCAATTAGGGCAGCTCTCAAGTATTGGGGCATTGGGTTCTGCTTGGGGAGAACCCTGGCCATCCACTACCGGAAGCTTTCTAGCTTCCGCTAGCTCTTCACTTAGTGAGTCCACCTTGGACTCAAGTGATTCCTTTTTAGTTTTTAACACTTTATAGGCATTACACAATCTAGAGAATTCTTCATGAACCTCATTGTAAGCCTCTTGCAGTTCAGAAAGAGTTACCTCATGGTCTTCGTGGGTGAGGTCAAGATCTGAAGATGCTTCCTCATCATCTTCTCTGGCTACCAGGCAGAGGTTGGCAACTTCTTCCTCATCACTTGCTTCGTCATCTGAGCTATTCACCCAAATGGAGGATACGAAGGCCTTTCTTTTGTCTTTGCCTTTTGACCTCTGCAGACTGGGACACTCAGCCTTGAAGTGACCAGGCTTTTTACATTCAAAGCACACAAGGACCTTTTCCTTCTTGTATCCCTTCTTCTGGCTGGAGTCACCTTTCTGAAAGCCTCCTTTCTTTCTGAAGAACTTTCTGAACTTCCTCACCATCATAGCCATCTCCTCATCATCCATTTCCTCCTCATCATCCTCATCATCATCATCGATCTCATTGCTGGGAGCAACAAGGGCAAGATTCTTGGTTTTGGATGAGGCTTGAGGAGCTCTTTGAGCCAGCAGGGTAGGTTCATATTCAGCCAGAGAGCCAAATAGTGCAGTGATGGAGCTGGTTGATTCTCCTTGGACTTCCTGCAAGATGGTTACTTTGGTGATCCAGTCACCTTTCAAGACCTTTAGGATCTTGCTAACCTGTTCCCTTTCAGGAATGTCCTTACCCAGCGAGGCCAAATTGTTGATGAGGTGAATGAACCTGAGCTCCAGCTCCCTGATTGGCTCAGTTGGACTAAGCATGGCGAACTTGTGGAATTCTTCCACCAGCATCTCAACTCGTCTTGCTTTCACTCCTCTGGTTCCAGAGTGAGCAGCCTCAAGAGCCTCCCACATCTCCTTAGTACTTTTGTGGTGGCTGATCCTGTGAAACTCCTTAGGACTGAGAGCGCATTGAATGTAATGCATGGTCCTGAAGTTTAGCTGGACTAGAGCATAGTCCTCGTTGGTGTAGCTGGATCGCTGCTTTGCAAAGCCATTATCATCTAGAGGGGTGTGATTCCCATATTGGATCACATCCCAGAGTCGAATGTCGCTGGATTGTATGTAGATCTCCATTCGGAATTTCCAGAATGGATAGTTATACCCATCAAAGCCTGGAGGCTTGTTGGGTTGCATAGAGACATCTGGCAGAGAATAATCTGTATCCATTACTAGATCTTTACTTTCTAGATTTGTGGGAATCAAGTCAGAAAGACCTGCTCTGATACCAAATGAAGGTAATGGATGCACAAGAGGGGGGTGAATTGTGCTACAAAATAAAAGCTCAAATAAAAACAACACAAGAGTTTATACTGGTTCGGTCTACCTGACCTACGTCCAGTTCTCAACCACCCAGGCCGAGTTCCACTATCCCCAGGTTTTACAACGGGTGCACCTGGAACCTTTACAACCACAAGTTTTAAATGGGATCACTTGCAACCTTACAATCACAAGTTTTACTCAAGGCTTTCTTGCTGCCTTTCTAACTAGCTCCCCCTTACTTCCAGCAAGGGTTCAGCCTTTACAAATAAAGGATCTTTCTAACTAAGTTCTCTTTAAGAACAGATAGTGTTACACACTTAAGTACAATTAATGCTCTTATAACACGAAGAGACTTAACTACAATGAGTACAAGATATGTAGATGAAAAGATCACTCAATGAGTTAAATGCTCTTTCTCTTTTCTGGGCAGCTTTGAATGCTTGAAGATTTTCTTGGTTTCTCGCTCTAACTTCTCTCAAGTATGTCAAAGATAATCGTTGGCTTCATAAATGAAGTTGAACTCCTTTTTATAGTCTTCAAACATTATGACTCTTGGTAGGTGGGTTAGCCGTTTGAATATGGCCGTTTTTCCCATGTTACCGTTTGCCCAATAAATGCTTCATCAATGCATAGCAGGGTTGACTTGCTTTATCTCTGAAAAGTAGTCCTGACACCTCTGCTCTGACAAAAGCATTCTGACACTGCACTTCTGAACGTTCTGACATTCTGATTGCTTGCGGAAGCAAATTCTCATCCGGAAGCAACTCTACTTAGTGTGCTGCACTTGAACGTTAGTTTAGTAATATATGCATACAGTCACATGCAGTGGGTGTTTACTTAGTTTAAGGTGGCTTCCTTAGATCCGGAAGCACTTCTACATCCAGAAGCACTACTACTGGATGAATGGTTATATTCACTTTTACTCACTCTCGCTCAGTGTTCTTCATTCCAACAGTCAGCGCTAGTCACTAAGCCATCGGAAGCAATTTCACTAGACGTGACTCATGTTCGCTGACGCTCAGTGTTACCTATTCCAACAGCCAGCGCCAGTCACTAAGCTATCGGAAGCAATTTCACTTCCGGTTGAATCCTAGCTTAACCTTAAGGTTTTGTGCATCTAGTGTCTCTGGATTAAGTTATTTCCTTAGTGAATCATCTGCTGTCGCTGGGGGATGAGTCATTCATCCGCGAGCGCTAGTCCTAGTTTATACGGAAGTAAATCCACATCCGGTTGCACTTTCACTTGGGATTCTATGTTAACCTATTGCTTTCTAAGTACTTGACTCATTCTTCCATATTTTAGTCTTCATCAAAACTTAAGATTCTAACACTACCATTGTCCCAAAAGACATATATAGCAAAGATCCTGGAACAGTTCCATATCAGAGACTGCAAACCTATGCATAGCCTTATGGTGAAAGAACATTATCTAAGAGTAGATATGTGTCTTGTGAAAGAATCTGAGGTACAACGCAAGAAAAGAGTCTTATTACACTGTGGTGTGTATTAGACTGGACATATGTTTTGTCGTTGGCTTTGTAAGCCGTTTTTCAGTCTGTGACGCTGAAAAACAAAAGTTATTTGATACTAGAAGGGTGATGAACTGAAAATTGTGCTATATATATAGGAGAAAGTCTCCATCCTGAAGGATACTCGAATGCCAAATGGGCAGGAGATCTAGATGGAGGACACTCAACTTAACAAACTTGATGACACCATCATCCATGGAATCTGAATATGTGGTTTGTGCTACTACTATTCAATAAGCTGTATGACTTAAGAGATTCCTAAAGCGTTTAGGCATAAATGTTATGGATATCCAGTGCGATAGTGAAGTCGCGATAGCCTACGCTATGGACCCTAAGTATCATAATAGACTAAATATATAGACATCAAATGTCATTTTATAAGAGATGTGTTCTCTCAGAAAGAAGTGATTGTTCAGTACTATTTCCACTCACTAAATGTTTGTTGATCCACTCACTAGCTTAGAAAGTGTTTAAGCAAAAAGCAACATTTGATGTATTGAACAACTTTAGTTTCTAGAATAAAATGATGCATTTTTCAATTCGGAATTGTTTTACGCACATATATACAATGTTGTGTGTTTGTATATATAAAACATGAATGTAAAGTATGCAATATGTCGTACAGATCCAAGAAAGGTTGGTCTACTCACACGGACAACCGTCTTCCATACATGCTGAGGGTATGAGAAGGTAAGACGTGCAAGAAATCATCATGTGTTGATGAATACTTCACATAAGTCGACCAATAAGTTTGGGAAATGACAATTCAAGTCATGATAAGGAATACACAGGTATTCCGTCGGGTCTGTAGCCAGGCGTAAAATTCTCCAGTGGGAGTTCAGTAGTCCGTTGAGGGACTAATGCCTGTACGGTGATTTTATTTTGAAAATGACATATGACAGTTGGTCGATCACCGTAACATGTTGATTTAACCTTTTTGTCGCCTCTAAAGATCAATCAAAACAATTCAATACTCTAATCCACTATTAAGATAGCGGTGAGTACAGGTCTTTCCACGATTCAGGTTATCTAGCTAATTTCAAGTAATTAAGTCACGCAAATTAACAAACGGTTTGAGTGTGTGTTTATATCTACAACTAAAATATAAAATGTACCGAAAGTATTAGTGTTAAGAATCAAGAGGTGGAATCTCCTCCTTCAAGCCTCGATTTGTGCATCTCAATTGATAGGCCTCATGTGACAATTTCCTCTTAATTAACTAGCTTAAATCGGCCAAGACCTCTTAAAACTAAGAAGCGTTAGCTAGTTTAAACTGATTAATCAAGATAGTCTAGCCTTGAACTTGATGCATATCCTTAGGTGAGATAGAAATCAAAACTAACTTCTATGAAACATTCACTTCAAGAATCAAACAAAATGTACGCACATATGCTTAATCTCATGAAGCTACACAATGAATACACCTAACATACATAAAAGTTCAAGATCTAGAAGTTAGATTTACAAGCTTGAAAGAATAAATGAACTCTACATAGAAATCTCTATGTAGAATCCTAGATCTAACATACCTAAAAATCTAAAGACATGAAAGATCTAAGTGATTACAAGCTTGAAAACCTAGAAAAGGAAAATTCTCACATAAGGCCGATTACATTGAAGCTCAAACACAAATCTGGACTTGAAGGAAGGAGAAGAACGCTTAGCCGCGCATGGAGACGGAAAGAATGGAGGATTTGCGAGGTGAAATGGCCATGGAAGTGGTTTGCGAGGTGAAGAAGATGAAGAAGGTGAAGATGGAGTTGAGAGAGTTTGTTAGAGGAGAGAGAAAGTGAAAGTGAAAAATGGTTAAAGTTAGTTAGAGTTTGTGACATTTGAGCCTTTATAGTGGTGAGTAACTTTGGGATTATCGCCCAAAGGGTATTTTTGGTATTTGGTGAAAGGTTAGGATGAATGTGGACTAGATCTCATCTCCATGCATTTCTAAAGTTTCCTCCTTTTTCTCCAAGTGATTGTGCTTCCAAAATTGCCCTTAATGAGGCCTCCAGACTTGAATTTGACCTTGGCGCCAATTTTCCCTCGTTTGGAAAGATGCTCCCCAAGTACCTTCAAGCTGCAGGGCTGACTTTGCCTTAAATTACCTCTGCACAAAAGACTTCTGAAAAGTAACTGACACTTCTGATCATTGTGCAATCTGACTCTTGTACTCGCTGAATGATGGGCTTAAGCTTCAGGATGTCAAGTCTGTCCGCCAGCGCCAGCACGTTCACTTCCGGAAGTACATCCACTTCCGGATGTAAGTTCCCTTCCTCAAGTGGCTCAGCTTCCGGATGTAACTTTGCTTCCGGATGTGAACTTGCATCCTGATGTGAGTATGCTTCCGGATGTGAACCTGCATCCGGAAGTGACTTTGAGTACTTGTCATCTAGCCTCTTCTTGCCAAGTTATCTCCACTGAAGCTCCACCAAGGGTGTGTAGGGCCCACTTGGGACCCCCTACATGAAAAACACGTCACATAGTCAAAATGACCAAAATACCCTTGGTTTCATAAAATGCAAGTAATAAGGCTATTATTCTTCAAATATTTACACATAAGCATGCGCATGAAAATGTACCAATAATGATCAAATATAACAAATAACCCACACTAATTAAGCTCAAATGCACATGCTTATAGGTATAAATTTTGGTCCAATCACATGTAAATCGTACTACATGTGCTTAGTTAATCGCAACTGGGACGTAGATGGAAAATCCCTGATCCATAAAGGTGTGAGTTCCAAACTTATGTAAGAAGGGAAAGTGTCCTTTCTACCGATACCCTTGTGACTTAGACGTCATCAAGGATGCTTGTTTTTGTGACCGCTACTCTAGCCGAAACTCCATGGTCATGAGAGATCCGGCCTAACGAGTGATAGCTGGGCAAGCGGCAAACTCAAGTAGACTTGATGATCAGTCAGAAAGGAATGGCTTCAACTTGATAACACACATGTAACGCTGGACTTCCATGATGCATCCCTTACTAGAAGTGCTAGTAAGTGTGGTTTTCCAGGTATACGTGAAGACATTTGAGTTAATTTTCAACTCGTGAGGGATTAAGAATGCCACTTGTGTGTAAGTTAGCCTAGGGAATCTGTGACAATCTGAGATAACTGGACCGAGAATCCATATGCATTGATGTCCTTGCATTTTGGTCCTATTCCAAGGATTTCTAGTTTGTAAGCATCTGAATTGCATAGATTGTGCTCACGCGGTCACGGCGGACGCCCATACGAATGCTCAAGAAAAACGAATCGCAAGATGGTGTGTCCATCAAGTGTGAGTGGGAGATGTTGGAAATATTTAATCGGATCTGCCCTCGATGGACCGGATCATCTGATTACTAAATCCGACGGCATTAAGGAAAGCAGAAAGTTGACAAATCAGCATTAATATGTGATTGATGCTGATTGATTTGATTAGAATCAAATCAGTCAACAAATTAACATTAATATGTGATTGATTTGATAAGAGAATCAAATCAGTTATTATTGTTGATTGGTGTCATAATGACTGCAATAATGACGGTGATATTTCTACCCTTCTTAGTGACACTCCTGTCACTATAAATAGAGGTGTCCCGTTCATTTGTTGGCAAGTAACCGAGTGTGCGTGCTTAGACACCTCAGCCACTCTGGCTTTCCTTCTCACGGTTTTTCCTGAGAGGGTGATTCACTGTGCGAATCAAACCCGGGTTCTAGTAACTCGGTTCTGCGTGAGCTGAATCCTTCGGGATTCTTGGCTCCGAGTATAAGGTTGTTATCACGGCTTTTGTTTGTTCTTGTTCTTGCAGGAACTCTGTCCGAGTTCGGGTTCGGGTGCGGGTTCGAAGCTCCGGGATCCGGGAAAGCTCATGGGCCGGGTAAATTCCTTCACTATACATACACACAGTAATATATTTCAAAAGCCAATATCACGAACGAACGCGTATGAACTATTTCTGGGAAGAAACAAGAAAAACAAACATATACACATATATGTCCAGCACTATTTTCTTTAATTTAATCATGACCACAAACATATAATAAAATAATCACACAAAATATTAAATAAAAATATGTTATTTATCATGATTAAAGACGCAGCAGAAAAATATAATTCGAGGCCCTACCTCAATTCCAGCCTCAGAATCAATTAGGCTCTGATGCCAATGAAGGAAATTTTGGTTACCCGGCCCACGAGCTTTCCCGGATCCTGGAGCTTCGACCCGAACCCGATCTCGGACAGAGTTCCTGTAACAACAACAAGAGCAAACAAAAGCCGTGATAACAAAATTGAACTCGAAGCCAAGAATCCTGAAGGATTCAGCTCACGCAGAACCGGGTTACTAGAACCCGGGTTTGATTCGCACAGCGAATCACCCTCTCAGGAAAAACCGTGAGAAGGAAAGCAGAGTGGCTGAGGTGCACACTCTTCGTTACTGACAAATGAGCGGGACACCTCTATTTATAGTGACAAGAGTGTCACTAAGAAAGGTAGAAATATCACCGTCATTATTGCAGTCATTATGACACCAATCAACAATAATAACTGATTTGATTCACTAAACAAATCAATCACATATTAATGTTGATTTATTAACTGATTTGATTCTAATCAAATCAATCAGCATCAATCACATATTAATGCTGATTAGTCTGCTTTCCTAAAGGCTGTCGGATTTAGTAATCGGACGATCCGGTCCATCGAGGGCGGATCTGATTAAATATTTCCAACAAGAAGGAATCCCTGCTTGTGCATGGGATTTCTATATAATCAAATTTAGCAACATTCAAGGCTACTAAATGGCTCTGCTGGGAGGGCTTTGGGTGACTACCAGCTGCTAATCGCTATCTAACCGTCCAACAATGGACAAGATACTTCGCCCCCTTAGATCACTCAGTGAATCAAATGGAAGAATTTTAGCAAAAGTGATAATCTTCTTCTATATAATAAAGTGATAATCAACTTTATCTTGAAAGGTAATACCTAATTTTGAAATCTAGAGGGAAGAAATTCTGTAAGTTATCTTGACAGTGGCATTCAATTTCTATGAGGATTATGTGGAAGAAAACAAATAAACACTCCAATTAATGAGGGTTTCAAATTAAGTTATTTTGTTTTCATGTCATTTTTATTTAATATGCATGGGAAAAATTCGTATTTGGTCCTTCAAGTATTGACTCCCAAAAGCTGTAGTTCATCATTTATGACATCCTCACTAAAGGTGTAGTTCCTCATTTATGACTCATCGTAACTTAGTCTCTAAACTCTTGATTAGTCTGTAATTTAGTCTCTTGAATTGACATTATTTGCTTTCCTTAACGTTATCTCTAAATGTTGATTCAACATTTACCTCTGGTTCTAAAAGTGCTGCGATTGGGATTAGGATTGGAATGGGAAGTTTATGGGAGCAATTAGTAAGCTAGCTGAGGCCGATTCTGCGTTTCATGCTGAGAGTCTAGCCATGTTGGAGGCAAAGGAATTTAAAAAATTTGTGGGGTGACGCTAATGTAGAAATGGAGACGGAGCGTTAGGTATTATTTGATAAATTGCAAAAGCAGGAGTTTGGCGGATGTGAGTCGAATAGTGTTGATATTGTACAAAGGTTAGGGTATGTAGCTTGTATGAAATGGATTGTAAATAAACACAATGCATTACTAACCAATAATCAAACTATATTGTACTTAATAATGCTAATTGAATTGAATTTGTTTATAAAATAAAGTGTTAGACTTGTCGGTTGGTGAGATTTAGTAATTTGGGAAATTTAGAGAAACTCAATATGCTAAAAGACATATAAATGTCTATTTGTATGGGTTCAATGAATAATGTATGGACCTATTGGTTGATGAGTTTAGCATTTTGAATAATGACTTAGTGTCTTTGACTTCACAAATATCTTAATTGATTGAGTCATGAGAGTCATTGAAAATCAATTATCAAAAAAATCTTCATGATTTAACACTTTTGTTCCACCATTTCAATTAAAATCCCCCCAAAACATTATCAATTTCAATTATCAGACACAGTATTTTTTACCCATTTCAAGGAACTGGTGGCTTTACCCAATAAATATTTCGACATTCTTTCTGATTAACCTTACACAGAGCCTGATTAAATTGAAATGACACATCCTTGCTGAATTTGGCAAGTGCTTTGACTTCACAAATCAGCGATGCTTCTCGGACATGTTCAGAATCAATCAATCAATCAAATATAACAAGTAATTACCCGTGGGAAAACTTGCTTGCTTTCACACTGGGAGTTTTTTCTCCTAGGTTCGGGTTTGGGATTGACATTAATATATCTTGGTGGGGTTCCCAATTCGTGTCATTCCATATTCCTCGTTCATCCATTGTTGCCAGAGAAGTGAAGATGGGGCTAATTTAATAATGTAAGGAAGTGAGGAGTCATAGCCGTCCCCTCCTATTCCCATTCAACCTCCTTTCTTATATATCCCCGAAAACTAAAACACCACAATCCACAAGCCTCTCCACTCATCATTCATCATACCATTCAATCTCCTCGACATCCTCACTCATCGCCACTCATTATACATTTGGCTTCACTCTCTACTCCTCTTCCTCAACATATTCTCATGCAGCTTTTCAACCGCCGCGACTTTAACTATGTGCACGGCTACTACTATGACGTTCCTGATTTTCATGGTGGCCACGCTTTCTCCGACAATCCTTCTCACGACAGTACGCCATCTCATCCCTCTGCCTCCGATAACTATTTATTTTAATCTTTGCCTTTTCTCTATACATAGGTGATGAATTGATTGGGGTGTGAGGGCTTGGACTTTGGGTTTGATGTTTCCAGTTTTTGATCCGAAAACGAAGCCCACTGCGAAGCCTAAGATTTTTTTTGGCTCTTTCTCTGTGGGTGATTATATTCAATATGCATGGCATATAAGGCTTGACATTTGAACTGAATATTGTCTTTAATTTGCTTTTAGGTCTTAATGTAAGAGAACAAGCAGAGAAATTTACTGTCTCTCATTTTTGCAAGCATGCCCACCATGTGTTTGGTAGATTGCTCAAGAATACATATTTCATATTTTTAGTGAGGGTGTTTTTCTAGAGTAAAAAATAACAAGGGTATTTGCACTGTTTTAATTTTTCGTTGCCTCTATTTAGCAAGCATCCCAAACATTACCCCATGATCTACATCATAATATATTATTAATTATGATATACTATCGATATGGCCAGAGAATTGGCATGTGGATCAGGAAATTGCAAAGGTCAGGCCGCAAATGGAAGAAGATGAACAATTGGTATCACTCATGAGACGC
The DNA here is from genome assembly GCA_029929735.1 of Mimosa pudica. Lineage (NCBI taxonomy): Eukaryota > Viridiplantae > Streptophyta > Magnoliopsida > Fabales > Fabaceae > Mimosa > Mimosa pudica. The sequence continues at coordinate 10,857,598 of JAKELP010000033.1, read as the reverse complement.
TTTAGAGGACAAAATTTAAGTGAATCGCATTTTGATGAAATGTCTGCTATTGTTGCAAAAGTGATTCTGCAAAGATGGTTTTTTTAGAGTTTGTTCAGTTGTGTTTCTTAATTTGTATAGAGTCATATGACTATATGACTGAATCGAGAAGCCTCAGAACATTATGTTTTGACTATATGACTATATGACTATATGATTGATACTCAAACATAGGTTCTGTTTTTTATGAGAGCCTGAATCGAGAAGCCTCAGGACATTATTGTCCAGTCTTCATGAGGGGATTTGTATGTTTTTTTTGGATTTGGAGTTATCCCTCCTAATGTTTTCCTTCTATCTATGAAAACCTACGTGCTAAGAGTATTGCAGTGTGGAGATTTGTTAAGAGTGATTATTTATATCATTAGTATTAGTAGTATGATAATAGCAATGAAGTTTTAATTAATTAATGGTGATTTTTTGGTTGGCAAGTGATTGGTGCTTTGGAGATGTTGGTGCGCATGATATAGTCACACAGAGGTTCTTTTATTTGTCTCCAATAGTAAATCATTTCTTATATTTAAACTTTTTATGACTTTTTGAATAAACATGGTCTATCTCAAGGCTTTTGTTTCCACATCCTTTCCAAGGAATCATCATTGACGCTCTTGAATAGCAGTGGAGTCACTTAGTTTCTGTTTTTGTTTTCTTTTACTTTGGGTTCTGATTTCATGTTGTGTTCACAATATTCTTCTTTTTTGTTTAATTTTAATTCTTCTTACTGCATCATTATAATATTTGAATTTTCAGTGAAATGTATGGGTGCATGTATTCTATAATTGTAAACTATGTGACCAGGATGAACTGAACTTTAAATTTGAGCAAAGATATAACAACTGCTGAGCCTGTGCAAGTATTGACTTTTTGATCCATGCTCAATGTAATGAAGTCTATATTGTAAAAGAAAGGACGTGTTGAGGAAGCTGTTTTGAATTTTAAATTTTGTTACAGATTGGTATTCTACTTTAGGTGTGTATGGATACTCACAAGACACTATTTTTTATGTTTCTAGAAGAAAAATATTTGGTAGCCAGAGGAACTGCAGTACTCCACGAGAAATTGCAGAAGCACTATGAGCAGCTCTTGAGCAAGGCACATCGAAATCCAAGAAGCCCCTTCAAGTACTCACTTGATTTCTTATTGCCTGAATCAGAATGGGTTAATCCCCCTTCTCATATGATCAAAATACGTGAAATGGCTGATTCTATGATTGGGGAAGTTCTTTTAATCTAGGTTATATTTGATGTTTTTGCTAGAAGTGGTTTAATTTTCGTTAGAATCCCATAATATTGCGATATTAGTTACAAATTGAAATTTGAATATGTTATTTCTGATTTTATTTTTTCATTTTTCCTAACTTGTGTGTGATAATCCATGATTGAAGTTATGGGATAAGAATCCTAAATTTTGTCATAATCCCATATTAATAGGAGTATAAGAATTCTTTATGTAAATGCTCCTTGATTGTTGGTCTTATAGTTAAATGACTGATATCCTTGCTTCTTTATATAATTCTCATTGAGGTCCTGAATAATATGGCAGGGTATATGTTTTTTTAGGAGCAATTGATGGTGGTGTTCTCTGCCTTTCTGCTATCATTATGTCTTTCTGCTATTCATCTGCCTTTATGTTATCGATTTGTCGTTCACTGGTCAATACAAGGTTTATACTATTATATATGTGAAGAGTTGTAATTTATAGTTTAAAATTGTCCAAAGTAAAATTTGAGTCTAATTTTATTTCTTATTTTGACCATGTTTTTCGTATTTCCTAATGTTGTTTGGAGGCCTTTAACCTGGCTGAAGCCTGTCAGATTGATAGTTTCTGTCCAATATTGCCTCCAGTAATCTTATTTTTCATTTTTTTTTCCTTTGACAGCTTTTGAGAGAGAAGGAAAGTGAGGGCAAGTGTGTGGAGCTTTGTCTACATGCGCTTAAAGCGCATGTATAGGTATGTACCTCTACATGCGCTTTAAGCGCATGTACATCTACATGCGCTTAAAGCGCATGTAGATGTGCCTCTACATGCGCTTAAAGCGCATGTAGAGGTACATACCTCTACATGCGCTTTAAGCGCATGTACAGGTGACCCCTTTACATACGCTTTAAGCGCATGTATAGAATGTTTTTTTAAAAAAAATTATTATAAATTTACATTATTTCCCAATATAACCACCAATATTAGTTGTAGTTCATAGAACCAACTAGCATTATATCAAAAGAATTTTCTCATAACCACGCCTTTGTAGATTTACAACCTACAATCAAACAATTTCATTTATACCAGTTACATGTAAGCTCATGTACTATGAGAATAGATATAAGAGCAATAAAAAATTCCAGTAAATAACATAGGAGTGTAAATTTAATGATCATCAGATAGTGAAAGCGAACTCCGGTATGAGAAAACTAATGGAACATTATGTTTTAGACGAATGATTTAGAGATTTACCAATCAAAACTTCTCAGCAAATCAGAACATTTTTATAAATGCATCCCAAGGAAAATTGTCAATTCATTCTAGCTCATCCATTTATAAGAATTATAGTAGTATTACGATAACAAACAAATTATGCAAAGGCAGCAACTAACCTCAGGTGCCATCCAATACGGGGAGCCTTTGCTTGATTTAACATCATTCATAGTGGTTGCCTGTTAACATAAAAAGATCAATATAATGCACTATCAAGTGGCAGTTAGAATAAACATTGATAAGGCCATCCCTAACTCTCTCCTTAAGTTTAAAAAATGGGGACCTGGATAGAAATTTTATCTCAATGAAAAAAGGTACCTTGGCTAGCCCAAAATCAGCAAGCTTTACCGATCCATTTGTATCAACCAATATATTAGCACACTTGATGTCCCTAAAAGTCATTCACCATAAAAGTTATCACTTATTATCCAGCTCCACCAAAAAAGAAATTCCACATTTTAAAACAGCAACAACAGGAAGCGCAAAGAACCACTTTGGTTGCCCAAAAATTTTTAACAATATCTTTTCCTAGCACATAATGCACCGAAAAATTCCCTTGAACCCTTCGAGCATCAATGAAATGCCAATAACCAAGCTAGTTATACTTCCTACCTAACATATATCATATTGCAGTGAGGCATCGATATTAGTAGTGTAACTAGTATTACCTGTGAACCACATTGCGATCATGAAGATACTTTAAACCACTTAAAAATGCCTAGTGTATGCAGAAACTTGAGAGTCCTTTAGACGGTACTTTTGATAGAGTCTTGCCAATGATCCTTTTACAAGCTCAAGGAAGATGTATAGCATATTTTTATCCTAAGAAAGGAAAATAATTGGTAAACGAAAATGAGAGAAATTAAAAAAGAAAACTTTAAATGCAAATGCTATGAAATGACAGAGCTAGACATAAAATAACTTCAGGGCGGAACTGAAAAGGGAGACCGGTGTTACTAAACCCTATCCATCAAGAAATTGAGAAAAAGAAGTCAACCACTGCTGAAAGTAATTCATAGATATGTATCAAGTTATTTCAGTTGAGCATTTTGATGTAAGAATAAAAAGAACAAAGTCATAAAATAGCCAGTCAGTTAATTGTTATCAATCATAAACTTTTACAACCTAAACAGAGAAAATCAGGCAACTGAAAGGAAGAAACATAAGGGGAGTTCACATCATTCAAAAAGGGAGCTAATACTACTTCAAGAGTCATACGAAACATTGATATAGATAAATGACTATGCTACTTTGAGGGCCTCACATGAGGAAATTTGTTCCATATTTGGTTTATGAGAAATAAGGTCGAAGAAGAAAAGAAACATCGCAAATTCATAAACTAACCTATATGTTTACCAACATACACACACACGCAAACAAGTTTAAGTAGTTACCTCCTTGCATTTAAACCAAAAATATAAATGTATGCTCCCACGTGCTCAAGCGTCAATAAACAACTTCTACAAGCACATACCAATGATTAAAAATGAATAAATGGTCATGTATATTAATTAACGTCGCTCTCGTTCCTAGAAGTACTACCCAATCCCTTTTTGCTTATCTATATTCTATTCTATGAAGTCATTTTTCAAACCAATCAAAACCAATACAATTCAATTCAATTCATAGGAACTAGACCAAGCAATTAAGCATCTTATTTTACAAGGTCTAATAAAACAGTAATAATACTCATCAATCGTGACCAAATAAAAACAAATAGCTCAAATTTCAGTTTAGCTTCACAAACTATATCACACATTTAATACCATCTATATCATTGTTCTTTCATGATAAATAACATCACACTTCACAATCATTATGAAAACAAAACCTCTCCTCCTTGAATAAAATCATATCAACAAGGTAACCAATAACAAGCAGCGCACAAAGCTTTCATTTGCCTAAGATTAAATCACCATTCAAACAATTCCATTTATATTACAAAGCCTAAAACTATAAAAACAAATCACTTGTTAAGATTGCAAATTAAACAATGGCTGCCTCCAACTACTAATTTTTCAAAATGAAATCCCTTTTCTATAATATCTCTTAATCATTTGAATGCTTTAGTAATAAAACCATATTCCATTTCAAAATCAACCATCTCATAACCTAATCCTAGGGTAAAAGAACAACCATTAGGTAAACCCATATTCATGAGTAATATTTAAGTCCTTATCATCAATTATAACTCTTTAATATTTAGAGTAATCCCCACCTTCACAAATTCTGATGCAAATTCACAGTTCAAGAAAAGAAACAATGTTTAATTATGCCACATCATATGCTTTCAATTTAATCTTATGTATACCAAAAACTTCCACTCCTTATAATATCATAACCGAACAGCACAACAACAAGAAGAAAACACATTCCCATTTCAATTACCATCCACTCATCCACTACTTAAACATTAATTCCATTCTTCCCTCCTCATCAAACCATACCAGAACAGAGTACTTTACTTGGTTCTCCAAAAGAAAATCAAACACCCAATGAAAGTCCAACATGCAAAAACAATTATAACAGCCCAAACAAAGCCAAAATCAGTTCGGCCAGTACACAGTAATAACAGGAAATACACAAAACTCAGCCATACACTCCTAGTAACTTAAACTACTTCAAATAGCAGTCACAACAATAAGAAGCAAGTTTTATATTTATGTTTGTTGAGTTTAGAATCCAGAATCCCCAGAACCCAAAATGACGTTTCCTTTCCTCAAACATTACTCAAATCGATTATGAACAAAAGAAGACCATAGGAGAAAGAAGCTCACCTAAGAGCCGCCGTACATCGCCGTCGGTTTCTTTGTCTTCACCATCGACAGAGGTGACTGGACGAAGGAATAGCTGGGGAGTGAGAAATTGAAGTCAAAACGCGAGGTAGAGTGAGGAAGAGAGAAGGGAACTGTTGAGGAAGAGCTTGAGAATGGTGAGGAGTATGATGATTGAAGAAAGAATAGTGAAGTTGTTGATGAAGAAGGGAGAGGATGAAGGTGGTATTGTTTTCATGGTGGGTGTATGTGCCTATGCGGCTATAAAATAGAGAATGGGAAGGAGAAAGATAAGTTTATATAGGAGGGGAACATTAGGGTTATGAGATGCTATTATAATTACCAAAAGACCCCATGAATTTGCATATATATTATTAAAGAGAGAGGAATATATTTTCTTGCTTATTTTTACTAGAAAATAAAATTAACAACATGGAAGTTATCTTGAATTAGTCTTATCATTATAAATTAAAAATATCAATAATATTATAATATCTCAATTCATTAGCTTTAATATATTGTAACTGCAAAAGTTATCTAACTTCTAATTTATTAATAATGTCTTTATAATTTCCAATTTAATGCATTGAATATAAATTACTCTCAATTCTCTATTTCCTAAATTCCCTTTTATTATATTTTATTTCACTTTAGATTCTTAGGAGGTTTCAACATTCTAAATAAAAATTTCTAAAGTAATTACTTTTTGATATAACTTCATAAATAACTTCATCTCAAAATGCTCAAATCTTGTGCTTGACAATGTTATAGTGAATTCTATTGAAGAACAAGCCTTTACAAAGGATATGTAGAGGCTTTACATGCGCTTAAAGCGCATGTAGAGGTAGAAACACCCTTTACATGCGCTTTAAGCGCATGTAAAGGGTGTTTCTACCTCTACATGCGCTTTAAGCGCATGTAAAGGGTGTTTCACCAATTCTATAGCACCCAAAAGTGGTAATGGAGCCTTGAAACACTAAGTCCACAAGTAGGAACACCTTATGAGGTCTGAGGAGGACCTCTTATGCATGACTCCATGTTTTGCACTTCAGTAGTGCCTTTACATGCGCTTAAAGCGCATGTAAAGGGTGTTTGAACATTTCCATAGCACCCAAAAGTGGTAATGGAGCCTTGAAACACTAATTCCACAAGCAGGAACACCTTATGAGGTCTGAGGAGGACCTCTTATGCATGACTCCATATTTTGCACTTCAGTAGTGCCTTTACATGCGCTTAAAGCGCATGTAAAGGGTGTTTGAACATTTTCATATATAGCACCCAAAAGTGGTAATGGAGCTTTGAAACCCTAATTCCACAAGCAGGAACACCTTATGAGGTCTGAGGAGGACCTCTTATGCTTGACTCCATGTTTTGCACTTCAGTAGTGCCTTTACATGCGCTTAAAGCGCATGTAAAGGATGTTTGTGCCTTTACATGCGCTTAAAGCGCATGTAAAGGGTGTTTCCATATAATTTTGAGCTCTTCACCTAAGTTCATTTTATATTTTATCTCTAAATACTTAAATCCTTTTTTAGTCATTGTTTTAGTGAATTTTAATTGATGCACATTTCTATACATGCGCTTAAAGCGCATGTAGAGATAAGGCCTCTACATGCGCTTTAAGCGCATGTATAGATTCTTACCTGTACATGCGCTTAAAGCGCATGTAAAGGACCCTCTATACATACGTTTCTTCTAAGCGCATGTAAAGGTGCGCTGGTAATGGGACAATTTGTAGTAGTGTTTCTTGACAGGTAGAAAGGAAACAAAACTGAAAGAGAAAATGAATCTCAGCATCATTAGTAAAAAAATAATTTACTCCTGATTAGCTACAACAACATAAATTAGTTACCTAAACCTCAGGAAATTTACGATTTAACTGTCAAGGATAAGATGTATTATTTGCCTACGAAAAGTTGAATATAAATAATTGTTTTCCTATTAGTAAAAAATGTAAATCAACGTGTTTTATTAAAAGATAAAGTACTCCGTATAAATCCAACCGGGCATCTCGCGCATCGCGCGGGGTCAACCCTAGTTAAAGATTAATTTATTTCTCACCTGCATGTTAAGCCAAAGAGAGTCTTCCACTGTTTGCGCCCTTGTAAGCAGTCTCTACTAGATGACAGGTTTTGTATTAGCCAGTTTTTGAAATTACTCTCAGTAAAATCCGGGTAACAGCTTGGAGAAACAAGACTTTTCCATATGTTCTTTGCAAACTCACATTTCCGTAAGGTATGATCTAAACTTCCTGAAGAATTATTACAGCGAGGGCATAAAGAAATATCAGTGAAATGTCGATAATACCTTTCCTCACTTGTTAATAATCTGTTTTTGAAAGCACGCCAAAGAAAGGTACGTACACGCTGAGCTCCATCCCATTTTCAGATTACATGCCAAATGACTTTCCTTCACACTAAAATCAATATCTCCTAATAGATCATTTGTTGAACATATAGAGAAATTACCATCTCCAGTTCTACCCCATAAGCATCTTGTTTGCCCTTCATCAGCTCTTGGAGGTTTCATTCCAAGGATCATGGATGTAATATTAGTAGGTAATTAAAGAATCGCAAAAAAAGAGCAGTGTTCAAATTACCTTCGTGGGACAAAAAATAATCAATAGTAAATTTGAGCTCCTCTGTAGTAATTTCACGATCAACAAGAAATTAGACGATATATCCTCATTATAATACTCTGAACTGAGCCAGTGGCTGTTAACTAGTTAAAATAAAATAATAAATAATAACTTTTGTTTATTTTGGTTATCATTTTTCTTAAATTTTTTATAGACACCTTTTTTATTTATTCTCCTGTCTTCTCGTCTACACTCACAGAGAAGAAGAGGCAAAACTCAAAAGACTCAGATTGCACAAAACCTGCATCTCAAAAACAAATATTTCCTTCTCCTTCACTATTTATAACACAAATACATCCATTCATTCATCCATCGAATGCATTCTCTAATCTCATCACCTTCATACATATGTTTATTCTACATTTTCTTTGCTCTGTTTAGATTAGCTTTTGATTTTTCCATTGTTTTTTTGGGGTTTTCGATTTTGCTTGATAGTGCCGACGGTTGGAAAGAAGAGCCCATGAGGGGGAGGAATAGGAGGGAGACATTTTTAATTTTATTTTATTTATAAAGGGCCTTTTGACTTTTCATGTCTAATTTTGTTGTCATATTAATAAGGAAAATCTCATTGTTGATCTCATGACAAAAGTTGAGCTTCATAGGCAAACTTTGAAACACTACTACAGATTTACCCTTTACCAGCGCACCTTCACATGCGCTCAAAAAAAACGCAGGTATTGATATACTAATACATGCGCTTTATACGAAAGCGCATGTAAAGAGAAGACTTATACATGCGCTTTCAAAACAGCGCATGTAAAGATAAAAACGATACATGCGCTTTATATGAAAGCGCATGTAAAGAGAAGCCTATACATGCGAATTTTAAGCGCATGTAAAGAGAAGTATTTACTTGCGCTTAAAACACATGCATATGGTTCTTTTTTAATTAAAAGAATAAGGTAACCCCACACACTTTAATCATAAAACCTCACTTCCTCTCATCAAACCCTAACCGTCACCCAACAAACCCGACACCTCCCTCACTTTCTTCATCTTCTCCATTCGTCCTCCCGCTCACCTCCGCCCTCTTTGATTTTCGAAGCGTTCTCCGGCCACTCTCAGTTGTTGTAGGCTCTCTCTCTTCTTCCTCCGCCCTCTCTCGAGCTCGCCGACGGCAACGAGGTAGAGAACGACTTCATCCCCTCCCTCTGTTTTCTTTGTCTTCCGGCAAGCAGCGGCGTCGACGGCAAGGATGTAAGCTTTCTCTTTTCTTTTGCTCCTCAAGTTGTCTCTTCCTTTCCAAAAGTCGATCCCTCATTTTCTTTTCCTCCCAAATGCAAGCCCTTCCTCTGTTCCTTCAAGATCCGGCGGGTTCCTTTGTTTTCCGGCTCCGGCGAAGCTGTGATGAGGCAAAGGAGGTCAAAAACGAGTCTAGGTAACTTCTTTTCTTCCGCTTCTACCCCTTTCATTTCATTTTGGACGAGTTCAGTGGGGTTTCCTATTTTGGGAGATTAATGGCCGACGGGTTTATGCGAGTTTTGGGCTGAACTCCTTAACTAATCAACAATAAAACATTTTGAGTTTGATTTTGGGCACTGCTGAGTTAATTTGGCTTGAGTATTGTGTTTTACAGCTTTGATTTTTGTTTCCTTTGGATGTGAGCTATTATGAATGGGGTCTCGGAATTCTGTTTACTCTTGGCTGGGTTTGAGTGATACAAAGAGAACTGACATTGAAATGACCTATGTGATTTGGGAATTTAAATGTGATTTCTGTGTTATGGGTTCAAGTTTGATTTGTAAATTGTAATGCTTAAACTTAGAATGAGGCTTAAACTCTGATTTGTCAGCCTTTTAGAGGATTAGAAGGTTAAATTTAAAGTTTTACAAGTTTAGATAGACAGATCTTTTCCCAGGGTGTTTCCTTCGTTGTTTAGGACAAACAGGTGTTTGTCCTTTTGCATTTTCTTAATTATCATTTTGAAGTTTGTTATATATTTGGTGTGAAATTGCAAAAAAGTCTCTGGTATGTGTTTGGGAGTTGGTCTCATTTTTGGCTCAAAATCCTTAATAAATCAATAAAAAAAACTTGTTTCAGTTTGATTATTGCACTGCTTGTTTGATTTGGCTTCAGTTTAGTTGTTGCACAGGTTGAGTTTTTGGAAGAAGATGAAGATAGATTTGTCAAGAAGGTTTTGAATGGCTTCAATCATGCTCCAAATGCTGCCCACTTTATTCTGGACAAGTAAGTGAAGTAAATGTAGCATTGTGGTATTTTATTGGTATGTATTAATCTATTGTGGAAAATGTTTATGAATTCTGTGTTACATGTAGTTTATTGGAAATCAAAGGGAAATGCCAAAATAAAAAGTTTTGTCTGGTTAAATTGTTTAATTTGGAAAGTGCAGAGTTGTTTCTAACCGTTATGCCTTTGGATCTCTATGGTGCTCAAGTACATAACATATTATAGAAGTTCAACATGCATAATTTATTTGACTACTAAAATTTTGACACTAAGTGACAAATAATCATATTATGGCACATGAAGCAAATACACCTTATGCATCCAGTGTTTCTTATTTTAATACAAACCACTACCATGGTGTGATTGGATAACTTAATCTTTTGTTCAATGGATTGTTCAAAGTTATTAAATGAATATTTCAAAGTTCCTCTTCTGTTCATACTGTCCACTTCTTAACAACTTAATTTTTACATAAGATTGAAATATCTAACATATAAGTCTGTCATAAAGATGATAGAAGCTAAGTTGCATTGTAGATGAACGAAATTTCATTTGCTTTTACTAAATGCAATACACAATTCTAAGTTCATTAGTTGCTTTGTTTTTTGTGTCTATGATAGTTTTGATGATAAATCCTTGCAAGTAGCTGAGTTACTATTTAACAATGGATTCAAGGAGGCCTATGCAATTAGAACCTCGCAAGGGTGGATGATATGTGCATCTTTTATTCTTCCTACTACTGTCTGATGTTATTCACCGCTCATCTTTTATGGTGTCACACAAATGATTATATGTGCTAATTTGGGAGTTGCATCGCTACTTCTTTTTGAAGGCCGCACATGTTGGTGAAGCTGTTTTCATGGAAGCACGAGCTAGGTTTCTGATGTTGGGGATGCAGAAACACTCGAACTACCTTTTGATGAAGGTTTTTAATAGGAAAGAATTATGCTTACAGTGATTTTGATCTTTATTTGTTGTGTATGCCTTGCACTAGCTTGCTTGGAATTTGTAATCATACTGTCTAGCTTTGTTGTTGAAAAGGGGAAAGAGTGCAATTAGACTCAGGATTCTAATGCCTTTTCTCAATGCCATAGAATTTTCATCCAAGTTGGCTAGCTCCTTCTCTGATGCAGCATGGCAGAGCAATGAGTTGGATGTTTATGGAAGAAAGTTGAGATGGGTTCAGAAGTACTTCATGATATATTGTAAATTTGTAATGCTCTTAAGTGTTTCCCACTAAATTTTGGTGGGTTATCTCATATCTACTAAATTTTGGTCAAAGATTACATTTTTAATCTCAAATTAGTATAAAGAAGATTATTTATCTCAAATCTACTATATATTGTTGTTTTGCAGCTTAATGTGAAATGGAACGCATTGTGATGAACAGTCTTCAGCTATGGAAGAAGAAGGAAAGGCACTCTGATGGTAATTATAATCCATTTTCATTCTCACTCCCACATTTCCCCCTCATTTCCTACTATATACTCTTATTCATATAATCTTTTACTTCTTTCATTGTCTTCCTTTCCCATCAGACCATCTCTTTTCCATGTTCACGTTGAAATCATCCATTGGCACATTTTATTAAATCACATCCTTTGCCCTTTAATTTTTATAATGTGACGCAGATGTCTACAATAAATACATCAGATGGTGAGGTTCATTTGTTACAAAGCTATGGGGAAATCTCAGCTGAAGAGGTGTGATTCTATTTTATACCCTTTCTCCTTTTCAAGACATCATGTGTTTGATCTATTGAAGTACAGTATCAATCGATGTTTTATTTTGAATTGGGTAATCTTTGATTTGATGATGGATTTGTGTTTCTTCCAATCACTTCTTCATTGTTGATTTGGAATATATGGCAGTTATGTATTATTGACTATTGACTTATTCCATTATTGTTGTGGTTAGAATCCCATACTGTTTTTCTTTTGGCAAATAAATAGAATATCAGACTACTAGGAGAGATTTAGTGTTTCAAAATCAGTATAACTGCTGTTTCAAAATGGTTCTTTTCTTTGTTTTTGTGATTATTGAGGATTATTAGGCTGATTCCATTCCAATATTGTGTTCTCTCTTTCTATCATAAGCTTTACATGTTCCATTTTTTTTTTCAATTGTTCTCCTCCTAACTTCAAACATACTTATGCTTTTGGTGTGCACATGAATTTTATTACATGTTTAAAGGCTGGATGAAGCTTATTGTCTCATTTATTATATCTGCAGAATTGAAGATTGGTGCACATTAATTAAAGTGATTTCAGTTGTGCTTTAGCCTGGAAGGAAGACACATACAACATTCTTGTGTGTGTGTGTGTGTGTGTATATATATATATATATTTGTTTCATTTATAGAAGGTTAGTTTTTTTTGAGTTTATGGAGAGCTTTAAATTTTTGGTTATTCCTCTTGTTTTTGCTGATTTTTGTTTGGAAGGGGAATTGAGAATCATTAATGATTATTGTTTCTATGTTTTGATTTGGGCTGATTGTTTCATTTATTGAGCTTTGAGAGTGATGATATTTTATTTTCTCTGGCTATACTTGTTATGTGTGATTCTCACTGGCAGTGATGTAATGATTTCTATGTAATTCTTTAGGTCCTGTTGTATGTTAACACGGGGGTTAATGGTGTCCCACTAAAGGTGAGTGTATAGTCACAGTGAGTATGTTCTTCAAATTCAGATTTATTTTCTGTTTGGAAAATTAGAATTAACTTTTTTTTGTCATAGAAGGCTATTTATACCTATCATAGGATTATTTCTTCAAAATCAGGGATATTTGTTTTATTCCATCGTCAATGTAATGATTTCTATGTAATGTGCTATGTATTTACAGCCTTTACTGATATTACTTTTGGTGATGCATTAATTGGATTGCATGCTGGTTGGTGTATGTATTACCCCTAAATAGTGTAGGGAGAAATGTAAATTAATAAAAAACATAAAAAAAACCTATACATGCGCTTAAAGCGCGTGTATAGGTGAACCCGTACATGCGCTTAAAGCGCATGTATACGTTTAAATAGAGTTTGTGTATAACCTATACATGCGCTTTAATCGCATGTAAATGTATATATACATGCGTTTTTAGAAGAAAACGCATGTATCGGTATGCATATACATGCGCTTTCTTGTAACAAAACGCATGTATAGGTGTACCTATACATGCGCTTTGAAAGCACATGTACAGCCTTTCCCAGCAAGGCCATTGCCAGCGTTTTTTAAGCGCGTGTAAAGGCTAAAATGAGCGCATGTAAAGGGGTTATTCTGTAGTAGTGAAATAATTATATACTATTATTAATTCTCGAGCAATAGTTATGTATTAAAAATAGGTTATCGCCCTAAAAGGAAATTGAAACTATAACAACATTCGAAATTCCACAAGAATTTAAGTGGAGATGAAAAAAAAAATTGTTCTTGTGCTCAAAGAGCATGTATAATTTGAATTATACCCGCGCTAATAGTGCAAATAATAGTTCAATACAATGTTTTAAGTGAAAATAAAAGAAAACCATTTTTTTCCTAAGCTCAAAGAGCAAGTATAAGCTAAGTTTATCTACACTGTACTCAAAGTGCAAGTAATAGTTTACTAAATTAAAAAAGAAATTTGTGCATCCACTTAAAGCGCATGTACAAGCATAATTTACTTGTGCTTTGAGCACAGGATAAAGCCAGTTAATACTTGCCCTTTTTAAGTGCAAGTAAGCCATTACCAGCGTGGGCTTTAGCTACACTAGTGATGCGGAGGTATAAGCCTCAAAATGCACGCCAATAATTAAAGGCCTTTTCTGGTAGTTTCAAGATAGCTTTGATGTTTTACAAGAAATACTAAATTTTAGTTGACTTTCAGAAATAATTATGTTTTTACTTAATTTGTGACAAAATTATTTTGCACATATAATGAGGAGTGGCGGGAGTAGTTGATAAAATTTGATATCAAATCATAAAAAATTCACACTTAACACTTCATGGTAACAATAACAAAGTAAAAGTATGATTTAAAAAAGTTAATAATATCATGAAATTCATAATATGGTAATGGTCGTACATCTAATGTGGGGTTATTTTTCCCCTATTTGTTTACATGGATGTTTATGTATAAAAGGGAAATTGTCCGTGGATAATTTCAGCCGAATTCATGAACCATATGTCTTTGTTTGGGCTAATTATTCTGATGGGCACATGGCATCATGGACCTATTATAAAAGAAGGCCCAAAGTGAATGATAATAATATAATGAATGTAGTTAGTAAGGCAATAACAAAGTAGTTGGTTTAATTTGTTATAGTTTGTTACCCATTTGTTAGGAGGTTGATGATGAATGTATAAATAGAAGAGTTGTAGATAGACGAAGGTATACTTGTATTGATTGAGAGTTGGAGAGTGTGCCTCAAGAATTGCGCATTAGACCCTGTAATTGTCTTTGTAATCCTCTTTTGAGGTGATATACTTTGATTTTTGAATAATACTAAATTGGTATATTTCCATCAAATTCATTCAATTTCTAATGATTGACATGTAGGAGAACTGAAGATGACATGAAATGTATAGTTTGATTCTGAATTAGTTGCCCAGAGTTTTTTAATTTGGTAAAATTAAAGAACATAGAGTCTGCTTACTTTGGGTTGTTATAGACATTATTTGAATGATTGTTTAATTTAATAAACAATATGAATAATGGAAAATTTGGGTTCAGGTCGTAAATAACTCAATATTTACCAAGTTCCATTGATATTAATACCTCCATGTATTTTCATGCTAGTTTGAATCTTAACCATGAATTACTAAACAATAAAAGAGTACTAACAAATAAAGATAGGTTGTTAGTATTTCTTAAAATTCTTTTGGGCATCAATTAGGAGTTTTAATTATTATATACTCTTAACTAATTTAAATGATTAGTGAAATTACGTAAACATTAAATAATCAATTCTTCAAAAGAAACAACAAATAGGTTTTAATTTGCACTAGAACCTTCCAGCAAGATGATAGAGGTGAGCTAAGACCTGAGATAGTGGTTTCTTGAGAGTGTGGAAGCTCTATTGATACTACAACAGTTTGTAACATCATCAGCATGGAAGAAATAAGAGTTAAAGCGTTGATCTAATAATTAACTATTTCAATTTGGGAAAAAATAATAAATGACTATTCGGTGCATAAATAATAACAAACTTTGTGACCCAGTGCAAAAATAATGAAACCGGTACTAAATGTTAATTTGTAGTTTTGTGAAACATTTCTGTTATTATTTTCTAAAGAAAAAATACATTTTTACCCCTTCTTTCTTCTGCCCTTAATCTTCCCGTGCTAACTAGTATCAATAAGCTTTTAATTGGGAGGGGCAAAAATGTATTTTTTTTTTTTACTTTGAATTGCTAATTTGAGAAGGTATCTAGTCGAGGAAGGGGAGTTGACCATGCAGAAGGTGTTGGTGTAGGAGATAAGGTTTCACCGTTTTTGTATAAATGACTCCAACTCTTAGAGTCATTTTCTTGGGACTTTCTTGCTTGTTTGTTTCCCTTATCATGTCTAGTTTCTTGCAGCGGGGCCAATTCCCGGTATTTGTACATATATATATAAATCGGACAGCCAAGTGTCGGTGTGCATGCATATATATGTGTGTGTCTCTCTATATACATACATATATATAATATTTTTATACATCATCGCTCACATGCGTGGATAACATTTCAGAGTCGTTAGTAAAATTAAATATTTGTAATCATACTTATATAGACTGACACAATTTTATTTTATAATGGAAATTATCTTTAATTAATATGTACTCCCTCCGTTCCTAAATATAAGATCACTTTAGGGAAGTGTATAAGTTCCTAAATATAAGATAATTTCCTATTTTATCTCAAGTTTTGCCCAAACTACCCCTATACTCCCTCTTTTCATTGAAAACCTCCCTCCTTTTAAAGTTAAGTAATTGAGGGGGTTTTGGGAAGATCATGTAATTTTATTGTCTTCCTTAATCTCCCCAAAATAATCAAAGTGATCTTATATTTAGGAACGGAGGGAGGGAGTATCTTATTCCACCATACTTATACAAACTATTTATACTGGCTGGTTCATACCGAGAACTGAGCAAACATAAATCATAAGAAGCAAAACATAACAGAGAGAAAAAGAGTGAAGTCAAAAAGCACAGAGAGAATGGGTGTAGTAGAAGTTGAAGTAATCTCAAAAGAAATGGTGAAACCAACATCTCCAACACCTCAACATCTTCGCCATTACCAACTCTCATTCCTCGACCAACTTACCATGCAAATCCACAATTGCATGGTCTACTTCTTCCATGCTGATGATGTGGCAACCAAATTCAAAACTAAAGAAGCTTCCAATCTTCTCAAGAACTCATTATCTCAAGCCCTAACTCACTTCTACCCACTCGCCGGAAGACTCAAACTCGACGAATCACTCGTAGACTGCTCTGACGCCGGCGTCCCTTACACCGAAACCCAAGTCCAGTGTCACCTCAGCCATTTCACCAGCGACAACCTGTCCCTAGCTGACGTCAACAAACTCCTTCCCTACGACATGGATGAAGTAGTGGACACTGTCCTTGGTGTCCAATTCAATGTATTCGAATGCTGTGGCATAGCCGTTGGGGTTTGCCTCTCCCATAAGGTCGGCGACGCGCTGTCGTATTTCCATTTCATTAAGAGCTGGGCTACCATGGCACGTGGAGGTGGTGAGTTGGAGCCAATAAGAACACATTTCCAGTCTTCTTCATTCTTCCCGCCAAAAAACATAAAAGGATACAATCCTGAATCGTTCATCGCGAAGGAAAAACTAGTTGCAAAGAGGTTTGTATTTGAAGAATCTGTGATAGAATCTCTAAGAAGAAGGTTTTCAAAAATGAACCAAAAGCCTCCTTCAAGATTTGAAGTGTTATCAACATTCCTATTGAATAGGCTAATTGGAGCTACTGAAGAAGAAGTAGGTAACAAGAAACACTTGGTAACATTTACAACCAATATACGTCCAAGATTGGATCCTCCGTTGCCAGAATTTGCGTTTGGGAACTATTATGTTGAAACTTTAGCAGCGGTAAATCAGAAAGGAGAGTTTGATGATCTTGGAAAACATTTACGTGAAATTGATAATGATTTTATCAAGATGGTTCGAGAACATGAAGGTTTCGGCACTATCCCAAATCTAGAAGAGATTAAGAGAGCTGTTGACAAAGGCGAGGCGATGAAATTTCATTTAACTTCAATCTGTAGTTTTCCAGTGAATGAGGTTGATTTTGGATGGGGTAATCCTACATGGGTTGGAATTCCTATTTGGAAAGTCAAGAATCTTATTATTTTTAAAGATGCCCAATCACGTGGGGGCATTGAAGTTTATGTCAACTTGACAGAGGAGGATTTGGCTAAATTTGAACGCGATGAGGAGCTTCTTGCTCATGTTTCCACTACAAAAAAAACCAGAAATTAGAGATGGAAATTTGCGATGGAATTTCCATAGTAATTCAAGATTGTGACGGAAAATCCATGGCAAAATGGTTAGGGTTGGAATTTGCGATCAAACTTGCTCCATGGGTAGAAACCATGACCACTATTCAATTTAGTGACGAAGTAAGTTTCGGTTGTGCAATTTTCTGATGGAAAGTTGATTGCAAAAATCTAGGATGGAGTTTCTGTTGAGCAATTTTAGCATCATTTTTAAATTTTTTGCATTTAGGAAATTTAATATTAGTTGTTTCACATGCTTGATAAATTTCTTAAATATAGTTTTTTAAGTGTTTAAATATTTTGATTATTAAATTTAAATAACTAAATGACAATTTTAGAATTATTAGTGAAATATACCAATGAATAATTATTGAACAATATTTTTAAATGCTAGTTTAAGTGGGAGAATTCATTAAATTAAATATTGGTTAAATTAATTTAATATTTCTAAATAAGTTGTCATGTACATCATTTTCATTGTTTAAATTGAGGAAAGTTAATATTTTCACTTTTTCACATTAAGGATATTTGCAAAAGCGTATGAGTATAAGAAGGATTCAAACATGTATGTTGACACTACATGGTAGATCCAACCTAATATATTTTACGAATTAGGGCTAAAGTGTGAAAATAGCCACGTAATTGTCATTAAGGTGCAAAAATAATCATATAAATTTTTTGGTGCAAAATTACCCATCGAATTACAAAATTGGGGCAAAAATGACTATCACAGTTATTTTTTTTACTTTTTCACTCACCAGCCTCTGTCACATCATCACCATACAAGAGCAAATAAATAAATAAGTTTGCTAAATATTTTAGTGAGAGGAAAATCGGCAGAAGATTATGTGTAAAAAAGTTAAAAAAATTAATTGTGCTAATCATTTTTGCCCAAGTTTTGAAACTCAATGGGTAGTTTTACTCCAAAAAATGTTACATGGTCATTTTTGCACTTTCGTGACTATTATATAGTCATTTTTGCACTTTAGCCCTATGAATTATAACTAATAAAATCATTTATAGTTCTTTCATTAAAATGATGGAACTAAGATTTTCAAATCTTGTGTTATATTCATTTTTGCTTTTATTTTTGAAATTAAATTAATTTCTGACCAAGTATGAATGCTGATCAAGTTAAAAGATTAGACTAGCAAAATAGTTTGATAGGAGACAAGTTAAGAAAACTGGTGTGGCTAGTATGATAAATAAGCTTTTGAGTAAGGAGACTAAAATAATAATATGTTGTTGCAAATACCCATACTTCAAGGATTAAACATCATCAATAACTCATCATATCTAAACAAGCTAAAGAAACAAAAAAGAAAGTAGTTTTGGTCTTGAAATCCAAGTTGTTTGCATCGATCACCCCCAAACTTGACAAAAGTTGAATGCAGTTAGTTCTTCTAACCTTAGGTTAGACCTTTTTCTCTTGACAAGTGAGGGAACCAAGGGCAGTTCTCTACCAAATAAAAAAAGAAATTACCAACAAAATTTGACAAAAATTTATAGCATCCGGAACACATACAAAAGAAATTTTATTAATGTATCACAAAGTAAACAATAAATAATGAAAAAACAATGCTCTCTAAATTTTGAAGGTTGAAATTAAACTTGTCCACTTGACTGTTAAATCTCCTTATAATATAATAACTTTGTTGTAAACATCTGCAATATAATGTAAAACAATAATATAATAATGATAGTTATAGTTTTAATACACACACACATAGATATATGTATATACATATATACATATGTACATTTATGTATGTACATATGTATATACATATGTACATATACATATACATATGTGTATATATATATATATATATATATATATATATATATATATGTATATGTGTGTGTGTGTGTGTCTATATATTTGTGTGTGCGTACATATGTGTACATATGTATATACATATATGTTCATATGTACATATGTATATATGCATATACCTATATACCTACATATATGTATATACATACATACATACATACATATGTACATATACATATACATATGTGTGTATATATATATATGTGTGTGTGTATATATCTACATATATATATATGTGTGTGTGTGTGTGTGTGTGTGTACATATGTGTACATATGTATATACATATATGTACATATGTACATATGTATATATGCATATACATATATACCTACATATATGTATATACATACATACATACATATGTACATATACATATACATATGTGTGTGTATATATATATATGTGTGTGTATATATCTACATATATATATATATATGTGTGTGTGTGTGTGTGTGTGTACATATGTGTACATATGTATATACATATATGTACATATGTACATATGTATATATGCATATACATATATACCTACATATACATACATACATACATACATACATATACATACATACATAAAATCTTTTCCATGTCGGGCCAAGGAAGTAGGTAGGCCCGTTTCTAATGTGGGTTGGGAATATCATGACCCAACCAGCATATACTAATAAGTGGGTCAGCCCATCCCGACCCGAATTTCAAGCAATGCTATTTTAAAAAAAATAAAATTGAACATTCAATTAGTAAAGTAAATACAAAAATTTGACAAATTCAATAACAAACTAAGTAAATTGATCATTTTATCTGTCCAAATTCCAAAACAATAAAGTTAACAAATTCAAAACAGGCTATTACTTTCAAAGACCCTTAACATAATCAATCTAATTATATAACCAGCAAAATAGTTTAGTACGTAAAGAAAACATTAAACATCTAATGATATAATCATTTAAGCATCATCAATTGAGATTTGTTGTTGAAGCATTTTCTAAACTTGAACAAATTGGAAGTGGAGCAGTTTCCCTTTTCTCGTCCTCAGAGTCCTTTGCTATATACACATGCATAACACATAAATAATAATGTAATAGTTGATTGAAAGTTTGAACTACTAACATATTAATGTCACGCCCTAAAATTCTATAGCGTGACCGACACGAAGTTTAAGGTATCTAAACTTCGTAAGCCATCTCCATTAACCAATGCTTCTAGTTCTAAACATTCATCATTTCACGCATTTAATTTTATCATTTTCACATAAATGCATACAAAGATAAATACACAAAGTAATTGAATGTATAGATAAGTATTATTATTTACAATAATAGTAAGAAACAGTTTTCTTTATAAAGCTAATTATACCTTCCTTTGTCTTAAAGCACGAAGAGTTGTTCCACATTCTTCAATCTGAAATACAAAATATTATATAAATATTTGCAATTTCGTTACACTGACTTCGTATTAAAAATTCCCAAAAATAGATTAATAAATAAAGATTTGAAATATAGAAGCCTCAGTAGTTTATAACCATACTTGTATTTGAGAATAAAACCCAAAAGGGCAAAATCAGCATCATAAAAGTAATCTTTCTCAAGGTTAACAAAGTAAATATGAAAGCTCATATTTATCAAAAACTTGTTTTCTATAGAGGAATTGACACGCAGTGAATAACAAGCGCAGCACAGAGGCCACGAAACAAGCGCAGCTCGAAATGTACAAGTCAAACGCAGCCCGAAGGCCACAAAAAACCAGCGTAGCTCGAGACTACGAAACAAGCGTGGACACACAGTCAAACGAGGGTAAATAACCAAGTGTGGCAAAACCACGAAACAAGCGTCACATGTAACATCCCAGCGCCTCGCTCTCGAAATTGTCCGCTTTGGGGAATCCTTACCCCTCACGGCTTTAAAACGCGTCAAGAGGGGAGGTATCCAGGCCTATATATAGCACCTTTCGTTCTCCTCCCCAGCCGATGTGGGACTTTACAATCCACTCCCCTTGGGGCCCAGCGCCCTCGCTGGCACACCGACCCGAGCCTGGCTCTGATACCATCTGTAACATCCCAGCGCCTCGCTCTCAAAATTGTCCGCTTTGGGGAATCCTCACCCCTCACGGCTTTAAAACGCGTCGAGAGGGGGAGGTATCCAGGCCTATATATAACACCTTTCGTTCTCCTACCCAGCCGATGTGGGACTTTACATCACACGAAGTCACGAAACAAGCGTGGACACACAGTCACACGAGGGTAAATAACCAAGCGTGGCAAAACCACGAAACAAGCGTGACACGAAGTCACGAAACAAGCGTGGACACACAGTCACACGAGGGTAAATAACCAAGCGTGGCAAAACCACGAAACAAGCGTGACACGAAGTCACGAAACAAGCGTGGACACACAGTCACACGAGGGTAAATAACCAAGCTGGCAAAACCACGAAACAAACGTGACACGAAGTCACGAAACAAGCGTGGCAAAGCCACGAAACAAGCGTGACACAAAGTCACGAAACAAGCGCTTTGTGTCTAGTTCCTCAAAAGTAAACGTTTATATAGTAATAAATAAATAAATTTAAAATCAGATATTAAATCTCATCGTCCGATTTACGTCAAAATGTTTTGAAGCATGTTTGATGCCAATATATTGTTAGAATCTTAAGTTTTGATGAAGACTGAAATATGAAAGAACCAGGTAAACACTTAAAAAGAATTAGGTTAATATAGAACCCCAAGTAAGAGTACAACCGGATGTGGAATTACTTCCGAATGGATTAGGACTAGCGCTCGCGGATGAAAGACTCATCCCACAGCGGAAGCTTGTAAGTCACTAAGTCCGAACTAAGTCTAAGAGAGTTAGAGTACCAAATCCTTGAGACTAAGTTAGGACACAACCGGATGCAGAATTGCTTCCAGAAGTCTTAGATTAAATTGAGTGACTAGCGCTGTCTATTGGATTAGACAACACCGAGCGTCAGTGGATATAACTCTAAGTCATAACATAGTTTCTAGTAGGAGTGCTTCCGGATGTGGAATTGCTTCCGGAAGTAAGAGAGCTTCCCATAGACAAATTGAACTCCCACTGCATGTGACTATGTGTTAATATTGTTGGACTAACGTTATAGTGCAGAACTGAGTGTTAGTGCTTCCGGATGTAGAATTGCTTCCGGTAGCAATCAGAATGTCAGAATTGCTTTTTGGCAGAGCAGAGTTGTCAGAGTTTCTTTTCAGAGATAAAACAAGTCAACCCTGCTGAGCATTAATGGAGCATTAATTGATTCAACGGTAACATGTGATTAACGGCTCATTTCAAACGGCATGGTTACCTACCAAGAGAGAGAATCCTTGAAGATGATATATAAAAAAGTTCATCTTCATTTATGAAGATCACCGAAGAAATTAGAGAGAGAAATCGAGCATACTCTTCAAGCATTCAAAGCTGCCCAGAAAAGCAAGAGAGCACTTAATACATTGAGAGTTTTGTTTATTATCCATCTTGTACTCTTTGTAGTTAAGTCTCTTCATTTATTGAGAGCATTCATTGTACTTAAGTGAGTAACATCATTTGTTCTTAGAGAGAACTAAGTTAGAAAATCCTTTGTTTGAAAGGTTGAACCCTTACACGTAGTAAGGAGGAGCGAGTCTGTAAGGTTGCAAGTGAGCCCGTGTAAAACTTGTGGTTGTAAGGTTCCAAGTGATCCCGTGGTAAAACTTGCAGTTGTAAAGGTTCCAGGTGAACCCGTTGTAAAACCTGGGGATTAGTGGAACTCAATCTGGGTGATTGAGAACTGGACGTAGGTCAAGAGTTGGACCGAACCAGTATAAAAATCTTGTGTGTTTTTATTGTTTGTTTTATTTGTATGCACAATTCACCCCCCCTCTTGTGCATCCTCACTTTCATTTGGTATCAGAGCAAGGTCTTTCTGACTTGATTCCAGCGAATCTAGAAAGAAAAGATCCTGTGATGGATGCTGAATATCATTCTCTTCCTGATGTTGCTATGCAGCCAAACAAGCCTCCTGGCTTTGATGGGCATAACTACCCCTTTTGGAAGTTGAAGATGGAGAACTTCATCAAGGCCAGTATTCTTCGCATTTGGGATGTGATTGAGCGTGGAGACAATCTTCCACTAGATGATGAAGGCTTTGCAAAGCCTCGATCCTGCTTCACCAACGATGACTACTTTCAAGTGGAACTGAATTTCAAGGCTATCCACTATATTCAGTGTGCCCTGAGCCCAAAGGAGTTCCACAGAATTAGCCACCACAAAACAACAAAAGAAATGTGGGAGGCTCTTGAGGCAGCTCATTCCGGAACCAAGGGAGTGAAGGCCAGACACGTTGAAATGCTGGTTGAGGAGTTTCACAAGTTCACAATGCTTCCTAATGAGCCGATCAGAGACTTGGAGCTTAGATTCACCCATCTCATAAACAACCTAGCCTCTCTGGGAAAGGACATTGCTGAGGAAGAACAAGTAAGCAAAATTCTAAATGTGTTAAAGGGTGACTGGATTACCAAGGTGACCATTCTGCAGGAAGTCCAGGGAGAGTCAACCAGCTCTATCACTGCCTTGTTTGGTTCTCTGGCTGAGTATGAACCAACCTTGTTGGCCCAAAGAGCTCCTCAAGCTGCTGCTAAAGCCAAGAACCTTGCTCTTGTTGCTCCCAGCAAGGAAAGGGATGAGGATGATGATGAGAATGATGAGGAAGATATAGACGATGAAGAAATGGCTATGATTATGAGAAAGTTCAAAAAGTTCTTCAGAAAGAGGGGAGGCTTTCAGAAAGGAGAATCTAGTCATAAGAAAGATTATAAGAAGGAAAGGGTTCCTGTGTGCTTTGAATGTAAGAAGCCTGGTCATTTCAAGGCTGAGTGCCCGAGCCTTTAGAGAGTCAAAGGGAAGGACAAGAGGAAAGCCTTCGTGTCCTCGATCTGGGTAAACAGTCCTGATGAAGAAGCTAGTGATGAGGAAGAGGTTGCAAACCTTTGCCTTGTTGCTAGGGAAGATGGAGAAGAGGTATCTTCAGACTTTGACTCCATCCATGGTAATGAGGTAACCCTTACTGAACTCCAAGAAGCTTATAACGATATGCATAAAGATTTCTTTCGGTTATGTAAGGCTTACAAGGTGTTGAGAATAAAAAAGGAATCACTTGAGTTCTCCGTGAACTCACTAAGTGAAGAGCTAGAGGAAGCCAAAAAGCTTCCGGTAGCGGATGGCAAGGGAGATCCCCTAGAGGAACCCAAGGCCCCAACATTAGAGAGCTGCATCAACTGCAGCAAAATCTCTGCTGAAAGGGATAGATTACAAAATGCCCTACAAAAATTTACAAATGGTTCTGAAATGCTGAATGTTATTTTGATGAATCAGAGGGCATATAGAGATAAAACTGGATTAGGGTACAAGCATAAAGATAAAAAGTGGGTGGAACCTAAAGTGAAACCATACTTAAAGTTTTTCCACAAAGCCACTAGTCACAGCTCCACACCCTTTAGCTTCTGCAACTATTGCTACAGGAAGGGACACTCCACGTCCATCTGTAATGCAAAGAAGCATGGAGTTAATAGCTCCTATAGGTGGGTTCCAAAAGGAACCAGGGTAAATGAGGATCCTCCAAGGAAAGAAACTAAGGGAGGACTAGGACCTAGAACTTGGAAACATATTGCAAGGGAAGTCCGTCAGCCTAGAGCCCACACAAGGCCAGAGGCACAACACAATCACAAACCCAAGGTCAACACTGGACCGAGGGTTATGGGAACTAATGATAAAGGACCCAATAAAGGTTGGATACCTAAGCTTGTCTAATCCTTGCAGGTCTGTCTCAAAGCATCCAAGAACAAAAAGTGGTACATTGACAGCGGATGCTCGAGACATATGACTGGTGACAGAGACAAGTTCAAATCCTTGGTGATCAAAGATGGAGCCAATGTGAATTTTGGAGGGATTCAAAGCGGAAAGATCACTGGGGTTGGAGAAGTTGGACCTGTCAAAGATGTCTATCTGGTTGATGGTCTCTGTCACAACCTGCTGAGCGTGAGCCAGAGCACTGACAAAGGAAACTGGGTAATTTTTTATTCACATGAGTGCATGATAGTAGATAAGCATGATCTAGATATAGACAAGGCTAATCTAAAATGCAAACTTAAGGCAAGTAGGAATGGAAATCTATACACCCTAGATTTATGTCAACAACTAGCTGAAAAATGTTTAATAACTAGTGATGAAAATAGTTGGCTTTGGCATAAACGGCTAGCGCATGTAAACTTCACACAGCTTGATATGCTTATTAAAAAGGAGCTAGCAATAGGGAATTCATCCTTCAAAGTTAAGCATGATTTTATCTGTGAATCCTGCCAACGAGGAAAGCAAACAAAATCCTCGTTTATGACCAAGAAGAAAGTCTCCACCAGCAGGCCCTTAGAACTAATCCACATGGATCTAGTTGGGCCAGCGAGAGTAAAGAGCTTAGGTGGAAACCTTTATGCTCTGGTGGTGGTGGATGACTATTCGAGGTTCACTTGGACTATGTTTCTTCCCTCGAAGCAAGATGCCTTTGATGCTTTTGTTGTCCTGGCTAAGAAAGTGCAGAATGAAAGAGATCTCAAAATAGCAGCCATAAGGACAGATCATGGAGGAGAGTTTGAGAATCACAACTTCTCGGAGCTGTGTGAGGAGAATGGAATTGATCACAACTTCTCAGCTCCCAGAACTCCTCAACAGAATGGCGTGGTTGAAAGGAAGAACAGGGTTCTGACGGAGATAGCCAGAAGCATGCTCAATGAGAAAGAGGTTTCTCAAGTATTCTGGGCGGATGCTATGAGCACGGCTTGCTACATCTCCAACAGAGCTTATGTTCGCAAGGGCTTAGACAAGACTCCCTATGAGCTATACAAAGGTAGAAAGCCCAACATCAGCCACCTCAGAATCTTTGGATCAAAATGTTATGTTCATAACAATGGAAAGGTAAACCTGGGTAAGTTTGACCCAAAAGCTGATATAGGTGTTTTCATAGGGTATTCCCTTAGGAGTAAGTCTTATAAAGTATACAACTTGAGAACTAGAACAGTATAGAAGAGTCTATGCATGTTGTATTCGATGAGAATCCTACATGGGAACAATCCACAGAAGATGATGGGATATTAAATTGTTCAAAATCACCATCATCTTCATCAGCAAAAGAAACACCAGCAAGTAATCCCAAGGAGGAAGATGAACCCAGTGATGAACCTAGAGTGCAGACAGTGCCTGATGAGGTACAGTTGCCAACAGCTAGGAGATATCACAAGGATCATCCTCTTGACCAAGTGTTTGGTGATGTTTCTTCTCGTGTCAGAACCAGAAGGCATGTTCAAAATGAAGTTGAGTTTGAAGCCTTCCTGTCTCAGGTCGAACCAACTTCAGTTGAACAAGCTCTTGAGCACTGTGATTGGATTATTGCCATGCAGGAAGAGCTTAATCAATTTAAAAGAAGCCAAGTTTGGGAGCTAGTCCCTAGACCGTCTCACCAATCCATTGTTGGGACCAAATGGATCTTTAAGAACAAACTGGATGAGACTGGTCAGATCACTAGGAACAAAGCCAGACTAGTAGCAAAAGGGTATAACCAAGAAGAAGGCATAGACTATGAAGAAACTTTTGCTCCAGTTGCAAGACTTGAAGCAATAAGGATTCTTCTAGCCTTTGCATCCATGAAAGGTTTTAAATTATATCAGATGGATGTGAAGAGTGCTTTTCTTAATGGTTATATTAAGGAAGAGGTTTATGTTGAGCAACCTCCTGGTTTTGAGGATCATAAGCACCCTAAGCATGTGTATAGACTAAAGAAAGCATTGATTGGCCTAAAACAAGCTCCTCGAGCTTGGTATGAGAGACTCAGCAGCTTTTTGCTGGAAAAGGGTTTCTCTAGAGGCAAATTAGATAATACACTGTTTATTTTACATAAGGATAGAAACATGCTAGTTGTCCAGATTTACGTTGATGATATCATTTTTGGGGCAACTAATGAAAAACTCTGTGAAGAGTTTTCTAAGACTATGCAGGGGGAATTTGAGATGTCAATGATGGGAGAACTAACATTCTTCCTAGGCCTGCAGATTAAGCAAAAGAAAGAAGACATCTTAATCTCCCAAACTAAGTATTGCAGAGAGCTTCTTAAGAAGTTTGGGATGGATGAATGCAAGGAGTATGATACTCCTATGAGCACCACTGCCGCACTCGATGCTGATGTAAAGGGAAGTACGGTCAGCCTGCCAATGTATAAGGGAATGATAGGTTCCTTGCTATACTTAACGGTTAGCAGACCTGATATTCAGTTTAGTGTAGGGATGTGTGCTAGGTTTCAAGCCAACCCCAAGGAATCTCACTTAACTTGTGTTAAACGTATTTTAAGATACCTTGAGGGAACTCAAGAACTTGGTCTCTGGTATCCCAGAGGTAACCAAGAATTCTTATGGGCTTATTCTGATGCTGACCATGCAGGTTATAAGACAGATAGAAAGAGCGCCAGTGGACAATGTGCCTTCCTTGGAGGTTGTCTGGTGTCTTGGACTAGCAAGAAGCAAACCTGCGTGTCACTATCATCCACAGAGGCAGAGTATATTGCTGCTGCAAGCTGTTGTGCACAAGTTCTGTGGCTGAAAAATCAACTGAGGGATCTTGGCTTAGAGTTCCCTGAGGCTCCCATTCTTTGTGACAACACTAGCACCATCAGCCTCGCCAAGAATCCAGTCCAGCACACAAGAACAAAGCACATTGACGTCAGACATCACTTCATCAGAGATCATGTTCAGAAGAAGGATGTCAAGGGGCAATTTGTTCCCACTCAGCATCAGCTTGCAGATATCTTCACCAAGCCTCTGGGGGTAGATCAATTTACTTTTATTAGAGGAAATTTGGGAATGGTAAACCCAAATGAAGTTTAAATCTTCAAAATAAACCTGTGCTTAATTGATAAAACCTGCAACTGTACTAACTTAGGCATCGGAGTGCCAATCTTTAGTTTTGCAGGTCCCCCAATGTTAAATCTTAAGTGTGTTCATCCGGAAGCAAATCCTCTTCCGGAAGCCCATTTGCTGCCGCTTGGGCACGACACTAAGCAACCGGAAGCGCCAGTGTCTGAGAAGAAAACGTTTCATTTTCTCCCACCAAAAATTGTGGCTTTTCTGACATACTGAAGAGACACGTGGCATAAAGGTGCGCCGTTTCAATTTAAATTTATACGTTTTACCATAAAAGGTGCATATTTTCAATGAAGAGTCATTATGACCCATCACATCGTTTATCACATCGCATAAATAGAGCCATAACATTCATTCATCATCTCACACACAAACCACAAGCCCTAAAATTCTCTCTGAATTCCTTCATCTTCATCTTCATCTTCATCTTCATCTTCATCGCATCTTCATCATCTTCATCTTCTTCTTCTTCTTCATCTCTGCATTTCTGGGCATTTCACCTTGCATATCATCCATCTCATTCACCACATACCCATTTCACACAAAATGACCGGTTCACATGAATCAAACCCCAACACTCAGAAAGTCTCTTCCTCCAAGAAGTCCAAACGTTCTGAGAAATCTGGGCATTCTGGAAAATCTGGGGATTCTGGGAAAAAGAAGAAGAGAGTTCAGTTTGCCGAAGAACAATCTTCCAAGCGCCAAAGGATTGAGGATGATTTGTCTGTTTATGTTGATGGGCCGTTAGAACCTATCTCTCCTGCATTTGAGAACAAGACTCCCTATTTCACCAATGGGATTTTTGTTGATCTGAAAAAGCTTGAAGATCTGGGTTTTGCCCATTTGAATGATCATCTCCAGAAGTATATGTGTTGGCTGGGGATTAACAATGAGTACAACGTCCAAGTCCTCCGGGTGTTCTACCAGTCTCTCACTGCCAAGCCCAAGTTCAAGAAAGTAACTGAGCAAGTATCTGCCATTGGCCGGATTGACTTCAAGGCCACAGTGAGAGGAAGAAAGATCAAATTCACTTGGAGAGACATAAATCGTTTCCTCGGGGTCACTGACGAGGAAATGAACCAGTGGACCTTCCCTGAGAAGCTGGATCAGAAGGCACTGGAGAAGGCTTATGAGACTAAGGGTAAGAAGGTGTCTGGTATGCCCGACCCAAAGCGGGTGCTCCAGTACATCTACTCACGATTGATGGCTAACAAAGGGGGCAACTTCAATGAGTTCACTGGGCTGGACAACCCTTGGCTCCCCAGGTTCCTGACCAAGCAGCCTATCAACCCTGGGCAACTGATAAGCATGGAGCTGAACAGATGGTGTGAAGGCAAAGAGAAGGGGAAACCTGCCTCTCTTCCTTACCCTCAGGTCATCGCCTTCCTCCTGGAGAAGTTCAATATTAAATCTACTGAGGAAGCTGATAACGTCAAGTGCCTGCCCATGGGGTCGATGAATTTGGGCAAGATGGGAATCAAGTACCTCAAGCCAGCGAAGCCCACTCGGTCTGGCTCTCAGGCAGGGAGTGCTTCACATACAACGGTTCCCTCTGCATCTAGAGCAGGGGATCAAGAAGTTAATTCTCATGCTGGCCCTAGTCGTGCTCCGAGGGTGTCTGCCGCTCAAAAGGCATTTGCTGAGGATTTGAAGGATGAGATCCTTTTTCGGCTGCCTGATCCTTTGATGGCTCCTCTCAGAGCAGAATGTGATGCAGCCTTCCACCAGCAAGAGCAGAGGATCCAGGGTTTGGAGGATCGCTTAGGGAGAGTAGAAGCCAAACTTGACCTACTCCTCAACCACTTCCAGATCCCTCAGCCTCACCCCAATCAACCACCACCTCCTCCTCCCAATCCACCTCCACCTCCCCCAAAGAATGAACAAATCATCCCTCACCAATCACACCCACCAAGCCCTCACAATGACTCTGACCCTCACCTCGACTCCCCTCACCACTCACCCTCTCCTCACAACTCCCCTAGCCACTCTAACACATCCAACCACCAAAACTCCCCCGACCACTCACAATCACCCAACCAACCTCTTCACAACCTTAGCTCCTTCAGTTCCATACACAATCAGAGGCCCCTTGCGAGAAATATACCTTCACCACCCAACTCACCTTCCTTCTATACAGGTCTATTTACAGACTCACCTTCCTTCTTCTTCCCAAGCCCCACTCCTTCACCCACTACCTCACCTCCTCCCTCACCACCCAGATATGGTCCTGAACCCCCTCCATCACATTCTCCCTCCTCCCTGGCCCTCGCCCTTCTTGATGATGCCAAAAGGGGAGAGATATTCTCACTCAACCCTCCCTATGGCTAGATGAGGACATTGCTGCTGCCCTCCGCCGTGCCATGTATCTGAAAAGGATTGGTAGAGCAGAAAGTTTAATCCGTGGGGAAGCCATCAGATTCATGCATCGACAGCAGTCCGCCAGCAAGTCAAACCTGGAAATAGTGTTGGTTGATCAGCCTGCTGAGGCTCCACCATCTGAGCCTGAGCCTTCATCATTTGCTGAGTCTACTCCCTCTGTGCCTACTGAAAACCTGCTTGATGTGCTACGCATGAAGTATGGTCTTATAAGGCCAGAGCCGCTAGTGAGGGTCATAGTCAGGCCAATTCCTCCTTCTGAGCCAGCCCCTGAGTCTGCTCCAGTCAGCTACAGTAAGTCAAGGGTTAAGTCTCTGGCTAAGAAGAAGGTAGCCTCCTCCCCAAGAGCATCCTCAGAAAGTGAAAAGGAGTCCAGTGTTGCTCCTGAGGATTCAGAGACAGAAAGGATGCCACAACAAGGGGGAGCTTCTGAGCCTCAGTCATCCACCCAAGAGCAAGCTCAGACTGAAGTCCCACCAGAAGTGGTGGTCAAGCTTGAGGTGGAAGACATGACACCCGAAGAGTTTCAGCGCTATGGTAACACTGATAGACTCACATATGAGCAATTCTTCGTTCTGGATGCTGAGAGGGCTAATGCTAAAGGGAAAGGGAAGGGTAAAGGGAAAGCTAAGTCAAGTCAACCTCAAGACCCTAATTACCCTGTCTGGAATGTCAAGGTCAAGGCAGTTCATCTCCCTCATGCAACCATCCCCATCGAAGATTCAGAGCATGAAAGGGCTTTTGGATTGAATGAGCTCAGTGATCTGAAGAAAGCCATTGAAGAATCCCTTGAAACTGAGAGACTCAGAAAGGCCAATGAGGAAATGGAGTTTCAGGCTATCCTTGCCCAGATCGATCAACAGCAAATGGATGAGATGTGGGCCAAGGCGAATGAGGAGTTTGATGAGTGCCAAAGAGAGAAAGAGAGGAACAAGAGACACAAGCTCTAGAACCCCCAGCCTCTCATGCATTTGGCTAGGATTTTTTTTTCTTTTTCATATTTTTCATGCATAAGTTATCTGCCTTACTTGTCATTAACTGTACTTATGCTTTTCTTATCATATTTGTAATTGATTTACTAATGAAGTTCATCCTTGAGTTCATCTGTGTGTTATTTGATTATTTCTTAAGTATGAACTTATTAGATAACTTAGTTTGTCATCATCAAAAAGGGGGAGAATGTTAGAATCTTAAGTTTTGATGAAGACTGAAATATGAAAGAACCAGTTAAACACTTAGAAAGAATTAGGTTAATATAGAACCCCAAGTAAGAGTACAACCGGATGTGGAATTACTTCTGGATGGATAAGGACTAGCGCTCGCGGATGAAAGACTCATCCCACAGCGGAAGCTTGTAAGTCACGAAATCACGAAACAAGCGTGGACACACAGTCACACGAGGGTAAATAACCAAGCGTGGCAAAACCACAAAACAAGCGAGACACGAAGTCACGAAACAAGCGTGGACACACAGTCACACGAGGGTAAATAACCAAGCGTGGCAAAACCACGAAACAAGCGTGAAACGAAGTCAAGAAACAAGCGTGGACACACAGTCACACGAGGGTAAATAACCAAGCGTGACAAAACCACGAAACAAGCATGACACGAAATCACGAAACAAGCGTGGCAAAGCCACGAAACAAGCGTGACACAAAGTCACGAAACAAGCGCTTTGTGTCTAGTTCCTCAAAAGTAAACGTTTATATAGTAATAAATAAATAAATTTAAAATCAGATATTAAATCTCATCGTCCGTATGACGTCAAAATGTTTTGAAGCATATTTGATGCCAATATACTGTTAGAATCTTAAGTTTTGATGAAGACTGAAATATGAAAGAACCAGGTAAACACTTAAAAAGAATTAGGTTAATATAGAACCCCAAGTAAGAGTACAACCGGATGTGGAATTACTTCCGAATGGATTAGGACTAGCGCTCGCGGATGAAAGACTATCCCACAGCGGAAGCTTGTAAGTCACTAAGTCCGAACTAAGTCTAAGAGAGTTAGAGTACCAAATCCTTGAGACTAAGTTAGGACACAACCGGATGCAGAATTGCTTCCGGAAGTCTTAGATTAAATTGAGTGACTAGCGCTGTCTATTGGATTAGACAACACCGAGCGTCAGTGGATATAACTCTAAGTCATAACATAGTTTCTAGTAGGAGTGCTTCCGGATGTGGAATTGCTTCGGGAAGTAAGAGAGCTTCCCATAGACAAATTGAACTCCCACTGCATGTGACTATGTGTTAATATTGTTGGACTAACGTTCTAGTGCAGAACTGAGTGTTAGTGCTTCCGGATGTGGAATTACTTCCGGTAGCAATCAGAATGTCAGAATTGCTTTTTGGCAGAGCAGAGTTGTCAGAGTTGCTTTTCAGAGATAAAGCAAATCAACTCTGCTGAGCATTAATGGAGCATTAATTGATTCAATGGTAACATGTGATTAACGGCTCATTTCAAACGGCATGGTTACCTACCAAGAGAGAGAATCCTTGAAGATGATATATAAAAAAGTTCATCTTCATTTATGAAGATCACCGAAGAAATTAGAGAGAGAAATCGAGCATACTCTTCAAGCATTCAAAGCTGCCCAGAAAAGCAAGAGAGCACTTAATACATTGAGAGTTTTGTTTATTATCCATCTTGTACTCTTTGTAGTTAAGTCTCTTCATTTATTGAGAGCATTCATTGTACTTAAGTGAGTAACATCATTTGTTCTTAGAGAGAACTAAGTTAGAAAATCCTTTGTTTGAAAGGTTGAACCGTTACACGTAGTAAGGGGGAGCGAGTCTGTAAGGTTGCAAGTGAGCCCGTGTAAAACTTGTGGTTGTAAGGTTGCAAGTGATCTCGTAGTAAAACTTGCAGTTGTAAAGGTTCCAGGTGAACCCGTTGTAAAACCTGGGGATTAGTGGAACTCAATCTGGGTGATTGAGAACTGGACGTAGGTCAAGAGTTGGACCGAACCAGTATAAAAATCTTGTGTGTTTTTATTGTTTGTTTTATTTGGATGCACAATTCACCCCCCCTCTTGTGCATCCTTACTTTCATATACCAATAACAATAACAAATATTCTGGGAAAACGATAATTCTTTATCAAATAGTTTATAATAAAATACCTCAGTATGAAATTCCACATCAATATCTTTAACCATAGAACAAAGAAAATATAAATTGGTTGGCAACCCATATCCTACCATCCATGCCAAGAGAAAACAAGCTAATAATCAATTTTCACACTTTCAAATTCCAATAGATTATTTAGTTAGTGCAGAAAAGGGAAACAAGGCATTGCAGAACCCAATGTACTTCCTCCAACTTCGCCAATCATAAACTGCACAGACAATGTCCAAATAAAGAAAGAACATCCCTTCATTTACAAAGCTCATTCAGTTATAACTGTAGAAAGAAGAGAAAATTACAAACACACAAGCATCAACACCAAATCCAACCAATACAAGAGGATGAATTTAATAAAATTCCACATTCAACTTTCATATCTAAGACTTTACTCATAGATTTCATGAATCCAAACCCATACACAAATCAGCAAGGTGCAAGAGAAATATTCATAATTGAATAACATAAGAAACAACAACAAAACATAAATGACAAAAATTCAAAGGGATTACTACCATAACAGAATTTTTCTTTTGTCAAAGGAACTCCAATAAGTCTCTTCTCTTTTTTTTTTTTAAATCCATAATTTTAACTTACTATCTTAGCATGTGTTATTCCTGTATAGTTACCCCAACACCAATACTTCTTTTTCATCATTATACATGTGCCAATACAGGGGAAAACAATGAATATTCCATTTAACACTTTACTTCCAGATTTGAAGTCATTTTTAATCACCATTTGCTAAAAACATCAATCAATTCATAAATTAAACAGCCCATCAAGGATTCCCCAAATCAACAATGTATATAATCATGAAAATCAGCCATTATACCAATTAATTCCATCACAGCAACATATATGTATATCCCCTTAATTCAAGCAGAATTTGTGGAAAAAGAATCACACTTCTTATTCAAATCAGCATCAATTACATCTATTTCTTCATTCTCAAATCAGCAACAATAAATGTGAACAATCACCATTTTCTTCTTAAATCAATTGCCCATGATAGCATAGGAAGCAAAGAAATCGATCATGTTAGAAATAGAACATAAGGGCTTTAATGCTTAAAACCATACCATTCCATCTCAAACCACTTTTCTAATTGTCCATGATTTAAATATTTATTCAAGCTTCAAAACTAACCCATGCACTCCAGATTTGAACCACACCTCAAAAACAATTTTACTTCCAACTCCACTCTCAAAATTATTCCATGTTTCAACTAAATCATAATCTTAACAATATCCTTTTTCTAACAATAAATTTCATTTTTAACAACTCCACCAATCTCCATTACATCCATGTTGTTAATCCTAATCACCAAATTCATTATCTCAATCCCTAACACCAAAGAAACAGCTCTTATCACCTAATCCTACTATCAAAAGCCTTCAAAATAGTCACCACAAATCAATTTACAATCCTAGAAATCAACTCACCAATAGTAACCTTTTTCAAATCAGATCAGAATCCACATTAACAAAAAGGGCTTAATGGATGCAAACCACAATTTATATATATATATATATATATATATATATATATATATATATATATATATATATATATTTAAACATAACACAGAGACTAATGCCATCATCAAGTTAAAACGAAGCTTTAATTGGTCAAATCATCATCATCTTATTCACCCATAATTCTCAAAAATGTTCACCCCTCTAATAGTGTTTAGCGTCATAAAACAAATTATCCTATTCGTACAGTGACTTCATTCTCTCCTTCTTACTAATCGCAACGATCCAGAAATCCAATACACATCATCAATCATTCTTCTTGAACCAACAATGCAGAAAAATTAAACAAAACAAAAGAAAAAGATATAAAATAAAACCAAACAGGAACATCACTTAAAATTACGAAATCCAAAACCCCATTGCGGAATCACTTTCAAACTCGTCCAAATCGGAAGGAAAAGGATAGAAATTGAAGAAATGAGGTTACCCGAACTCGTTTTTTACATTTCATGCCTTGTCGGAGCTTCGCCGTCGCCGGATAATGGCCTGACCGTCGTTAGAGAAGAACGAACGGGGCCGATTCTGTGTGTGTGTGGGCTAGAGAGGAAAAACGAAAAGAAGGGAAGAGACGGCAAAGAGGCCAGAGATAAAGGCCGACGCCGATGAACAAGCACCCACACACGCACACCTCACTGAGAGAGAGAGAGCCGAGGAAACTTCTGGATGGGAATGGGAGGTCATGAAGGAGAAGGAGAAGGAGAAGAATCAGGATTTGAGGTTAAAATTACGAAATTGCCCCTCCTATATTTGTTTATTTACTTTTCCCCTTTAAATCCGCAACTTAAACCAAACAAAAAATAATCTATACACCAACCTATGTATTTTATCTCACACTATAGTGTTGCTTAAGCCTTCAAGTATTTTTCATAAACTTTTCAATCTATAATTTAATCTCTAACATTTTTCTTATATTTTCTAAGGCAAATAGATGCTGAAAATTCATCCAAAAATATTTATTCTCATAAATTTATTTCCAAGGCTTTTTAATTCCTAAATGACACCCCAAAACCTCAAATAATTTCTTGTTGTCTCTAATATAAATATTGGGGTGTTACAATATTAATCAATGGATGCACAACTAATAAATATAGTTGGTAATATTACTATTCCATGGAAAACCAACAAGCCAATTTCGTGCACAAATGATAGTTTAAACATTTACTGGGATAATACTGCTCTGATATTTTGTGAGAACTCGAGATCCAATGCTAAAATCATATTCACTAACTACTGGAGCTAAAGGACGGTGGTCGGTGGACGCGATCGCAATGTGTAAGCTACTGGAAGAAGAGGACTGTGAGGCTGTGAGGTGAGGAGTATCCGGCGTCGGCGCCGGCGCGGGCTGGACTGAGGAGTGTCGAGGGGTTTAGGCATGTGAGTGACTGAGTGAGGACTGGACGGGAGTGATGAGGGGTGTAACATCCCTAATTTTATAATAGAATTTATTTATTTATTTATTTTATTTGTGTATAGCTTTATAATTATCATACAAAAAATGAATTTAATTAAGTAATAAAATTGCATAAAAAAATATACAAATATAATGATTATTAAAATTCAAAAAACTTTCATAATAGGAGAGCAACTATAATGTGAGATAGATAAAAAAAGATTATTATTAACATGTAGAATGAGGTGTAAGCCTATCTAATATTCTAAGTGTAGAAAGCCCAATAAGAAAAGCTCTAGTCTTTCCCTATTTAAAATTGTCCCTTCTCTTCTACACTTACAACACTCTAGCCGTTGCTCCCTCCCAAGTTCCTCCTTGCTCACCTTCTGTAACATTGTGTTACTAATTCCCTAATTAACCAATAATATCTATTTCAATTCATTAATCTCTTTTATATATTATCCATGATAGAAAAGAATAAACTAATACAACCTGAATACTATCATGGATAATTAACAGCTAACCATGTTAGAAAAGAATCACCTAACATGGTTAGAAAAATAAATAACCTAATGTTCAATAATATCAAATACATATAACTATATGCGGAAACGAATGCAGGCCTATACAAATTGGCAATATACAATTAAAAATAGTCCATATAACTACTACTACCTAATTCCCTTTTCCTGCTGCTTGCGTCTGTGCATGAATACCTGCAAAAATGTCAGTAATCGTGGGATGAGACAATTTGTCCCAGTAATCACCGCTTAACTCACTATAACAGTGAGATGTGCGGTAGCGAGGGCGTCTAAAGGGTACCACATTTAAAACCAATACTATATATATATATACAAGTCAAGTCTTTCCTTCATCATTCAAGTCCCTCCTTCTAATTCAATTCAAATTCATCATCTCAATTTCCCACATATCACTCAAATCCCTCAGTCAATTCCAAATCAACTCAACAGACGAAAATAAACGTGATTGACACTGTGCCCAGTCTCAAATCTGAAAGCATAAAAGGGAGCACTTTAAATAGTGAAAACGTCCCTGAAAAGGGAGCACTATAAAAAGTGAAAACGTCCCTGGTTCCTTTAAAATCCGAGGAACCTGTACAATTAACCTATCGATTGCGCAGATCGATAGGTTACATCGGCCGACGGTACTAATAATCAGTGTCATGCAATACTAACAATACCTATTCTATATTCCATCAACTTCAACCTCATTCAATATTTCAATCTCACATTTCATGTTTTCCACAACATAGCTCACCATAATCTCAAACTCAACATCTATCACTCTTTTCTATTTCCATAATTTCTCAAGTCACTGTCTAACACTATACCTATCTATATACCTTCCACAATCATTCCAGATCAATACCAACCACAGCCAGAGTAATATATATGTAGTGTTTCAAATTTCTTTATATGAAAATAATCGTGTTTGAAAGGCACCCGATAGCCTGTTTTGTATAAAAATAACCTTTCAAAGATAATATATATATATATATATATATATATATATATAGAGGGTGAGAAAGGATTTTAGAAAATCCTAGCTAACATCACCCTCAATGTTATAGTAAGGTTAAGAGTGATTACCTGTCGCCCTTTAGCAATTCTACGCGATTTCTCAACCTTTCTTCCTTGATGTCACGAAAGCCTACTTGCATCCACTCCTATAATAATATATAACCAAATGATAAATTAATATCATTTCCCTTTTGTCGTAGTTCAACGTCTCTCTCGTTCTTATATGTTACTACCCAAATCCCCATTCTTAATTTAACTATTTTTATACAATCATTCAAAGTCCAAATTCGCTACTTTAAACATTAACAAGTCATTCACAACTTCAAAATCCACATAGAATAATCCAATGTCTTTCATTCAAGCTCAATTTCATACATTCTCAGCTCCACCAAATCAATTACAACATTCCTTGATGAACGCACCAAAAATCTCACAACACTAAAACAAAACAAGTATATATATATCTTTCAGGCTCCATTTCACATAAAATCAATAATCAACTTAATGAGTTCAACAATTTACCAACAAGAACCATCAAACATAATCAGGTGTTCTTTATTCACTTCAAAATCAATAATAACATAATCAAACCATGAACCCTAAGATCAAACCAAGCTGAAATTTCTTTTCATTTTTATTTGAATCAATCTATCAATTGTTTTCCCTATTCATTAATTTATTCTATCTCAAATATTAACAAAATAGCATGCCTATTCCTTCAACATAACATAGACAATCAACCAAGTAAGACTTTATAGTACATTGAATAAGACCAACTTCAAATACATTAATCTTCTCCCTACTTCATTTATCCAACTACCTATTTCTTTAATTACAAAGGACAAATTTAACATTTGGGACTAACAATAACTACTAACATAAAAAAATCTGTTTATCTTAGTAAAGTTGGACATTCCTAAACTCATTATAAACATGCACACATGTGGGTTCCTCCAACAAAATCTGTTCCAAACCAATTATATATATATCTATATATATATATATATATCCCTTCTTTTCTTATCTTTACATCATTCATGAGCTATTTAGAATCACAACAAATTGGACATACTTCTACTAAATTCATCAACTTCAAATAGCATCATTAAATTCAGTTCATAACAAATTTCTATCCCCTTATCACTTAAACACATCAGCAAGAACATCAACTCTTATGATTCCACAAGTCCAAACACAACTTTCTTCTATTATACCCATTAAGGACCAAACAAAGACAACAAAACAATAAACAAAAACTCTACTCTCCCTCAATCCTTACACTACTATCCTAAAGTAAGATTCATTCACATATATGTATATTAGTCCACTAAAACCAGTCTCTTGAACATACTAAATGTCAAACCAAACAGAATATCACACAAGGCATAAGAAACAAGAAATTTAACAGTTTTATTAACACCAGCAAAACCTGAACATGCAAAGTAATATTACAACTTTAATAACATACATACATATGTGCATGTCTAACTAGAGAATCTCAACAATTCCTCATGTCTCTTTTAATCATCAAAAATCCAAGCTCAATTCCCTCATAACATATTACCTAACACAACAGCGAAAACCCCCAAATCGGATTGAGGAAGAGGAAAATGCATAATCAAAGTCAAACAAATTTCATGAAATCAATCATACTATACAAGCAATCAATCCCATTATACTCCTATCTAAACTAATTAGAAGATTCGATCCCAGAATCACCAAAACTCGCTCGGATTTAACAACCCCAAAAGCTAGGGTTTCGAAAATATGAACACAACTTATTAACTTTCATATAAAACCCCAAATCCTCTTGCACATACTGAAACTTGAAACTTAACTTTGTTTAAACATCCACAAGACTCAAAACTAAAAACCCAATTCGGACTCCCTTTCCATATGCGCCCAAAAACAAAGAAAAATCTAGGAATCATAGAGGAGAAGCTCACCTAGCTCACTTGAAGCTTCTATGGAGTTTGCCGTCGTCGAACATCGGCGGCCCGCCGGAAAACGAAGTGAAACAGTGAAGGCAACCAAAAATAAAGATGAAAAAGTGTCAAGAACATTGTGAAACTTAAAGAACCAAGAAGCCAAACAAGGAAATGGAGGTATGAGCTTACCCACGGATTGTCTACCCTCAAGCTCCGCCGTGGGTTGCCGGAAAGCCACAAGGACGACGGAGAGCGAAGAAGGCCATACGGAAAAATGGAAAATAAGACATGAGTTTGGAGTATAATGAAACAGAAAGGAAGAGTGGATGGGTTTGCTGCCGGAGACGGCCTTCTACCGCTGTACGTGCCGCTCTGGACGGCGGATGGAGAAGAGAGAGGGAGAGGGCGAAATCGGAAGGGAGATCGATGGAAAGGGGGGGTGTCGGCGGCCTTTTTATATTGTGGGAGGTAAGGTGTGTTTGGTTTACTGAATTAAGGAGGTTCTCTGATGATTTGTAGCCCAAACTTGTCATAGTGTATTCTTTTAATTCTAAAACCATTTAAACCAGCCTCCAATCTTTTTAAACTTCAAAATATTTTTAGCTTTACTACTCCCTCATATTTCAAACTCTTCATTTTTTAATTAATTATATGCACATTAATTACTCAAAGTTTCCAAAAATATCCCAAAAATTCCTAAAAATTCCAAAATTTCCCAAAACACTCTCTAATCCTGAATTAAATTTTTCAGGATGTTACACCTTCATTCTTTTATCTTATTCAGTATCTTTCGCTGCTTGTCACATGTGATTTCA
Organism: Mimosa pudica; assembly: GCA_029929735.1. NCBI lineage: Eukaryota > Viridiplantae > Streptophyta > Magnoliopsida > Fabales > Fabaceae > Mimosa > Mimosa pudica. Next base: position 10,816,528 of record JAKELP010000033.1, on the reverse strand, counting down.
TCTTTCCAATTTATTATTTATTTTGTTCTTCTCTCACATTCATGGAAGGCCTCACTGATTTCATCAACTCACTTTTGTCTTTTGTCCTTTTATTACTTTTCCAATCACGGCTTTCGATGCATCACACAGAAGCCTTAAAACCCATTGTCATTACCTTCTCGGTGAAATACCTATATGATAAAAATAAACTTGTATCTTTACGGCCTAATTCACAAAACCCAACGTGTCTCCATTCTTTTTCTTTTCTTTGTGCATATTCCTCAGGCAGTCATAGGGCCCGTTTGGAAGCAGGAAAGTTTTGCTCTGAATCTGAAAGTGAAATTAATTCACATTCTCACGCAGTTTGGAAGCCAGAAACTGTAGCTCTGAATTAGAAAGTTTCTATTTTCAGTTTCCCTCCAAAATTAAGAATAGAAATACAAATTTGGCTTCCCACCAAAATTAAGTGTGGGCCCATGTGCTAAATACCACATTGCCCTTCATTTACTCTAACCAAATACAGCACAAACGTTGGGAGCTTCAGGCAAGACACGAATTTGTCAATGAGGAGGTGTGGGTTTTCGTGGGTGGCATTTAACTCAAATTAGCTAGCTGCACATTGTGCATATTTTGTAAACAGTATGTAAATTAGTAATGTTATGGTGTCTGTCATGTTCCTTTTATCCTCACTTTAATTCAGTTCTGAAAAGCTTTTGGAGTTTGCCATAATGTAGGTATGCATTTGTTAAGTGCAGCATTTGTTAAGTGCAGAGTTTGCCAGGAAAACCGGATTTCACTTATGAAACTCGAGTTTACCCAGGAAAACTCGATTTCACTTATGAAACTCGAGTTTGCCAGAAAAATCAGGTCAGATGTCCAACAGCTGTACTAAAGGGAAAAAAAAGAAGTTGCGTAATCCCTTCTCCTCTTCCTTCTAACTTTCACCACACCCATCATCTCTGCAAAACAAAGTAACCCTAGAAACAAAAAAAAAAACTTTCACCACACCCACTTTCATCACCTGAAACCACACGTTTCTTTTCTCAAAGATACTCTTCATTATGTTCGCGTTCATTTTTTTGTGGTTTGAAGCTACAGAGAAGCAAGCTTCATGGAACAAAGAGATGAGTCCTAGTGGGGTTTCTTTTTTTAATTAGGGGCTTTTTGGGAATGTTACAATAAGAAGGGGCATTACTGTCATTTATGTGCTTCACTTTCATATTCTTCCATTAGCCAACCAAACAGCCGCCCCTGAAATGCTTTCTTGGTAAACTGAAATCATTTCACTACTTTCAGATTCAGAGCAAAACTTTCCTGCTTCCAAACGGGCCCATAGTTGTTTTCTTGTTGAAAAAGAAAAGAACGATGACACCCTCCATTAGTCTTTCTTTATTTTTATTTGGGTTTAGTGAATATATATATATATATATATATATATATATATATATATATATATATATATATATATATATATATATATATATATATATATATATATAAACAACACATTGCTCTTAAGCTTTGAAATTCTGTTCGGCGTCGTCAGTGCTAGAGTAACACTTTCTTTTATGTATATAATATAATATAAACATGTAGTCCTATTGAACAAATCCCCCAACTCCTTGAAAAAAATATAACTCCAAGAATTATAATAATACTCCAGTATGTAAAAAAAACAAAGATTACATTATAAATTAAGTTGTAGGGGTTCATTGAGAGTTTTGAAGTGACCTTGTGAGTTCGTCTGTGTGCTAAGGAGCAACAGGTAACTCCGGAATATTCTTCCGTATACTAGTGATTTGTGTATAATTGTATTATAAATGATTATGACTTGATTGAAATATGTAAGATAAATTTTAGTGTTATATATTGAGGAATTTGTTAAATTAGTTGTATGAATATTACTTTAGTCTTTTAAGCATGCTTGTTTTCCGTCTATATTATGTGAAATGTGTTCTAGTTTGTTCCTTTTCAAGCATGCTTATGTGCATTGTTATAATTGAATATTACTTTAGTCTTTTTAACCATGCTTGCTTTCCATCAATATTATGTGAAATGTGTTCTAATTTGTTCCTTTTCAAGCATGCTTATGTGCATTGTTATAACTAACTTGGTAGTTGGACCCCTTTGGAAGAATAATTATTTATTTTGTGAGGATGTTATGGTATAATGAGTTGGAATTGTATATACTGGTTTCTGAGATTGATATTATTGTTATAGCATTTGCATTCATGGTGATGGGATAGGATTAAAGAAGATTTGTATGAAGATTATTGTATTATCACGTGGTAAGCCATCACTCGGTGCATAGTGAGTGACACTTGTCAGGGCCCTCTCTTCTATGTTTTCCTTTGCCAGGGATTTCAAAAAGTTATGGGACATGTGACACCTCCTTACATTCGTTCTTTAAGGAGGGGAGCCATAGTCCATGCTTGAGCTTTGTACCTTTGGCAGGATACATCTCAAGTAATGGTGGGCTTGGAACAATCTAGTTAATTAGATGTGTTTCTGTTTGGACTATGTGTTAGCTTATGACTCCTGTCAGCGGAATAAGGGTGAAGGCGGTATAAGGGAGACATACGTGATATATTCTTTCATGAGTAAATTATTTTTGTTTATATGTTTGAGTAATGTAATATGTGTGTAATTGGAGACCAAAAACTATTTTGTTGAGTATAATTATTTGTAATTCATTTGTATATGAGTTGCTGGTGTATGTTAGGAGATTTTGGTATATACTGAGATGTCGATCTCATCCCATTATTAACAATTTTATGTGAAGGATCAAATAGCAAGTAAGGGAAGACACTTGAGGAGTAAGCCTTAAAGGCTCTGTTATACTACTAAAGCACTGCTATGATATTTATTTTGTCAAGGACTAAAGATTTCTGTTTTATTTGTCATTTAACTACGAATAAGTTTTAAAAATTTATTATTCGGGTTGAATTTTCTTTTAAATATTATAAGTTTTTCCTGGATTTTTTATTGTGTATCCATTTTGCTACTTAGTGAAAATTTTTGTCTATGTATGTTCGAAATTTTATTGAGGTGTTACAAGGGGCAGGGGTTTAGTCTTTTTTATTAGTTGGCGGGTTAGCCCGAATGAGCCTAATATAATCGGGTTGGCGGATCAACTCGGCCCAATATAAGCGGGCTCTAATATCTTCAACCTGACCCACTTTTTTTCTAACGGATTGGTTTAAACTTGGCAAACCGAGTTGAAAATTTCCACCTTTGCCCAAAGGGTGCTTGGGGATGGTCTGGGGGTGTTAGGAAGCTTATATAGGCTTAGAAACCATAATTTTTGCATCTGAAATTTTGACAATGTCGGGCTTGCCAACTAACGAGCAAGTGGCGAGAATCGCGAATCATCCCTTCAAGGACCAAAATGCAGAATTTTTCAGAAATTCTTGGGTCCTTTCAACAATTTTTAAAATTCATTCAGAAACTTTATTTTGACCTCTTTTCTTGAATTTTCACTTTCATCCTCCCAACCTACATATTAAAATTTCTCGAAGGTAGCATCAAATATGATTGGAAACATGTAAAACTATAGACATGCTTAGAATGTCCAAAATGCCTCTGATTAGAACAAATCCCTACAAAGTATGCAAGAATAGAATTTGCCCCTGTAATAAAAAAAATAGAATTTTCCCCAAGTAGGTACAATTATCTACAAAACATTCATTAATTCAATGAATTTGACCATGAAAATATATGCAAAAGTATGCTTCAATCATTTCCCTCACACTTAGACCTTTGTACTCCTGGACAAAAGGTACGATGCAAATAATAAACGATTTTAACCAATCAATAGTCATCAAGTTAGCATGAATCAATGCGGAAGAATATGTATTGTGAGAATTGGCAAAACAATTGGACATGACTTATGGCAATGAGAACACTCAAGATAAACTACTTACATAATTTGGAATTTGTCACTCTACTTGCTCAATAAATAATTCAATTATAGGCTTGTAACTACTCTATTATCTCCACTATGCACACACTAATGGATGAATTTTAAAGACTTTGTGGGGTTGAAATGATGGAGAAGGCTAGATGGACAAAATGATATGAAATGAAATGTTGCAATGCAATTACATCTCACATTTAAAGTACAAAATATATGAGCATTTTTATATAACTTGGAGTTAATAAGTGAAAGTCTTATTTCTTTCAACATCATTTTTTTTTCTTTTTCTACTTTTTCTATATTTTTCTATGTACTTGGCATTTAAAAAGATAAATGTGGCTCACAACTCAATGCCCCAAACAATATTCATGTAAAATGCATTGCAACCAAAGAATGACTCAAAGTAGTTAGCAATGTATAAGAAGATTAATGACTTGTGTTTGGGAATAGAAGGTGATTAAATGAAGGCCTAAATCATATCCAAAACATGAATACATAAGCTTTGACTAAGAGTAGACACAAGTTCAAGAAATTGAATAATTGAGCAACTCACTCTTGAAACGAAATAAAGGCTTAAAAATCCTCATTTGAAGGGCTACTATCATGCCAAGGGTAAGTCTAATTGCAAGGTCAATTAACAAAATACATATGTTTGGAATTGATTGAATACGTACTAACTTATTGAAAATTTATAAGCTAAAATACATGATTATATTTTTTTGAATTCATCCCAAATCCAAAGGATTTCCAATGATCTTAGTAGGTTAGATCTTGCCCCATGGAATTTCAAAAGTTTTGCCACATTAGGTTTGAGAAAAAAAGTTTGAAATAAGTAAAAAGTCCAAGTTTGTTCCATATTGTAATGAATGTGAACATTCATCACAACATGAACTTTGAGGCAAAGCAAGTTATTTCTTTTTCAAAAACAAAGGGATAAATGCCAAATCCACCCCGAAAGTATCCACATGGGGGTACTCAGTAGACAGAAGTAATTTTAGGGGCAAAAATACCCTGAAAGATACAAAAATAGGGCAATTTCACCCTCAATGGATGGAAACTTAACTGTTACCGTTAATGAGAAGCAAAATGTACATGTCGCAAATGATATACCACTTTAAACAATAACTCAACATCCACATCATTACCTCACCTGTAACCTTACTTCCTCTCCTCTCCCTCAACCTCTGAACACCGCTCACTAGCATCACCAACGTTGGCGACAACAACTAGCACTAACCCAGCTACAATTGATACATCATTCCCAGAGACATGACAGTGTTTAATCTACGGCAACACCTCGAAGTTTTTGGTCCATATATTGTCGATTTGGTTCATCTCCCATTAAAGTGTGTGGTGGTGATTTACGGTGGCGGCAACGGCGTGGTTGAGTCAAGGTGTGTGATTGTGAGATCTTGGCTTCTACCAAATTTAATTTTTCACGCCTCACTTTTGTTTGCAATATCCATGAAGGACACCGAATTTGCGATCGATGTAGTGATGTCTTGGGTCTAGTCCTTCAAAAAATTTTAGAACCAAGAGGTTAGTGGAAGCCAACCCCCCGGTATTGTTCTCAGAGGAGTCTAAGAAACGCAACTAATTACATAGTAACTAGATGCTAAACTTGTTTGAAATAAAGAAAATTGTCATGAAATAATAGTGAAAACTAGTAAAGATGTGATATGCAAAAGGGGAAAATAAGAATTAGGGAAAAAGTAAAGATTTGGTAAAATGAGATGAAATTGCTCTTAGGGAATGATTGAGAATAACTATCCTAACTCAATTAATATATTTAGGGAGTCAATTAGCTAGGTGGCTAGTTCACTAATTTGTCAAACCTCATGAACCCATGAGTCCAATCACCTACTTAGTGGAACCTCAACTAATTAGGAATTATTAAGCCCTTTAACACCTTTGAGTTTTCTCTAAGTTTCCTAAAATACCAAACCTCACCTAGCGGCAAGTCTAATACCTAGTCTCATAAACTCATTCAATTAGACATTATTAATTACCCTAAAGTGTGATTAGTGATTTGTAATGCATTAGGTTCAATTACAGTTCAATTCAACTAGCTATTTATCAATACCATTAGTAAATAGTAGTATGTATGACCATACATATTATTGAGCCCAAATCTCTCATTACAAGTCAAAACCACAAATAAACTCAAATAAACATAATAGTCCAAATCTAAGTATAAATGACAATCAGAAACCTAGAAAAATCATAAATACAAGAGAAAAGGAAGAGAATGAGACTCCCCTGTTAAGCAAGAGAAATACAAGAAAAGGTTTAGTTACCTATATGAGAAGCACCAACAAGAAGGAGATAGAGAGAAATCATGATGGAAATAGAAGAAAAAGAGAGCAAATGAGGATGTAAAGAGAGGAGGACGAAACCAATTTTCGGCGCCTCCACCCTCCAAAACCAGTTACGCCCTTTCTCTTTTCCCTGCTCATTCATGTCTTTGCCTCTCGCCCCTTTTCTTTCTTTTCTTCGTAGCTCCAGCCCCCCTCTGTTCCTTTTTTTTTGCCAAGCCCAAACAGCATCGGCTTAAATTCAATTCAAATCACACGTTGCTATCCTGAAGAGAAAGAGAGCATGCATGTACTATCTTTTCCATTTTTCCAGTTTTCAATCTATTATTTATTTATGGGCAAAGGTGTAAAAATAGCCACCATAAATTTAAAAATGAACAAATATAACTCTGGTAAATTGAAGGGGGCAAAACTGTACACTGTAAATTAAAATGGGGCAAAATCATACATTGTAAACCAAAATGAGGCAAAAGTAACCTCTCTATTAGGCTGAGTTAAACAGGCATTTTCCAGACGTGGGCTCCACCATCAGTAAATGACATGTCAATTCCAAAATCTAACGTGAAAGTTAAAATGCATCAAGTTGAACCTAAATCACTAAAATCGAACTCTAAACCCCCAAATCATTTCGATAAGAAACCAAATAAAACCCCAAATCATGTGAAATTCACCTTACTTCTACATAATCATCTGAAAAAATAAAGTCTCATCAAAAAATTAAAGTCTCGTCAACGTATTGCACCCTTAAATGTATGAAACATCATTTACTGATGGTGGGGCCACGTCTGGAAAACGTACGTTTAATTTACGATGACTATTTTTGCACATTTGTCCAATTTTGCCCCATTTTGATTTACAGTGTACAGTTTTGCCTCATTCAATTTACCAAAGTTATAGTTGCACATTTTTAAATTTACGATGGCTATTTTTGCACCTTTGCCCTTTATTTATTTATTTAATGATTTTTCATAAATAAAATCTCTTTGTCTTAATTCTAAAAATAAGCATAGGTGGGATCAAAATTGCATGTCTAATATATTAGTAACCTCAATTTAACATAATAAAATTATACAAATCTTATGATTTGTCACTCCTATCTTCATTCATCTTCCTTGAATGCAGATCTAGAGTTAAATTCAACAAGGATTTTCATTTTTTCACTTTTCTTATTTGATTCTGATCAGATTCATTTGGAGCCATATTTTGGTTCTTTGTCTAAGTTGTTTATGATTTCGGTTCACTCTCCTCATCCTACTTTTAAAGCTTCCTTTTTATCCCTTGTAACTTTCTTATTCGACTTGAGGAATATAATTTTTTTCAGTTAAACTTCACCATGCTCATCCTCTAAGTCAATCATGAAGTAGTCCTATTTGATATATATGTGGAATATGTGTTTGATCTATATGGCCGCACAACTATAAGCTCCTTGAAAGTGGAATATGTGTTTGATATATATGGCTCGATAACTTTAGCGAGTCCTATTAAAACATGTCAGATATGATTAATTTATAGGCTAGAGATTGTGGCATGGAATCAGAGAATTGAGAGAGGGTTGATGGAAAATGCATTAACCTTAATTTAGAATTCTTTTTGCGACGATGTTTTGAGGGGGTGAAGGAGATTTTTTTTATTTTTATTTTCTCGTCTAAAAATTCTGACTTGAAATAAAATGGGAAGCCACATAATCATATGATTTAGCATAATTGGTAAAACAAACTGTTGACTGTTTGAGCTTTTAGCAGAAAGGCAAAACTGCCATGTTTTTGTAACTTTCAAGATATATTTGCCCTTAAAAATACTTCCATATACTAAGTGCCCCCATGTGGATACTTCCAGGTAGATTTGGCCTTTATTCCAAAAAAAAAGTTGAAGTCAACATCCGGTAGGAGGAATTGAATGTTTAATCTTAGTCTTTACTGACGTGTACATCTATATATATAGTATGTTTACCTATAGGCCGTGTAAGTCTCGCTAGTTGTATTAGTAAGGCTTGTAGTGAATACATCTCTAGTTGATGGATCTTAGTCGTCTTATTAGGCCTTTTTCGGTCCGCTTCTAGATCTTATAGTATTTAAGTCACTTGTCGCTAGCACAGTTGTCGGACTGAAGGAATTCATTCACAAGCAGTTCCCAACAGCTAAAAGCCAAAAGCAATAATATGAGAGAAAGCAGAGATAGACGATGCCACTACTAGAGAGCATCAACTTGGCTAGCTGGCTCTCTCTCCTTTTCTTACTTTAACCGCTTATGAAAAGTTTAGATTGAACCATTGACCTATGAGCTTATTACACTAGCCGTAACAGCAACAGGAGTTTGATTCCTCATCCACATCCTAGCCAAAAAATAAGGAGTTTCTTCGACCCAGGAAGAGCAAGAAAACCGCCCGAGAAGAACTACTAGAGCAAGAAGAATTGATTTCATGAGCTTACCATAACTTCACTAATAGTTTTTTCGAGCCTCTTCACGAGAGTACTTCGTTTGTGCTGCTTCCCGAATCGAAAGTCACTCTCGCATAATTGACAATGATATGAGTTATTTCTTCCTTACTCTATCACTTAGCCTTGATGGGCCTAGCTGACAGGCACGGAAAAGGAAAGGTAATGGTTTCGCTTCGCATCATGATTGACCGAAAGCCACTATGGGTAACTCAACCACCTTAACAATCTCCTCCCCTCTCTCTGCTTTCTCTTTTTTTTTGTTTTAGACTTGGATCTAGGGGCCCAACCCCATATCCCTGCTCGAAGAGATGGTCATCTATGCTCCACAGCTATTGGTCTCATCACCCTGCAAAGATGGGGAACCAACCAAGATGTATGTCGTCCAACCTGACCTCAGACTCTTTCTTCACGACCTATTTGACTCTCTGGCCATAGTTATTTATGTGGTATCCCGATATTGAAGAGATCGAATCCTTCCAGGAACACATGAAACAAATATATGAACTAGGTAAATATAAATGGAAAAGAAATGTTTCCAATTCATCAAAATCAGAAGCTTTATTTCTGTTTTGAAATTAAAGGGAATATAGAAACTGGAGAATATATATAAAGAAGAAGAAGAAGAGAAGAAGATGATGAATTGAACAAGAGCGACAAGAGAGAAAATTGGAGAGAAACGGGAGAATATCTTATTCAATTGTGTGTCATAAGGCTCTGTACATAGTCTCTATTTATAAGCATCTAAGCACCTCAAGAGTTACAAGCACATAAAGAAGAGAATTAAGTAATATAATGGTACAATTGGAGGTTATAGAATAATGCACTTAAAACCTTAAATATGGGAGTTATATAGCATAGTGTAATAATGAGAGGAAATCCTAAGAGTCCTTTTGATTATGGACATCCCACATATAATTTATTTATGACACTCCCTCTTGGATGTTCATAAACAAGTATTATTGTGCCTCATTAAAACCTTACTAAGAAAAACCCATTAGAATAAAAACTTAGTGAAGGAAAAAGAGTAAACATAATTATCAATATTGCCTAGTGAAAAACCTTACTAAAAAAACCCAGTGGGATAAAACCATGGTTAAGGGAAAAAGAGTAGTACAACATGATATTATCTCCCCTGAAAATATGATCACTTTTACTTTCTCACATAACAACATCAATTTTACTCCCCTAGTGATAACATCCCTTTTTGTCTTGATTGAGTATATTAATTTTCCAATCATATTCCTTCCAATGTTATTTGAGCGGATCTTCATTTTGGTCAAATTGCATCATCATCAAATATGTTCTTAAAATATATTCATATAACATGTGTCAATTATATATATATATATATATATATATATGGTGAAATGTCAATGATATATTTTGTATCCACATGCTTACCCAAACTCACTATCAATTTATGTACCTGTAAAAATGAATTCTTCCACAGAATTGTGATATATAATACCAATAAAATTAGCATATATTTAAATAGAAGAAGAGAGGAAATGGGAATTCAGGGAAGGAGAAGATGAGAATGAGGGAAGTGTGCTGAGGGTTTGTAATAAAATCAGAGGAAATATTATGAGTTTTGGTGAAATATTAGTCAGGTTTGGGAAGGAAAACAACGAAGAAAATTTAAGAAATTTTGTTCGTTGTTTCTCTTGGAGAATCAATGATTAAATTTTGGTCATTGTTAAATAGAAACAACAACCGAAGTTTAAAAATTGTTCACCGTTTCTCCAGCTTTTCACTTAAAATTACAAATAATATCACCGCGCTTTTATCAACGACCAACTTCACTTTTTGGTTGTCCATTACTGCTGTTAAAGACATGATTTCCAGTAGTACTGTTGCGACATAATTCAGCTTAGTGAAGGAGGCCCATTAAGCCCAAAGAGAAGATAAGTCTGAAGGGGCCCAAAGCGCCAGAAGGTCGACAAAAGCATCATTACTGGTCAAAGATATCTGGAGTAATTTGTAACCGCCAATTAAACTCTTGTAACCTTCATATTTATGGGAATCATAACGGAAATATCCATAAATAGGGAGATTGATTATTCCAACGAGAAGGAAATTTGTAGCCTATATATAGAAACTCTATTCATGTAAAAGGATCATCGAATATCTTCTGAATCTTATACTTTCTATTCATCTCTTTCGCTAGTCGACTAAAGTCTAAGCGACTAGTATCTTGTATTATCATTGTGGTCTGCCCACTCATTCAGAATAAAGTCGTTATTCTTTTGTTTGATATATTTGTGTATCAACATTTGGCGCCGACCGTGGGGACGATAGTCTTTTCATACAAGCTACCGTCTTTTTATTGGCAATTCACTTACGATGGAACAACCAGCTCATGGTGATCAGCTCTCACAAATTCTGGCAAAGTTGACTGAACAATCTGAAAGAATGACTCGGCAGGAGCAATTTGTCATACAGCAAAATGAAGCTATTGTCGTTCAAACAGAGACTCTGGAACGATTGCAGAAAGAAAATCAGGAATTGCACCAGAAAATAAATGCCATCGCTGATAAACATCCTGAAAATGAAGATGAGCGTGAGGAAGATATTCCTCATGATTCTGAAAATGGAGGTAAGACAAAAAATGACAAAGATACTGAACATAACAATTCTAGTCATGAAGCAGGTTCTGAAGAGGAGGAATCCACAAAAGCATCAACTTTTATAGGTGACACTCGTGTCACTGAGACGGAGTTCTTGAAAAAGAAAGTGCAAACTTTAGAGCGAACGGTGTTGCAAATACCAGGAATAAGAAAACCATTTGAGTCTGCTAGATTGGGGAATTATTCAGATAGCCCATTTATTGATCAAATTGCTTTAATTGACTTACCTGAGCGTTTTGTGTTTCCTGTTTTACCAAAGTATAGTGGGAAAAAAGATCCAGATGAGCACATGGCTCAATATAGACAAATTATGATGGCTGCTGTCATCCCTGCCGAGAAGCGTCAAGCTGCGATGTGTCGTGGTTTTGGCATTAGTTTAATAGGTCCAGCATTATCTTGGTGGACCAACCTCATGCCAGGTAGTATTAATTCATTTAGTCAACTAACCGAAATGTTTGTGCAGCAATTCGCTAGTAGTCGTAATTTGGTCAAAACATCTGATGATCTATATAGAATTTTACAAAGACCAAATGAGACTACTAGGGAAATATTAACCAGGTTTACTCAAGAAATGGTAAGTATTCCAAATTGTGATGAATTTATAGCTGTGCAAGCTTTTCGTAGATGTTTGCTTCCAGGTTCACAGCTTTATAAAGAGCTCACTATGCATCAAGTTAAGACTTGGGTCGAAGTTCAAGCTTATGCCTGGGCACAGATTCGATGGGAAGAAAATGATGCAAAATTCAGATTGGAACTGGCTGAGCGACAGAAAAATGCACAACAAGGGGGTCATGTAGATAGGCGATCTCAACAATCACGAGGAAGGAATTGGAGATCCGAGCCTTATCCCACAGGAAATCGAGGAGGATCACATGGCGACGATTCTAAGAAACCACCAGTTCCCAAATTGAGTGAGCATAATTTTTCAGTAAGCCCGGCAGAATTGGTTAACACATTGCAGAAGCTAGGCGATTTTGTGAGATGGCCCAATAAGCTTAAGCGAGAACCAGAAAAGCGTAATCCGGATAAATGGTGCCATTTCCATGATGATCATGGACACAGGACAGAGGATTGCATTCAACTAAGAAAAGAAGTGGTGGAATTGATCAAGAAAGGTATGTTAAAAGATATCATTAGAAATAATAAAAATACGTCTCATGCAGAGGATACGCAACAAAAGCAATTCAATTCATCGACTACCCCGCAGAATGCTCGAACCATTCACATGATAATTGGTGGGTCAGAGGTAAGTGGAAGTACATATTCTGCAGCAAAAAGACATGCTAGATCTTTGTTTAATCATGGTTCGTCGACTAGACCTTTAGGTGACATGTGGTCGACTAGTAATAACGTTAATGAAATATAATTTATTTGCAAACGGTTAGAGAGTTGAATTTAGAATCTCAAATTGTGCAAGCACCTACCATATTGGTATTTGGAAATGGAGCACCGGATAGAACAGTAGGAGAAATTTCTTTGGTCACCCAAGTTGTGGGTGTCAATCAACTAATCAAATTTCAGGTGATGGATTGCCCTTCAGCGTATAATGTGTTGTTAGGAAGGCCATGGATTCATCAAATGAGGTCTGTACCATCTACTTTGCATCAATCTATTAAATTTCATACTTCTTGGGGGTAAGGAAAATTAAAGGAGAACAAAGAATTGCAAGAAAATGTTACCAAACTGCTTTAAAATGGATTTCAAAACATCTTGAATCAGTATAGCAATTACAGAATCTGTCTCCAAAGGATAAGGGGGACTTAGGTGATGAATTAGAGAAAATTTCTTTAATTCCTGGAAAACCTGAGAGGACTTTATCCATTGGAGCAGATTTGAGTAAGGAAATTAGGGAAGAGCTAATTATATTTTTATCTAACAACTTGGATTATTTTGCTTGGTCTCATGAGGATATGACAGGAATTAGCTCAAAAGTGATAGTTCATCAATTGAATGTAGATCCATCTTTTAAGCCAGTAAAGCAAAAAAGGAGAAAATTCGCACCTGAAAGAAATAAGATTATAAATGATGAGGTTGATAAGCTATTAAAAATTGGTTCAGTAAGGGAGGTACAATATCCAGATTGGTTAGCTAATGTGGTAGTAGTACCTAAAATGAATGGTAAGCATAGAGTATGTATTGATTTTACTGATTTAAACAAAGCATGTCCAAAGGATTCTTTTCCATTGCCTCACATAGATACATTAGTCGATGCTACTTCAGGTCATGAATTATTAACTTTTATGGATGCTTTTTCTGGATATAATCAGATTTTAATGCACAATGACGACCAGGAAAAAACATCTTTCATAACAGAGAGAGGGACTTATTGTTATAGAGTCATGCCATTTGGGTTAAAAAACGCAGGAGAAACTTATCAACGATTAGTAAATAAAATGTTTTACCAACATCTAGGAAAGACTATGGAAGTTTATATAGACGACATGTTAGTTAAGTCTTTGAAAGCAATAGATCATGTTACTCATTTGAAACAAGCTTTTGATTTATTAAGAGAGTATAATATGAAATTGAATCCTGAAAAATGTTCTTTTGGGGTGAAATCAGGAAAGTTTTTAGGATATCTAGTTTCAAAAAGAGGGATTGAAGCTAATCCAGCACAAATTAAAGCAGTAATGGAAATTCCTTCTCCTCGAAGTGTTAAGGATGTTCAGAAACTAACAGGGCGTCTAGCCGCTTTGACTCGTTTTATTTCCAGGTCATCTGAGAAATGTCAACCGTTTTTTGAGGTTTTGAGAAAGTGCAAAGATTTTCAATGGAATGATAAAGCAGAAGGAGCTTTGCAGGATTTAAAAACTTATTTGAGCAGTCCACCATTGTTGATGAAACCTGAAACAGGTGAGATATTGTATTTGTATTTAGGTGTGGCAGAAAGTGCAGTAAGTGCGGTGTTGATAAAGGAAATTGGAAGAAAACAAAATCCGGTTTACTACGTAAGTAAGGCGCTTCTTGACACGGAGACCAGGTATTCTTTAATGGAAAAGTTAGCTTTAGCTCTAGTATCAGCTTCGAAGAAATTGAGACCGTATTTTCAATGTCATCCTATAGTAGTAGTAACTAATTATCCTTTAAGGAATGTTTTGCATAAACCAGATTTATCTAGTCGACTAGTAAAATGGGCAATAGAGCTTAGTGAATTTGATATTTCTTATTTGCCTAGAACAGCAATTAAGTCTCAAGCGTTAGCCGATTTTGTAGCTGAATTTAGTCCTAATTTACAGCAGGAAGTGAATAAAAATATTTTAGGCGATAGTCGACAGGTTACCATACAAGCTCCATGGGAGTTGCATGTCGATGGTTCCACCCATTCTAAAGGAACAGGGGTAGGAATCGTTTTGCAAAACATACATGGGGACAAGATAGAGCAAGCTATAAAATGCGGGTTTAAAGCAACTAATAATGAGGTGGAATATGAGGCTCTAATTGCTGGTTTAAAATTAGCTCTAAGTCTCGGAATAACATCTTTAATAGTTTGTAGTGATTCACAATTAGTTTCAAAACAGGTAGGAAAGAGTTACCAAACGAAAGATGATAGAATGAAGAAGTACTTAGGTATTGTGGAAAGTCTAGTAGATAAATTCGAAAACTTCGAAATCAAACAGATTAGTCGAGAGGATAATCAACAAGCTGATGCTTTAGCAAACTTAGGGTCAACTTTAGAGGTTAATCAAGATAAGCATATTCCCTTATATTTTTTGACAACCTCAGCATTAGAAAGTTCATATAAATCAATAAATAGTAATAATTTGATTTGGGATTGGAGAACACCCTTAGTCGCCTATTTAAAGGATGGACATTTACCAAGTGATAGGAATGAAGCACATAGAATAATTATCAGGGCAGCTAGATTTACCGTACTAGGGGATGAGTTATATAAAAGATCGTATGCAGGAGGTCCTTTATTAAAATGTGTATCCCCCTCAGAGTCAAATTATGTCCTTAGGGAAGTTCATGAAGGCGATTGCGGAGATCATAGTGGTAGTAGAAGCCTTATGAGGAAAGTACGTTTAGCTGGCTATTTTTGGCCCATATTGCAGAGTGACGCAATAGCACTAGTAAAGAAGTGTGATAGTTGCCAGAAATACTCCAATGTAGATAGGTTACCGCCTGAAAAATTACACACCATTGCGCCAATATGGCCGTTCATGAGATGAGGGATGGATATAGTTGGTAAGTTATCCGCAGCTCCTGGGAATGTTGTGTTTTTGCTAGTAGTCACCGATTACTTCACTAAGTGGATAGAAGCAGCTACATTTGCTCAAATTAGAGAAGCAGAAATAATTAATTTTGTATGGAAAAATATAATTTGTAGATTTGGTTTACCAAAAGATATAGTATGTGATAACAGGTCACAGTTTATTGGAAAAAGTTTTAGGAAGTTTTGTCAGAAATGGCATATTCATTTGAAGTTTTCGACCCCTAGAAATCCCCAGTCTAATGGACAAGCTGAGTCAAGTAATAAAACCATAATTAATTCGCTATAGAAAAGGTTAGATAAAGCTAAAGGCCGATGGGCTGAAGAGTTGCCCGCCGTTTTATGGGCTTATAGAACGACGTCAAGGACGTCGACTGGCGAGACACCATTTTCATTGGTGTATGGGACGGAAGCAATGATCCTTGTCGAGGCAGGAATACCTTCATTACGATATAAATGGTCACGAGAAGAAACTAATAATGAGGGATTACAATTAAATTTAGATCTATTAGAAGAAAGAAGAGAACAAGCATTGATTAGGATAGTCGCCTATCAAAATAGAGCAACTAAGTTTTGGAATAAACATATTCGAGAAAGACAATTTAAGGTAGGTGATTGGGTACTTAGGAAGGTATTCCAGAATACTGAGGAAAGTAGAGATGGTAAGTTAAGTCAAACATTTGAAGATCCTTATAGGGTAGTTGAAGTTACAGGACCTGGAGCATATAAGTTAGTTGATAAAGATGGTAAAGAACTTTTAAGGAGTTGGAATGTCATACATTTGAAGAAATATTATTTTTGACAATGAATTTGATATTGATGTTTAATGCAGATTGTTTGAATATTCGATATTAACAAAGTCGTCGAGAACTTTGGAAAATGATGAATAAAAGTGCTAGCAGGATCATGGTATCATGACGATAGTCTGCAGCACTCAAAATTCTGATCCATAGTCAAAACGAAAAAGTTTGCTTATGATTATTGCAGGTTGCAAAGAGGCTACCTCAGATACCAGATGATGAAAATCCAAAAATCAAGCTAAGTGACTAATTGTCAGAAATAGCTTAAGTCGACACAATTCAAGTAATATAGTCGACCATGCTTACTCAAAACAGGATAATCGACCAAGCATTTGAACTAGTCGATTGATCCAAAAGAGGGTAATGCTTTTTCCCAAATGAGAGTTGGCAACCAAGCGTCTAAGCATGCTAGTCGTTTAACTCAAAAGCGGGTAAGATAACTTGTTATGCTACGATTCATGACAGTTATAAATTTGCAATGCAAATAAAAATTAACATAAACAAACTTGTTCGTGACAATATCCAGGAAAAATAAGCAAAAGGAACAGAAATTTAAAGCAGATTCTGTCTAAGTTACAGGCTAAGCAGCTGGAGTATCAGCATTGTTTCCTCCTTCTTGGGCTGGGGGACTGCGAGGTTCATTCTCTGGAGAGGAGACTGGAGGATCTGGGAATGTGGCATAGTAATCATTGATAACAGCATCAGGATCCCAGTTAACATGTTTACCCTCCTTATACTCCAACATCAGCTCCATTTGAGTTCTCATTTCAACCTCTGCAATAGCATCCTCCAGGTATTTCTTCCTGTCTTTCAGAGCTTTATTCTCCACTAGTAGCTGTGTGATTTCTTGTGCTTTGCTGGAGATTTCACCACCCAGGTTGGTGTTAATATCCTTAAGCTCAGTGACCTTTTGCCTCCATTCTTCAACGCCTCTGCGAAGGTTGTTAATTAAGTCAGTCTTTTGAAGCGAGGCTGATTTCTCTTTCGCCAAAGATTGTTTCCCCTTGTCGACAAGAGCTTGTAGAGCTTCTAACTCCTTTTCCAGAACAGCAATCCTCTCATTCTTGTCTGCTTCCAGCTGGGTAAGACGATCTTGGGTGACTAGAGACTTCACTTGTTCTCTGTGCAGGGACATGAACTCAAGAGCCTGCGAAAGACAGCAAAAGTGCATAAGTAACAAAATGATATTTGCAACATAAAGTATTATGAATTTATATTAATTACCAGGAAAAGGTTCCTTATTGTGTTGTCAATATTTTCTGTCACATCTAAAGAATGAAATGTGGCTCTGTCAGTAGGTGTGGGAAGTCTTTGCAGGATATCTAAAGTAGCAGCCCAGGGCTTTCTGTGGAAAGCAGAGGCTTCAGCAGGAAGAGAAAGATCAATACCCTTCAGTTCCTCGGGAGAAATCAAGTCTTGCGAAGCACTCTTCAAACTCCAGTCTTTGTCCGAAGTCGCCTTGAATTTCTTGGGCGATGGAGGAGCAGAATTAGTCGATGGTTCTTGAATGGTGATACCAGGAAGGCCCAATCCCCTAGCCCTTTTGCTTCTGGTAGCAGGGGGATCAGCTACAACAACAGCCGTTTCTTTGCCTTTCACCTTGGCTGGAATAGGATTTTCCGTTTGAGGGGGAGGAGGAATGGTGGTAGCAGGACCAGTGGTAGCAGGAGTGGTAGTAGCAGCATTCATGGAATGTCTTTTCTTGCTCCTAATCTCAGCAGCAGCAGCACTCTTTGCTTCAGCTTTGAATTGAGCTCTCTCAGCAGCAGACAACTTGGGAGGCATTTTCTCTGCATAAAATGTGGTAATTATAATCATTATCTTTATAAAACATATTGAATGTGAAGGATGATTCTTAAACTTACCAGTCAGGATAGATAAAACACGTCTAGAGTCCTTAGGAAGAGCGAGAATCTTTTTGATCTTGGTAGTGGAAGAGTCTTCAATAAGGTGGGTAAAGTTGAGTTGCTTATCACCTAGAAACAAGTTAGAGTAAGAATGAGCATTAAAAAAGAACTTGAAATAAAGACAGAGTTAGTCGTCTTACTTAGACGACGCCACTCCCTTCTGAATTTGACACCAGGAGTTTCTAGGCTAGCGATTGGAACAATCAAAAATCTTTCATCCCATTGGCGATCATTAGGACTTTTATCAGAAGTCCAAGTCTCAAGCCCTTTGCGGTTGCGAACAAGGGTATAGATACCTACTCTAACTTCGCCAGAATTTCCCTTAACCTCACTAATAGAGTAGGATGCTAGAACATCTAGGAGATCAAGGGGAAAACCTAAATATCGCCCTAAAATTTCAGCTATTACGGCCACCCTCCAAACATGAGGCATTAATTGGGATGGGGATAAATCAAAGTGTGTGCAAAGTTGTTCTATAATGAGAGGAACGGGAAAACAACTAGCATAACGAAAAGCTTCCACGCTAAGTGCAATAGTGTTCTTTGAATAAGAATCTAATCTTTCATCTTTGTTTGGGACCCTGTAAGGTACCAAGGGGTTGAGGAAATACAAATTTTTCTCTTCAAGTTTCTTGAGTTCAATAGTCTTAAGTTTGACAGGTTTCAAATCAGTCCTTAAAGAAGGCCTCTTTGTTGTTTCCTTAACTACTTCCTCAGGAATCACCCTAACTAATGATCTAAGGGGTGGCAATCTAGAACTGGTGCCTTCAATAGGTACATTTTGATTACTAATGTTTTTTGGAGTTTCACTTGACCCAGAGTCAGACAGATTAGGAGAATCATCACTTGGATAACTCACATGAGAAGGGTTAGAATCAGAACCAAACATTTTTGCAGTAAAAATGGAAGAGGAAGATACCTGGAAAAGAGACAATGAGAGCGCTTGAAAGAAGAATGACCTAAGGCGATGGAAGATGAAACACAAGAATAAAAAGAGGAGCTTCAGATATAAAAGGAAAAGAGCGCCATTTTTGCGGAAATAGCGCCAATTCCGAAAGAAATGAATCTAGGCCGTCGGACGTGAGCAAATGAAGCGACAGATTGGTCTCAGCCGTTAGATGTTCAAACCGCTACTTCCCAATGACCATTTGCAACGTCATCGAGAAGTGGGGGACTTAATGTTGCGACATAATTCAGCTTAGTGAAGGAGGCCCATTAAGCCCAAAGAGAAGATAAGTCTGAAGGGGCCCAAAGCGCCAGAAGGTCGACAAAAGCATCATTGCTGGTCAATGATATCTGGAGTAATTTGTAACCGCCAATTAAACTCTTGTAACCTCCATATTTATGGGAATCATAACGGAAATATCCATAAATAAGGAGATTGATTATTCCAACGGGAAGGAAATTTGTAGCCTATATATAGAAACTCTATTCATGTAAAAGGATCATCGAATGAGTGGGCAGACCACAATGATAATACAAGATACTAGTCGCTTAGATTTTTTTTTTTGATACAATTACTTGCCTGCTAAGTAATTGTATCAAAAAAAAAAGTCTAAGCGACTAGTATCTTGTATTATCATTGTGGTCTGCCCACTCATTCAGAATAAAGTCGTTATTCTTTTGTTTGATATATTTGTGTATCAACAAGTACCATCTTCAATTTATGATGATACTTTCTCAATGATACTTAGGGATTCTAGATGTTCAAAAAGTAAAGTTCATGATATGAGCTTTATCTTAATCTTTTCCTAACTTTATTCTGATCCCCTATGGCTTAGATATCTATCTCAATCCATTATGGTTCTTGTGGTCAGGTTTTACTAGCTTAGACTATCTCAAATATATTCATATATATACCGGTTTAATTAAGCCATTTCAATCTATTTAAATTCTCTGGTTTGTCAATGTATCTCTTCAATTTGATAGACTAAGATTTAGCTTTAAATTAAGATATCTCATTCCGCTCTTGTCGTAAGTCACACTTTACTCAATACTTGTTCAGTTGTTCTTCACTAATCACCTTATCATAATTAATTCTTCATTAACTATTTGCAATACATTTTAACTATATATAAAATAAAAGACATCCACACATAGTTGAAAATACTAAACAAGAAAGTAAATAAAATTTGCCGCTTCAATTGGAAGAAGAGTTGCACCTATTCAAATTAAAGACATGAGTTCTAGATATTTGTTTGCAACAAATTTCTCAATGGCGAGATATTTCAAAACATTATTATTTCAACGAATAGTATAAACGTGAGCAAGAAGTTCTACGTCACGTTCAAATTTAGCCATATCGTCCTCTGTCAAACTAACATGAGCTTCAATTCCACTATCTGACTTGGTATCACCCTCGCCCCCTCTCAACGGCTCTGACCATCTCTTCTCTATTCTGCATAGGGTTCCATTTTTCACCTTCTTGAAGGTTCACAATAAAATCATTGTCAATTCTATTTAGTTCTTCTCTCAAAAGCTCTCCCAATTCAATGTTACACTCCCCTTGTTCATTTAACGTTGAAAACGTTGGAAGATACCAATAATAGTTGCCAAACGCATATTCGGGTAATGGAGGATTCATTCTTGAGCGTAGATTCAGTGTCCATCCAACCAAGTGAATTACCTTTTGGCTCCCTTCTTCTTCCCTAGTTGCTGCAACGAATCTTGTCCTTAGAAAAGTTGATAATGCTGATACTCTTGAGGGGCGTTGTTTTTTTCCTTCTAAAATTGTAGGAAAATAGGGTCCACCCTTAGTTGGTTAGGACCATACCCAATTGGAATTGAGGCTATTATGTAAATATGAAAAGGGCAAAGGGGCAAAAATAGCCACCGTAATTGCCAAAATGGACAACTTTGACACCCGTAATTTCGAGGGTGCAAAACCGTACACCATAAACCAAAATGGGGCAAATTTAGTCATCTTAAAAATTGGAGTTAAGTTTGACCGTTAAGTGAATTGGAATGCTGATATGGCAAATGACGTGACACTGTGAGACATGACGTGGCACCCTCCCCCCTCCCCCACCCCTCTCCCCTCCTCGGCCCATCCCCTCCCCCCTCCCCCCTCGGCCCCCCCACCCCCACCCCCTCCCTCCTTCTCCCCTGCCCCCCACCCCCAGCCCCACCCCTCCTCCCCCCTAGGCCCATCCCCTCCCCCTCCCCCCTCGGCCCCCCACCCCCACCCCCCTCTCTCCTCCCTCCTCGGCCCCCACCCCCACCCCTTCCCCCCTCCCTCCTCGGCCCCCACCCGCGGTGAGGGAGGAGGAGAGGGGAGGGGGCCGAGGAGGGAGGGGGGAGGGTGGGGGCCGAGGAGGGAGGCTGAGGGTGGGGGGCGGCCGAGGAGGGGTGGGGGTGGGGGTGGGGGCCGAGGAGGGAGGAGGGGTGGGGGAGGGGGTGGGGGGCCGAGGGTGGAGGGGGGAGGGTGGGGGCCGAGGAGGGAGGCTGAGGGTGGGGGGCGGCCGAGGAGGGGTGGGGGTGGGGGTGGGGGCCGAGGAGGGAGGAGGAGGGGTGGGGGTGGGGGCCGAGGAGGGAGGAGGGAGGGGGTGGGGGTGGGGGCCGAGGAGGGAGGAGGGAGGGGGTGGGGGTGGGGCCGAGGAGGGAGGAGGGAGGGGGTGGGGGTGGGGGCCGAGGAGGGAGGAGGGAGGGGGGTGGGGGTGGGGGAGGGGATGGGCCGAGGAGGGAGGAGGGGTGGGGCTGGGGGTGGGGGGCAGGGGAGGAGGAGGGAGGGGGTGGGGGTGGGGGGCCGAGGGGGCCGAGGAGGGAGGAGGGGTGGGGCTGGGGGTGGGGGGCAGGGGAGGAGGAGGCTGGGGTTGGGAATTTGGTGATGATGGGTGATGTGGCAGGGGTTCCGACGTGTAATCACTCCAGGTGCTGATTGTCCTGTCAAGTCGTTTAATGAATGTGGGCCCCACACCAAAATACACGTCTGTTAACAAGAACTTAATGACGTGGCTAGATTTGCCCCATTTTGGTTTATGGTGTACGGTTTTGCACCCTCGAAATTACGGGTGCCAAAGTTGTCCATTTTGGCAATTACGGTGGCTATTTTTGCCCCTTTACCCATATGAAAAATATGTTTTGAAAATGAATAATTTCCCCATAGATTTAAAGTTAAATCAATGTGTTTTTCACATGGTGATATGACTTTTCCATTGACTCATTATAAATACATGAAGTCTATTGGAAAAGTTAGTCAGTGTTGTTTTTATGTGTAGAAAAACAAATTTCTTTCTCTCAGTCTCTCTATTTCTTCCTCATGTGCATCTGCTGTATATCGTAGTTAGATTCCAATCGGTGATCCGACTTCGTGTGGGTACCCGGTTAAGTTAATTGGCATTCAGGTACGTCTGAAATCCCTACAAAAATGTTCTCCATCATTTTGGAATATTTCGTTCTAAGAGATTCTATTACAGATGCTTCAAATACCAACCTCTTGCACACTATTTTGTTCTTATTAGGTGAAGTACCTCGATTTAATTCCGGCTTGTCTTTTTTAAGTGGGAAGATTATTGAGGAAGCCTTGAAGTAGGTTATGATTTGTTCTGACTCGCCACGTGTCATGGCAGCCCAGCTCTTGATGAATTGCTAATACGACAGTGCGTCGCCTATCTTGTGGGCGAGGCATACTCCGATGGCTATCCCGCCGCAATCGAAAACATTGAGTTGGAGTATGTTGACGTTTGCCGGAGAGGGGTTGTCAGTGACGTGGCTAAGGTTGCACCTAACCTTGGTTTCCACGTATGGAACTCCATCGTCATTGCAATATACAAGTGAATTCTCCCATATAAGTCTTCGGGCGAGGGGGTAGTATGGAGTTAAGACTTGAGATAATGATTTCTTGAGAATAGCAGAAACTTCGTTGATGCTAAATTTGTTTGTGAAGTTATCGGCATTGAAGAAATAGACCATGCAATTGTTGAGATGAGGAGCTATATCTGATCGAGGTAGGAGAGATTGTAGTGACGAATATTTTGAGGTGTAGGAGATGAAGGTTTTACCATTACTGTGGATATTACTTCAACTTGTAGATTCATTTTCTAAGTGCTTTTCTCTTTACTAATTATGTTACTGATTCATTGCCCATTCATTTCTCTGTATTTATATTATACTTGTATGAAACCGATACATGAAAATATCATCGTGGACAGTTCATGAAAAAAAGGATAGTAAACTTCTCTGTCTCTTGTATAATAAATATATTATTATATATTTTCTCGCACATGTAAATGGTTTCGTGCAATATATACACATATAGTGGGTAAAATCTCTTTTATTTAGTGATATTTACTTCCAAATTTTTTTCTACATATTATTGACGCTATGTCTTGAACATTTTTTTTCGCATGGAGATTTAATTACATTATATTATTCATATGTGTCTTGATATGTATTGCATATACTTGAGGCGAAATTTGTCCCTTGATGAATTCGGCAGGAATTATTCCGACTATGGCTTGTTCACTCAACCTCTAAGAGACATCGGAGGATAAGATACAGCAATTATGAAATTAATTCAAAATTAGTTTCGTAGTTTTTTATTTATACAAAGTTAATTTTATTCAAATTATTGTTGGTGTTCGAAGAGATAATTAATACTCCCTCCGTTCCTAAATATAAGATCACTTTGATTAATTTGGGAAGATTAAGGAAGACAATAAAATTACATGATCTTCCCAAAATCCCTTCAATTACTTAACTTTAAAAGGAGGATGAGTTTTCAATGAAAAGAGGAAGTATAAGGGTAGTTTGGGTAAAATTTGAGATAAAATCGGAAGTGATCTTATATTTAGGAACTTATCCAATTCCCTAAAGTGATCTTATATTTAGGAACGGAGGGAGTAATAACTATATTAGCTTCTTTATTCATGAAAAAGCCGCCCTACGTCTATGATCACCATTACAAAAAAGTCCATAATTATTGATTTTCCCTTTATTTAACAGTTTTCAATCATGAAGTATGTAGCGTCATTTGATTGTTGAGCGTATATACTTGATACATGTAACGTCATATGTCTTGTGCATGTATGATAAAAAAAAGTATATGTCTTGTGCATGATTTAGGTTTATGTTTTTCATTTATATATTACTACCCTTTAAACCATTAAATGATAATTTATCTACAATTCCTTATAGTAGTAATTTATCTACAATTCCTTATAGTAGTTTTTTTTCATCAAGTCCTTATACTTTCAATCATAATTATTGATTACCCGAATGTAGCATGACTCCTTCCTCTTGGCGCCACCACGGGCATTTGGGTCCTTTCTGCTAAGGGCGCCTTCCTTGACTCAAGGACCTTGAGCAAAGGAGGTGTTTTGCACCTGCTCGGCGAGAGATGCAAAAACGCAGTGCTACTGTAGTGGGCCTACGAGGATGGGCTTAGCTCTTGGACTTGAAGCAAAATTTGGCGCAGACAGTCCCTATAGTTTTTTTTCCACCATGTCCTAATCACGTCCTCATAGCCGCTAGTTTTTAATTAGTTTCCTTTGGAAAGGTCAAAAAGTTAGGTTCCTTTGTTTTGAAAAATATCCTCTTATGAATATAAAATTTGGCCTCATGAGAGAGAAAAAGTTAAGGAAGACGATTCAATGCAATTTTTTAACTTTATATGTGATGATGTGGATGCCATGTAGGCATGCCACTTTTGCATGATTTTGGATAATTCCATCCAACGAAACGGGAATTGGAACTCATTTCTCGTGAGGGTTCCAAGTAAGTGGGTTCCATCGATTTTGATAAAAGTGAGACTCCCATAAAAGTGGCTTCAAGCATACCAATGGCCCAAATTTTAAATTTCTACTTCCAGTCCCACATCAATTTTGTGGGACGCGAATTGCTTTTTTAAAGTTTTTTATATAACCATCCCATAAATAAGAATCATCCTGATAAGGGTGGTGATCCTGAGAAGGCTTGTAGTCTTGATGAACAGTTCCAGATTTGCGCAAACAATTGGGGAAGATCTGATCAATTGAAAGGCATGAGGAGCTAGTCAAACGCGTGAGGTGGCAATTGAAGAACAATTGTGGCATGTGGCATGTGGCATGTGGCATGTGAAGGAGCTTTTGCAAGTTATCATTTCTTTATTTTGGTGTTTATAGTCCTCTTCTATTATTTGATTTGATCTCAATTATGGTCAGGTATGTTCTTTTAGTATTATCCATACATGATATGATTTTTATGTGTTGTATCAGATTCTATTCTTCTCAGGTACCCTATCTCTCTCTTTAATTCTTCTTTTTCTTCTTACTATGTCCGTGTTTTTACTTTTTGATTCCTGCTTTCGTATTCGCATTCTGTTTAATTCTTATACTTTCATTCATTTTCACTATTTTTTCTAATGTTCTATCATCCACATGAACAAGTTTAAGGAATACGATGAATTAATTAATTAAATGTTTCCCTAGTTTAAGGAGCATGATGGAATAGTGGCCAAGTTTTTCGACATTTTTTAATTGTTTCCATAGTTTAAGGAGCATGATGACAATTTTATTATTATTATTTTATTATTATTATTATTATTATTATTATTATTATTATTATTATTATTATTATTATTATTATTATTTGCTTGGGGAAATTCTAGTGTCTTGGGGATATTATTATTATTATTATTATTATTATTATTATTATTATTATTATTATTATTATTATTATAATAATAATAATTTTTTGTATGGAAAATGACAGTTTCTCCCGTTAATTTTTTATTTTTATTTTTTTATTTTTTTATTTTTTTAAGTTGGTTATGAACGTGCATGTTGGTTGTGTCGAAAATTGCGTTCTCCAGCCACAGAAATGAGAAAATTATGTTTTTACCCGGTTTATTTTTTATTTTATTATTATTATTATTTTAGGTTAGTTTTGAAGGTTTTTTTTATTTTAGGTTGGTTCTGAACGTTGCATGTAGTTTTTTTTTCTATATATATATATATATATATATATATATATATATATATATATATATATATATTTGCTTGTTTTTTTTTACTTTTTTTATTTACTACTCCCTCCGTTCCTAAATATAAGACCTAGATAACTTTTTTTGGAAAGATTAAGGTTGCAAAATAGGTTATTAAATGATGACATATTTGATATCTTTTTAGATTATCCATTAGCTTATAGGTAAAATCAACTAGTTTAAGAGAAAAAATTAGGTAAATCAATTTATAATTAACTTATTTTTTGCTTTTTTTTAGGATTTTTCAAAAAAGTCATCTAGGTCCTATATTTAGGAACGGAGGGAGTATTATTATTATTTTATTTAAGAAAAATCCAAAAATATATATTACTCTTTTTTGTTTATTTATTTATTATTACTTTTTTTTCCTTTTCCCCAATTTATTATTATTATAGTTTTTTTCCCCAGTTAATTTTCTGCATTTGTAATAAAAAAAAATTCTGCATTTATATTTTAGTCCCTTATTGTCAAGAAGGT
This sequence comes from Mimosa pudica, assembly GCA_029929735.1. Classification (NCBI taxonomy): domain Eukaryota; kingdom Viridiplantae; phylum Streptophyta; class Magnoliopsida; order Fabales; family Fabaceae; genus Mimosa; species Mimosa pudica. The sequence continues at coordinate 10,789,900 of JAKELP010000033.1, read as the reverse complement.
GTTTTAGCGTGCAAAAATTATATTTTTACCTCTTTTAGTTGAACCTTACTTACGTCATGTTCTTTTTTCCAGGTTCCCAAGTTCTTTTAATATGGGAGTGACATGTGTCCTTTTATAACAATCATTCATTCAATCTAATGGCCTAATTGAAAGAACTTGAGAACCTGGAGAAAGGAACATGATGTAAGTTTTTCCCCTTTTAGTTTCTGGAATTTCATTTTATATTAATTTTTGTTTAGTTACAGAAAGATGTATATGGTTAAAATTTTGAATTTATGATTTGATTTAATTAATTTATGTCTGGGATTTTAGCATGCATATGGCTAAAATTTTTGTTTAGTTTCAAAAATATATATTACTTGTTTTTGTTTATTTATTTAGTATTATTATTATGATTATTTTATTATTATTATTATTTTTATTTTTATTATTGTTATTATTATCGTTTTTTTCCTCAATTAATTTTCTGCATTTATATTTTAGTTCCTTATTGTCAAGAAGGTGTTTTAGCGTGCGAAAATTGTATTTTTACCCCTTTTAGTTTTTGGAATTTCATTTTATATTAATTTTTGTTTAGTTCCAAAAAGATGTATATGGCTAAAATTTTGACTTTATAATTGATTTAATTAATTTATGTCAGGGATTTTAGCATGTTTTTTAGCAAAATTCTTTAATTGTTTATATTAAAGAAAAGTAATCTTGATTATCATGTTTTTGTGACTTTGTGTCACGTTTGGTTATTATTTACCCTCGTGTGACTGTGTGTCCACGCTTTTTTCCTGACTTCGTGTCACGCTTTGTTATTTACCCTCGTGTGACTGTGTGTCCACGGTATACACCGCCTATATTTATAGCAGATCCCAAACTCGAATAAAAGAGTAGGGTTGTGTTAGGCTTCGGCAGCCAACATAAAAATTATGTCAAATCTTTTGAGCATGGACACACACATTGTTTATATCAATAGATCATTGCTTGGTACTTCACAAGGGTTATCACACTATCATGGGAGAAGGCATATAAAGAAACAAAGGGTTCAAAGAGGAGAAGTGGATGAGCAGTAAGCATAATTAATCAAATGGTATGGAATCACTACAAAAGAAGGAGAGGAAGACCAAAGAGAATTCTTAACGAAGTTATCCAAGTATGACTATTGGTAGAGCACAATGACGTCTTGTGATCCATGTAGCCGACCCCACTTAAGTGGGATAAGGTTTATGTTGTTATTATTATCATACACTAAATATTAAAATTTGTTAATGGATGGATGAAATCACCGGAGTTTTGTGACTTCTTCGGGTTAGGATTCTCTCATAATCCTTACCCTCCTAATCCCTCAGAATCCCTCTTTTGGGGTATTATTTTTCCCATTGAGATTCATCTAAGAGCTCATAATTTGCCACTTATACCATTAAAAATAAAATAAAAATGTATTATAATATAAAATAATTTTTAGCATAAAAATTTTAACTATGTAGACCTATTTCGTTTCAATAGAAGGATCTATAAGAGATACAGACTTGTCCAGTTAAGTGTAAAATAATTTTACAGTTAACTGATTTAGTTAACTGTAAAATTATTTTACAGTTAACTGGACAAGTCTGTATCTCTTATAGATCATTCTATTGAAACGAAATAGGTCTAGATAGTTGAAATTTTTTATGCTAAAAAGTTTTCAAAAATAAAAAAAATAAAAGTTCTTCATTTATTTTATATTATAATACATTTTTTATTTTAATGGTACAAGTGGCAAATTATGAGCTCTTAGATGAATCTTAGGCAAAATAATACCCTAACACAGGGATTCTGAGGGATTAGGAGGGTAAGGATTCTGAGAGAATTCGAACCCGACTTCTTCAGTGGTGTTAAATCCTAGAAAACTTCTAGACACCTAACGCCCTAATATGGATATTTTTGTGTTATTATATCCCCTTATTTCTTAATTATACTACACTGAGACTACCGAGGTGGGACTCATCATATAACACTGTAAATCTATAACCAATAAAAACATATTGTTCCAGTATTAAACAATTCAACATTCTAATACACTTCCTCATCAAAAGAAATAAAACATATATCATTGAATCGACAAACAAGAAATTATTCAAAGTGCAGTGGATAATAGGCAATAACGCATTGTACATATGAAAGATATGCACCCAATACAACATTATAAATTGTGTTAATGTGTAAAAATGGTACTAAACTTTGTTTATAGGAGTGTTTCTAATATTAAAGTTTTGTGAGGTGCAAAAATAGTACTCAACTTAGGGTTCAGGTGGAAATATAGTATTTTCACTTAAGTGAAATAAAATTCAGATATAAAAGACTCTTATACCCCTCATTATATTATTCTCTTCTTCAACCTCCGTCCCTTCACCCACGATTTCCAGCCTCTCCCTCACCCACTCGTCGTGGTCGAACGGTGGCAGCCGAGGCACAGTGGCGCCGGTCAAGGTGAAGGGAGGGAGGTTGAAGAAGAGAATAATTTAATGAGGGACATAATAGTCATTTTATATCTAAATTTTATTTTCCTTCGGTGAAAGTACTATATTTTCACTTGAACCCATGTTGGTACTATTTTTACACATCACGAAACTTTAAGATTACAAAGCACTTTTGGGTAAAGTTTAGTATCATTTTTATAGATTCGCTCTTATAATTTTGTATCGTTTCAACCTTGTGGTAGAAACATGAACAAGAATTTCCACATCACTTGCAAATTCAGCCATGTCGTCTTTCATCAAGCTGGCGTATGATTTAATGCCACCATCTAACTTGGTATCTGTAAAGGTCACAAAATTCTTGACTTTCCTCTAGAAACATGAGCAAGAAGTTACGCATCACTTTCAAATTTAGCCATGTCATCTTTCATCAAGGTTATGTTTGCTTCAATGCCACCATCTAACTTGGTATCAATAAGGGTGACAAAATTCTTGACCGTCCTCCTAGTTTGTACTAATAATGACGGGTTCCCCCATCCAAAATCAACATCTTCACTGGAAATCTACAAACTGAAGAGAAACTAAATAAAATGATCTCTCCCTTACCGATTTCTTTTACTATCTCTTCTCTATTCTGCATAGCATCTCATTCTTCACCTTTTCTAAGCTTCACAAAAAAATCATTGTCAATTTTATTAATCTCTTCTCTTAATAGCCTTGAAAGGTCGCTATTACACTCTCCCTGTTCGTCTATCGTTGGAAAGGTTCGAACATACCAAGAATAGTTACCAAAAGCATATTCTGGCAATGGAGGATTCATTCTCGGGCGTAGATTCACAGTGTATCAACTAAGTGAATCTCTTTCTTGTTTCCTTCTTCTTTCTTAGTGGCTACCACAAATCGTGTCCATATGAAAGTTGATAAATGATAACGCTGCAACTCTTGAAGGGCGTTCTTTTCTGTCTTCTAGAGTGTTCTCAATTGTTTTGAAATATTTTGCTCTTAGTGATTCTATCATAGATGCTTCAAATACAAACCTTTTGCAGACAATTTTGTCCTTCCAAGGGGTTGAAGAAGGACTCCGTTTGTATATTGACGGATCTTTTGGCGGGAAGAGTGAGGAAGCTTGGAAGTGAGTTCTTATTTTCTCCAGTTCGCCACCTGCCATGGGGGTTGTGATTCCATGCTCATCGTCCATGTTACTCATCACCTTCTCATCACCACAAATACACACAAAAATATAAACATATGGTGGGTCACATAATCTCTCTCCTAGTGGGGCCTACCGTGTACTTATTTATTTGTGTGTATATTTGTGTTGATGAGAAGGTGATGAGATGAGCATAGAATTAAAATGATGGCAGCCCAACTCTTAATAAACTGGCATCGGCGATCTTATGGGAGAGACAAACTCCGATGGCTACTCCGCCGCAGTAGAAAACATTGAATTGGATACCAAGCAAGGTGTCCACAACTTCTTCAAGTGTCATAAGGAATTAGTTTACTGCCATTGGCTGACGACGGGTTGTCAATGACATGGCTAAGGTTGCATCTAACCTTGGTTTCCACGTAAAGGACACCGTTGTCATTACAGTCTACGAGTAACTTGTCCAGAATGAGTCTCCCGGCCAGTGGGTAGAAGTGATGAGTTAAGACGTGGGATAATGATTTTTGGAGAAGATTGGAAGCTTCATTGGGTTACATTTGTTTGCGACGTCGCCAGCATGGAAGAGATAGACCATAGATATGTTGATGTGGGGAGGTATTTGGTCGAGGAAGGAAAAATGATAATGACGAAGATGTTGAGGTTTAGGAGACGAAGATTTCACCATTTCTGTTGAGATTACTTCAACTTGTAGACTCATTTTCTCTGGGCTCTTTCTCTTTCTCTTTCTCCTTTTGTTTGTTTCTCTTTTGTTGACCAGAGCAGCGAGGCCAATTCACCGTAATCGTACGTGTATAAATCGGACGGATTGGGAGGTATATATATATATCATTTTTTTTGAACTGATATATTTATATCATTTTGAATGTGCATGGATAATATAAACTTTTCGGTGTTGTTAATAAATTTGAACTTTTCCGTGCACGTAAAACACACGGATGGTAAAGTGTCTCTATTGATAATCAGTTTTTTACATACCATAAATTAATTTTTATCTGATAATTGATGCAGTGTTTCTATCATTGGGCAAGAGAACCTCCTTCGACACAAATATTTATATTTTACTACTACCTCCGGTACTAAATATAAGACCTAATTGACATTTTTTTGGAGAGGTTAAGATTGCGAAATAGGCTATTAAATCATGATATATTTGATATATTTTTAGATTATACATTAGTTTACATGTAAAATAAACTAGTCTAAGGGAAAAAATTAGGTAAATCAATTTATAATTAACTTATTTTGCTTTTTTATAGGATTTTCTTAAAAAGTCAACTAGGTCTTATATTTTTTAGGACCGGAGAGAATATTTTATTATGGATATATGGTGATTTATTTATATTGCTTCCATCATGTCTTGATGCATGCACGGCAACTACTAGTGGAAAACAATTACTTTCATTGAATTCGGACAGAATCATTAACTCATGCTGACATTTTTCATTGAGCTTCTAATAATTATCCAAGAAGCACCAATATACTACCTCCGGTCCTAAATATAGGACCTAATTGACATTTTTTTTGAGAGATTAAGGTTGCGAAATAGGTTATTAAATGATGACATATTTGATATATTTTTAGATTATCCATTAATTTATAGGTAAAATAAATTAGTTTAAGGGAAAAAATTAGGTAAATCAATTTACAATTAACTTATTATGCTTGTTATGGATTTTTCCGAAAATGTCAATTAGGTCTTATATTTAGGACCGGAGGGAGTATAATACTCACCTAATCATAACAGTTATTATAAGATTACTTTGATTTTTGCGAGAAATTAAGGATGAAAAATTAATTACTTTAAATTGTCTATAATTATTTTTTATTTAAAACTAATCTATTCAACTTATAAACTAAATATATACTCTAGTACAAGGGACATTTTATAATTAGTTCCTTAACTTCAACAAAAAAGTTAAAGTGATCTTATATTTAGGATGAATGGGAGGGAGTAGTTAGTTACAACTTACAACTTATATTTGTATTATGTTATAAATGATAGTGCAAAGGTTTGTCAAATCATTATCAAATACAAAAAGACTATTAAAAATTGGCTAATTCTTATTCATGATAAAGCCGCATATCTGTTTAAGTAACAAAACTGCATCAACCTTTCCAAGGCCATAAAAAAGTGGATGAAAACAAATAAACACTCCAATTTATGAGGGTTTCCAATTAATTCATTTTGTTTTTATTTGCTATGTAAATGAATTATTTAGAAAGAGTCATTTTTATTTAATATGGAGAAAATTAGTCTTTTAGTCCTTCAAGTATTGATTCACTAATGGTGTTGTAACATCCCAAAATTTGAATTAGAAATAATATGGAATTAATTAAGGTATTAGGACATCGTTATTAAATTAAAAGGGTATTAAAAATAAGTAAATAAAGATAAATATATTTTTAAGAAAGTAATATATCTATTTTCTTTAGGAATTAAAGAAAATTAGTTGGAGGTTGAGATTTGAATCAAAACTTTTGTGGAAAAAAATACTTTAGGATATAGATAATACTATGTTGGGAGAAAATATGTAAGTTGATATATAGAATAGTTTTATAATTTGTTTTAAGGTAGGAGTTGAAAATGAAAAAGTAAATAAATTAAGATTGAAGGGCAATTTTGTAATTTTTCTTAAAACCCTAATTTTATACTCCCTCCGGTCCTAATTATAAGTCGCCTTTGACTTTTTTTTGAGATGTTAAGGTTACAAAATATGTTATTAAATTATGACATATTTGATAATTTTTTATATTAGTCATTAGTTTATAGGTTAAACAAACTAGTTTAAGGGAAAAAATTAGTTTAATCAATTTATGATTGACTTATTTTGCTTTTTTAGGATTTTCCAAAAAAGTCAAAGGCGACTTATAATTAGGACCGGAGGTACTACCTCTTCCTCTCCTCCTCACTTGTTCAGCCGTCCTCCCTCCCTCACAAACACTCCAAATCTGATCTCCTTCCCCAAAAGCAACTCCCAACTTCATTTCTTTTACTCCCTCCCTTCCATTCATTGATTTTTCTTCTCCCAACCTTCCCAAAATCATGTGAGCCTCAATTTCCTCACTGTTCTTGCAGTTTCCCCACTAGTCTTCATTCCTCATCTTCGTTTTTCCTTGTTCTCCGGCGACCACAGCGGCGGACGGCGGCGGAGATGAACGTTCGTTTTCCTTCGATCTTCGGCAGGCTAGGCGATTTCCGGCGACAGCAAACTCCGGCGAGTCATTGAGGACCAAAAATGAGTTCAAGTAACTACATTTCTTTCATTTCTACACTTGTCTTTCGTTTTGGACGAGGTTTACGAGAGGAATCAGAATGGGTTTTAGGATTTTGGGTTTAGAAATTTACTAAGAGAGTGACTGAACTTTGGTTTATGGTGTATGTTGATGAACCAATTAAACTAGATTATATATTTTGTATTTGCCTAAAGTTTCTGGTTCTTGCTTGATTTGTATATAGTGGTTCTTGAAGTTGGTCCCTTATGTCTCTGCTTTGTTCTTGTTTGTATCTTTGGTGTGTGAGTATGAGGAAAGTTGAGACTCAAGCATGTTGATTCCCTTGATTTCTATTTAGTTATGGCTGAATTGAGGTTGTGGTGGGTAGTGTTCAGATTTCTGCAACTAAGTCATTTTCCAACTATAAGTTGAATTTATTGGAAGATTAATGAATTGGGTTATGAATTTGAAGCTTTAGGGCTTAATAAATTGGTTAAAGTGATTTTATCAAAAAAAAAAAATTGGTTAAAGTGAACCTGAACTTTCTTTGTCTAACTAGGAGGGGAAATATGTATAAACTTGTATGTGTTTATAGTTTGAGTTGTCTTAACATACCTAAAGGATGTATATTATATTTTTGAGGATCTAAGAAATATTAGCATTATTCTTATTGTTGCTGTTGAGTTGTGAGTAAATAAATTATTGTGGGACTGGTGTTGGTGGGACTAAGAAGTTGTAGGATTTTATTTGAAGTTTAATCTAGCTGTGCAGGGTGACATAAGCTGAGTAGGATGAGTTCATAAGTTCTGGTTTATCTCTGTTTGGTTGTTTTAATGATGTTTTGTGAAATTAAACGGAGTTATAGGGTAGAGGATTATAATGAAGTTGATTAGATGGGATAATATTGTATTGCAAGATGATTGATGGGCACAGTGGCTGGTTTGTATACATATATGCATTGTGAAGATTGTAGCTATAATTTAGTTTTGAAATGAAGAGTTATAAATAGACTTGAAGACTATTATGAAGATGCAAAGTTTCTTATTTTTCTTATGAGTATGTATGTTCGGTCAAGCAGGGAAAAGATGCTTCAAATGTCAAAGTATGCTTAAGTAAATTGGGAATTAGGAATGAATTAAAAAAAAAGAGGATTCTGAAAATTCCATGATTTTCTTTTTCTGTTTTGTAAATGCATTACTATTGGTTCATGTGGAAGGATTAGTGAGAAGTGTAGCAGCATTCTATGTTGATTTTTGGTTAAGTTTGGTGAAGCTTGAATCAAAAGCATTCATGCCTTATTTTAGTATTGTTACCTATATTGGCTGAATCAATTTCTAAAATGGAATGGCTCAAAGAGGGTCTAAAATGGGATAAATGAAAGCATGTAATGTTTAAGTTCTTGTTAGTGTAATTTTAAACAATAATATGTTTTGCTTGACTATGTGATGCCATATCTGTGTTGGATTCTAGTCTTAGAACAAAAGTGAAGAATTAAGTGTTTAAGTTCGAATTAGAATTAAATTAGGGTAGAACTTTGAGGTTTATATTGATCCCTTACAATACTGCTTTTTGATTTCAAATTCATATTTATGTTAATTGTCTTCTTTAATGTGAAGCATGTCTGAATATTTTGCCTTGCATTGGTTTTGATTATATTCAAGATTAATTGAAGTTTTGTGATGGTTATTGGGAAACTTTGAAATTGTTTTGATGTGGCACTTGTTTGAAGTTTGTTAAGGTCAATCAATTATAATTTGAAGAAGGGGTTTGGGTAGTGATATAGGATACGAGAGAGACGCCTAAGTATTATGAAGTGTAAATGATATTAATTTATCATTTTGTACCATATTATTATAGGAGCAACATGTGGTGATGGTGTTTGGAAGGAAAAATCTATAAGAAACGGTAAGAAAGGCAGTGAATGCAAAGGGCGACAGGTAATCACACTTAAACTTGCTATAACATTGAGGGTGACGTTAGTTAGAATTTTTGAAAATCCTTTTTCACCCTCTATATATACATATTATCTTTGAAAAATTATTTTATACATAATAGGCTATCGGGTGCCTTTGGCATTGGAGAGCCCAATCGTTCCCGTTCTGTAATGGAAACTGTAACATCCCCAAATTGTGATTAAAGTTAATTGGAAATTTTTGAGGTGTTATTTAGGAATTTGAGTATTAGGGAGAAATTTATGGAGATTTATTGTTATTAAATCTTAATTTTTGGAATTTTTAGGAATTTTTGGGATATTTTTGGAAATTTTGAGTAATTAATGTGCATATAATTAATTAAGAAATGGAGAGTTTGAAATATGAGGGAGTGGTAAAGCTAAAAATATTTTGAAGATTAAGGAAATTGGAGACTAGTTTAAGTGGTTTTAAATCAAAATGAGTACACTATGGCAAGTTTGGGCTTTAATTATCAAAAACCACCCTTATTTCTCCCTAACCAAACACACCCTCCCTCCTTTCCTTATATATTTCGGCGACTTCCCCACCCCCCAACTTCGATCTCTCTCTCTTCTCTCCTCAGACTCCGTCGCCAGAGGCGGCGGAGGGCGGCGGAGCTAGCCGCCGTTGGTGCGGCTGGCCCTCCCTCGCAAACAACCCCTTCCCCCTTTACTATAAAAACCATCGGCTCCCTCCTCCTTCTCACCCGACACCTCACCTCCGCCCTCCTTCCTTCTTCTTCTTTCTCTCCTCCGGCGACGGCGGCCCAAGGCGCGGCGGCGCCGACCTTCCTCACAACTCCATCATCTTCCTCTTCTTTGCTTCATCCTTCTCACTATTTATCTTTATCTTCCGCGGTTGTCACTCCTCTGCGTTCTCTTCTTCGATTTTTCCGGCGAATCAGCGGCAGACGGCGGCGGCTTTCGGTAAGCTTCGCCGTTTTCTTGTTCTTCAAAATACTCTTCTTCCTAACTTTGATTTCCTTACTTTTCTTTCTTTTTGGCTGTTATGTTTCGGCCTAGCCACCATAGTGGCCGATTACCGGCGGGTTTCCGGCGAGCTAGCGATTTCCGGCGAGTTTCCCGACGGCGGAGGCCGCCACTGTCATGCGAGTTCGAAATCATATAAAAGGTGAAGCCTTTCTTTCTTCATACTCTTGATTCATTGTGTTTTAGGCGAGTTTTGAGTGTGAATCCGAATTGGGGGATTGGGTTCTGCGCTCAATGTTTTAACTAATCTTGATAGAAGTATTGTAGAATTGCTTCATTTTCCCTCATATCAAATTGTGGTGAGGGCTTGGAATTAGGTTGAATCCTTTTTATCTCATACTCTGTTTCATGGTCAAATTGAATTGCTTCTCTGTTGCTCAAGTGTTTTGTTAGACCTATTTTCTTTTATTTGCCACTTTAAAGCATGTAAAATAGAGAAAGAATGTTGCTGAAGTTGTCTATTATGTTTGGAATACATGTAAACAGATTTTGAGAATTTTATGTCCTCTTTATTAGTATGGACCGAATGGGAATTTTGGGATGCCTTTTATTTTCACTGAGTAGAAATATCTGTTTGAGTCATTTGATTTTTCTCTGTTTTGACCGATTCTGTTGTGCTTGAATGTTTGAAATTTATGATTAATAGCCTTTAATGAGAAGGATTATTGTTAATACCATGTTGGTATGAATGAAAGTCTGGTTGGTATGGGCATTGGTCTCTAGAATGAAGAGAATTGTAAAGCATGTATGTTTGGAATTTCTGTTTTGTATCACCACAGGCTGAACTAATTTCTTTCACATAAGGAGTTGTGCTAATTTTTGTTTTCTTTGATATGGATAGTGAATTAGGGAAGTGTTGGCCTTTCTTTCTATTTCTAACTCTGATATTATTCTGTATATGGCAAGGGAAAAGAAGAAACTCTTTCTCAACACGAGTACATGTGTTCTGTTATATGGGAATTCTAACGTGGGTGTGTAACTATAATGAAATTAAACCACTTTATGTGTGAGATCAGTTTTTGTTGTGATGTTAAATGTGAACATTCAGTTTTAGGTAATTATGCATGAGATGATGATTGAAGTTATAAATTGATTATGGAATAAGGAAGTTAGTAAGGATTGAACTAAATTGAATTTCTTGATGTTTTAGGTGAGTTATGGCCTAATAAGGCTCCCGGTGATTTAAATCTGCATTCTTTGGTAATTTATGGGCCATTGTTAACTAGTTTGTACTTAATGAAAGTTGTTGATTATAAAATGTTCAGATTGAAGAAAGTTTGTGTATATTGGTTAACTTTATTACTTTGATTTTAGAGAACTTGAACAGAATTTGTTGATAAGGCAAGTTAATATCCATGTTAAGTTTGTATATGAAAGGTGTAGTGGATGACTATACATATTTGGTTAATGGAGTAAAGTGTATGTAATGATGACATTGCATGTGTCGTTTGGGTGAATTTTCTGTTACCTCACTGCTGAAATTACCTTTGTTTGTCCTCTTACTTTTACTGGTGTTTATGTGAATTTGTTACTCTCTTTGAATTGATGAACTATGTTGATTTTAGGTATGTACTTAGGAAACCACAGTATTTTGAAAGCGATATGACTAAGAAAGGGGGAAATGGGTAGAAACATTAGAAACGAGAGAGACGTGTTATTCATTATACAGATTTATGGATAGTTGTTTACCTTTATTATCACTTTTATGTAATAATAGGTAAATTGAGTAAGGAAGGGTAAGAAAGAGCAACAGAATGCTAAAGGGCGACAGGTAATCACTCTTACCTTACTATAACATTGAGGGTGACGTTAGTTGGGATTTTCAATCCTTTCTAACCCTCAAATCGTTAAAAGTTATGTTTATACAAAACAGGCTATCGGGTGCCTTTTAAACACGATTATTTTCGTATAAAGAAACTTCATACATTATATATAGACTATAGTATCCTGTCTGGTGGTTGTGATTTTCCTGGAATAGTGGATATATATTTAGATGAGGTGCTCTGACAGCAGTGTTGATAGGTTATTCGATGGAGTTTGTGATTAAGGTATTGAATGAGTTTGAGATGTGAAAAGAGTTGTGATCATTGCATGACACTGAGATATATGTACCATCGCGCGATGATAACCGGTTGATAGGCCAATCAACGGTTATTTGTACGGGTCGACAGATTGGAGACTGTGACCATTGGTCAACAGATTGGAGACTGTGACCAGCAGTTTTCTGATTGGAGACAGGAACTGCTCCCTTTCTGATTGGAGACAGATTGGGGTTTCCCTCTCATGGGTTTACTAGAGAGGGAAATTGCCCCCTCGTATTTGAGAGGGGCACAGTGTCAACTCATTTGGAATACATATAGGGCTCGAGTGTAGTGCCTCCAGGATGGCATGAGTAGAGCACCAGGATTGTACATGTGCGTAAGCCGAGAAAATTGGATTTGAGAAAGTTATGAATGAGATTTATAGTAAGGAAAGTATGGATTGAAGGTTGGATGGTGAAGTTTATTGATGTGGAATTTGATTGAGAGGTTTAGAGTGATTTTTGAAAAGTAGTAAGGATGGACTTGATTTGTTTTGGACGTGACAGAGGGCTTGAAGTAATAAATGGATGGAGGCTCGATTCTTATATATATATATATATTGATTTTTTTTTAAATTGTGGTACCCTTTAGACGCCCTTACTACCGCACATCTCACTGTTATAGTGAGTTAAGTAGTAGATTACTGAGACAAGTTGTCTCACCCCACGATTACTTACATTTTTGCAGGTGATCATGCACAGGCACGAGCAACAGGAAAGGGAATTGAGTTAAAAGGTTGTTTTGCTTGTTTAGACGTGTATATTGCCAAAAATGTATAGGTCTGCATTCGCTTCCGCATATTTATATTTGTATTGGTATTAATGGTTAATTGAAGAAATGTAATAGGTAGCTTCTTTTTCTAACCATGTTAGGTGATTCTTTTCTAACATGGTTAGCTATTTATTATCCATGATAGTGTTCAAGTTATATTAGGAAATTCTTTCCTATCATGGATAATGATTATTATTATTAGGAAATTCTTTTTCTAACTATGATAGATTTATTGATATTATGGAAATCATTTTTCTATCATAGTTAGTAACGATATTATTGAATTAATCAGGAAATTAGTAACAAAATGTACAGAAACAGAATTGGGGTTCCCTCTCTGGAGATTGCCAGAGAGGGAAATTTGCCCCCTCATTGTAGAGAGGGGCACAGTGTCAAATCATATAGTGAAGTTGGATGCTGGAATGAATGCCTCCGTCATGACACGATGTATCTATAGGTGAGTGTGAGAGTTGTGGGGTGATATGGTTGTATTGGAGATAGAGATGGTGAAGTGCATTGATTTGGAAATGACAGAGAGACTGGAGTGATACATGGGAAGAAGGTTTGAATTATATATATGTATTACTGATTTTAAAATTGTGGTACCCTTTAGACGCCCTCGCTACCGCACATCTCACTGTTATAGTGAGTTAAGCGGTGATTACTGGGACAAATTGTCTCATCCCACGATTACTCACATTTTTGCAGGTATTCATGCACAGGCGCAAGCATCAGGAAAGGGAATTAGGTTGTAGAGGTTATTTAATTTGTTTAGAAATGTATATTGCCAATTTATAGGGTTGCATTCGCTTCCGCATGTATATATATCTATTTATTGTTTAATACTCCCTCTGGTACCTAATGTAAGAGCTAGCCGTAAAAAAAACGCTTCTTAAGAAAACATGTGAATGTTAGTTGGGTGTCTGGAGTTAATGCTTCCTTTCCAAAATTGCCCATATTTATTATGGTACTTTTAAAAGAGAGAAATACATAAGCATTAATAAATATGAAAGAGAGTTAGGGGTAAAGTAGGAAAAAATGCATTAAATGAGGAGAGAATATGGGGTGAGCTCTTACATTAGGGACCAAAACCATTCAAATTTTGGGCTCTTACATTAGGGACCGGAGGGAGTATCAATTAGATTTGTTTATTAACCATGTTAGGCAAATCCTTTCTAATATGGTTAGCTTTTAATTATTCATGATAGTATTCATATTGTATTAGGAAATTCTTTTCTATCATGGATAATATTTAACATTAGGTGCTTCCTTTTCTAACCATGTTAGGTGAATCTTTTTTAACATGGTTAGCTGCTAATTATCCATGATAGGGTTCATATTGTATTAGGCAATTCTTTTCTATCATGGATAATATATAAAATGATTAGAAAATTTCTTTTCTAACTATGATAGAGATATTGTTGATATGAATATTCATTTTTCTATCATAGTTAGTAAAGAGATTATTGAATTAAAATGGAGATCTTAGTTTAATTAGGGAATTAGTAACAGTATGTTACAGGTGTAGTCCTAATTTATGACTCATGGTAACCTAGTCTCTAAACTTTTCATTAGGCTGTATTTAAATGTCTCGAGTTGACGTTATTTGTTTTTCTTAATGTTATCCTTGTCATCTCCATCTCATTGACATCTATTGCTGTGAAAATTTGTTGCATCAAATTTCAATTTAGTCTTTTATCTTTGGAGAGTACACTTTCAATCTTTTTTTATTAATACCGTTACGAAAAAAGTTATTTTAAAATTTAAATGATTATTAAATAATGAAAAATGCTTAGATTAAAATATTTTATTGTAATTATTTTTATATTTTCAAAATTTAAGTGAAGCTAACAGTGTTAAAAAAAGACTAAAAGTATATTTTTCAAACATAAAGGATTAAATTGAAACTTGATACAAACATAAGGGACCAAAAGTATACTTAAACCTAGCTATTATAATATTATTTGATAAATTGTGCAAGCAGGAGGTTGGCAGATGTGAGTGGAATAGTGTTGATATTGTACATAGGTTAGGGTAGGTAGCTTGGTTGAAATGGATTGTAAATGAACACAGTGCATTACTAACCAATAATTACACTTTATGGTACTTAATAATGCTAATTAAATTAGATTTTTGACTTTATCGGTTAGTGAGTTTTGGTATTTTGGGAAACTTAGAAAAACTCAGGATACTGAATAATGACTTATAAATGTCTATTTGTATGGGGTTCAATGAATTATGTATTAGATCTATTGGTTAAGGGGTTTGCCAATTTGAATGGTTGACTACACAAATATCTTAATTGATTGAATCATGATAGCCACTGAAAATCAATTCTCATGAGAATCTTCATCATTTAACACTTTTGTTCCAACGTTTCAATTAAAACCCTCCAAAACATTATCAATTTCAATTAAGAGTCACGGTATATTTGTACCCATTTCCTCTTTCATTTAGGCATTTTGTTTACTAGGTAGTTTAATTAAACATTGACTACTTGAGAATGCCTTAAATTGCATCACACCCTAGCATTTTCATTTATAAATATCTTTCAATTTGACATAAAGGTGACACGATTAAAGATGAATTAATAGTCCTTTCATTTTATGTGAAAGTAATTATAATTAATATGTAACACCCCAAAAACTGGACTAATAATAATTGAACTAATAATAGTTCTCTCAGCGATCCCGGTGACGATTCACGACAGAGGAGGTCGTTCAAGGAACATGCAAGACTACTCAGTTTTATCCCTTTTCTTAGTTTTTTTGCAAGTTTGAGGGAGAGGCTGAGCTGGACATAAATAGAGTTTTCCAATTATAAGTGTGTAGTCGTTTACTCTGTTTTGGCTTGATGTTTTAGTTATTATTTTTGGAGTTATTGTATTTTATTTTCTTCTATTCTGTTGATCTTGTCAATGGGGTGCTGGTATTTTTGGTACTGAATTTTGGGAAAACAGTAAGTTTTGAGTATTTGAAAATAATGCATGACATAAATAGAGTTTTCCAATTGTAAGCGAATGATTCAAGTTTTAATAGAGTACTCTGAAAAGATTTTCGTATGATTAAATAGCTCTTGAGCTTGTGATTCTTATTTTAAATTGAACTGATTCAGAGTAGAGGTTAAATTCATAATGTGCTGATTTATCATTAAAGGAAGGGTGAATCGGTTTATCCTCTCTCCCTCTTCTCTCAAACTTTTTAACTTTTTGGGTGGTTATGAGATCTCTTCTCTCGTCGTCGTACGAGTTTTTTCATCGGCGTCTCCTTCTCCGGTTGTCACGCCCTAAATTCTAAAGCGTGACCGGCACAAAGTATTGACTATTCTCACTTCGTAAGCCATTTCAATTAACTATTCCTCCATCTATTCTGTATTATTATATTTTTTCACTTCTAAACCATCAGTTACTATTCATCCAAAATTTTCTTTTTTTATAAAATGACATGCATCAATCAAATAAGTTTTTTTTTTCTCTCTAACACTTCCATTCATGGTCACCCATTAATTTCAACATAACAATCATTTGAAGGATCAAGGATGAACTAAAATAAAGGGCGAATAAAAATTCCAAACTACTAGACTACCAACTCACAAGCTTAACTAAAGTCAAGTCTTTCCAAAATTCATTTCATGATTGCATAAGAGCTCAACCATCCCTAAATAATTATAGGATACCACTTAAAAAAAATTCATTAATATGAAAACTTGTTTTCTATAGAGGAACTGACACGAAGCGAATAAAAAGCGCAGCTCTGAGGCCACGAAAACCAGCATTTCTCGAGACTACGAAAACAAGCGTAGACACACAGTCCACCACGAGGGTAAATAACCAAGCGTGACACGAAGTCACGAAAACAAGGGTGGACACACAGTCACACGAGGGTAAATAACCAAGCGTGACACTAAGTCACGAAAACAAGCGTGGCAAGCCACGAAACAAGCGTGACATGAAGTCACGAAGCAAGCATAGCTCGAGATTACGAAAACAAGTCAAGTGTAACTCGAGTCTACTAAAACAGTTCAAGCGTAGCTCGAGTCTACGAAAACAGTTCAAGCGTAACTCGAGTCTACGAAAACAGTTCAAGCGTAGCTCGAGTCTACGAAAACAAATCAAGCGTAACTCGAGTCTACGAAAACAGTTCAACCGTATCTTGAGACTACGAAAACAAATCAAGCGTAACTCGAGTCTACGAAAACAATTTAAGCGTAGCTCGAGTTTACGAAAACGGGTCAAGCGTAGCTCAAGACTACGAAAACAGTTCAAGCGTGGTAAAACCACGAAACAAGCCTGACATGAAGTCACGAAACAAGCGTAGCAAAGCTACGAAACAAGCTCAAGTATATCTCCCACGAAAAACAAGCGCTTTGTGTCTAGTTCCTCTAATAAAAGTATATATATAAATTAATTTGAAATCAGATATCAAATCTTATCATCCATAGAACTTCAAAATGTTTTGAAACATGCTTGTGGCCAATATACAAAAAACAACAACAAATATTCTTGGAAAACAATAACTCCTTATCAAATATTTTATAATAAAATACCCCAACATGAAATTTCACAACAATATCCTTGAAACTTTCAAATCATTTTTATCCATAAGTATAAATTTTGCTTTGAACAGATATAGTTGAGAATGAAAGAACAAAATTTATTCTTTAATCATTTAACAAAGAAAATATAAATTGGTTGCCATTCATATCCCACCGCCCATGCCATGAGGAAATAAAGCTTGTAAACTTTCATTCCTAATACGAACTTAACCATGAAAGTGAGGATGCACGAGAGGGGGGGTAAATTGTGCTACCAAATAAAACAAACAATAAAAACACACAAGATTTTTATACTGGTTCGGTCCAACTCTTGACCTACGTCCAGTTCTCAATCACCCAGATTGAGTTCCACTAATCCCCAGGTTTTACAACGGGTTCACCTGGAACCTTTACAACCACAAGTTTTACCACGGGATCACTTGCAACCTTACAACCACAAGTTTTACACGGGCTCACTTGCAACCTTACAGACTCGCTCCCCCTTACTACGTGTAAGGGTTCAACCTTTCAAACAAAGGATTTTCTAACTTAGTTCTCTCTAAGAACAAATGATGTTACTCACTCAAGTACAATGAATGCTCTCAATAAATGAAGAGACTTAACTACAAAGAGTACAAGATGGATAATAATAAAAACTCTCAATGTATTAAGTGCTCTCTTGCTTTTCTGTGCAGCTTTGAATGCTTGAAGAGTATGCTCGATTTCTCTCTCTAATTTCTTCGGTGATCTTCATAAATGAAGATGAACTTCTTTATATAGCATCTTCAAGGATTCTCTCTCTTGGTTGGTAACAAAGCCGTTTGAATGTAGCCGTTATTCCCTTGTCACCGTTGCTCATTAATGCTCCATCAATGCTCAGCAGGGTTGACTTTGCTTTATCTCTGAAAAGCAACTCTGACAACTCTGCTCTGCCAAAAAGCATTCTGAGACTGCACTGCTGTACGTTCTGACATTCTGATTGCTACCGGAAGCACTTCCACATCCGGAAGCAACATCACTCAGTGCTGCACTTGAACGTTAGTCTAGCAATATTAACACATAGTCACATGCAGTGGGAGTTCATTTTGTCTAAGAAAGCTCTCTTACTTCCGGAAGCAATTCCACATCCGGAAGTACTCCTACTAGACTTAAGTTATGACTTAGAGTTATATTCACTGACGCTCGGGGTTACCTAATCCAATAGGCAGCGCTAGTCACTTATCATCCGGAAGCATTCCTGCATCCGGTTGTGTCCTAACTTAGTCTTAAAGATTTTATACTTCTAACTTTCCTAGACTGAGTTCTGACTTAGTGACTTACTTACATCCGCTGTGGGATGACTCATTCATCCGCGAGCGCTAATCCTAGTCCATCCGGAAGTAAATCCACATCCGGTTGTACTCTTACTTGTGGTTCTATATTAACCTAATTTTTCTAAGTGTTTAACTTGTTCTTTCATATTTTAGTCTTCATCAAAACTTAAGATTCTAACATTCTCCCCCTTTTTGATGATGACAAACTAAGTTATCTAATAAGTTCATACTTAAGAAATAATCAAATAATACACAGATGAACTCAAAGATGAACTTCATTAGTAAATCAATTACAAATATGATAATAAAAGCATAAGTACAGTTAATGACAAGTAAGACAGATAACTTATGCATGAAAAATATGAAGAAGGAAAAAAAACCTAAGCCAAATGCATGAGAGGCTGGGGTTCTAGAGCTTGTGTCTCTTGTTCCTCTCTTTCTCTCTTTGGCACTCATCAAACTCCTCATTCGCCTTGGCCCACATCTCATCCATTTGCTGTTGATCGATCTGGGCAAGGATAGCCTGAAACTCCCTTTCCTCATTGGGCTTTCTGAGTCTCTCAGTTTCAAGGGATTCTTCAATGGCTCTCTTCAGATCACTGATTTCATTCAATCCAAATGCCCTTCCATGCTCTGAATCTTCGATGGGGATGATTGCATGAGGGAGATGAACAGCCTTGACCTTGACATTCCAAGCAGAGTAGGTAGGGGCTTGAGATAGGCTTGCCTTTGCTTTCCCTTTACCCTTCCCTTTCTGGAGATTCTTAGCCTTAGCCCTCTCAGCATCCAGGACGAAGAATTGCTCATATGTGAGTCTATCAGTGTTACCATCACGCTCAAACTCTTCGGGTGTCATGTCTTCCACCTCAAGCTTGCTCTTGGGTGGATGATTGAGGCTCAAAAGCTCCCCCTTGCTGTGGCATCCTTTCTGTCTCTGAATCCTCAGGAGCAACACTGGACTCCTTTTCACTTTCTGAGGATGCTCTTGGGGAGGAGGCCACCTTCTTCTTAGCCAGAGACTTAACCCTTGACTTACTGTAGCTGACTGGAGCAGACTCAGGGGCTGGCTCAGAAGGAGGAATTGGCCTGGCTATGACTATAGGTGGATTGACTTGCCTCTTTAATCCATATTTCATCAGAATTTCGTCAAGTATGTTCTGGGCAGGCACAGAGGGAGGAGGCTCAGAAGATGAAGACTCAGGCTCAGGCTGTGGAACCTCATCAGGCTGATCAACCAACACCATTTCCAGTTTTGACCTCTGGTTGTCTGAGCGCTGTTGTTGCATAAACCTGATGGCTTCCCCACGGATAAGTCTTTCTGCTCTACCCAATCTCTGATGATCCATGGCTCGGCGGAGTGCAGCAGCAATATCCTCATCTAGCCATAGGGAGGGTTGAGTTAGGATTTCTCGTCCCATATGTCCCATATACCCTCAGTATGATCATTCCTGACCGCACAGAAGTCATCATCATCATCATCATCATCATCTAACAAACTTCTTGTTGTTTTGCCTAATAATTGTATCTCATCATCATCACCATCATTTACTGTGAGAGCACAATCCATTTGATTTCTATTTTGCAAGGCAATGGAAAGCTTAACATTTGTAGGGTCTGATACATAAAACACTTGTTTCGCATGACTTGCTAGAATAAATGGTTCATCCTTGTAGCCGACCCTATTAAGATCAACAGATATCATGCCACTTTGGCGCTCAATCACAACCGCATTACTGTGTACCCACTTACATTTAAATATGGGAACCTTGAAATGCGGTGCGTAGATGATTTCCCAAATTTCTTCAATAACCCCATAATATGTAGTTGTAGCCAATTTTGGGTTTTTGTCTCTAGAGCTAGAAAAACTCAGATGAGGCGAACGAAAAGGGAGGGAGGAGTGGATCTTACCTGAGAACTCTCAGCCACTTCTTGATAAGGCGAGAGGGAGGCGATATAGTAGTTATCTTGCGAGAGGCGAGAGGGAGGCGAGAGGGGAGGCGAGAGGCGAGGGCGGAGGCGAGAGGGCGGAGACGAGGGCGGTGGCGAGAGGGGAGGAGAGAGGGCGAGGGCGGAGAGAGGGCGGAGAGGGAGGAGAGGCGGCGGTGAGAGAAGAAGAGAGAAGAAGAGAGAAAAATGTGAGAGAAGGGAGGCGAAGAGAATGAGTGCCAAAGTGTTGGAGGGAAATAAAAAAGGGTTTTGGCGCCAGTGGGAAAAAAATTGCCCACCTTTCACGTCCACATTTGGGTATATGTGGTCATGGAAGGGTCCCCTTCCACGTCCACACATATATATGTGTGGACGTGGAAGGGGACCCTTCCACGTCCACACTCCCTATAAGTGTGGACGTGGAAGGGTGGTCCCCTTCCACGTCCACACATTTATATGTGTGGACGTGGAAGGGGACCCTTCCACGACCACATATACAAATGTGGTCGTGAAAGATCTCCGCTTGGACAGTTATTTACATGTTATGCCACCGCGTTTTTCATCAACGACCAACATTGGCTTTTTAGTCGTTAATTATGGTCGTGAAAAACCTATTTTCTAGTAGTGGAAATTACCTCCCTTGTTGGCCATCAACCGTGAGTAAATGTATTGAAGCACTCTCTTGGAGTCAGGCATAGCAGATACTTTCTTCCCCTTGGTCTCATAGACTGTCTCAAGCTCCTCCTGACTCAGCTTCTCAGGGTAAATCCACTGGTTCATACCCTCGTCAGTGACCCCTAGGAAACGGTTGATATCTCTCCAAGTGAATTTGACCATCCTCCCCCTCACTGTGGCCTTGAAGTCAATTCGGCCAATGGTAGACTCTTGCTCATTTACTTTCTTGTACTTGGGTTTGGCAGTGAGAGATTGGTAGAATACCCGGAGGACTTGGACATTATACTCATTGTTGATCCCCAGCCAACACATATACTCCTGGAGATGATCCTTCAAATGAGTGAAACCCAGATCTTCCAATTTCTTCATATCAACAAATATTCCATTGTTAAAGTAAGGATTCTTGTTCTCAAATGCAGGAGAAATTGCTTCCAGCGGCCCATCAAGGTAAACAGAGGGATCATCCTCAACCCGCTGGCGCTTGGAAGAATGTTCTTCGCTAAAACGAACCCTCTTCTTATGCTTTTTCCCAGATTGATCACGTTGCCCAGATTTCCCAGATTTGACATGATGCCCAGATTTCCCAGATTTGGATTTCTTTGAAGAAGAGGCTAACTGAGTGTTGGGGTTTGATTCATGAGAGCCGGCCATTTTGTGTGTAGAGGGTTAATGGTATGAATGATGTGTATGAGATGAATGAACAGTGCCCAGAAATGCAAAAGTGAAGAAGAAGAAGAAGAAGAAGATGAAGATGATGAATGAAATGTGGCGGAGAAGATAAGTTGCAGAGAGTTTGGGTGTGGTTTGTGTGAGAAGTGGAAAAATGAATGTTAATGCCTATTTATGCAACAATAAGCGATGTGATGGACATAATGGCTCTTCATTGAAAACATGCGCTGTTCATGGGAAAACGTAAACATTTAAATTAAAACGGCGCACCTTTTTGACACGTGTCTCTGCACAATGTCAGAGGAGGCACAACTTTCTGTGGAGGAAGATGGAACGTTTTCTGAAGTGACGTGTCCTTCCTCTTCTCAGACACTGGCGCTCCCGGTTGCTTAGAGTCGTGCCCAAGCGGCAACAAATGGGCTTCCGGAAGAGGATTTGCTTCCGGATGAACACACTTAAGATTTAACATTGGGGGACCTGCAAAACTAAAGATTGGCACTCCGATGCCTAAGTTAGTACAATTACAGGTTTTATCAATTAAGCACAGGTTTATTTTGAAGATTTAAACTTCATTTGGGTTTACCATTCCCAAATTTCCTCTAATAAAATTAAATTGATCTACCCCCAGAGGTTTGGTGAAGATATCTGCAAGCTGATGCTGAGTGGGAACAAATTGCACCTTGACATCCTTCTTATGAACATGATCTCTGATGAAGTGATGTCTGACGTCAATGTGCTTCGTTCTTGTGTGCTGGACTGGATTCTTAGCGAGGCTAATGGTGCTGGTGTTGTCACAAAGAATGGGAGCCTCAGGGAACTCTAAGCCAAGATCCCTCAGTTGATTTTTCAGCCACAGCACTTGTGCACAACAGCTTGCAGCAGCAATATACTCTGCCTCTGTGGATGATAGTGACACGCAGGTTTGCTTCTTGCTAGCCCAAGACACCAGACAACCTCCAAGGAAGGCACATTGTCCACTGGTGCTCTTTCTATCTGTCTTATAACCTGCATGGTCAGCATCAGAATAAGCCCATAAGAATTCTTGGTTACCTCTGGGATACCAGAGACCAAGTTCTTGAGTTCCCTCAAGGTATCTTAAAATACGTTTAACACAAGTTAAGTGAGATTCCTTGGGGTTGGCTTGAAACCTAGCACACATCCCTACACTAAACTGAATATCAGGTCTGCTAGCCGTTAAGTATAGCAAGGAACCTATCATTCCCCTATACATTGGCAGGCTGACCATACTTCCCTTTACATCAGCATCGAGTGCGGCAGTGGTGCTCATAGGAGTATGATACTCCTTGCATTCATCCATCCCAAACTTCTTAAGAAGCTCTCTGCAATACTTAGTTTGGGAGATGAAGATGCCTTCTTTCTTTTACTTAATCTGCAGCCCTAGGAAGAATGTTAGTTCTCCCATCATTGACATCTCAAATTCCCCCTGCATAGTCTTAGAAAAATCTTCACAAAGTTTTTCATTAGTTGCCCCAAAAATGATATCATCAACGTAAATCTGGACAACTAGCATGTTTCTTTCCTTATGCAAAATAAACAGTGTATTATCTAATTTGCCTCTAGAGAAACCCTTTCCCAGCAAAAAGCTGCTGAGTCTCTCATACCAAGCTCGAGGAGCTTGTTTCAGGCCATACAATGCTTTCTTTAGTCTATACACATGCTTAGGGTGCTTATGATCCTCAAAGCCAGGAGGTTGCTCAACATAAACCTCTTCCTTAATATAACCATTAAGAAAATCACTCTTCACATCCATCTGACATAATTTAAAACCTTTCATGGATGCAAAGGCTAGAAGAATCCTTATTGCTTCAAGTCTTGAAACTGGAGCAAAAGTTTCTTCATAGTCTATGCCTTCTTCTTGGTTATATCCTTTTGCTACTAGTCTGGCTTTGTTCCTAGTGATCTGACCAGTCTCATCCAGTTTGTTTTTAAAGACCCATTTGGTCCCAACAATGGATTGGTGAGACGGTCTAAGGACTAGCTCCCAAACTTGGCTCCTTTCAAATTGATTAAGCTCTTCCTGCATGGCAATAACCCAATCACAGTCCTCAAGAGCTTGTTCAACTGAAGTTGGTTCGACCTGAGACAGGAAGGCTCCAAACTCAACTTCATTTTGAACCTGCCTTCTGGTTCTGACACCAGAAGAAACATCACCAAGCACTTGGTCAAGAGGATGATCCCTGTGATGTCTCCTAGCTGTTGGCAACTGTACCTCATCAGACACTGTCTGCACTCTAGGTTCATCATTGGGTTCATCTTCCTCCTTGGGATTACTTGCTGGTGTTTCTTTTGGTGGTGAAGATGATGGTGGTTTTGAACAATTTAATATCCCATCATCTTCTGTGGATTGTTCCCATGTAGGATTCTCATCGAATACAACATGCATAGACTCTTCTACTGTTCTAGTTCTCAAGTTGTATACTCTATAAGCCTTACTCCTAAGGGAATACCCTATGAAAACACCTATATCAGCTTTTGGGTCAAACTTACCCAGGTTTACCTTTCCATTGTTATGAACATAACATTTTGATCCAAAGATTCTGAGGTGGCTGATGTTGGGCTTTCTACCTTTGTATAGCTCATAGGGAGTCTTGTCTAAGCCCTTGCGAACATAAGCTCTGTTGGAGATGTAGCAAGCCGTGCTCATAGCATCCACCCAGAATACTTGAGAAACCTCTTTCTCATTGAGCATGCTTCTGGCCATCTCCGTCAGAACCCTGTTCTTCCTTTCAACCACGCCATTCTGTTGAGGAATTCTGGGAGCTGAGAAGTTGTGATCAATTCCATTCTCCTCACACAGCTCCGAGAAGTTGTGATTCTCAAACTCTCCTCCATAATCTGTCCTTATGACTGCTATTTTGAGATCTCTTTCATTCTGCACTTTCTTAGCCAGGACAACAAAAGCATCAAAGGCATCTTGCTTCGAGGGAAGAAACATAGTCCAAGTGAACCTCGAATAGTCATCCACCACCACCAGAGCATAAAGGTTTCCACCTAAGCTCTTTACTCTCGTTGGCCCAACTAGATCCATGTGGATTAGTTCTAAGGGCCTGCTGGTAGAGACTTTCTTCTTGGTCTTAAACGAGGATTTTGTTTACTTTCCTCGTTGGCAGGATTCACAGATAAAATCATGCTTAACTTTGAAGAATGGAATCCCTATTGCTAGCTCATTTTTAATAAGCATATCAAGCTGTGTGAAGTTTACATGCGCTAGCCGTTTATGCCAAAGCCAACTATTCTCATCACTAGTTATTAAACATTTTTCAGCTAGTTGTTGACATAAATCTAGGGTGTATAGATTTCCATTCCTACTTGCCTTAAGTTTGCATTTTAGATTGGCCTTGTCTATATCTAGATCATGCTTATCTACTATCATGCACTCATGTGAATCAAAAATTACCCAATTTCCTTTGTCAGTGCTCTGGCTCACGCTCAGCAGGTTGTGACAGAGACCATCAACCAGATAGACATCTTTGACAGGTCCAACTTCTCCAACCCCAGTGATCTTTCCGCTTTGATTCCCTCCAAAATTCACTTTGGCTCCATCTTTGATCACCAAGGATTTGAACTTGTCTCTGTCACCAGTCATATGTCTCGAGCATCCGCTGTCAATGTACCACTTTTTGTTCTTGGATGCTTTGAGACAGACCTGCAAGGATTAGACAAGCTTAGGTACTCAACCTTTATTGGGTCCTTTATCATTAGTTCCCATAACCCTCGGTCCAGTGTTGACCTTGGGTTTGTGATTATGTTGTGCCTTTGGCTTTGTGTGGGCTCTAGGCTGACGGACTTCCCTTGGAATATGTTTCCAAGTTCTAGGTCGTAGCCCTCCCTTAGTTTCTTTCCTTGGAGGATCCTCATTTACTCTGGTTCCTTTTGGAACCCACGTATAGGAGCTATTAACTCCATGCTTCTTTGCATTACAGGTGGACGTGGAGTGTCCCTTCCTGTTGCAATAGTTGCAGAAGCTAAAGGGTGTGGAGCTGTGACTAGTGGCTTTGTGGAAAAACTTTAAGTATGGTTTCACTTTAGGTTCCACCCACTTTTTATCTTTATGCTTGTACCCTAATCCAGTTTTATCTCTATATGCCCTCTGATTCATCAAAATAACATTCAGCATTTCAGAACCATTTGTAAATTTTTGTAGGGCATTTTGTAATCTATCCCTTTCAGCAGAGATTTTGCTGCAGTTGATGCAGCTCTCTAATGTTGGGGCCTTGGGTTCCGCTAGGGGATCTCCCTTGCCATCCGCTACCGGAAGCTTTTTGGCTTCCTCTAGCTCTTCACTTAGTGAGTTCACGGAGAACTCAAGTGATTCCTTTTTTATTCTCAACACCTTGTAAGCCTTACATAACCGAAAGAAATCTCTATGCATATCGTTATAAGCTTCTTGGAGTTCAGTAAGGGTTACCTCATCACCATGGATGGAGTCGAAGTCTGAAGATACCTCTTCTCCATCTTCCCTAGCAACAAGGCAAAGGTTTGCAACCTCTTCCTCATCACTAGCTTCTTCATCAGAACTGTTTACCCTGATCGAGGACACGAAGACTTTCCTCTTGTCCTTCCCTTTGACTCTCTGAAGGCTCGAGCACTCATCCTTGAAATGACCAGGCTTCTTACATTCAAAGCACACAGGAACCCTTTCCTTCTTATAATCCTTCTTATGGCTAGATTCTCCTTTCTAAAAGCCTCCCTTCTTTCTGAAGAACTTTTTGAACTTTCTCACCATCATAGCCATTTCTTCATCATCTATATCTTCCTCATCATTCTCATCATCATCCTCATCCCTTTCATTGCTGGGAGCAATAAGAGCAAGGTTCTTGGCTTTAGCAGCAGCTTGAGGAGCTCTCTGGGCCAACAAGGTTGGTTCATACTCAGCCAGAGAACCAAACAAGGCAGTGACGGAACTGGTTGACTCTCCCTGAACTTCTTGCAGAATAGTCACTTTGGTAATCCAGTCACCCTTTAACACCTTTAGGATTTTGCTCACCTGATCCTCCTCAGGAATGTTCTTTCCTAGAGAGGCTAGGTTGTTTATGAGGTGGGTGAATCTGAGCTCCAAATCTCTGATTGGCTCATTTGGAAGCATTGTAAACTTGTGAAACTCCTCAACCAGCATCTCAACACGTCTTGCCTTCACTCCCTTGGTTTCGGAATGAGCTGCCTCAAGAGCCTCCCACATATCTTTTGCTGTCTTGTGGTGGCTAATCCTATGAAACTCCTTCGGGCTCAGGGCACATTGAATATAGTGGACAGCCTTGTGGTTCAGTTCTACTAGAGCATAGTCTTCATTTGTGAATCTGGTTCGTGACTTTGCAAAACCTTCATCATCTAGAGGAACATTGTTACCATGCTCTATCACATCCCAGATACGAAGACCACTGGCCTTGATGAAGGTCTCCATCTTGAACTTCCAGAAGGGATAGTTATATCCATCAAAGCCAGGAGGCTTGTTGGGCTGCATAGCTACATCGGGAAGTGAACGATATTCAGCATCCATCACTGGATCTTTTCTTTCTAGATTCGCTGGAATCAAGTCAGAAAGATCTGCTCTGATACCAAATGAAAGTGAGGATGCATAAGAGGGGGGGTGAATTGTGCTACCAAGGGCAAAAACCCTAGATATCCTGCAAAGGCTTCCTACTCCCGTTGACAAAGCCACATTTCAGTCTTTACCAGTAACAGACAATATTGAAAACACAATGAGATACCTATTTCTGGTAATCATTATAAATTTTTTCCTTCCAAGGATTATAATATCCTATACTTGACTACCCCTTTTTTTGGTAGGCTCTTGAATTCATGTCTCTTCATAGGGAAGAGGTTAAACATTTGATATCCCAAAATCAACTTTCCCAACTAGAAGCAAAGAAAAACAAAATCATTTCTGACATAGAAAAAGAGAGACAAACCCTGCTCACCCAACTTCAAAATAAAGAAGAAGCTTTGGCCACCATGAAGACATCATCATTGCAAAAAACTGAGGTGATTAACAACCTTACCAAAGGTATTGAGGAATGGAGGGAGAAAGTTGCTAATTTTAACCAGCTAAACGCCATCCTTAAGCAAGAAATCGCCCAACGGACACAAGAAGTTGCACAACTGACTGAGGATAACAAAGCATTGATAGACATAAAGCAACATCTTGAAAACTCCATTGCTGAGGTAGAAATGAGAGCACAAATGGAGCTTATGATGGAGTATAAGGATGGTAAACATTTAAGCTGGGATCCTGATGCTGTTATTAACGACTATCATGCCACTTTTCCTGACACTTCAGCCTCTCCATTAGAAGATGAGCCTATTAGTCCTCCAATTCCGGATGATGATGCCAACTTGGACCATAACGCTGATGATCCTCCTGCTTGAATTTGTCTGTTTCAATTTGTCTGTTTCTAAACACTTTTGCCTTCGGATTTCGCTATTTTCGTTGCACTTGTTTGAACAACTTTGGTTAGCTTAACCTTATTATATTTTAACTGTCATGAATCTTAGCATAACAAGTTATTTTACCCTCTTTTGAGTTAGTCAACTAGCATATTTTAATACTTGGCTGCCAACTCTTATTCGGGTGAAAAGCATTACTCTTTTTTGGATGAATCGACTAGGTCAAGTACTTGGTCGTTAATCATTTTTTGAGTAAGCATAGTCGACAATTTACCTTGAGTATAGCCAACAATAGCTGATTCTGTCAACTAGTCATTTAAAAAGGCTTGATTGTCTCAGCATTTATTCCTTTGTAACCGTTCATTGTTTGACATAATTTTTACCACTTGCATTCATTTGCCAACTATGGATCAAAACTATAAGTACTGCCAACTATTGTCATGTATATATGATCGAGCTAGTACTATTTTTGTCATCATTTTCCATTGTTCTTGGCAACTTTGTCATTGTATATCAAAAAATTGCATAGAAAATATAAATGCGAAAATAAAATATCATTCAATCCTTCAAAAATAATACTAGTATTTCTTTAAATGTATAGCATTCCAACTTCGTAAGAGTTCTTTATCGTTTTGGTCGACTAACCTATAAGCTCCAGGTCCTGTAACTTTAACCACTCTATAAGGACCTTCAAAAGTCTGACCTATTTTTCCATCTCTGCTTTCCTCAGTATTTTGAAATACTTTCCTAAGTACCCAATCACCTACTTGAAATTGTCGCTCTCGGATATGTTTATTCCAAAAAATTTGTTGCTCTATTTTGGTAAGCAGTTATCCTAATTAAAGCCTGTTCTGTTCGTTCTTCTAACAAATCTAAATTTTGTTGTAATTCCTCATTATTAGTCTCTTCTCTTACCCACTTATATCTTAACGAAGGCATTCCAGCCTCTACTGGGATCATTGCCTCCGTCCCATACACCAATGAAAATGGTGTTTCACCTGTCGGCATTCTCGACGTAGTTCTATATGCCATAACACAGCTGGTAATTCCTCAGCCCATCGTCCCTTAGCCTTTCCTAATCCCTTTTTTAATGAATTGATTATAGTTTTATTACTAGATTCAGCCTGTCCGTTAGACTGTGGATTCCTAGGCGTCTGACGACTATCCTATGGGCTTCATTCTTATTATTCGGTAATTGCCCCTCTTTTAAATAAGCAACTAAGGGTGTCCTCCAATCCCAAACCAAATTATTATTATTTATAACTTTATCCGAACTTTCTAACACCGAAGTAGTTAAAAAATATAAAGGGATACACTTATTTTTGTCATTATCTAGACTTGATCCTAAATTTGCTAATGCATCGGCTTGTTGATTTTATTCTCTACTAATTTGTTTTATTTTAAAACTGTTAAACTTGTCTACTAATCTATCTACCATGTTTAAATATTTTTTCATTCTTCCATCCTTGGTCTGATAACTCTTTTCTACTTGTTTTGAGACTAACTGAGAATCGCTACATACTTCTAAGGATGTTATCCCCAAACTCAAAGTCAATTCCAAACCAGCAATTAAAGCCTCGTATTCGACTTCGTTATTAGTAGCCTTAAAACCACACCTTATAGCCTGCTCAATTTTGTCACCATATATGTTTTGTAAAACGATTCCTATCCCTGTTCCTTTAGAATGGGTGGAACCATCCACATGTAGTTCCCATGGTGCTGATATTTTTTGTCGTCTATCTTCTATTGACCCTTTATCCACTTCTTGCTGTAAGCTAGGGTTAAACTTAGCCACAAAATCAGCGAATGCTTGAGATTTAATGGCTGTTCTAGGTAAATACGTAATATCAAATTCACTAAGTTCTATTGCCCATTTTACTAGTTGTCCAGACAAATCTGCTTTATGTACATTTCTTAGGGGATAATTTGTTACTACCACTATGGGATTACATTGGAAATATGGTCTCAATTTTTTAGAAGCAGCAACCAAAGCTAAAGCTAATTTTTCCATTAAAAAGTACCTGGTTTCTGCATCAAGCAATGACTTGCTTACACGATACACCGGATTTCGTCTCTTTCCATCCTCCTTTATGAAAACTGCACTCACCGCCTTTTCTGCCACAGATAGATACAAATATAGAATTTCACCTGTTTCAGGTTTCACATCAGCAAGGGCGGACTGCTTAAATATCTTTTTAGCTCTTGTAAGGCATATGTTCTGCTTATTGTAAAATCCTAGCTTTTTCAACTATATTTATAGTCTTCTAATCAATTTATAACCACTTTCTAATGTTAGAAGCCCAAAAATATGAATAAATTAAAACTTTTATATTTCAAAAACTAGATTAAAAGAATTTATTGCATAAACTTGGGCTTCTAAACAATTTATGAAATTGTAACCGTTTCTTGAAAACTGCAGCGGATTATAAATTCATTAATGTAACTAAATACTAAACATATTTAAGTCTAACTATTACAATGTTATATAAATATAATTCAGCTATCGCAGGTGATAGCTTATACCTATATACACCACAAACTATGAACTTGTACAGAAATGCAATAACTAACATATATAACAAATATATTTCACTATGAGCTTCGGGCCTAACAAGTATCCCTCCTACCTTCCACTAGAGCTTCCCACAGAATCTACTTCTCCCTGCTTATCTGTAAAAAACATTTTGAAAAACAGTGAGATTCAAAGAATCCCAATAACAGTTTATTTCAATAGTTTACCTTTAAGTCATGATAACGCAAATCCTTTTAGTTGTGAGCCCATACTCACCTTCCTTCCTCTTTCCAATCTCTTATTGGAACTTGCCTCCTATACCAACCATTATTAACGATATATTCGTCAAACAATGGAGGTATTCTTTACCTGCAGGGTTTCTGTAAATGTTTGGCATAGGGGGAGCGACCCACCTGATGCCTAGAGTACTCTACTTTCTTATTTATCTATCTCAGATATATATCCTTCCTCTTAGGATCAACATTATCATGTTTTTGAAAAATATTCATGCACGCTTATAACTATTGAATAAACTGTTACATGTCCATCACTTTACTAATACTCCTCCTTTCCTTCTTGTTGCTTCCACACACTTGTTTTCCAAGTACCTCTTTGCTAGACTCTCCTAATATTACAAAAAGTAATAATGACTATGAATAACTATTGTACACAATAATCATCGTCTCTCTCGAACCTATATTACTACCCAATTCCCTTTTAAGCCTTTAATTTAAACAACCTTTCAAATCAGATTCCGTATGCACACACACACACACACATGTATCTTAAACACTTTGCAAAGGGAATTATAGACTTTCAACATATACATGCACCAAGTAGTAACAATCAGTTTTTAAGCTTTCAAATTCCAATTGATCCTTTGGTTAGTGAAGAAAAGAGAAGTAAGACATTACAAAACAAATCAATTTATTGTTAGTAATCAAACATGCAGCATGAATCTATGTTTCATTCTCAATTCAATACCATTCGATCATTGAAGAAAAGAAATATTTCTCCAACACAATGCTAGAATCAATTTTTATACATTATTCCTTAATAAATTTACTAACCTAGACCAACCATCTTCATCACAATCTTAACATTATAATCACTTCATACATGCATATTAATCTTGCAAACACCAACACAAAGTTCTTCCTTTTTTTTTACTTTTCACAATCAAAATATACTTGGCACCATTTTCAATTAATATGAAGTTCTATTCCTTTAACTACATTCAGCTTTGGACATTCATATAACACCTCTTATTCACAATTGAATACACTCCTACTCCAACAACCATTTTTGGTTTATGTACAACAAGCAATGATTCATTATAAATTAACCTACAACCAATTTCAGCAATTAAACAATTCCCCAACAACATCATCCTACAAATCATTTTCCAAATTCACATGCAAGCACTCAATATCATTAGACAACTTCATAAATCATACACACATGCATTACAATTCATGTAATTTCTTCACTTTCCAATGATAACTATAAACAAAGAAGAATAATCTTTATAACAAAAATTTGGTGAACTAAAATCAATTTCTTTACTCTACTAGGCATTTTGACAAACACCTTGAGTGCAATGATTTTCAAACATTAGTTTTTAAATTCCCAATTATTAACACTCTTACCCAACAGCTTTAAAACATCATTTAATCAACTAAAAACATCAACTTTCAACACCAATATCAAAAATAGGTTCAATCATAAAGTAGGGGAAATACCAAAACTTCTACATCAACAAAACTTTAAAGCAATCAAACATGCAAAGTTAGAATCAAAATATAATGGGTTCATACATTAATTAACTAGAAATTTTGACTACTAACAGCACAAAACTTGTTGGATTCTTAGTACTCAAATCTGGGTTTTTCAATAAACTAAACTAAACATCCAAGTAACCTTCAAATCCATCCACATACATGAAGAATCAAAGCTTAATTTGTATTTTATAGATTGTGGAAGCTTAAAACTAAGAATCCCAATTCGGACCCTCTCTCAATCTCGCCTAAAACGAAGCAAAAAGGGTATAGAAATGAAGAGAAAGATCACCTGAAGTTGAATCCATCATTGCATGTGAGTTTGGATGCTTAAATTGCTAGAAATCATCACTAAAAGAGAAAGAATTAAAGGAGAAAGGAAGAGGGTGGGAGGAGCACGTTTTTGAAGAGAAAAGGAGAGTGAATATGATGGTGAAGAATGTAGAAATGAGTTAAAATAATGGATCTTGTGAAATGACCATTTTACCCCTCCATATAAATTTTATTTACTTCCAAAATTAATCCCTAATCAAAATTAATTGATATAAATTAAATACATGCATCAACTTTTATATTTTTCTTAACCATAATGTTGTCTATTCCTCAAGGAAATTTCCATAAAATTTTAGATTTAAAACATACTCTCTAACTATTTTTCTTAAATTTTCTAAAGAAAATGGATCCTGAAATCATTACAAATTGCTTTCTAAATTTTTCTAAATTGCTTTCTAATTCTCTAATGATATCCTAAGACCTTAATTAGTTCTTTATTATCTCTATTTTGAAAATTGGGGTGTTACACTTATCATCCAACTGAAAATCTTTATTTTTCCTTAGAGCATCAAAAAATGGCTGACATTTCTCAGACGACCTGGAAATAAAACGAGTCAAAGCGGCTAATCGCCCTGTTAGTTTCTGAATATCTTTAACACTTTTAGGTGAAGGAATTTCCATTACTGCCTTAATTTGAGTCGGATTTGCTTTGATTCCACGCTTGGAAACCAGATATCCTAAAAACTTTCCATATTTTACTCCAAAAGAACATTTCTCTGGATTCAATTTCATGTTATATTCTCTTAACAAATCAAAAGTCTGTTTCAAATGACCAATATGATCTGTCGCCTTTAACGACTTAACTAACATGTCGTCTATATATACCTCCATAGTTCTCCCTAAATGCTGATTAAACATTTTATTTACTAAACGTTGGTAAGTTACGCCCGCACTTTTTAAACCAAAAGGCATAAGTTTGTAACAATAAGTCTCCCTTTCTGTAATAAAAGATGTTTTTTCTTGGTCATCGCTATGCATTAAAATTTGATTATAACTAGAAAAAGCATCCATAAAAGTTAATAATTCATACCCTGACGTAGCATCTACTAACGTATCTATATGAGGTAAAGAGAAAGAATCTTTTGGACATGCCTTATTTAAATCTGTAAAATCAATACATACTCTATGCTTACCATTCTTCTTAGGAACCACCACAACATTAGCTAACCAATCAGGATGTTGAACTTCCCTTACCGATCCAATTTTTAGCAATTTGTAAACCTCGTCATTTATAATCTTATTTCTTTCAGGTGCAAACTTCCTCCTTTTTTGTCTTACTGGCTTGAAAGATGTATCTACATTTAATTGATGAACTATCACCTCTGGGTAATCCATGTCATATCCTCATGAGACCAAGCAAAACAATCTAAATTATTAGATAAAAATGAAATTAATTCCTTTTTAATTTCTCCACTTAAATATGCTCCAATGGATAATGTCCTCTCAGGTTTCTCAGGAATTAAACAAATTTTTTCTAATTCGTCACCTAAGTTCCTCTTATCCCTTGGAGACAGATTCTGTAATTGCTATACAAATTCAGCATCCTTTGAAATTCCTTTCAAAGAAGCCTAATAACATTCTCTAGCAATTCTTTGTTCACCTTTAATTTTCCTTTCCCCCCAAGGTGTATGAAATTTAATAGACTGATGTAAAGTTGATGGTACAGATCTCATTTGATGAATCCATGGCCGCCCAAGCAACACATTGTATGTTGAAGGGCAATCCATTACCTG
This sequence comes from Mimosa pudica, assembly GCA_029929735.1. Classification (NCBI taxonomy): domain Eukaryota; kingdom Viridiplantae; phylum Streptophyta; class Magnoliopsida; order Fabales; family Fabaceae; genus Mimosa; species Mimosa pudica. Next base: position 10,755,405 of record JAKELP010000033.1, on the reverse strand, counting down.
AAACTTGGTTAGCTGATTAACACCTACATCTATTGTGACCAAAGAAATTTCACTCACTGTTCTATCTAGTGATCCATTCCCAAATACTAATATAGTAGGGGCTTTCACAATTTGAGATTCTAAATTTAGTTCTCTTACTGTTTGTAAATATATTATATTATCTGAACTACCTGCATCTACCAACACTCGCTTGACGATACAATTTGCTATCATCAAAGTTATCACTAAAGCATCATCATGATAAGAAAACATTTGAATTTCATTATTCTTAAATTTTATTTGTTCACCACTTTTATTACTAGTCGAAAGGGTTTCCTTTAATTCCTTAGTTGATATTTCCTCATTTACCAATGACCTAGTATGCCTTTTTGCAGCAGAATATGAACTACCACTTACCTCTGACCCTCCTATTATCATATGAATGGTACGTGCGTTCTATGGAGTTTCTGTTGGATTGGATTGTTTTGGTCCATCTTCTGCATTAGATGTATTTCTATTATTTTTAATAATATCCTTTAACATACCTTTTTTGATTAACTCCACCACTTCCTTTCGCAACTGAATACAATCTTCTGTTCTGTGCCCATGATCATCATGAAAATGACACCAATTATCTGGATTACGCTTCTCTGGTTCTCGTTTGAGCTTATTTGGCCACCTAACAGAATTGCCTAGCTTCTGAAACGTGTTGACTAGCTCTGCTGGGCTTACTGAAAAGTTATGTTCACTTAACTTTGGCAAAGGTAGCTTTTTAGAATCATCTCCTTCCGATCCCTGTGATCCTCCTCTTCCATTCCCTCTGTTACCTGTAGAATAAGGTTCATATCTCCAATTTTTACCTTTTGATTATTGGGATCGCCTATCCACATATCTGTTTTGTTGAGTATTCTTTTGTCGCTCAGCAAGTTCCAGTCTGAATTTTGCATCATCTTCCTCCCACCTTATTTGAGCCCAAGCGTAAGCTTGAACTTCTACCCAAGTTTTAACTTGATGCATGGTCAATTCTTTGTAATGTTGTGAACCTGGAAGTAAACACCTGCGAAAAGCTTGTACAGCAATAAATTCATCGCAATTTGAAATATTTACCATTTCTTGAGTAAATCTAGTTACAATTTCCCTCATGGTTTCATTTGGTCTCTGCAAAATCCTATATAAATCGTCTGATGTTTTTACCAAATTACGGCTACTAGCGAATTGCAGCACAAACATTTCAGTTAGTTGACTAAATGAATTGATACTACCTGGCATAAAATTAGTCCACCAAGATAATGCTGGTCCAATTAAACTTATGCCAAACCCACAACACATTGCCGCTTGACGTTTTTCTGCTGGAATTACAGCAACCATCATTATTTGTCTATATTGTGTCATATGCTCATCTGGATCTGTTTTTCCACTATACTTAGGTAAAACAGGAAACACAAAACAGTCAAGTAAATCAATTAAAGCAATTTGATCTATAAAAGGGCTATTAGAATAATTTCCCAGTCGAGCAGACTTAAATGGCTTCCTGACTCCTGGGATTTGTAACAATAATGTTCTTTCTAGATTTCGTACTTTTTTCTTCAAAGACTCTGTTTCAGTCAAACGAGTATCACCCGTGTAAGTTGATGCTTTAGTGGATTCCTCCGTCTCAGATCCTGCACCATGATTAAAACTGTTATTTTCTTTATCTTTATCATGTTTTTTCTTACCTCCTTCAAGAATGTCGAATTCCTGAGGTATGTCTTCCTCTTCATGTTCATCATGGTTTTCCGAATTTTTCGTAACTATTGCATTAATCTTTTGGTGCAGCTCTTGATTTTCTTGTTGCAAACGTAAAGTCTCTGTTTGAACAGCTATCGCTTCATTTTGGTGAGTGACAAATTGTTCTTTTGACTCATCCTTTCTGATTGTTCAGTCAACTTAGCCAAAATTTGTGAAAGATGATCACCTGGGTTTGTTTGCTCCATAATGAATAGAATTGAATTGCAAAGAAAAAGACAGTAGCTTCTGTAAGAAAACTCTCATTAATGTTGCAGTTACTGGACGTTTGCAAGACGTTTTTGGTCAAAGATATTAATGCTCCGATTCTGTCAAATAGACTTGATCTTCTTGGGTTCACTTCTTCTTGGGCCTACACGTTAATTGGGCCTTCTACTGAGTTATTAGCATAACAATAGTAATATGAGGAACACAAGAATAAATGACGAGAACAACAGAGAGCAACACAATGAAGACGAGGCACACCATGAAGAGGAGGCGCACCATGAAGCGGAGGCGCACCATGAAGAGCAACCACAAAATCAACTAGTTCATCCTAAAACGTCATATTTTCGAAACAATAAATATCGCGTTGATGTGCAAGGTCAGTGAAATCAAATACTATCTCAATTTATTGGAGTCTGAGTTAAATTATTATAAGTGATAATATCTGAATGGATTTTAATTGATAATAGTTAACTAATATTTGTATTTGCAGCGCCTGATGGCTCCATTAAGAGTAGAATTTAAACGTCAAATCAACATGGCAACTGGAGCAAGGGAACAAAATTATTGGCTCTTTCAATGAGCATGGATAGCCAATTGAGAACGGTGACAATTTATTCAACAAGTTCTGCTCCAATGTGTCACCACCCTGCAATTAGAAATCTAACACAGTCCACACACAACAAAATTATTAAACTTCTAGAGGTAACACTATAGAGCAACTGAGATTAAACACTGGAAATAACAAATAGCAACTTTCTGGAAGGATACATGGAATATCAAACAAGCCAAATACAAAAAAATGAAGAACAACAATGCAACAGAATAGAGAGAGAATAATAGACAGGAGAGAGAATAAGAAAATCAGTTAGGAGACATTTCCGAAATTCCAATCTGCCTTGCTCTTGCATTTTGCCTGACTTAAGTAGTCTGCAAGTTCCATGTGGGCCTTTTCACACGTGAGCTGCGCCTAACAAGAGCCTTCTCAGCATTGGGTTGGACTTCAATTGTTGCCATATCACCCTCCTATTGTGGCCCAATGTGAATATCCTCAAGCCCATCAGCATGCCCCACCGTAACACAATACTGGGAAACAATTGAAGTATTTTCCCCTCATCAACATGTGGAAGAAGGTTTGAACTGGCGACAAAGACTATGTTTGAGATCATCAAGTGAAATTATAATTTTAAATATCAATTATTTAAATTTATGGATCGTTTATTCTAATCTTATTCATAGAAATAGAGCTGATACAATTATCTTATAGAGAAAATTTAGGGGAAAAGACAGATAAAGACTCCCGGATGCCCAAAAGGACAAATAGGGTGCCTAAATTCCTGAAATGGACAAGGAAGGTCATAGACATCTAATTGACATTAACAAATGTGGGCAAATGACACAAAATGCCTTTAAAAAGTGTAAATGTGTAAATGTATAAAGTGTACGGAATAAAGTGTAAATGTGGTGCCTCTGATGTGTGCATGTCCGATGTGGTTGATCTGCTGTCAGACGCCTTGTACAATATTAAAGCTCAAATCGCGTCTTAATTCTACGAAGCGAAGAAGACAATCACTAAAATTGATGTATGGCTGTATGATTTTATGTTGTTTTGGGGTCCTGACGCTGCACTAAACAAATGCAAACTATGCGGCACGGATCGGTACAAGGTGGAGGGTCAGAGCCATCGGGCAAAGAGAAGGTCCATTAAGAGTATGAGATACTTCCCATTTGGTTCAAGCCATCTGAGATTATTTATGCTTCCGAAAATGACTAAACAAATGAGGTGGCACCTGACATGGAATTCTGCTATTTTCAAGTGTTATTCAGGTGCTTAACTTAGATGGCAAGATGAGACATCTTAGGGATGATTCAATATTATGAGAAACTAGTTGACATAATTTTGCTTAAATATAATGGTGGATTTCCCATTCCGCTATTCAAGTGTGATTGGGAAGACATCGGGGCAAGCGAGACAAGAAGGTAGATAGTCTCGATATCACATCGGTTAATTTTTCTAGTCTCGGTATTACCTGACGTCACCAGCGACAGAGTCGTTCGACGTCCATCTCGCACCTAAATTCCTCCTATACTCGCATCTTCTCCTCTTGTACACGCATCATGTCCACCACAACTCCTCTCATGCCCGTGCATTATTCTCCTGTGCTCGCTTAGCCCCAACTAACATCTGGGTTATCGCATCTCAGGTCTCCACCGTCTCCCGCTGCACCCTTTCCTCTTCCTCCCTTATGAGGGCTTCTCACTCAACCAGGGCGTGCTCCTGCTCCCGCAAACTGTCCTGACGCAACTGCGACTCAAACAACTGACTTAATCCTGTCGATGAGCTGTCGCGCTCGTATGTGCTGCGCCACACGGAGACCTCTCACACGTCCGTGATACTCCAGAGTCCCCAGTTGGAAGCGGATAGCGGCAACCTCGGCGAAGGGATCCACGCTCTCCCCCTAAGACTTATGCGTCGTCATCCTTGCTTCTACCTCCCATGTCGCCTAATCAATTCTAACTTGAAAAGACAAAATAAAGTCATAAATAAAGCAATTGAAGCATAGAAAATTAAATAAAATAAATGAAAGAAAAGTTAGACATTAAAAATAACTTATCATCTCCTCCGCAGCCTCCTGAGTAACAGGAGTGTCGTCCGCGTAAGTATAGATCTGTATAAGGAAGTCTCGGTAGACGCGTGGTAATGCCTTTCGCTGTACTTCCTCCAACTGAAATATATATAAACGTCAAATCAATGGTAAATTATTAAACTACTAAATTATATATCAAAAACAAAACAAATCTAACTACATATCATCTCTTATACAATTGCGAAAGGTCTGCTCCTGGCTTTGTGGCCCACTTTCTTATATTATGGACCAAAACCATTCAAATTTTAGAATCTTATATTACAAATTAGAAAAACTCATGTCATATAAAACAAAAATAATGACACATAAATTTAATGATGTGCTATTAGGTTAAATTCAAATAGCATATAAATGAAAACTAATAACCAAGTTTATAGAAAATAAATTAGTGTACCCTATAAATGATGACTGCCTATACCACATCTAATTCCCTTCTTCCTACATTATTGACTTTGTTCTTCTATGTCACTTTGTTGATGTTGAATAATATCATTTAATTTAGGCGAGAGCTTCACATATGCAAATCAAATCAAGGCGAATGATTCAAATGAATAGAAGGCCGAGGTGTGACAAATGTGTTATTTTAAATGATGACAAATTCATTTAAAATATCTATGTATTGTGGTAGCAACCCTTTGAGTGTGGTGGGCCATCAAATGATACCTTTTAAAATGTCACACCTTAGCCTTCTATTCATTTGAAAGATTCGTCTTGGTTTGATTTGAATATGTGAAACTCTCGCCTAAATGAAGCTATTCAATATCAACAAAGCGACATAGAAGAACAACGTTCACAGCGTAGGAAGAGGTGAATTAGATGTGGTACATGCATTCACTATTTATATGATACATTAATTTATTTTCTATAAAGTTGGTTATTAATTTTTCTTTATATGCCATTTAAATTTAAAATAGTATGCACTTTATTAAATTTATGTGTCATTATTTTTGTTTTATATGACATTAGTATTTCTAATCCGTAATATAAGATTCTAAAATTTGAATATTTTGGTCCATAATTTAATAAAGTGAGATGAACTCGTATATTATGGACCAAAACCATTCAATTTTTATAGAAGACATGAGGAGAAAGCAAGAAAAGCAGCGTGCATGCGTACATGAGGGAAATAAAAAAAATAATTATATAGAAGCCGTTCTTGGTGTAACAGTACAAATCCCTCATCGTGGACAACTGGACATGTGTAGTAGATATTAAACATTTCCGAGTTGTTAGTAAAATTAAATATTTGTAATCACGTTAACGCTGTTGCCTGCAAGCTAAACGCATAGATAAAATATGTCTATTAATTCGTTTTGACCTTGACAAATATTATTTTATTTTTCCTGAACGTGGTGTTTTCTGTCATTGGTCAAGAGAATCTCCCTAGATGATCACTAGTTCTTTTTTCCTACTCTGAATGGATGGTGATTTATTTGTAGTGATAACGATCCCTATCTTGATACATACATGGTATGTACTGAATGCAAAAGTTTTCCTTGGTTGAATTCCGTCGGAATCGTTAACCCATCTTGGCTTGAATTAATGAGCCTCGTTCTTCTAATAACTATTGCTGAAAACCTAAAATATAATGTTTAATCAAAACTCATTTCCTCTTGTTCTAAATATAAGATCAATTTTACTCTCTTAGAATAATTAATTATACAAAAGTAATCATTTTAAATTGTCTATAGTTATATTTTTTCCACAAAACTAATTTATTCTACTTGTATTTTATTTACTTGTGCCATATATCTTATAACTGAGTTATCTAATTTTCTTTCTTAATTAATTAATATTTTTTTAACAACGTCAAATAAATATTATATTTAGGAATAGATTGAGTATTTGTTGTGTTCTTTTTTGGGTTAGTAATCATTTTGACCCATAAACAATTATGCAAGTATCAATTTGTACAACAAACAATAACAATATTTTATTGGCCAAGACCATCAATTTCCCTCTAACACCATTGGTGCCCAATTGGGATTGATGAAGCTTGAAATTAACGAGTTGCGAAAAAGGATGAAATCTTGCCTTAATAGATAAAAATTGAATCTTGGAGGGAACAATTGACGTTTTTTATCTTAATTGACTTGAAAAACCTTGGGGAACTTGGAAACGAGGTTTAAGAAAGTTGTGGGAGGAACCCAAAGTGATTTGGAGCAATAAAACACATTTTCATACTGATATAATAGAGTAGAATTTGTGTCGTTTGCCGCTGCCTCCCCCTCCCCGTGGCGCACATACTACAATAGGGCTTAAATTCTAATGGCTCGTCGTCGGCGCGCCGATGAGAAGGCAATATACTATTCTTCTATTTTCTTCTTCTTCTTCTCTTCATATGTTTTGCTTCTTTTCTCCTCATTCCCTCATTCAATCGTCTTTCTTTGCATCTACAATGACAAATGAGGAACAAAGTGATGTATCAAAAGTTCAATAACAATAACAACACCAGTTAGTTGCCTAATAATTAAGCTCACTTAAAAAGTGAAATGCAACTAACTCCAAAACTATGAACTCCTATCACCAATGCAACTAATTCCCACTGTAATTAACCAAATTAAATGCTAATTTCTCGCGATTGGTAGCATAAAAACATGTAAATATCATGCACAATCACCAGTATTAACTATACTATCGTACCTACAGACTCTCCAAGGAGAAATTGGTGTCCTAATTGAAGAATGGATCAAATTTGTGTACCTAGCTACTTTACTCTCCTATTCTTCACGAATTTTAGGTTTTGTACATACAAGCTGCTTAAGACTTGTACGTGTAGAACAATATACTGAATGATATATTTACTATATATAAGTATAGAAAAAATGGAATCATGCCTTGTTATTAGTTATTTGGCTAATTATTTTGTTGGTAGTGTATATACATGTTAATTAATTCTTTGATTTTATTTTTAATGGATGATGTTTAGTAATTGACTTAGTTTCAAGTTGGTGGTGTATATACATTCCCTAGATCCTGGCTGGAAATGAGTGTTCTGCTAAATTGTGCAGGTCAGGTAATATAAATTTATGCAAAAAGAATAAAAAGAAATTGCAACTATAACAACACTAAAACTTTCAAAAAAAATTTAAGTGGAGATGAAAACACAAATTGTGTTTGTGCTCAAAGAGCATATAATTTGAATTATACATGCACTTATAGTGCAACTCATACTCCCTACGTTCCTAAATATAAGATTACTTTAAAATTTCAATTTATTACTAAATATAATCATCTTTCTAATTTTCTCAACCTTTTCCCAAATAAATCGTAATGATGCTTATATATCTATAATAAACAAGTAAGAGAAAAAGAGTGAGAATAACAGTATATGACTAGAGTAGATTAGTAATATCATGTGCTAGTAACAACCTTAATTAGCATTCTTAATCTAATCAAATTAGGAAAGTGGTCTTATATTTAGCAACAGAGGGAGTGGTTCAATACAAGGTTTTAAGTGAAAAATAAAAAAAAATTTATATTGCGCTTATCGTGTAAATTGTGATTTATTTGTATATATATATCAATCGGACAGCTAAGTAGAGAATATAAATATATATAATATTTTTATACAATTGTGGACAACTGGACATGCGTAGTGGATATTAAACATTTCGGAGTTGTAAAATTAAATATTTGCAAGCGCATAGATAAAATATGTCTATTAATTCGTTTTGACCTTGGCAAATATTATTTTATTACTGAAACAAATATCTTTAATTACTATGTATCTTATTCCATCATACTTATACAAACTATTTATACTGGCTGGTTCATACAGAGAATTGAGCAAACATAAATCACAAGAAGCAAAACATAATAGAGAGGAAAAGAGTAGAGCAAAAAAGCACCAAGAGAATGGGTGTAGTAGAAGTTAAAGTAATCTCAAAAGAAATGGTGAAACCATCATCACCAACACCTCAACATCTTCGCCATTACCAACTCTCATTCCTCGACCAACTTACCATGCAAATCCACAATTGCTTGGTCTACTTCTTCCATGCAGATGACGTGGCAACCAAATTCAAAACCAAAGAAGCTTCCAATCGTCTAAAGAACTCATTATCTCAAGCCCTAACTCACTTCTACCCACTTGCCGGAAGACTCAAACCCGACGAATCACTCGTAGACTGCTCTGATGCCGGCGTCCCTTACACCGAAACCCGAGTCCGGTGTCACCTCAGCCATTTCACGAGCGACAACCTGTCCCTAGCTGATGTCAACAAACTCCTTTCCTACGACATGGATGAAGCAGTGGACACCATCCTTGGTGTCCAATTCAATGTATTCGAATGCGGTGGCATAGCCGTTGGAGTTTGCCTCTCCCATAAGGTCGGCGACGCGCTGTCGTATTTCCATTTCATTAAGAGCTGGGCTGCCATGGCACGTGGAGGTGGTGAGTTGGAGCCGATAAGAACACATTTCATGTCTTCTTCACTCTTCCCGCCAAAAAACTTGAAAGGATACGATCCTGATTCATCCATTGCAAAGGAAAAAATAGTTGCAAAGAGGTTTGTATTTGAAGAATCTGTGATAGAATCTTTAAAAACAAGGTTTTTAAAAATGAACCAAAAGCCTCCTTCAAGATTTGAAGTGTTGTCAATTTTCATATTGAATAGGCTTATTGCAGCAACTAAAGAAGAAGTAGGAAATAAGAAACACTTGGTAATAATTGCAACGAATATACGTCCAAGAATGGATCCACCGTTGCCTGAATTTGCGTTTGGAAACTATTACTTGGATGTTGAAGCTTTTCCAGTGTTAAATCAGAAAGGAGAGTATAATGATCTTGGAAAACAGTTAAATAAAGTTGATAACGATTTTATCAAGAAGGTTCGAGAACATGAAGGTTTTAGCACTTTGCCCAACCTAGAAGAGATTGATAGAGCTGTTGAAAAAGGTGAGGTGGTGAAATTTTTTTTTACTTCAATTTGTAGGTTTCCAGTGAGTGAGGTTGATTTTGGATGGGGTAATCCTATATGGGTTGGAGTTCCTACCTGGAAATTGAAGAATCTTATTATTTTTAAAGATACCATGTCATGTGGGGGCATTGAAGTTTATGTCAACTTGACAGAGGAGGATTTGGCTAAATTTGAACGTGACGAGGAGCTTCTTGCTTATGTTTCTACCAAGAGCTTGAAATAATTTCGTAGTGATTTTATTTTACATTGATATTTAATGTGATTATCATTAACGTATGGATGTCATTTCAACAGTACAATTCTATAGTAATTTTACATGGGTGTTTATTGTTATTACTATTATTGTTTTTGTCATCATCACCATCCATCGTTTGTCGTTGTTTTCTTGTAATCCTATAGTTGATCTATGTATATGAGGTTCACAATATTGTATACATTTTTGAAGATATGGAGTGAAATATTTTGGGTTTGGTTGAGAAAGAGGTTATTCCATGTTGAATTATGGACGTTGATCATTTTGTGTTTATTAATTTTGAAGCTCGTTTTATATTCTATCAAATCAAATAATAATAAAATATATAAAGTAGTTTTCCGTGGGGAATCTTTCCATGCGTTCACACACAATGAGGTTTAAAATGTGGGTTTTCCTAAGTTTGATATTGATGAATTCTAATTCTAATGTTTCCATAAGTTTTATTATCCGTTGACGTCATGGTATTCACACAAGAATCTGAAACCCCTCTACATGCGTATAAACCGTTTGGTCTTCCAATTAATTACCGCATTGAATCTCTCTTGCGTTCTTTCAGTTTTTGAGATGACATCGAAATTGAGGAGGCCTCTGCTATTCCAAAAACAACAAACCCTCTCTCCCCAGTTGCCTCACTAAAAATCATTCTTCATTCACCATCCCATCTCACGACGACGTCAACGCCATCAACCAAGCTAGGCGTCATTCAGCTCTTCAACATCTTTTGAGGTTCTCCTCCCAATTATTTTGTAGCTTTTGTATTTTCTCTTCTCTGACTCCTTCAGTATTCAGCGGAAAAAGTAACAACATTAGGTGAGCTTCTCCTTCCTTCCTTCCTATGCCCGATTTTCAGCGTTTGGGAGGTATTTGAGAGGGGTTCGAGTTAGGTTTTGAGGTTTTTGGGTCCAATAATCAAATGAAACTAAACATTAACATGGATTCTTCATCTTTTACAACGGAATTCCAGGTTGGAACTAACTTTAGTTGAGATTTCATAAAATGCCCAAAATTGGGAGCCTTGAATCCAATAAGTTCAGGGATTAGTTGGGGTTTGAAACTTCAAATTTGTTGTAGGAGGAGCTTATTTGAGAGTTATTGGATGGCCTTGCATGCTTGATTTTCATTTTGGGGTTGTTGATTTCATAAATTTTTCCTTTTCACCTGTGTTTCATTAATCATTGTTCTGGAATTGCTGTCACTTTATATTTGGCTTCATTTTTTAGGTTCTGTTTCCATTCTGCCCTTACCATCTGTAGGCATCAACATGCTATCACAACTTCCTGTTTCCTATTTTTCACTCATCAAGTTCTCTTGCCTGCACAAACATATTTGGTCTTCTGGGCTTCTCTCTAATCCTTATAGCAAGTTAAATCTATTATCTATTGATGAATAGTATATTGTTTGTTCATGTAATTGCATCTTGGCAGAGTTTATATCAAGTAAGTGCAGGTTGGCAGAATTTAGGCAACTTAAGTTTTGGTAAAGCAAGTTTTATTTTAGTCAATGAGAAGCAAAAGGCTACATTAATCTTGGGGAAGTGTATTATATATGTTCAGACTTTCCTTAATAAGGACGTTCTGTTAAATAAGTATGATATTTGCATGGGAGAATGTATCAGTTCTCTTTAGAGCATGTCCATGTGACCATTTGGTTAGCTTCACCTTATCTTTTATCATAAATTTGCTGTGAATCCTTGATTAAAATGTTTTGAATATATGTTAGTTTGCTGTGCTACTTTTTCATTGAGAACATGTACTTAATTATTTGGTTCATTTGCTTATTTAGTATATATGGATATGAATGTTAGTAAAACATTTCCTTCTTAGTTATAGGTAATTAATTGGAAGCCATTGTTGTGAATTCTACGTGGATTTTTTTATACTAAGTTGATGTGTAACTAATTAACTGAATGTCAGTTTTTCTTGATGACAATTGTCATGTTGTGTAGCATTTTGAATTTGCAAAAAAGAAGAAAGAAATAGCAAGTGAATTGCGTGACAATGGAAATGCTCAGTGACTCATATCTGGCTATTGGAGAATCATACCAGAAGCTCAGAAATTTCAATGAATCTATCAAATGGTACAGAAAGAGTTGGGAATTTACAAAACAATTGGTAACTTAGAGGTTAGGTTGATGCTACTGTTGCTCCATGATTTTTTAATTGAAGTACAAAATGGAGATACTCTCAGTTATCTGTGGTATTTGAACTCTACATGAATATCACAGGAAAAGTCTGTTCCATTTCAACAATTAAGCTGGTAATAACTAGATAGTTTAACTCCTAAATTGAGTGAGTACAACACTTCAACTGTACAACATACATTAAGGTGAATCATGATTAAAATCATGCTTATTGTTGGAAAGGATTGTAAGATCAGTAAGAGTAGTAAGAGCATAATAGTTATATTTTATTGGTAGATTTTCTTTTTCTATTGCTGTTTGGTGTCCTGAAAGAGCTCTTAAGGTAATCCTTTCACATACACTTAACTAAAAGGTTGCTAACAAGTACGTCCTTGATTAGACTTTAGTTTAGCATTTTTTGTGCTATAATTGTACCAATAGCATTTTCTTTTGGATGTGGACTGTGGTAATAGTTAGGCCACAATTATTGTCTCAATTATGCTACTTCTTTGTCTAATAAGTAATAACAATTGTAAAACTGATGTGCTATCTCAATTTTGGCAGATTCAAGGAGGAGAATTATGGGAGCATTAATGCCACATCCGATTTGACTTCCAGTCTTGCATTTACACCAGTACAGGTCAGTATCACTCAAACATTGCATCTTATAAGTGTGTCAGCCTGTAAAAAGTAGCCTAAGTGTTGCTCTAAACAATCAATTAATTTTACTACTATAAATTGTGAATAAACAATATTTTTTATTTTGGGGAAAAAATCCACAATATGCATGTTTCCTCTACCTTATATTGGTTATTCATGCTAAAGGTGTTGTTTTGCAATTGATTTTGACAACTTTTCACTCTGTATCAACAATGCTGCAAAGAGAATTATTTCCCATGTTTTTTATGCAGATTACTGTGCATGTTATGCAACAATGTGCTGTAAAACTTGATCCGAACATTAAATATTGTTTTGCTATCATTGTGACATTAAATTAGTATTTTATTGGCTTTCCTAAAGCATTTTTATGTTTTCTAATTGTGTCTTATATTGCTTTTTAAAGGCATGTTAATGATAGTGACAAGTGCTAGCTGTGATAAATATGTTTGATTTTATATTTAGTTTTTGAGTTGCCATGTCCTTTGAGATTTGAGGTGTTGTCATTTTTACTCCCAAATAAGGACAAGTTTATTGTTGATTTTAGGATTAGGAGGAGGATCACAAGGATTAGGCGTTGCAGATTTTGTTTGTTATTTTATTTTTTATGAACTTGATGAATTTGTTCTGCTATATGGAATCATTCTTGCTATTCAGATAAATTATTTTGGCACCATAAAAACTTAATGTTTCAGTGTAGCTTGACTCTACTGGGGACTGTGCTCTTAGAACGTAAACTGAATGTTTCCTAGCATGTGTTTTCTTTTCATTTTATGGAAAATGGATTTTGATGTACGAGAACTATAGAAGGAATTAAATGCCTTTGCAGTTATTATATTAAGAAGTGACAAGAAAATCAAATTTTCTTTTGAAGTGCTTTAATTATGTAACTTGCGTTTCAATGCTTAGTGAATCAATTCTTAATCAAATTTTCTTCTGGATATCTGAGATTTTATTGGCTCCTGAATTTCAAAGAACTCTTAAGAGTAGTTCCTTAGACCAAACTAGAGACCTTCCAGATCTCTGGTCCAGTAATGTCATAATGGATCTAAGAAAGGGTGTGTATGTGTGTTTTTGTGTATCAATTGTATTATTATTTTGGATCAATTTGTTTATCTCAAAAAACACATGACTGAGTTAATACCTTTGGGTTGGCAGGGTTTTCTCCTTTGGGTTGGCAGGGTATTCAGACTGTTGAAGCATATAAGCATTAGGAGTTTTAGCCACTATTTCTTCTGCCTTCTGAACAGCTCCTTTCATACCCTTGGCCGGATCTGTGAGGACTAAGTCAGCTCCAAAAGCTCGAAAACTGTTTCGTCTTTCTAGACTCATCAAAGAAGGCATGGTTATAATAAGTTTATAGTCTTTTGCTGCAACCATGATTGCCAGACCTATGCCAATGTTTATTGGTAGGCTCAATCAGGACACTCTACAGCATAAACACATTACATGCTACAATGTCATTGCTAATGTCTTTCACTTTATTGACTACAATAAAAATATATGAAACTTACATGCAATTCTACATAATAAAAATTATGCATGAATACTAAACAAATATACTAGCAAATTTATTTTATTATATTGTGTCAAGTAAATTATTTCGTCAACACATAAATTTTTTATTCATTTAGAACATCCAAATACCTTTTTATTCATACATATGTATTTGATCAACAATTGAAATAACCACATGCATCGCATGGGTTATCATTCTTGGATTTTAAATAACATGTGATAAAATTTATTAAATTTTAAAAAGACCATATAATTTAAATTTGTTTACAAAGGACACTTCAAACATTTAAATACCATGATTTTGATATTTGAAATCATATGTACTATTTTATTTTTAAACATGGTCCCCGTGCATCGCACGGGGTATATCACTAGTTTATATTGATTCCATACAATCTTTTTTTGTCAGTAAAGCTACACAAACTTTTTCTTTAAATATATGTGGTATTTGATCGTTTTCCGATCATATATATAAGTTATTTAATAAATACTGATTTTTATATGATTTATCCTATATTCATTTGTGATTTTGATGATGATTTTGATTAATTTCTTAGACTTTTTTATTTGAATTAATGTTTCCAATTATTTATCATTTCAAGTCTAAATGTCGACCATTAGTTTCGTTGTAAAATAAAGTAGAATATTTAGTGTTCAAATGTATGTAGAACTGACATTTTAGGCTCGGCTTGATGGGTTAGAGCATATATAAAGTTTGTAAAAGTCGTTATGCTTAGTACAAAGGAAAAACACACTCTCCTTTAGGCCAGAATTTTGTTTTCGTTTGGGCCTTGAAAATTACAGTTTTGGCACATTTATGCTTTTTTTTTTGTTTCTGGAATATTTCTTGGGTTTTATATAATGGATATTATTTCTGGGCCATCATTCTTTTGATTTCCAGAAACTATTAGGAAAATATATGTGGATATATATTTCGTTACATGTCAAATATTTAGTAGTGCACCATCTCCCCCTCTTCACCACTTAGTTGATATATCTAAATCTGCAAAGTCTGATGCCATAAGTAAGTTTCTCAAATGTTGCAGCAAGAAGTGAGTTGTGAACATATCTGCTAGATTTTCGCTTTGACCGGATTTGTTGGATATCAATTTCACCATCTATCTGAAGATAAGAGAGGACACTCATTTGACAAGAGATAGAGGGACCTGTTGTTTTTTACCAATCTGAAGCAAGGGTTACAGATGAAAAGGAAAAAAAAGAAAAGACAAAATGTTGTTTAAATGCCTTGAATTGAAAAGGTAATTATAATATTTTGAATTTTTATATTGATTGATTCCTTTTGATTACCACATATTGGAGTTAAGAGTGAAACAAGAAGACTTTTTGTTGACCTTTGATTTGCTCACATGGTCATAACTACAATAAATTCATGTCTAAACTAAAATAAGAATGGGAGGGACGTCCACTTATGCCTTTCTTTAGTCTAAATTGGAATTTAAAGGTATTTGCTAATTTCCTTTATTTGCTCTATGGACATTATCTTCTATAAATTGTTAACATGGAAGAAGAAGATAAAAATGGAAGCCTTCATTTTTAAACATAAATTTACATATTGATCTAATCAAAACAAAAAAGGAATGGATTATTTGAATCCATATTACTTTCATGCATATGTAAAAGTTATAGAAGCTAAATTAGAGGCATTTGAATCCATGTGTCAAAGTGAAAAAAGCTAAAATAGAGGGAATATAATTCTATGGCTGATTGAATTAAAATTGGAATAGAAGATTTTTCTCCACGAGCTTGTTGGTTGAATTGAAATAGGCATAAGTTATGCATATTTCTAACATGCCCATTTGTTTGAATGTGTGCCGATTAAGGTAAAAAAAATATGCGTTCATTGATGTGCAAATTAAAATGAGAACATACATGTATCAAAGAAATTGTCACAATTTCAATTTCATGGACTCATCATTATGCACATACAGTTTTAACTTTTGAATGAAACTTTAAAAAAGGTCAAAAGGAAAAAAGCCAATTTTAATATGACATTGAATGATTGACAATGCATGCCAACGGACAAAAAACAAGAAAGTGAATTGCAGTATTTGAATGTTATTCTTCTTGATTTCTTCACTGAAATCAAGGAGGGCGACCCCTAGTATAAGATGTCTATATAAAGAGGAGTAAGAGAAGAGCTCAAAGGAGGATGATTTTTTGAGAGAGGGAGAAACTTTTGATGAGGGGAAGAGAGGAGAGTGGTGCCTTACGATAGAGCCTTGAGAAAAGGGAGCCAACAATTTTGAAGGAGAGGAGAGTGAGGTCAGAAGGGAGAACATTTTTTTTTAGAAAAAAGAAAGGGAGTGATCCATATATTTCATTCACCCTCTTATTTTATTATATGATATGCTCATCTCTCTCTCTCTTTTCTATATGTCTAAATGCTTGCTATGTGAATGGATTTGTCATTGAAATCGAGGCATCCTGATATCAACTTTAGCATGTAATCTCGTTTATTTCCATTTGGTTGATGCGTGAGGTGTATGTTTATCAACTTTTGATTATACTTCAATCATCTTCATTTTTGCTTCTACACTTCATGCATGTTTTATGTGAACATGATCATTATTTCTTCACAATTCCTTGGCATGTTATCATTGGGTATTCTTGATAAGTTGATATCTTCTAAATCCATGACATACTTCTTCTTAATTGTTTAAATTCTTTTACATGTTTTAATCTTCAATTGTTTCTTACATTTAATAAAAGTGGAACTATCCGTAAGATTAATTTTACGCAATACCACAAATCATCTATTCACTTGTTTATTTGCTTGTCAATTCTTCATCAGTTTTTAGTCAAAAGCAATTATAAATATTGTGGTGTCTGTGCAAGTGAGATCTATGGTTCTTTCACTTTGTCTTGGTTTTGCTTTGCAGCGAGGTTATGATCATTAAAGGTATTCAAATTCTAAGATATCTCTTATTTGCTCTTTTGATGATATATAATTGTCTCTTTATTTCATTTTGAAATTGTGAAATCTATTTTCATAAAAAATAATAAAAATGAAATATCTTTTATAAAATAAATAAGACTGTTTCAAAATGATTTTTATCGTGTAAGGTTCTTGAAACCTACCCAAGTAAAAATTGATTATTCTCCCGTGAGAGATATCAAATCTCCCCAGGAAGTTTAATCTAGTGCATTTCAAAAACATATACTCCCTCCGTTCCTAAATATAAGACCTAGATAACTTTTTTTTGGAAAGATTAAGGTTGCGAAATAGGTTATTAAATGATGACATATTTGATATCTTTTTAGATTATCCATTAGCTTATAGGTAAAATAAACTAGTTTAAGAGAAAAAATTAGGTAAATCAATTTATAATTAACTTATTTTTTGCTTTTTTAGGATTTTTCAAAAAAGTCATCTAGGTCCTATATTTAGGAACGGAGGGAGTATTTTCTAATAAATTATGTGTTTTTCTTGAATAAAAGACACAAACCAAATATAAAAATTTATTTCAAAAATTAAATAATCATTTTCCTAAAAAACATCAACCAAACGACACTTCTTTCTACCCATTTTGAACTACGTGGACTCTGATCCCTTAAGGGGTACGTAGGCCCTAGAATTTATCCTAGGTCAAGTCCAATCATATAAATATTATTTTTTTCCTTCTCATTTTCATTTTTAATATTGTATATTGATATTATTTGGTGGTTTAAATAAAAAAAATTAAAGCCATACTTATTTTTAAATAATTAAATTAGGGTAACCATTCTCTTGAACAGGTGCTATGGGGTGCCTAACACCTTTCTCATGCACAATCGACAACTGAACCCTATTTGTTTTCTTTTAAAGACTATTATTATTTTGAAAGGTTTTCCAAAATATCATTTTAAAAATTTTTCGTTTTAAAGGGATCTCCATGCACAATCTCCATTTGTTTCCATTTTAAAATTAATTTTTTGGGCGCTACAAAAGGGATGAGGGGGCCGAACATCCTTCTCGCATCCTCTCTTCCCATCTTCATCTTTTGCTCTCTTTTCCTCTTATTTAAACTATAATTTCTCTCCAACCTCTTCTTCATGGGAGGTAACTAAACACACCCTTTTTGCTCTAAGGAATGATGGGTTATGGCTTGAGCTCTCATGCTTAATAGGTGAGTCTTGTTATTTTCCCTTTCTCTTGTATTTATGATTTTCCTTGATTTAGGATTGTCATTTATTCTTAGATTTAGACTATTATTTTTATTTGAGTTTATTTGTGGTTTTTGAGGGATTTGGAGTCAATATGTATGGTCATACATATGTTCTTTATAATTCATTAGATATCTCTATTTACTCATGGAATTAGTGGATAGTTATGCATTACAAATCACTAATCACACTCTAGGGTAATTAATAATGCCTAATTGAATGGGTACATGAGGCTAGATATTAGACTTGCGGTTGGTGAGCTTTGGTATATTAAAAAACTTAGACAAAACTCAAAGGTGATAAAGGGCTTAACAATTTCTAATTAATTGGGGTACAACTAATTAGGTAATTAGACTCATGTGTTCATGAGGTTTGATAAATTAATGAATTAGCACCCTAGTTGTAACATCCTGAAAATTTAATACAGGATTAAAGAGTGTTTTGAAAATGATAAATGGAGAAATTAGGAATTTTGGGAATTTTTAGGAATTTTTGGTGATTTTTGGGAATATTTTGGAAATTTTGAGTAATTAATATGCATAAAATTACTAAAGAAATGAAAAGTTTGAAATATGAGGGAGTGGTAGAGCTAAAAATATTTTGAAGTTTAGGAAGATTGGAGGCTGGTTTAAGTGGTTTTTAATTAAAAGAGGACATTATGGTAACTTCCGGTACGAAATAATCCATTTCTGACTAGGGAAGTGCACGCCAAACACGCCCTTAGCCTTTTTGACTTAAAAACCTTCGGACTTATCTTTTTCTTCCTCCTCTCTGCGCGCGCGGTCACTCCTCACTTTCTCATCCATTGTTTTTCTTTTCTTTCCTTCCAAACTCAACCAATCCGACCTTATATCTCCATAAAGCTTGCTCATTTAAGGTTATATCTCTCTCTTCTCCATAGAACCTTGAAGCTTGCGGCCGATCTGTGCGTGTGGAGGTGAGTTTCAGTTTTTCTCTTTCTCCGGCGGGATTACACGGCTGCGGCGGCCATAATTTCCGGTGAGCTAAGGTGTGATTTTTCTTGCGATTTCCCATGTTGTTCTTCCTTCTTCAACTTCACAACACAAATTTTCTTAGTTTCTCAACTCCCTTTCCTGTTCCAGTTCGTCCGACGACTTGGGAGTATTTTTCCGGCGAGTTTCTTTGTCTTCTCCGGCGACCGACGGTGGGAAAGGGTAAGAAGATATTTTCTTTGGATTTTTACAAGTTAGGCCTTCCCTTTCAACTCCACCTCTTCAATCATTAATACTCTTGGTTTTCCAGTTTTTCCGGCGGCCTGGGGTTGTTTTCCGGCAGTGGTACCTTCTTTTGCACCTTGAAAACTAAGTAAGCATCTTCACCTTTGGATTTTGGAATTTTTTTTGATAGAATTGCCTATTTGGAGTATATTGGAATTTTTGACCATTAATGTCTTAATACTGAAATTGGGATATTGAAATGAAGTATTCTTGGGAGAAATTGGAATTTTTGAAAGAAGTGAAGCAATTGGAATTTTTATTTTGAGTTGGTATTGACTCTTTGAATTGGGGTTTGGTTAATGAAGGTTGATTTGAATAAATTGGTGGTTAGATAAGGTTTGTCAAAGTTATATGAGGATGTTGGAAGGTTAGTTTTGGTTTGATTGGTGTTTAGAAAGGAATTTAGAAGTTAAAGTGTTGATTGAAAGAAAATTTGATTATGTAAAAGAAAGTTTGGAGTTTGGTAGTAAGTTGGTGAATTTGGGAAGCCACCTTGAGTGGTAAAATTGATAGTAATATATTGTTTTGGTGGTTGGTGTTTGTTTTGCAAAATTGGTGGCATTTTTGGTTCTTTAAAGTAAATGACAATTTCGTGGACAATAGGAATTAAATTGGAGTTTAAGAAATGTTAGTGTAGATAATATGAAGGTGTTGGAGTAGTGAAATCATTTGAAATTGTGTTTGAGAAGGAGTTGGGAATTAAAGTGTAGGACTAAAGAAGAATTTGTTTAAGAATGGTATGTACGGGGGGAGATGGTGAAAGTTTGTGAGTTGTGGAGGTCACTTTGATCGGCCAATTTAATATGAAAGTGTTGTCTTAATGGAGGTTAACATGGTGGGTTGGTTTTGCAAGGGTTACGAGAAATAGTGAAGTTAGTACTTAAGGAATTCCAAATATATTGTTAAGGGAATTGTGAGGTATAAAAGTATATGAAAGAGTATGGATGTTTGAAGTAATGTATCACTTCAAAATTATTTTTGAATTAGTTTGAAAGGGTGGTCAAAATCATTAATTTTATGTTTTGACTATCAGCAGCGCATTGTGTGATTGAGAACAATGGAGGTTTGAGTGGAGTTCGCGGAATGCAATAACTGAGGATATATATATTGCTGTTTTTGAGCTTGGACAGGTAATCACGCTTAACTGACTGTGATACTGAGGGTGATGGTAGTTGAGGATTTTCTGACATCCTCTTCTACTTATTTATATATATACATAAATAAAATGACTTTAGATTACGTTATACATAAACGTGGGCTATAGGGTACCTTTCAACTGAACTGTACTTTATATAAATTCATATTTATATATATAATCTTTTGTATGTTGCATGACACTGGTTATTAGTACCGTCGGCCGATGTAACCTATTGATTTGCGCAAATCGATAGGTTAATAGTACGGGTTCCTCGGATTGTAAAGGAACCAGGGATTTTCACATTGATTAGAGTGGTCCCTTTTATGCTTTTCGGATTGTAGACCGGGCACAGTGTCACACACGTTTATTTCTGTCATTTGAGAGATGGATGCATCTGTTTTGTGTATATATATATATATCTGTATATATTTGTAAATGTTATAAGCTGTATGCAGGTTTTGAACTGTGGTACCCTGTAGACACTCCACTACCCCATTTCTGAGTGTCACAGTGAGTTACGTTGTGATTACTGAGACATTGTTTTGTCTCACCCCATTCCCTTTATTTTTACAGGTGATCATGCCCAGGGGGAGGCGCAGAGGAAGGGGAAGGGGCCGTCTGGCCCATACTGATATAGTAAGTAGGCCAGAGGTGACCTTGTTAGGAAGATATATCGCCATTTCACTAGGCTGCACCAGCTTCTGCATATTTGAATGTATATATGAACTGTATGACCTGTAATGTAACTTAATTTACTGTCTGGTTGTTATATAGCATTGCTCTTCCTGCTGTGATAGTTCAGGAACTATCTTGACTAATATGTCAAGTTTGGTTGGTATATATGCTGTTTTCAGGTGATAAGAACTGGAGTGAATGTATATAGGAAACTCGGTTTTCCTATTATGTTGATGTGGTAGATGGTGGAGATATATTGAGTAGTTTTTATGTTTTCCTGTGTGTATGATCATATTAGATGGGCCCCGCTCTAATATGGTTTATTGTTAGATAGTTTGGTTAGTTTCTTTTTCTAACCATGTTAGGTGATTCTTTTCTAACATGGTTAGATTTAGATTATGGTATTGATTGTGCGATTCATTAGGTGATTCTTTTGCTAACTATGTTAGAGGATTCTATTTTCTAACATAGTTAGATATGTAATCTCTTAATTATAGAGAGATTCTTTTGCTAACCATGTTAGGTGAATCTTTTACTAACATGGTTAGACTCCATTGTTTGGATTGATTGGTTTAGCAATTTGGTATTTTACAATTTGGTATCAGTTTTATGGTAAACGATACCCTGCCTGTTGCATTGCATATAGAATGGCGATATATAAACCCCTTCCTTCCCTTCCTTATTATTATGATCACTAACTCTTTTTATGATTATTATCATTATTCCCTAGGTGGGTGGAGAAGAAGATAGTTTTAATCAATTCCAAGATTCACAACAATCTATACCGGCACAAAACTTTGGGTCGGAGTTTGTGAATCAGTTGAGGGATGTGATCTTGGAGACAATGGAAGAAAGGTTACAGAAATTTAAACAAGATATGGGTCATCAGCATCAAAGTGAAGGAGAGTTTGAAATTGGCCATGAGAGTGAAACTCATGGGACCCAGCAAGAAGTTACCCAAGAAGACCGTGCTGTTAATAGAGTTTGGAAAGATGTGTCTAGGCACAATCCTGGTACTTTTGAAGGAGGTCGCCAACCTGAAGTAGCAGAAGAATGGATCGATAGATTAGAGACAATTTTCCAAGCTGTTGCTTGTAATGAGTACCAGAAAGCCAGGGTTGCTATCTTACTTTTGACCGGTGATGCCAAAAGATGGTGGAAGTCAGCTGGGGGTATGGATGACTCCATGACTGTGTGGTCAGAATTTAAAGGAAAATTCCTCGAGCATTACTTTCCCATTACAATCAGACATAAGAAAGAGCTTGAATTTAATAAATTAATGCAAGGCAATATGCACGAGGATGAATTTATTGCTATTTTCAATAATTTATCACGTTATGTGACTTATCTGCAATATAAAGATGATCCTGAATGGAAGCATACTCAATTGATTCAGAAAGCTAGACCTGTGATGCGACCATATCTGTATGCTAGGCCGTTTGTTAGTTTTGAGGATTCTTGTGAGTATTTTTGTCTTGTGGCCAGAAACTTGAGAAGTTCAGGTACTTTGGATCGTGATGACGACCAGGGTAAATTTACTAACTACTTAGGGCCTTCAGGAGGTATCTCAAAGAGTCACAGTGCTGGTACGAGTACTTCCGGTAGTTCTGGGAGAAGATCTCAAGGGCGAGGTTTTTCACAAGGGTTTAATCAGAGGGGTAGTTTTCGCAGACAACATCAGGGAAGATTTGGGCAGAGAAGTCAGTTCAGGGGTGGTAGGACCCAATCTTTTAGTGGTATAGGTCGAGCAGGTGCTAGTCAGGGGTCTTATCAGGAGTCAGCTGCCTCAGCATCTAGTGTGAGAGGTCCTTGTGATAGATGTGGGAGGTTTCATGTGGGAGAGTGTTGGAGGTGTTATCACTGTAATGAATTGGGCCATACTTACAAGTTTTGCCCTAAGAGGGGACAGCAAGGTCAGGCAAGTCATAGCAATCGCCCTATGGCTCCTGGACGTGTGTATGTTCACTACTACACCGAAGGTCTTTCACGACCACAAAAGGAGGCTTTTCACGACCACTTTTTTGTGGTCGTAAAATCCGCCGTCGTTAAAAGTATGTTTTTCACGGCCAAAGTTGTGTGGTCGTGGAAAATAGCTTATTCACGACCCACATTTAGACATGTGGGTCGTGGAAAATAGTTTTTTTTTTAATAGCTTATTCACGACCCACATGTTTTAGAGTGTGGTCGTGAATTAAGCTACTTTTCACGACCCACTTGTGCTAAAGGTTGGTCGTGAAAACTTTTCACGACCACACTTTAGAAAAAGTGGGTCGTGAAAAGTAGTTTTTTTTTTTTAATTTCTACTTTTTTTGTGGTTCAGTATGCCATTTCCTGCGCCTATTAAGCCAACATCAAACAGAAGCCAATTACTACTCAGAGAGCTACCAGAAGCGCATACATCAATTACTACTCATGACCAAAATAGATCCAAAAAGACATCATTTTCAAGTAACCACAAAATGAAACATTCTACAAAGTCAACTACTCTAAGTGGGATCCAACAGAAGCAGTTATGCGCAAAAAAAAGATCCAAACAGAAGTGCACATTATACAACCACAACATGTACAAAGTCAATCACTACCCTGATTGAGATTAGGCAAAGAAAAAAAATATTCAGCAAGTACATTACGTATCATGTCTATTTCCTCATCCTTGCTGAACGGATCATTGCTAAAACCATATATGCTCCCCAGAGTCTGCAATAACCATAATGAAAATGTGATTCTTTATTATAGAGGCATTGAATATTGTAACATTGGGTAAAGAATACGTACAGTAGCGAATTTCCCTTGTGTGAATTGTTGATGAACTATGTCAAACATAAATTTGATGACGTAATAACCACACTCGGTATGACCTGTCTGTTTTGGGCACTATAAAAACAAATAACATCATTAATTAAGGAATTAATAATAATCTCACATACAATTTAATTGCAGCTAAATTTAGTTAAATATTATAAAGAATGTTACACCTTAATATTGTGAGTCCGAATAGGGTTACGCTTGAGCGTCAGAGCGTCAATATTTTGTGCATCATGCCATCTTAGAATGCCCCTGAAACCATGAAAAATGATAGCATTTAATCTAAAGTTGACAAATAAATATGCTCATACCCTTTGCTGGGACAAATCTCTAGATCCCTGTGCAGCCTCCAACTGAGATGTGAGTAATTCAAATTTTGAATTGAAGTCCTTTGAAAGTCTAGCATAAACCCGTGCCTCAATCTCCTCTATTGTCTCTGCTCTCTGGGGCTCTGCTTTCTGAGCCTTTGTTCGGCGTTTTTTCCCAAAAAACTTTTTTGCGGAAACTTTCCCAGAAACCCCCTTCACTCTACCAGGATTGTCAAGTTTCCCCATTGCTGTTGCTAAAACGTCCATTCTGGGGTCCGCTGGTGTGAATGAGCCTTGAGAGGCCTGCTCGTGTAGATCTTCCTGAAAAATAGTGAAAATATTGTGTAAGGTTCAATACACCTTTAATCACTACACACTGGCACCAAATCAGTATATATGAATATACTACTTACAATTCTATGAGCAACTTCTTCAACTTTCTCGTTGACATATTCTCCAGATCTTTTCTTCCGACCCTCGCACCACTGTATATGACGTTCGAAGGGCTCAGGATTCGAAACAACTGAACCCTCAGATTCTTCCTCCATCCTTGCTTGGCGCTCCGCCTCCAATCTTTCTCTCAACCAGTCATATCCCCCACGGGACATTGTATGGTTGTATTCATTTTTTGCGCGGCGTGTTTGTTGTTCTTCTCTTTGTTCCTACAAAAGCAGCAAAAGGACTTAATGAAACTATTGCAATTTAAAACCAACAAATTCTAACATATCCACTCATTATAGATATACCAGAAATTCCTTCGACAGTCGATATCTCTTAAACTTCTCCCAAGTTGCTGGATCAATATTTTGATATTTGTCACATGGAGTTTGCCCCATTCTCGCACCCCCAAAGATGTACTCCTGGCCTAACCGATGCTTAAAGTCTTTCCACCTATCTTGAACTCGATGCAAGCAATATTCCCTGAAAGCCTCAGTATCAGGCACATCCCAGTATAACTGCAATGGAAACAAACACAAATAAGACTTACTAACATAATACATATCATGAATATTTAACTGTAATGGAAACATAAATAAGGATTACCAATATATCTCTCCAACATTGTTTCTTATCCTTGTCGTCCACGTCTTTCCACTCATTTATCGCTATATTTATTCTATTCCTCGCCAGTGTACCAATGAAGCTAGCGAATGGCTTTGCAGTTGGCCGCGTAGGCCTACCAAATTCATCAAGATGCAGATGATTTCTTTGATGATGCTCAGCTGGTTGAGAAAGTACTTGAGCAAGTTTTGTTGGACCTCTACCCCTTCTCCGCGGAGGGGGTGGAGGAGGGGGCTCCTGATGCTCCTCATCATCATGATCTGAGCTGCTTTCTGCAATTAACCTGTGAAAAAGAAACGATTAGGCATGTCATCAAAAAATCAAAAAATTAAAATAGTGTCAGAAATTAGTAATACAATAACAAAAAATAGGCATGTATCAAAAAATCAAAAAATTACATTATGTGTTGTCATCCCATATCCCCTCATTATGATCATTTCTAGCAGCACAAAGGTCGTTGTCATCTAACTGATCACTCTCAGCTTTTGGAGTAGAATTCGTGCATAACAATTGTGTTTCAACATGATTATCTTCCATTGTGAGAGCAAGATCGAGTTGCTTCCTATTTTGCAAGACTATGGAAAGCTTGACATTTGTAGGATCTGTTACATAAAAAACTTGTTTCGCATGACTTGCCAGAATAAATGGTTCATCCTTGTAACCAACCTTGTTTAGATCAACAGAGATCATTCCAGTGTGGCGCTCAATAATAACTGCAGTACTAGTGACCCAGTTACATTTAAATATAGGAACTTTGAACTGTGGTGTATAGATTATTTCCCAAATATCTTCAATAACCCCATAATATGGCATTGAAGCCAATTTTGGGTTTTTATCTCTACAACTAGAAAAGTGGGTTGCCTCAGCTTCAACCATCACACCGCTGTTTTGTGTGGTGCGTTTGCTGTCAATGCCTTGAGTAGAGAAAGAATACCCATTTATTTCATAACCACCCCATGAAAAAACAAGGTACTGAGGCTTCACAGCTAACAATCTTATTGTATCAGATGCACAATCTTCTGTTGCTACATACTCCTCAAACCACGTAATGAATGTCTTGTTGTGTTCATTAGAAATCTGCATATCACTCCTTTTTGGGTTTCTCTCCTTCAATACCCGCTTATGCTCGATCAAATAAGGCTGCACTTCTTTCATGTTATTCAATATATATAGATGTGCTTGTAACAAATCTTCTCTCGATACACCCTTAACTTTCATGCCTCGCACCCCCTTACCAGATATCTCATCTTCACCCAACAAGTTTTCATTATCATCATCACCCTTCTTTAGGTATGGTTTGCAAAAGTCTATTGCTTCTTCGACAAGATATCTCTTAACTATTGAAGCCTCCGGCCGATACGGGTTCTTAGAATACCGTTTTAAAACCTTCATGAATTGCTCAAAAGGGTACATCCACCTTAGAGAAACAGGACCACAAATTTTTATCTCACGTACCAAATGAGCAATCAAATGGACTGATATATCGAAAAAAGCAGGAGCAAAATGCATCTCTAGTTGCGACAAAATAATGTAACCTTCATTTTCTAGCTCATCCAGCTTCTGATTATTAATGTAACCGATGTCTTATACCCATTTCAATTAAGTCTTTCCGTGCATTGAGCCCATCTTTAGTCTTTCCTTGTATGTGCAAGAGTGTTCCAATAAGACTTTCAGCAAGATTTTTCTCCACATGCATTACATCAATGCTATGTCTCACATCAAGATACCGCCAATATGGAAGATCGAAAAAGATTGACCTCTTCTTCCAAATGTTAGTCTTCTTCTTCTTCTTCTTTTCCTTACCAAATTCCACCTTAAGATTCTCAACACGACGATAAACTTCTTCACCGGTTAACGGAATTGCAGCAGATGCATACTCAGGTGAGCCATTAAACTGCTTCCTCAATCGACGGTACGGATGGTGACGATCAAGAAATCTCCTATGACCGAGGTAAACAGTCTTCCTTCCATGCTTGAGTTGGACAAAATGAGTATCATCCTCACAGATAGGGCATGCCTTATGTCCCTTCACACTATATCCTGACAGGTTTCCATATGCAGGCAAGTCATTTATTGTGGTAAACAACAAAGCCCGCAACTTAAAGGTCTCCTTCTTGTATGCATCAAACACATCAACACCTTCGTTCCACAACATCTTCAAGTCTTCAATCAATGGTGCGAGGTAAACATCAATATCATTCCCAGGTTGTTTCGGCCCTGAAATCATTGTGCACATTATAACATACTTCCGTTTTGTGCACAACCAAGGCGGTAGGTTGTAAATGACAAGCAACACTGGCCAAGCACTATGTTTACTAGAGACACTCCCGAATGGGTTGAATCCATCCGTACAGAGTCCTAAACGGAGGTTTCTAGGATCACTACCAAACGCTGGAAACATGGAATCAAGCTTCTTCCATTGAGGCGAATCAGCAGGGTGCCAGAGATATCTATCATCAAACATTCTCTCATCACAATGCCACCTTAGATTTTCTGCTCCCGTAGCACTAGCAAACAATCGTTTAAACCTTGGGACTACTGGAAGGTACCACATTACCTTCGCAGGTTCGCCTTTTTTTGGATTGTCTGTCTCATCATCATCTTCATCACCATCAACATCCTTCCTCTGTTTATACCTCGGCTCTTGACATTTTGGACACTTCTGTAATCCCTCATACTCATTTCTGTATAGAACACAATCATTAGGGCAAGCATGTATCTTTTGGTAGTCCATTCCCATCTTTCTAAGGATTTTTTTAACCTCATACATTGTCTTTGGAACCGCATTATTGTCCGGAAACATATCACTCAAAGCTGCAAGCATCCTCGAGAAACCTGCGTCAGCCCACCCACTTTCTGTCTTTATTTCTAACAATGTTAGAATGAAGGTCAACCGGCTATATTTTTTACACCCCGGGAACAAAGGTGTCTCTGCATCACCCCGAACTTTATCAAACTGATCATTTGGCACAAGTGACTCTGCTCTGATATCATTTATCATATTGTTCATGCCAACATCACAGACATATTCATCATCAATTTCATCCGCTTCCGCCGCTGCTTTTGTATCTTGCATTGTAGTTCCCAATTCCCCATGCCAAAGCCACGTCTTGTATCGTCGATTGATCCCGTGACAAATAAGATCATCCCTTATGTCTTTGAGGCTTTTACGATCAACATTTACACACTTCACACAGGGGCAAGGGTACCTTCCATTCTTGCTAGGTGCGTTTCTTTTGGAAAATTCAATGAACTCCTCTACCCCCTTTTGATACTCTCCACTAGTCCGCAACGCATCCATCCAAGCACGATTCATTCTGAAACCTAACCCATTTCCAACAACTTATTGAATTTTCCAAAAGTGTGTGCATGCTGCACACACTTGTCCTCTTTAAAAAGAATAGAAGACAATAAAACCTAGAAAGTGGATACACACTAACAATACATTTCCAACAACATATTCCTTTTCTTTCTCTCTAATGCATTAGCAATATTGCACCAAAACCTACTACATTAGCAATATTGCACCAAAACCTACTACATCTTTATTATTGATACCTATATTTATTTATCTTATTGTTTTTTTTCTAGAATCAGACCACACCAAAACAACAAGCAGAATTGCACCAAAAAGTAAATCAATATACTCATTTCCAATAACAGGATCAAAGGCACCACATGCATACAAACATACAATACCATGATCATACCAATACATGCAAAAACAGAGGAAGCAAGAAGAAAAAGTTTAAAATTAGTAAAACATATAATCTCAAGCAAAAACAAAAATGAAATGCTCAGTATAAACTCCAAAATCTAATCGGCCAAACATGTTTGTGCCCTAAGTCTTGATAGGAATAATGCCAATGAAGGGCAAAACAGAAACATAACAACTATAGGAACGAAAAGCAAAGTCACTGTTACATTAGCAAAGTTACCGTTACACACCGTGAGCGTGAAAACCTTGTGTGTCACTTGTTTCAAAATCTTTTTTGAAAAAGACGAAACCTAAGAGTTCATAAAGAAAGTGTGAGGCGGTGGATAAAAAAAAGAAGGAAACATAAAAAAAGAGCAACCTTTACCTTCCAACGGCGAGAGGTACGACGAGGACGGTGGGAGCGCGAGGCGGTGGATTGAGAGAGAGATTGAGAGAGAGAGACGGTGGGGGACAGTGGGGGACGGTGGGGGACGGTGGGCGACAGTGGGGAAGGGTGGGAGACAGTGGGGAAGAAGGGTGGGAGCGAGAGAGAGTGAGAAGCGCGAGAAAAGCAAATGTGGAGGGAACTGGAACTTAGGTTTGGAGGGAAAGCAAATAAACCCGCCAGACTTTCCACGACCACATTTAAGGGATTGTGGTCGTGGAAAGTACCTTATTCACGACCCACATATGCAAATGTGGGTCGTGAATAATCCACGACCACAGTTTCACAAAGTGTGGTCGTGAATAATATAGCTTTCACGACCACACTTTGAATACCTGTGGTCGTGGATAAGTACGCCACTTTCCACGACCACAGTTACATAAAATGGTGGTCGTGGAAAACCTCCGCCTTTTCGGTTATTTACAAGTATGTCACCGCGTGTTTTAACTACGACCCCATAGTTGAATTTGGTCGTTAATGCTGGTCGTGAAAAGCTTAATTTCTATCAGTGGTTACCACGAGAGAGGAGGCCACAGCGTCTCCTAATGTGATTCAAGGTATGGTTTCCATCCGAGGTCATAGTGTTGAAGTGTTATTTGATTCTGGTGCAACACATTCTTTTATCTCCTATGACTGTGCTAAGAAACTTGGCTTTACTTATTCTGCATTATCTTATGATTTGAAAGTAACTACCCCTAGTGGAGCTGAGTTTGTAACTGCTCACGTATGTAAAGGCTTGGACCTTCAGTATGAGGGTCGAGACTCTGTGATTGACCTTGTATGTTTACCCCTTAAAGGAATAGAGGTGATTATTGGCATGGATTGGTTGATAGCCAATAATGTCATTTTGCTTTGTAAGGAACGGGCTGTGAGATATGCAGTAAATTCTTTATCTGTTGAGGGTTCCAGTGGTTCCTTGTTACTATCCGCCACACAAGCTGAGAAGTGCGTGCGGAGGGGTTGTCAGGTGTTTGCTGTTTTCTTCTCAATTAAATCTGAGGAGGAGATTAGCATTGAAGCTATAGATGTGGTTAAGGATTATACTGAAGTTTTCGCTGATATTCAGGGTCTTCCACCTGAGCGAGAAGTGGAATTCACCATTGATTTAGAACCAGGGGCTAGTCCGATTTCTAAGGCACCATATAGGATGGCTCCGGTGGAATTAGCTGAGTTGAAGAAGCAGATTGAAGAATTACTCGAAAAAGGTTTTATTCGACCTAGTGTGTCACCGTGGGGAGCTCCAGTTTTGTTTGTTAAGAAAAAGGATGGTAGCATGAGGTTGTGTATAGACTATCGTCAACTGAATAAAGTCACAATAAAGAATAAGTACCCGTTGCCCAGGATAGATGACTTGTTGGATCAATTAGTTGGGGCATCTGTATTTTCTAAGATTGACTTGAGATCAGGTTATCATCAATTAAGAGTTCGGGTAGAGGACGTTCCTAAGACGGCCTTTAGAACCCGTTATGGCCACTATGAATTCTTGGTGATGCCTTTTGGTTTGACCAATGCTCCTGCTGTGTTCATGGATTATATGAACAGAATTTTCAGGCCATATTTGGATAAGTTCATTGTAGTGTTCATTGATGATATTCTGATTTATTCTAAAAATGAAGAGGAGCATCGTGAGCATCTGGGAATTGCTTTGAGAGTTCTGAGGGATCATCAGCTTTATGCTAAGTTGTCTAAATGTGAATTTTGGCTGAACGAAGTAAAGTTTTTGGGCCATGTAGTTTCTTTTGAAGGTGTTGCGGTGGATCCTAGTAAAGTTGAGGCGGTATTGCAGTGGGAATCTCCGAAATCAGTAACTGAAGTAAGGAGTTTCGTTGGATTAGCTGGTTATTATCGGAGATTTATTCGTGGTTTTTCGCAAATCGCCCGTCCTTTGACAAATTTGACCAAGAAAGATCGCCCTTTTGTATGGACAGAGCAATGTGAAGCAGCATTTCAGGAGTTAAAGACTCTTTTGACTACCGCTCCAGTGTTGGTTTTGCCAGATTCGTCTCAACCGTTTGAGGTGTATACTGATGCGTCATTGATGGGTTTGGGATGTGTGTTGATGCAAAATGGCAAAGTAATAGCTTATGCCTCGAGACAGTTGAGACCACACGAAGTGAACTACCCAACTCATGATTTAGAGTTGTGTGCAGTGGTGTTTGCCTTGAAAATCTGGCGCCATTATCTTTTTGGGGCTCAGTTTGAAGTATTCAGTGATCATAAAAGTCTCAAGTATTTGATGGATCAGAAAGAGTTGAACGGTAGGCAACGTCGTTGGATGGAGTTGCTAAGTGATTATAAGTTTGAAATTAAGTATCACCCTGGGAAAGCCAACGTGGTTGCTGACGCTTTAAGTAGGAAATCGGCTCATGTCTTTGCAATGAGTCTTGAGGAACAGGCTTGGTTGGAAACTTTGCGTGATATGCGAGTTGTTCCTGGGGTGGAGCAGGCTATTTTGAGAGCAGTAGTAGTGGATTTCGACTTGTATACCGATTTGCGAGTATCACAAGATTCGAAAAGAATTGGAGGATGGTTCAGTCTTAGATTTTGAGATTGATGGTCAGGGGATTCTACGGTTTAAGCATCGTATTTGTGTTCCTGATTGTGCTGAGATAAAGCAGACTATTCTGGAAGAGGCTCACAGGAGTAAATATGCCATGCATCCGGGAATCACTAAGATGTACAATGATTTGAAGCGAGAGTTTTGGTGGCTAGGGATGAAAAAGGATGTGACCCAGTTTGTACTTAAATGTTTGACTTGTCAGAAAGTCAAGATTGAGCACCAAAAGCCCGGTGGATTGCTGCAGAGTATTGAGGTGCCTCAGTGGAAGTGGGATGATATATCTATGGATTTCATTGTGGGGTTACCGCGTACTCAATCCGGTCATGATTCTATTTGGGTGATTGTGGATCGTTTGACTAAGTCAGCACACTTTTTGCCTGTTCAGATTTCTAGTCCAATGGAAAAGTTGGCTCAGTTGTATGTTGATGAGATTGTGCGGCTGCATGGGGTACCAAAGAGCATTATTTCAGATAGAGATCAGCGGTATAGATCCGGATATTGGACGTCACTACAGGCTGCTTTAGGCAGTAAGCTCAAGTTCAGTACTGCGTATCACCCGCAAACAGATGGTCAGACAGAAAGGGTTAATCAAATCCTTGAGGATATGTTGCGGGCATGTGCTATCGAGTTGCCTGGTAGTTGGGATAAGCATCTTCCACTAGCAGAATTTGCTTATAACAATAGTTACCAGTCGAGTATTGGTATGGCTCCTTATGAGGCTTTGTATGGTAGAAAGTGTCGATCGCCAATCTGTTGGACGGAAGTGAGTGAAAGGGCTGTTATTGGCCCGGATATTGTGGATGAGACGACTCAGAAGATTGAGATGATTCGGGAGAAATTGTTGACGGCCCAGAGTAGACAGAAAAGCTATGCAGACAAGCGACGACGACCATTAGAGTTTGAAGAGGGTGATCATGTGTTTTTGAAAGTTTCGCCAATGACAGGTGTTGGCAGATCAATACGGGCTAAGAAGTTAACCCCTAGATATATGGGTCCTTTTGATGTGATTGAGAAGGTCGGTGAGGTTTCTTACCGTATAGCTCTTCCGCCACAGCTATCGAGACTACACGATGTGTTTCATGTGTCACAGTTGAAGAAATATCACCCTGATCCTTCTCATGTTATTGAGCCTGAAGAAGTAGAATTAGAGGACAATTTGACTTATCGTGTGGAGCCTGAAAGAATTTTAGATGTCAAGGATAAGCAATTGAGAAATAAAACTATTCGCCTTGTGAAGGTTTTCTGGAGAGGTATGACTCCAGGAGATGCGACTTGGGAAGCTGAGGAACAAATGCGTGAGAAGTACCCGTAGCTATTCCTAGGTACATTTTACCTCATTTCTCTATTGTTTTCATCTGATCAAGATGCGATGGTATTGAATTTTGAGGGAAAAATTCCTAAAAGGTGGGGAGAATTGTAACATCCTGAAAATTTAATACAGGATTAAAGAGTGTTTTGGAAATGATAAATGGAGAAATTAGGAATTTTGGGAATTTTTAGGAATTTTTGGTGATTTTTGGGAATATTTTGGAAATTTTGAGTAATTAATATGCATAAAATTACTAAAGAAATGAAAAGTTTGAAATATGAGGGAGTGGTAGAGCTAAAAATATTTTGAAGTTTAGGAAGATTGGAGGCTGGTTTAAGTGGTTTTTAATTAAAAGAGGACATTATGGTAACTTCCGGTACGAAATAATCCATTTCTGACCAGGGAAGTGCACGCCAAACACGCCCTTAGCCTTTTTGACTTAAAAACCTTCGGACTTATCTTTTTCTTCCTCCTCTCTGCGCGCGCGGTCACTCCTCACTTTCTCATCCATTGTTTTTCTTTTCTTTCCTTCCAAACTCAACCAATCCGACCTTATATCTCCATAAAGCTTGCTCATTTAAGGTTATATCTCTCTCTTCTCCATAGAACCTTGAAGCTTGCGGCCGATCTGTGCGTGTGGAGGTGAGTTTCATTTTTTCTCTTTCTCCGGCGGGATTACACGGCGGCGGCGGCCATAATTTCCGGTGAGCTAAGGTGTGATTTTTCTTGCGATTTCCCATGTTGTTCTTCCTTCTTCAACTTCACAACACAAATTTTCTTAGTTTCTCAACTCCCTTTCCTGTTCCAGTTCGGCCGACGACTTGGGAGTATTTTTCCGGCGAGTTTCTTTGTCTTCTCCGGCGACCGACGGTGGGAAAGGGTAAGAAGATATTTTCTTTGGATTTTTACAAGTTAGGCCTTCCCTTTCAACTCCACCTCTTCAATCATTAATACTCTTGGTTTTCCAGTTTTTCCGGCGGCCTGGGGTTGTTTTCCGGCGTGCTAGGCGGCGGCCGACGGCAGTGGTACCTTCTTTTGCACCTTGAAAACTAAGTAAGCATCTTCACCTTTGGATTTTGGAATTTTTTTTGATAGAATTGCCTATTTGGAGTATATTGGAATTTTTGACCATTAATGTCTTAATACTGAAATTGGGATATTGAAATGAAGTATTCTTGGGAGAAATTGGAATTTTTGAAAGAAGTGAAGCAATTGGAATTTTTATTTTGAGTTGGTATTGACTCTTTGAATTGGGGTTTGGTTAATGAAGGTTGATTTGAATAAATTGGTGGTTAGATAAGGTTTGTCAAAGTTATATGAGGATGTTGGAAGGTTAGTTTTGGTTTGATTGGTGTTTAGAAAGGAATTTAGAAGTTAAAGTGTTGATTGAAAGAAAATTTGATTATGTAAAAGAAAGTTTGGAGTTTGGTAGTAAGTTGGTGAATTTGGGAAGCCACCTTGAGTGGTAAAATTGATAGTAATATATTGTTTTGGTGGTTGGTGTTTGTTTTGCAAAATTGGTGGCATTTTTGGTTCTTTAAAGTAAATGACAATTTCTTGGACAATAGGAATTAAATTGGAGTTTAAGAAATGTTAGTGTAGATAATATGAAGGTGTTGGAGTAGTGAAATCATTTGAAATTGTGTTTGAGAAGGAGTTGGGAATTAAAGTGTAGGACTAAAGAAGAATTTGTTTAAGAATGGTATGTACGGGGGGAGATGGTGAAAGTTTGTGAGTTGTGGAGGTCACTTTGATCGGCCAATTTAATATGAAAGTGTTGTCTTAATGGAGGTTAACATGGTGGGTTGGTTTTGCAAGGGTTACGAGAAATAGTGAAGTTAGTACTTAAGGAATTCCAAATATATTGTTAAGGGAATTGTGAGGTATAAAAGTATATGAAAGAGTATGGATGTTTGAAGTAATGTATCACTTCAAAATTATTTTTGAATTAGTTTGAAAGGGTGGTCAAAATCATTAATTTTATGTTTTGACTATCAGCAGCACATTGTGTGATTGAGAACAATGGAGGTTTGAGTGGAGTTCGCGGAATGCAATAACTGAGGATATATATATTGCTGTTTTTGAGCTTGGACAGGTAATCACGCTTAACTGACTGTGATACTGAGGGTGATGGTAGTTGAGGATTTTCTGACATCCTCTTCTACTTATTTATATATATACATAAATAAAATGACTTCAGATTACGTTATACATAAACGTGGGCTATAGGGTACCTTTCAACTGAACTGTACTTTATATAAATTCATATTTATATATATAATCTTTTGTATGTTGCATGACACTGGTTATTAGTACCGTCGGCCGATGTAACCTATCGATTTGCGCAAATCGATAGGTTAATAGTACGGGTTCCTCGGATTGTAAAGGAACCAGGGATTTTCACATTGATTAGAGTGGTCCCTTTTATGCTTTTCGGATTGTAGACCGGGCACAGTGTCACACACGTTTATTTCTGTCATTTGAGAGATGGATGCATCTGTTTTGTGTATATATATATATATCTGTATATATTTGTAAATGTTATAAGCTGTATGCAGGTTTTGAACTGTGGTACCCTGTAGACACTCCACTACCCCATTTCTGAGTGTCACAGTGAGTTACGTTGTGATTACTGAGACATTGTTTTGTCTCACCCCATTCCCTTTATTTTTACAGGTGATCATGCCCAGGGGGAGGCGCAGAGGAAGGGGAAGGGGCCGTCTGGCCCATACTGATATAGTAAGTAGGCCAGAGGTGACCTTGTTAGGAAGATATATCGCCATTTCACTAGGCTGCACCAGCTTCTGCATATTTGAATGTATATATGAACTGTATGACCTGTAATGTAACTTAATTTACTGTCTGGTTGTTATATAGCATTGCTCTTGCTGCTGTGATAGTTCAGGAACTATCTTGACTAATATGTCAAGTTTGGTTGGTATATATGCTGTTTTCAGGTGATAAGAACTGGAGTGAACGTATATAGGAAACTCGGTTTTCCTATTATGTTGATGTGGTAGATGGTGGAGATATATTGAGTAGTTTTTATGTTTTCCTGTGTGTATGATCATATTAGATGGGCCCCGCTCTAATATGGTTTATTGTTAGATAGTTTGGTTAGTTTCTTTTTCTAACCATGTTAGGTGATTCTTTTCTAACATGGTTAGATTTAGATTATGGTATTGATTGTGCGATTCATTAGGTGATTCTTTTGCTAACTATGTTAGAGGATTCTATTTTCTAACATAGTTAGATATGTAATCTCTTAATTATAGAGAGATTCTTTTGCTAACCATGTTAGGTGAATCTTTTACTAACATGGTTAGACTCCATTGTTTGGATTGATTGGTTTAGCAATTTGGTATTTTACACTAGTGACTCCCTAAATATGTTAATTGATCAAAGATAGTTATTCCTGATCATTCCCCAAGAGCAATTCTATATCATTTGACCAAACCTTTATTTTTTTCCTCAATTCTTATTTTTCCCCTTTTGCATATCACACCTTTTACTAACTTTCATTATTAATCCATGACAAAATTTCTTGTTCAAACAAATTTATCATTTATTTACTAGGTAATTAGTTGCATTTTATAGCTCATCTGAGAACGATACCTGGGGTTAGCTTCCACTAACCCCTTCGTTCTAAATTATCTTGAATAACTAGACCCAGGACATACATCACTACACTGATCGTAAATTCGGTGTCCTTCAAGGTGGCTGCTTCTCCCTTAGAGCTTGACACACACACACGAGAACAAGGGCAGCAACGCCGATAGTTTTGGGAGAAAGAGAGAAGATCCAGTAGTATTATAACTCATCTTCAAGAGGGAGCAATGTGCAAGAATGTGAGCAAAGGGAGAGAGAGATAGAGATAGAGAGAGGGGGGGGGGGGGAGAGGGGGATAGAGAGTTTGATTTGAGGACTGGAGAAGAGATGATTTGAGACGTAAAAATTGCTTGGTGTTTTCTTCTCTTTATCTCTCAATTCTTCTTACATTTCTTGATGTTACCAAAATTTTGATAAAAATTCCGCAAGTGTACGGATCGTATTTTAGTAAAGTGGTAAATCAAGGTCGATCCCATAGAGACTCAGACAACTAATAACTAGGCATTAGATCTCCTATTTTCATTCAAGTTGAGTAAATACAAGAAAATTGATTTTAATTACCTAACATCTAAGAAAATAAAATAAAACAAATATTCACACAGATGAAATTCATGAGTCAAAAGAACAACCTAGAACCACTAATCCCTTATCTGCTTCTTAGATTTTATTCCCACTAATTAATTATGAATTAATCCAACTAGCTAATTTAGAGTACTAGTGTCTACATATGTCTTCCGGTCCACTTACATCCTTGCCTAGATTAATTATGTAATGTCTTACTATAATTTACTAGGTCAATTTATAACGGTTCCGCTCTAATGTGACTATGTAGGGCTTCTAGGTATATTCCTATCCTAGTCGCAAATCAGATTAAAATCCAATCCTACACTATTTAATCCCATGGTCTATTTAAAATTCTCTCTTCCGAGTCCAATTCTAAATTCCCTAAACATGTCTAATGGTGATCAAGCACTAAACAAGTTAATCAATAATAGCAAGATTAAATAAAATAAATCAAATTTGAAAGTAATGGATGCACAAGAGGGGGGGTGAATTGTGCTACCAAATAAAAATCGAACAATAACAACACAAGGGTTTATACTGGTTCAGTCTTCCTGACCTACGTCCAGTTCTCAACTACCCAGGTTGAGCCCAGGTTTTACAAACGGGTTCACCTGGAACCTTTACAACCGCAAGTTTTGGACGGGATCACTTGCAACCTTACAACCACAAGTTTTACTCAAGGCTCACTTGCAACCTTGATAACTAACTCCCCCTTACAACCAGCAAGGGTTCAACCTTTACAAATAAAGGATTTTCTAAACTTAGTTCTCTTTAAGAACGGATAATGTTACACACTTAAGTACAATGAATGCTCTTAATAAAAGAAGAGACTTAACTACAAAGAGTACAAGATAAGTAGATGAAAAGAACTCTCAATGTGTTAAATGCTCTCTTGAATTTTTGGGCAGCTTTGAATGCTTGAAGGATATTCTCAGTTTCTCACTCTAGCTTTCTTCAAGATGTCAAAGATATTAGTTGTATTCATAAATGAAGGTGAGCTTGTTTATATAGTCTTCAAGTATTCTCACTCTTGGTAGGTGGGTTAGCCGTTTGAATATGGCCGTTTATCCCAAGTTACCGTTTGCCCATTTAATGCTCCATTAATGTTTAGAAGGGTTGACTTTGCTTTATCTCTGAAAAGTAGTTCTGACAACTCTGCTCTGTCAAAGGCATTCTGACACTGCACTGCTCTGAACGTTCTGACATTCTGATTGCTTGCGGAAGCGAGTTCTCATCCGGAAGCAACATCACTCAGTGTGCTGCACTTGAACGTTAGTCTAGCAATTTAAACACATAGTCACATGCAGTGGGAGTTCATCTAGTCTAAGGGAGCTCTCTTACATCCGGAAGCAATTCCACATCCGGAAGCGCTTCCACTGGACGTTGGGTTATGTTCATATTTTACTCATTGACGCTCAGTGTTATCCAAACAAACAGCCAGCGCTAGTCACTAAGCAATCGGAAGCAAATCCACTGGACGTTGGGTTATGTTCATATTTTACTCACTGACGCTCAGTGTTATCCAATCCAATAGCCAGCGCTAGTCACTAAGCAATCGGAAGCAAATCCACATCCGGTTGCATCTTAACTTAGTCTCAAGGGTTTTGTACATCTAATGCTCCTAGACTGAGTTATTACTTAGTGAAGTACTTGCTGCCGCTGGGGGATGAGACGTTCATCCGCGAGCGCTAGTCCTAGTCCATCCGGAAGTAAATCCACATCCGGTTGTACTCTTACTTGGGGTCCTATATTAACCTAATATTCTCTAAGTGTTTGGCTCGTTCTTTCATATTTTAGTCTTCATCAAAACTTAAGATTCTAACATTCTCCCCCTTTTTGATGATGACAAACTAAGTTTTCCAATTAAGTTCATATGAAAGAATACAATTAGATAAAGCACAAAGAACTGAGATAATTATCATTGATGAACAAAAGATTACAAGTTAGAATTACAATGACAGATAAAAATTCACAAGTAATCAAAAACTTTGCAAAATGAACTATGCATGAAAAATATGAGAAAAGAAAAAATTTCT
This sequence comes from Mimosa pudica, assembly GCA_029929735.1. Classification (NCBI taxonomy): domain Eukaryota; kingdom Viridiplantae; phylum Streptophyta; class Magnoliopsida; order Fabales; family Fabaceae; genus Mimosa; species Mimosa pudica. The sequence continues at coordinate 10,715,710 of JAKELP010000033.1, read as the reverse complement.
AAGGTAAATGCATAGGGTAGTGTGGGGTTTAAAGTTGGTGTTTCTTTTTCTTCTCCCTCTCTTTTTGCCTTTGCTCATTTTCTTTTTGGAGTTGGGCTATGTGGGCATCCTTCACGTTCTGGTCAATCTGAGCAATTATACTTTGAAGCTCTGCCTTTTCCCTCTCCCTTCTGAGTCTCTCAGATTCAACAGATTCCTCAAAGGCTCTCTTCAGATTTTCAACTTCCTCAAACCCAGGGAACCCAGTTGCATCAGAGAAGGGAGTGACCTCGCCATTGGGATAATGGACAGCCCTGATCTTCACATTCCACACTGGGAAGTTGGGGTCCTCCTCAACTTCCTTGGCTTTCCGTTTCCCTTTGCCCTTTCCTTTGCCCTTGCCTATCGCTTGGGTAGGCTTGGCTCTTGCTCTTTCAGCATCTAGGCAGGCCATCTGACCAAACGAGATCTTGTCCGTGAACCCATACCTCTCGAACTCTTCAGGAGTCATGTCCTCTATTTCCAGCTTAACTTCCTTTAGTGGCGGAGGGGCATGCATCTCTTGAGAGGATGACTGAGTCTCAGGCACAATTTCAGCTTGAACAGATGGAACCTCTTGCTCACTCACAGCAGACGCAGTAGTAGTGCTACTTTTATTGGCATGCTTTCTAGCAACTGCTTTCTTCCTTGATTCGCTGTACTTGACTACTGAAGGAGGAGGAGCAGAGGTTGGCTCAGAAGGAGGAGGAGCAGAGGTTGGCCGAGAAGGAGAAGGGATTGGCTTGGCTATTACCATAGGTGGATGGTTAATCTTCTCCAGCCCATACTTCATCATAATCTCCTCAATTATGTTTCGGCCAGGCTCAGAGGGAGGAGGCTCAGAAGATGAAGATTCTGGCTGTGGGATCTCTTCAGGTTGCTCATACAGAACCATTGCCCACTTCGACCTTTGCTCATCTGATCGCTGCTGTTGCATAAATCGGATGGCTTCCCCTCGGATCAGACTTTCAGCACCACCCAATCTTTGAAGATCCATGTCTCGGCGGAGGGCAGCAGCTATGTCCTCATCTAGCCATAAGGAGGGTTGAGTTAGGATTTCTCTCCCCCTTTTGGCATCATCAATAAGGGCGAGGGCCAGGGAGGATGGATTGGGTGAAGAGGAGAGTGGAGGTTCAGGGCCAAAAGTTCTGGGTGGTGAGGATTCGGGCGAGGATGTGGGTGAGGATGTGGGTGAGGTGTTTTCTGGTGAATTAGGAGGGTTGGGGAAGAGGGCTGTGTTTCTTTCGAAGAAGGTGAGATTGGTGAATAGGCCATCAAAGGGGTAGGTAGAGGAATAGGCGGCGGGTTGTTTAACTCTCCACCGAATAGGGGGAAAGTCTCTGAGGTAGAAGGTGTGAAGGGGATGATCTGGAGAGGTAAATCCAAGAGATTGGGCTATGGTGGGTTGAGTGTTAGGAGGAGGATTGGAGGGCTCTATGGGGCTTGGAGGTGGTGAACGGTTTGGGGAGTTATGTGGAGATGAGGAGTTATTGGGGTTAAGGGGTGATTGGCCTTGGGAGTGTTGGGGAGAGTTCTGAGGGGTGTTGTGAGATGATGGTTGATGGTTAGTGCTGGGTGAAGTTTGGGGTTGTTGGGTATTCTGAGGAGGAGGTTGTTTGTGGCTGTTGAGCATTAGGAGGAGGGAGTGATAGTTGATTAGATGGAGGAGGTGGAGGTGGGTTAGGAGGAGGAGGTGGTGGTAAGTTACCTTGTGGTGGAGGTTGAGGAATTTGGAAGTGGTTGATGATTAAGTCAAGTTTGGCCTCAACCCGTCCTAGGCGATCCTCAATGCCTTGGATTCTTTGCCCTTGCTACTGAAGGGCTCCATCATATTCAGCTCGGAGAGGGGCCAACAAGTCTCAGGCAGCCTTTGAAATATTTCCTCCCGTAACTCTGCCATCATTGTCTTTTGTGCAACAGACAGCCTTGGTGCTCTGTTTGGGCCATGGGAGTCAGCCTCCTGATCCCCTTCGCCAGATACCGAGGGGGCTGTGGTATGGGAGGCACTGCCTGCCTGAGAGCCTGAGCGAGTGGCCTTTGACTGCTTGATGTATTTTATCCCCATCTTGCCGATGTTAACTGCGCTGACAGGTGCGCACTTAACATTCTCTTCCTCCTCAGTGGATGTTGACTTGATCAAATATTTTTCCAGGAGGAAGGCGATGACAGTGGGGTAGGGAAAACTTCCAGACTTCTGATTTTCAATCCACCTGTACAGCTCTAGACTTATCAACTGCCCAGGGTTGATTGGCTGCTGGGAGAGGAGTCTGGGAAACCAAGGGTTGTCAAGGAGAGTGAACTCGTTGAAGTTCCCCCCTTTGTGTGTCATCATGCGGGAGTAGACATAGTATAGGAGCCGGTTGGTGTCAGACATCCCAGACACCTTCCCCTTGGTGTCATAGACCTTTACAAGCTCCTCCTGGCTGAGTTTCTCTGGGAATAGTCATTCATTCATTTCTCCCTCAGTGACCCCCATCAGGCGGTTGATGTCTCTCCAAGTGAAGCTAAAGAATCTTCCTCTTACTGTGGCAGTGAAGGTGACTCTTCGAATCTGATCCTTCCCATTCACCTTCTTATACTTGGCCTTGGCAGTGAGGGACTGGCAGAACACCCGCCGGACGTTGACATTGTATTCCTGGTTGATCCCCAGCCAGGACATGTATTTCTCCAGATATGCCCTCAAGTGTGGAAACCCTAGATCATCTATTTTGTCCAGGTCGATGAACATCCCAGAGTTGAAGTAGGGCTTGGCAGTTTCAAATTTGGAGGATACAACCTCCAATGACCCATCTCTGTACACAAGAGGATCATCCTCCTCTACTCTCTGTCTTTTTTATGGGGATTCCTCTCTGAATTGAACCCTCTTCTTACCCTTCTTCTGCAACCTTTTTCACTGTTGCCCAGATTCCCCAGAGTGTTCTTGCTGTTCATGATGTTTATGTGATTTCCCAGATTTTCCAGAATGTGAATGCCCAGATTTCGACTTGGATTTCTTGGAAGTAGTTGGGATCTCAATGTTTTGGTTGGATTCGTGTGAGCCGGCCATTTTGGTAAGTGAAATGTATGGTATGTATGTGATGAGATGCAGAGGAAATATGGAAGAAGACGAAGAGAATGCGATGAAGATGAAGAATGATTTCAGAAAGTTTGGATGTTTGATTTTGTGAGAAGTGAAAAATGAATGACAATGGCCTATATATATATGCGAAGTGACAAACGATGTTATGAATCATAATGACTCTTCATTGAAAATATGCACCCTTTGTGGGAAAACGTAAATATTCAAATTGAAACGTCGCACCTTTGTGACACGTGTCTCTGCACCATGTCAGAAAAGGCACAATTTTTGGTGTGAGAAGATGAAACGTTTTCTGAAGTGACGTGTCCCTTTGTTCAGGCACTGGCGCTCCCGCTCACTTTGATTCAACACTCAGCGCCAGCAAATGATCATCCGGAAGTGGTTTTGCTTCCGGTTGCTCTTGCTTAAGATTTAACATTGGGGACCTGCAAGACTAAAGATTGGCACTCCGATGCCTAAGTTAGTATAGTTGCAGGTTTTAATCAACTAAGCACAAGTTTATTTTGAAGAATTAAACTTCATTTGGGTTTACCATTCCCAAATCACCTCTTATGAATGTGAATTGATCAATTCCCAGAGGCTTGGTGAAAATATCAGCAAGCTGATGCTGAGTAGGGACAAACTGCACTTTGACATCCTTCTTCTGAACATGATCTCTGATGAAGTGATGTCTGACATCAATGTGCTTTGTCCTTGTGTGCTGAACCGGATTCTTGGCGAGGCTGATAGTGCTTGTGTTGTCACAGAGGATGGGAGCCTCAGGGATCTCCAAGCCAAGATCTCTCAGTTGGTTCTTCAGCCACAGCACTTGGGCACAACAGCTTGCGGCAGCAATGATAAAGACACGCAGGTTTGCTTCTTGCTAGCCCAAGAGACCAGACAACCACCAAGGAAGACGCATTGTCCACTGGTGCTCTTTCTATCAGTTTTATAACCTGCATAGTCAGCATCAGAATAAGCCCACAAGAACTCTTGGTTACCTCTGGGATACCAAAGACCAAGCTCTTGTGTTCCCTCAAGGTATCTTAGAATACGTTTAACACAGGTTAGATGTGACTCCTTGGGGTTGGCTTGAAATCGAGCACACATGCCTACACTAAATTGAATATCAGGCCTGCTTGCCGTTAAATACAGCAGGGAACCTATCATTCCCCTGTACATGGGCAGACTGACAGATTTACCCTTTGCATCAGCATCGAGTGCGGCAGTGGTACTCATGGGAGTGTCATACTCCTTGCACTCATCCATCCCAAACTTCTTGAGGAGCTCTCTGCAATACTTAGTTTGGGAGATGAATATGTCATTCTTCTTTTGTTTAATTTGCAGGCCTAGGAAGAACGTTAGTTCTCCCATCATTGACATTTCAAACTCTCCCTGCATAGTCTTAGAAAATTCTTCACAAAGTTTTTCATTAGTTGCCCCAAAAATAATATCATCGACATAGATCTGGACAATTAGCATGTTTCTATCTTTGTGTAGAATAAACAGTGTATTATCTAGTTTGCCTCTTGAGAAACCCTTGCCCAGCAAAAAGCTGCTGAGTCTCTCATACCAAGCTCGAGGAGCTTGTTTCAGGCCATACAAAGCTTTCTTTAGCCTATACACATGTTTAGGATGTTTGTGATCCTCAAAGCCAGGAGGTTGTTCTACATAAACCTCTTCTTTGATGTAACCATTAAGAAATGCACTCTTCACATCCATTTGATATAATCTAAAGCCTTTCATGGATGCAAAGGCTAGAAGAATCCTTATTGCTTCGAGTCTAGCGACTGGAGCAAAAGTTTCTTCATAGTCTATGCCTTCTTCTTGGTTATACCCTTTGGCTACCAATCTGGCTTTGTTCCTTGTTATTTGACCTGTCTCATCCATTTTGTTTTTGAAGACCCATTTGGTCCCAACTATGGATTAATGAGACGGCCTGGGGACTAGTTCCCAAACTTGGCTTCTTTCGAACTGGTTTAGCACTTTCTGCATGGCAATAATCCAGTCGCAGTCCTCAAGAGCTTGTTCAACTGAAGTTGGTTCGATCTGAGATAAGAAAGCTTCAAACTCAACTTCATTTTGAACCTGCCTTCTGGTTCTGACACCAGAAGAAACATCACCAAGCACTTGATCAAGAGGATGATCCCTGTGATGTCTCCAAGCTGTTGGCAACTGTGTCTCATCAGGCACCGTCTGCACTCTAGGCTCATCACTGGGTTCATCTTCTTTTTTGGGATTGCTTGCTGGTGTTTCTTTTGGTGGTGAAGAAGATGATGGTGGTTTTGGAAAGTTTAGTATCCCATCATCTCCTGTGGATTGTCCCCATGTAGGAGTTTCATCAAATACAACATGCATAGATTCTTCTACAGTTCTAGTCCTCATGTTGTATACTCTATAAGCCTTACTCTTAAGGGAATACCCTATGAATACACCTTTATCAGCTTTTGGATCAAACTTACCCAGATTTACCTTTCCATTGTTATGCACATAGCATTTTGATCCAAAGATTCTGAGGTGGCTGATGTTGGGCTTTCTGCCTTTGTACAGCTCATAGGGAGTCTTGTCCAAGCCCTTGCGAACATAGGCTCTGTTAGAGATGTAGCAAGCAGTGCTCATAGCGTCCGCCCAGAACACTTGAGAAACCTCTTTCTCATTGAGCATGCTCCTGGCCATCTCAGTCAGAACCCTGTTCTTCCTCTCGACCACACCGTTTTGCTGAGGAGTTCTGAGAGCTGAGAAGTTGTGATCAATGTCATTCTGCTCACACAGCTCAGAGAAGCTATGGCTCTCAAATTCTCCTCCATGGTCTGTCCTTATGGCTGTGATTTTGAGGTCTCTCTCATTCTGCACTTTCTTAGCCAGGACAACAAAGACATCAAAAGCATCTTGCTTAGAGGCAAGAAACATTGTCCAAGTGAACCTAGAATAGTCATCCACCACAACTAGAGCATACAGGTTTCCACCCAAGCTCTTCACTCTTGCTGGCCCAACCAAATCCATATGGATTAGTTCCAAGGGTCTGCTGGTGGAGACTCTCTTCTTGGTTTTAAATGAGGACTTTGTTTGCTTCCCTCGTTGGCAGGATTCACAAATATAATCATGCTTAACCTTAAAAGATGGAATTCCTATAGCTAGCTCTTTCTTAATCAGCATGTCAAGTTGAGTAAAATTAACATGTGCTAGCCTTTTATGCCAAAGCCAACTATTCTCATCACTAGATATTAAGCATTTTTCCTCCAGTTGTTGACATAGATCTAGAGTGTATAGGTTTCCATTTCTATTTGCCTTAAGTTTGCATTTTAGGTTGGCCTTATCTAGATTCAGATCCTGCTTATCTACTATCATGCACTCATGTGAATCAAAGATTACCCAATTTCCTTTGTCAGTGCTCTGGCTCACGCTCAGCAGGTTGTGACAGAGACCATCCACCAGATAGACGTCTTTCACTGGCCCAACTTCTCCAACTCCGATGATCTTTCCACTTTGATTTCCTCCAAAGGTAACCGTGGCTCTGTCTTTGATCACTAAGGATTTGAATTTGTCTCTGTCTCCAGTCATATGTTTCGAGCATCCGCTGTCAATATACCATTTCCTATTCTTGGATGCTTTGAGACACACCTGAAAGAATCAAACAAGCTTAGGTACCCAACCTTTCTTGGGTCCTCTGTCATTAGTTCCCAGAGCCCTTGGTCCAGTGTTAGTTTTGACCTTGGGCTTATGATTAATCTGTACCTCTGGCCAAGTGTTGGCTCTAGGCTCTTGGGCTTTCCTTGTAGATTGTTTCCAGGCTCTGGATCCCTGTCCTCCCTTAGTTTCTTTTCTTGGGGGAGGATCCTTTGTCGCCTTGGTTCTTTTTGGAATCCATTTATAAGAGCTGTTTGCTCAATGCTTCTTAGCATTACAGGTGGACGTGGAGTGTCCCTTCCTGTTACAATAATTACAGAAGCTAAAAGGTGTGGAGCTATGATCAGTGGCTTTATGAAAGAATTTTAAGTAGGGCTTCACTTTTGGTTCCACCCACTTTTTCCCTCTAGGTTTGTATCCTAAGCCAGTCTTGTCCCTATATGCCCTCTGATTCATTAAGATGATATTTAACATCTCAGCTCCACTAGTGAACTTCTGCAGAGCATTTTGCAGTTTATCTCTTTCAGCTGAGATTTTGCTGCAATTAGGGCAGCTCTCAAATGTTGAGACATTGGGTTCTGCTTGGGGAGAACCCTTGCCATCCGCTACCGGAAGCTTTCTGGCTTCCGCTAGCTCTTCACTTAGTGAGTCCACCTTGGACTCAAGTGATTCCTTTTTAATTTTTAATACTTTATAGGCTTTACATAAGCGGGAGAATTCCTCATAGACCTCATTATATGCCTCTTGTAGTTCAGAAAATGTTACCTCACTGTCCTCCTGGATGAGATAAAATTCTGAGGATGCTTCCTCATCATCTTCTCTGGCAACGAGACAGAGGTTGACAACCTCTTCTTCGTCACTTGCTTCCTCATCAGAACTTTTTACCCAGATAGAGGACACAAAGACCTTCCTTTTGTCCTTCCCTTTTGATCGCTGCAAGCTTGGGCATTCAGCTTTGAAGTGGCCAGGTTTCTTGCACTCAAAGCACAGTGGGCCCTTTCCTTCTTATATCCTTTCTTCTGGCTGGATTCTCCTTTCTGAAAGCCTCCTTTCTTCTTGAAGAACTTTCTGAACTTTCTCACCATCATAGCCATCTCCTCATCATCGATGTCCTCCTCATCATCCTCATCATCATCATCATTATCATCAATCTTCTCCTTGCTGGGAGCAACAAGGGCAAGATTCTTGGTTTTAGATGAAGCTTGAGGAGCTCTCTGAGCCAGCAGGGTTGGTTCATATTCAGCCAGAGAACCAAACAGAGCAGTGATGGAGCTGGTTGACTCTCCTTGGACTTCCTGCAAGATGGTAACTTTGGTGATCCAATCACCTTTCAAGACTTTTAAGATCTTGCTGACTTGTTCTTCTTCAGGAATGTCTTTACCCAGGGAGGCCAGGTTATTGATAAGATGAGTGAACCTGAGCTTCAGCTCTCTGATTGGCTCAGTTGGACTAATCATGACAAATTTGTGGAACTCTTCTACCAACATCTCGACCCGTCTTGCCTTCACTCCCTTGGTTCCAGAGTGAGCAGCCTCAAGAGCCTCCCACATATCCTTAGCTGTTTTGTGGTGGCTGATCCTATGGAACTCCTTAGAACTAAGGGCGCATTGAATGTAGTGCATGGCCCTGAAGTTTAGCTGTACTAGAGCATAGTCCTCATTGGTGTATCTGGATCGCTGCTTTGCAAAGCCTTCATCATCTAGAGGAGTATGATTCCCATGTTCAATCACATCCCAGAGTCGGATGTCGCTGTACTTGATGTAGGTCTCCATTCGGAATTTCCAGAATGGATAGTTATAGCCATCAAAGCCAGGAGGCTTATTGGGTTGAATAGAAACATCTGGCAAGGAATAATCTGTATCCATTACTGGATCTTTACTTTCTAGATTCGTTGGAATCAAGTCAGAAAGACCCGCTCTGATACCAAATGAAAGTAATGGATGCACAAGAGGGGGGGTGAATTGTGCTACCAAATAAAAATCGAACAATAACAACATAAGGGTTTATACTGGTTCGGTCTTCCTGACCTACGTTCAGTTCTCAACCACCCAGGTTGAGTTCCACTATCCCCAGGTTTTACAAACGGGTTCACCTGGAACCTTTACAACCGCAAGTTTTGGACGGGATCACTTGCAACCTTACATCCACAAGTTTTATTCAAGGCTCACTTGCAACCTTGCTAACTAACTCCCCCTTACAACCAGCAAGGGTTCAACCTTTACAAATAAAGGATTTTCTAAACTTAGTTCTCTTTAAGAACGGATAATGTTACACACTTAAGTACAATGAATGCTCTTAATAAAAGAAGAGACTTAACTACAAAGAGTACAAGGTAAGTAGATGAAAAGAACTCTCAATGTGTTAAATGCTCTCTTGAATTTCTGGGCAGCTTTGAATGTTTGAAGGATATTCTCAGTTTCTCACTCTAGCTTTCTTCAAGATATCAAAGATATTAGTTGTCTTCATAAATGAAGGTGAGCTTGTTTATATAGTCTTCAAGTATTCTCACTCTTGGTAGGTGGGTTAGCCGTTTGAATATGGCCGTTTATCCCAAGTTACCATTTGCCCATTTAATGCTCCATTAATGTTTAGCAGGGTTGACTTTGCTTTATCTCTGAAAAGTAGTTCTCACAACTCTGCTCTGTCAAAGGCATTCTGACACTGCACTGCTCTGAACGTTCTGACATTCTGATTGCTTGCGGAAGCGAGTTCTCATCCGGAAGCAACATCACTCAGTGTGCTGCACTTGAACGTTAGTCTAGCAATTTAAACACCTAGTCACATGCAGTGGGAGTTCATCTAGTCTAAGGGAGCTCTCTTACATCCGGAAGCAATTCCACATCCGGAAGCGCTTCCACTGGACGTTGGGTTATGTTCATATTTTACTCACTGACGCTCAGTGTTATCCAAACCAACAGCCAGCGCTAGTCACTAAGCAATCGGAAGCAAATCCACTGGACGTTGGGTTATGTTCATATTTTACTCACTGACGCTCAGTGTTATCCAATCCAACAGCCAGCGCTAGTCACTAAGCAATCGGAAGCAAATCCACATCCGGTTGCATCTTAACTTAGTCTCAAGGGTTTTGTACATCTAATGCTCCTAGACTGAGTTATTACTTAGTGAAGTACTTGCTGCCGCTGGGGGATGAGACGTTCATCCGCGAGCGCTAGTCCTAGTCCATCCGGAAGTAAATCCACATCCGGTTGTACTCTTACTTGGGGTCCTATATTAACCTAATATTCTCTAAGTGTTTGGCTCGTTCTTTCATATTTTAGTCTTCATCAAAACTTAAGATTCTAACAAAATTAACCATAACTAAATAGTGGGAAATAAAATATCTAAGTCACAAACAAATTCATAGTACTCTAGGTTGTAAAAGGAAATTAACCACACATGATGTCTATCAAAAGCATCACAAAAATTAATTCAACATCTATATTCAAACGCATTTGCAATTGTAGTGAAGATCAAATCTCCTCCTTTACTTGTTCGTATGCAACAAAGTTGATGGTGATACCCAAGAAAAGACAAAATGGTGCTCCCTCCTTCCTTGCTTGCCCAGTTCGCCTTCGCGTGCTTATGTGTCCTGGAAAATTGCCTTGTGCTTGCGTCTTGCTCTCCGTGTTGTTCAGTTCGCCCAAAATTCTTTCTTCTCGTGAATGAGTAGGCTTTAGGAAATCGGAAGAATTGTAACCAGTCTCCTCTCCACAAACTCATCTCTTCCCTTTTTATAATGGTTGATCTCCTTAATCAATTAGGTCTTCAAGCCCAAGACTCATTCTTTCCTTTTTCTTTTGTTTCCAAATTTGAAATATCTAAAGAAAGGAAATAGGAAATAATCACCATGATTCAATCATATAATCTCATTAATAAGAAATTTCCCTTTAGAATATTTTTTTTATTATTTCAAGTTTACTATTTCAATTCTCAAATAATATTTCAAATTAATATATTTTCAATTCACATCAAAATCTCTTAATTATTTAATTCATGACTCCCTAAATACAATAAAATATTTCCTAAAAACCACTAAATATAGGGAGTCATCACACCCCCACACTTGCATTAAATCTTGTCCTCAAGATTTCAAATTATAACACATTAGCACAAAAATGAAATCAAGATTTTATCATCACAAAGTTGAAATCAATTCAAATTCTCAACAAATGAATCCTCTTAAAAATCTCTCTCACCATCCCCAAATGCAAGTAATAAGGCAATTATTTTGATAGAGATAAATCACAAAAGCATGTCCCTCACCGGTTAAGTGTTTACACTTTACTCTCAAAGTATATAGGGGTTGTGTTTCACTCAATTCCATCTATGTAATCCAGCTACCATAGACTTGTTTACCATCTCGATATCCACTCTTATATCTCAATGCACACACAAATCAAAAGGACTTTTAAGGGTTGTAATGAAAAAGGTAGGATAATGAAATGAAAATTAGATGGAGGTATATTTGAAAAGTGCTAAACCATTTCAATTATAGTAAGGAATGAAGGAATCACATAACTTAACAAGCACATAGGGGTTGACTCTTTTAAACTCCACAATTCTTCAATTCTTTTGATTTTCATCTTCTTCTTTTTCTTTTTCTTTCACACTTTGTGTGTCTTTTCCTTTTCTTTTTTCACCTTCTTTTTTTTCACTTCTATTTCTTTTCTCCTTTCTTCAACACTTATATTTCCACTTTTCCTTTTCTAATTCCTTCACCCTTTTTCATATGAATATAGCATAACACTTTCCAAAGCATAAATGGAAGAAATAGATAAGAGATGAAAAATTGCATCAAAAGAATTCAAAGGTTAAAATATACAATCTTTCTTTTTAAAAGAGAAGCAGACTCAAAGGGGTTAAGCAATGAAAATAATGTAAAAAGGATGGCTATTTGGCTAAACTGGCTATAAAACGAAGGTCTTAATCATTTTTGTGCATGCAAGAGATTTGAGCGTCCAAAGAGATTTAAGACAAGTTCTAGAGGGGAAATTACAATAGATGTACTCACTCATGAAAGAATAAAATTAAGGCTCAAATTCCTCACTGGGCTTTTTGACATACTAGAGTAATTTATCTAAATCAAATAGTTTTCCTTTTCACTTATGAGATCAAAGTCTAATCAAATCCAATTGTTTCAAGTTCAAATCAATCCCAAAATTGGCAAAAATATTATTTTTTATCAAAAAAAATTTGACAAAATGAAAGCTTGAGGACAATCTTTAGAGAACAATGATACCCTTATACCCCTACACTTAGATGTCACATTGTCCCCAATGTGAACAAGTAACACAAGTAGTGAAAAATACAAAAATATCTTTGGCAAGTGTAAAGATGACAAATATATCAAGTTCCATATCACTCATACGATTCCATTCAGAGCCACCACAGTCAAATCTAACCATCACACACAAGCACATATCAACAAGCACCATCACTCATTACCAAAATAATTCTCAGTCAAATTAAATCAAGAAAAAGTTAGAAGAATACTCCTCTTCCTCTTCTCAATTTCCACTCTTAGCTCCTAATCCATCAAGATCAAGTTGAAGCATCCTTTGGGGTCAAAAGAAGAAAAAAAATCCTACAAACTCATAAACAAAGCATCAAATACCAAAACCTTGGGTTGCCTCCCAAGAAGCACTAAGTTTAAAGTCTTCAGCCAGACTTTCCAAACAAATCTTAGTCATAAGTATCAAACACAATAATCACCCCATCTTCATTCCTTTTCAAACAGTATAAGTAATCAATCAAACTAATTACTTGTGTCTTTTCAATCATAGACAATTTCAAAGAACAAGCAATCACTGATTTCAAAGGAATTATAATATGCTCATACAAACAATTAGATGTATGTCTTTTCTAAATATAATGAGCATCCAATAAAATCAATTTGACTCTCATCAGTAAGAGTCACAACAGTAATAGGAGAATCATCCAAAGCAGTTATAGGAACACTCACATCAACATATATATCAGAATCACAAGCATTTGAATTTACATCTTGAACATCAATTAAACACCCATCAGTTTCTCCTAAATCAGTTTCATGCTCTAAGACAACCTCTAAATCCTCTTTAACTTCATGGTCATCCCTATCCTCAATTGATTCACACATATTGAAAATATCGTTAATTGATTTTAAACTATCCTCAATTGATTCTAACTTTTTCAGACTAACCTCAATTGATTCTAACCTTTTGAAACATCTCTCTTGCCATTTCAAACTATCCTCTAGCATTATCAAACATATATCGACTAATCTTTCTAATCTGTCAAGTTTTTCTTCTCTACGAGAGATTTCACCATCCTCATAATTGTTTCCTTGAACATGTGAATAACATATGAAGGGTGAGTTTATTGCATGTGAATAAGGATCTAAATGTGGGTTCCAACACTCATCTTGCTCAAAATTCCAACTAGGCTTCTCCCTTAGAGCTTGACACACACACACGAGAACAAGGGCAGCAATGCCGATAGTTTTGGGAGAAAGAGAGAAGATCCAGTAGCATTATAACTCATCTTCAATAGGGAGCATTGTGCAAGAATGTGAGCAAAGGGAGAGAGAGAGAGATAGAGATAGAGAGAGGGGGATAGAGAGAGAGCGGGGGGAGAGAGAGAACGAGAGGGACAGAGAGAGAGAGAAAGAGAGTTTGATTTGAGGATTGGAGAAGAGATGATTTGAGACTTAAAAATTCCTTGGTGTTTTCTTCTTTTTATCTCTCATTTCTTCTTATATTTCTTGATGCTACCAAAATTTTGATAAAAATTCCGCAAGTGTACGGATCGTATTTTAGTAAAGTGGTAAATTAAGGTCGATCCCACAGAGACTCAGACAATTAATAACTAGGCATTAGATCTCCTATTTTCATTCAAGTTGAGTAAATACAAGAAAATTGATTTTAATTACCTAACAAATTGATTTTAATTACCTAACATCTAAGAAAATAAAATAAAACAAATATTCACATAGATGAAATTCACGAGTCAAAAGAACAACCTACAGCCACTATTCCCTTATCTGCTTCTTAGATTTTATTCCCACTAAATTAATTATGAATTAATCCAACTAGCTTATCTAGAGTACTAGTGTCTATAAATGTCTTCTGGTCCACTTACATCCTTGCCTAGATTAATTATGTAATGTCTTACTATAATTTACTAGGCCAATTTATAACGGTTCCGCTCTAATGTGACTATGTAGCGCTTCTAGGTATATTCCTATCCTAGTCGCAAATCAGATTAAAATCCAATCCTACACTATTTAATCTCATGGTCTATTTAAAATTCCCTCTTCCGAGTCCAATTCTAAATTCCCTAAACATGTCTAATGGTGATCAAGCACTAAACAAGTTAATCAATAATAGCAAGATTAAATAAACTAAATCAAATTAACCATAACTAAATAGTGGGAAATAAAATATCTAATTACAAACGATTTCATAGTACTCTGGTTGTAAAAGGAGATTAACCACACATAATGTCTATCAAAAGCATCACAAAAATTAATTCAAAATCTATATTCAAACCCATTTGCAATTGTAGTGAAGATCAAATCTCCTCCTTTACTTGTTCGTATGCAACAAAGTTGATGGTGATACCCAAGAAAAGACAAAATGGTGCTCCCTCCTTCCTTGCTTGCCCAGTTCGCCTTTGCGTGCTTATGTGTCCTGAAAAATTGCCTTGTGCTTGCGTCTTGCTCTCTGTGTTGTTCAGTTCGCCCAAAATTCTTTCTTCTTGTGAATGAGTAGGCTTTAGGAAATCGGAAGAATTGTAACCAGCCTCCTCTCCACAAGCTCATTTCTTCCCTTTTTATAATGGTTGATCTCCTTAATCAATTAGGTCTCCAGCCCAAGGCTCATTCTTTCCTTTTTCTTTTGTTTCCAAATCTGAAATATCCTATTATAAAAGAAAGAAAGAAAATAGGAAATAATCATCATGACTCAATCATATAATCTCATTAATAAGAAACTTCCCTTTAGAACATTTTCTTTTATTATTTCAAGTTTCCTATTTCAATTCTCAAATAATATTTCAAATTAATATATTTCCAATTCACATCAAAATCTCTTAATTATTTAATTCACGACTCCCCAAATACAATAAAATATTTCCTAAAACCACTAAATATAGGGAGTCATCATTTCTCTTGTTAATTTCTGGATCAAGGGAAGTGTTTGGATGATTTGTAGTGTAACATAGTGTTATAGTGATACCAAGTTGTAACATAGTGTTACTAATTCCCTAATTAACCTGTGACATCTCTTTTAGTTTAATAATATCTTTACTAACTATGATAGAAAAAGGAATTGCAATAATATCAATATCTCTATCATAGTTAGAAAAAGAATATCCTAATGATTGAAATATTATCCATGATAGAAAAGAATAAACTAATACAGCACAACTGCTATCATGGACAATTTTTTGCTAACCATGTTAGAAAGAATTTGCCTAACATGGTTAATAAACAAAACCAATAAATATCAAACCATATATAAATATATATACATGCGGAAACGAATGCAGGCCTATACAAATTGGCAATATACAATTCAAATAGCCTATATAGCTTCTACTACCTAATTCCCTTTCCTGCTGCTTGCATCAGTACATGAATACCTGCAAAAATGTCAGTAATCGTGGGATGAGACAATTTGTCCCAGTAATCACCGCTTAACTCACTATAACAGTGAGATGTGCGGTAGCGAGGGCGTCTAAAGGGTACCTCATTTTAAAACCAGTAATATATATATATATATATATATATATATATATATATATATATATCCGTGTCAATTCTTCTTCCATTCATCTCTCAAATCCGCATTACTACCCAATCCCTTTTTCTTATTTATTTTATTGTAAGGTGAACATTTTCAATCAATCGAAGTCAAAACCAATAGTCCAATTTCAACTTAATCAATCAAAAGCCAAAGGACAAGCATACATCCCACAATCAAAGCATACAGCCCAAAACATTCACCTTTTAGCTTTACATTAACAAACAAGCTTATTATCAATTAATCAAGGAAAGAAACAACATCAATCTACTCAGAGAAGTCAAAACTTGGCTAAAATCTCCAACAACAATTCACCATTATAAGGAAGGCAATTCACCCTCACAAATAACATTTAATCACATATATATGCAAGCATCCCTTTCCAGTGGACAATCAAAATGTACACGACTTATTTACTTCTTTCCTCTATTCTAATTAGCCACATGCATTTACAATCCACCAATAAAACCATACATTATAATCACCATTTCATATTTACATGCTAGTCATTACCAACTACATTTATCATACCTTAACACTTTTGCTAATCAAATTGTCATCTAAGGGTCTTCAAAACAATATATTATATATGTTTGTTTATTTAAGTAGTTAGATTCATAAGGTTGTAATTTACGGTTAGTAATCAAGCTTTACAATAATCACATGCATATAGAGCCTAGCTAACCAAGGTAAGCCTACATACATATATTTACTATTTTAGCTTGCAAGCAGCCACATTCAACCCTTTTTATGATTTTTAAAACTCAAATTGGAAATACCCATACAAAACAATTACAATCACTTTTACCTAAAAGAACAGTAGAACCTAACAATAGGAAGAAATTCATATTTCACTCATGATGCATACCGGCACCAAATTTAGAGCAATGAAGATAGGAATTTACACCATTCACATATTCATAGCATATCTGAACCGAATTTAACAATATACCCTTATCCTATATGCATGCATAAACCAAATCATCATTCACATTCAAATAACATGTTTTAGTTAGGCTTTAAAGTAATTTTTTCTTTTCTTTAAATCTCCTGTTCAGTTTGTGCAGCAGAGGAGACATATAATTCCTCAACAAACCAGTTCAACCATTAACCTATAAGAAGTAGAGAACTTTGAACCCATTACAGAAACATTTAGGCTTCTAAGTCACATCATCTAATCATCCATAAATTGAAAGATTTGAACCTTTAAAAACCTCATGACCAACAAATTTCTAAAGCACACAACGTTAGGTTTTTCACAAAATCAACAATTCCTAAATCAATCATTCAAACCATCACTTAGAATATCGAAATTGGGCATTTCAACACTTCAAAACAATGAGTACAAAATCAGTTCCCCTCATAGCCTTACCAACATTATTTCATCCTTCACAAACCAGGTTTAATACCAACAAATACCTCTTCCATATTTACAACTGAACAAAGCATGGCATTCAGAGAAAATAAAACACATACTCATAATCCCTTCTTAAACTATTTGACCAGAATTCATGGAGATACTAAACTAATAATCAATACCTTCATGCATTAATCAAACACCCACAGAATACACACAAATCAAGCTTACTTAGTCATTTTCCATCTCTAATGCACAAACACAATATCAAATCAGCTTCCATTCAGCCAAGAACAACCAAAATTCGCTGCAATGTTAATCCATTAAGAACTCCACACTCAAGTCAAGAGTGCAAAGTCATTTTACAACACATATATACTCCTACAACACACCATTTAAAGATTTCAACTAAGAATTTCCAACAATTTCATACGCTCAACATGTCCAAATCTGCGGTTTCTATTTAATCTCCTAAAACATCAAGAACTACTCAGATTAGAAATCAAAACCAAATCAAACCCTAACTCTCCAAACAATTTTAATCATAGAATCAAAAGCTAGAAGAGTGCATAGTATACCCACCAGAACTCAAATCCGGCTTTGAATACTAGCTCAACCACAACAGACCAAGCAGACATAACCAAATACAAGAATGATTCACCTTAAGTCATGGAACCCACAAGTTAAGGTTTTGCACAAACTTCACCAAACTTTAATCAACATTCAATTTAACACCTAGGACACTAAAAGATGAAGCTTTGGCTTGGTTTTAATTCATTTTCATAGCAAAAACTTAAAACCCAAATCGGACTCTCTAATAGCTCATCAAAAACGAATGGTAAAGGGGTAGGGATCTGAAAAGAAAAGTCACCTAAGCTTGATTCCGGTGTTGTATGGAGAGTGGGAGGCCACCGCCGCCGTGCAGCTCGCTGGAAAATCGGCCTCCAAGGTATAGGCCGAAAGGAATCAAAAGGAAAAATGAAAATATGAGAAAATAAACTTCAAAATGAAAACATAGCCCGATATATGTTAGAAAGGTTGAAGCTTTACCTCTATTCTCGCCGTCGACCGCCGTGGCTTGTCGGAGAACGAAGAGCACGACGGAAAAGAGAGATTGAGAGAGAGATGAGCTCGGGTGAGGGAAGCAAAACGCGAATAGAGAGTTTGGGTAAGGAGGTCGCGCCGACGACGACTCCCACCGCCGTCCCCGACGTTCCCAGCGGCGGATGAAGGAGTGAAGAAGAAGAGAAATCGCAGGGGAAACAGAGAAGGTAGAGGAAGGAAGAAAGGTGTGATGATGATGCTGATGGTGAGGTGGCCGGCACCGCCGCGCCTTAGGCCACCAGAGTTCGCGGAAGAAGAAGAAGGAAGTGACGGAGGGAGTTGAGCCGACGGAGGGAGTTCGAGAGAGAGAGAGAAAATGGGAAGGAAGGAGATGATGATGATGTATTTAAATTCCAAAAATTAAGATTTAATAACAATAAATCTCCATAAATTTCTCTCTAAAACTCAAATTTCCTAAATAACACCTCAATAATTTCTAATTAACTTTAATCAAAATTTGGGATGTTACATGTAGTCTTAGTATGAGTAGCTAGCTTATTTTTCTAAGTATATTATTTTTCTAAATATAAGAGACTTCCACAACAACACAATAGGAATCAATTAGGCATTAAGTAAAGGGAAAATTGAGTATCATGAAATATAAGTGGATAAATAGGCTTAGACCTTTCTCTCTTGTTTAAATTAAATTAAAAAAATACATTCTTTAATTTTTATTGCAATTTTTTTAATCAACTTTGAACCTATTTTTTACGCAAAGCTAATTTTGATTAGATTTATTCAAGGGCAAAGGGGCAAAAATAGCCACCGTAATTTTCAAAATGGACAACTTTAGCACCCGTAATTTCGATGGTACAAAACCGGACATTATAAACCAAAATGAGACAAATCTAGCACTCTTAAACATATGTATTAAGTTTGACCGTTAGTTGACTGAGAATGATGATATGGCATAATGACGTGGCACAATGAGGCATTATGTGTCACCCCCATGCTGATATGTATATGATATGGCAAAAATGAAAAAATTAAGGGAAAATTAAATACAGATCCCTTGTAAGGGACTTAATATTAGAAAAGTCCCCCTAATCTGGGAAATTAAAGTAGAGTCCCTAGGGACTACAATTTAATTATTTCTGAAACGTGGGCCCCACCATTTATATTAAAATATTCTTACCCACCCCACCCCCTTCTCTCTTCTCTCCCCTCCCCTCCCCATCTTCTTCTTCATCTTCGCAGGTAGCAGCCCCCACCCCCCGCCACCGGAAAAAACTCACCGCTCTCCAGCCCCATCGTCCTTTTGTTCATTCCCTCCACCATCTCTCCTCTGCACATGACAAACCCTCCTCCTTCTCCTTATCCTTTTCCTCATGGACCATCTCAAACCAAACCCAGCAAACTCTTCTCCTCTCACTCCCTTAGGCTTCCTTGAAAGAGCAGCCACAGTGTATGGTGAGTGCACCTCCATCATATACAACAACACCTCCTTCACTTGGTCCCACACCCACCGTCGCTGCCTCCAACTATCCTCCTCTCTCTCCTCCCTCGGTGTCCTACGTGGCCATGTTGTCTCCGTCGTCGCACCCAACATCCCCGCCATGTACGAGCTCCACTTTGTTGTCCCCTTCGCCGGCGCCGTCCTCAACAACATCAACCTCCGTCGAGACGCCCGCACCATCTCCATCATCCTCCGACATGCCGAGTCCACTCTCGTCTTCGTCGACTGCACCATCTCAATTCATTTGTCATGTACAGAGGAGAGATGGTGGAGGGAATGAACAAAAGGACGGTGGGGCTGGAGGGCGGTGAGTTTTTACCGGTGGCGGGGGGTGGGGGCTGCTACCTACGAAGATGAAGAAGAAGATGGGGAGGGGATGAGAGAGAAGAGACTAGAGAGAAGGGGGTGGGGTGGGTAAGAATATTTTAATATAAATGGTGGGGCCCACGTTTCAGAAATAATTAAATTGTAGTCCCTAGGGACTCTACTTTAATTTCCCAAATTAGGGGGACTTTTCTAATATTAAGTCCCTCATTGTGCCACGTCATTATGTCTTCATCATTTCCAGTCAACTAACGGTCAAACTTAACACCTATGTTTAAGAGTGCTAGATTTGTCCCATTTTGGTTTATAATGTCCGGTTTTTCACCATCGAAATTACGGGTGCCAAAGTTGTCCATTTTGAAAATTACGGTGGCTATTTTTGCCCATTCGCCCTTTATTCAATGAACTTGCTTAAAACCTAATTTTTGTTGGATCGACATTCTTACTTTTCAGTATATTATTTAAACTTGACCCATACTCTTGCAGTTGCAATTTTGCGAATAATCAGTTAGGTGTTTTAATTATCATATACTCTCAACTAATAATTTAATTAATTATATTAGTGAAATTACGTAAATATTAAATAATCAATTCTTCAAAAGCAACAGTAAATAGGTTTTTATTTGCACTAGAGCCTTCCAGCAAGAGGATAAATGCAAGTTAAGAATTGAGATAATGATTTCTTGAGAAGGTTGGAAGCTTCATTCATGTTACAATTGTTTGTGACATCATCAGCATGGAAGAAATAAACCATAGAATTGCTAATTTGAGGACGTATCTGGTCAAGTAAGTAGAGTTGATGATGACGAAAGTGTTGTGGTGTAGGAGATGAAGGGTTTTCACCATTTCAATAGAGATGACTTCAACTCTTCGAGTAATTTTCTTGGGAATTTAAGTTTTTGCTTGTTTGTTTCCCTTTATCTTGTCTAATTTCTGTTTCTTTGCCAGTGTGGCCAGTTCCCTATTTTTGTACGGATCCAGATTTTCTCATAAGCGCTATTTCTCAGAATCCCTTTTAGTCTCCCAATGATGGTTGTCCATAAAATCCAAGCGCTTAGAATAATACACATCATCTATCCTAATATGAAATCTTGACCGTAGATTTAATTCTCCCATTTTCTTTCAAATCCCTAGATCTCCTAGAATGAGAACAATGGCTGTTACGTTGATGCCATTGAAGGAGAAGTTCTTGGGTTTCAGATATGAAGTTATTTATGAAAAAAATATTCTTTTAAGCTATATCTATATATAATATAACATAAATAAAGTTTAATAAATTATTTTTCCGCTCATCAAATAGAAAATTACCACAATTAATTTCCACAATATATTTTAATTTAAGGTTGATAAAATATCAAAAACTTTGTCAGAATTAATTTATAATAAGATAATATAAATACAATTAATCCTTAAAATATAACAAAATTAAATTAGGATAGATGATGTGTATCATTTTAAACACTTGGATTGTTTGGACGACCACAATTGATAGGTTGAGGGATTTTTTTTTTTTGATAAAGAGAGGCTGAGGGATTCTAATAGATTGCGCTTCTGAGAAAATCCAAATCTGTTTTTGTACATATATAAATCAGAAAGCTAAGTGTCTGAATATAAATATATAAATAAAATTTTTATACATTATCTTGGACAACTGGACATGCGTAGTGGATATTAAACATGTCGGGGTTGTTAGTAAAGTTAAATATTTGTAATCACACGTGAACGCTGTTGCTTGCCAGCTAAACGCATAGCTAAAATGTGTCTATTAATTCATTTTGATCTTGGCAAATATATTATTTTATACTGGTACAAATATCTTTACTATGCATCTTATTCCATCAAACTTATACAAACTATTTATAATTGTTCATACGGAGAATTGAGTGAACATAAATCACAAGAAGCAAAACATAACAAAGAGAGAGAGAGTGAAGTAAAAGAGCACAGAGAGGATGGGTGTAGAAGTTGAAGTTATCTCAAAAGAAATGGTGAAACCATCATCTCCAACACCTCAACATCTTCGCAGTTACCAACTCTCATTCCTCGACCAACTTAACATGCGAACCCACATTCCCATGGTCTACTTCTACCAAGCTGATGATGTGGCAACCAAATTCAACGCCAAAGAAGCTTCCAATCATCTCAAGAACTCATTATCTCAAGCTCTAACTCACTTCTACCCTCTCGCCGGGAGAATCAAACACGACGAATTAATCGTAGACTGCGCTGATGTCGGTGTCCTTTACACAGAAACCTGTGTCCGGTGCAACCTCAGCCATGTCATTGGTGACAACTTGTCCCTAGTCGACCTCAATAAACTCCTTCCCTATGATATGCATGAAGAAGTGGACACCATCCTCGGTGTCCAATTCAATGTATTCGGATGCGGTGGCATAGCCGTCGGAATATGCCTCACCCATAAGGTCGGTGACGCCCTGTCATATTTCCAGTTCATCAAGGGATGGGCTGCCGTGGCACGTGGTGGTGGTGGTGAGTTGGAGCCAATAAGAACACATTTCAAGTCTTCTTCACTCTTCCCGCCAAAAAATTACTTGAAAGGATACGATCCTGATTCAATCACTGCGAAGGAAAAAATAGTTTCAAAGATGTTTGTATTTGAAGAATCCGTGGTAGAATCTCTAAGAACAAGGTTTTCAAAAAAGAACCAAAAGCCTCCTTCAAGATTTGTAGCGCTATCAACTTTCATATTGAATAGGTTGATTGCAACTACTGAAGAAGAAGAAGAAGTAGGGAACAAGAAACGCTTCATAACAATTACAACGAATATACGTCCAAGAATGGATCCTTCGTTGCCAGAATTTGCGTTTGGGAACTATTATATTGAAACTGTACCAGTGTTAAATCATAAAGGAGAGTTTATTGATCTTGGAAAACAGTTAAGTGAAGTTGATAACGATTATATCAAAAAGGTTCGAGAACACGATGGTTTTAGCACTATGCCAAATCTAGAAGAGATTGAGAGAGCTGTTGAAAAAGGTGAGGTGGTGAAATTTCATTTTTCTTCAATATGTAGGTATCCAGTGAATGAGATTGATTTTGGATGGGGTAATCCTACATGGGTTGGAATTCCTACTTGGAAATTGAAGAATCTTGTTATATTTAAAGATACCCTTTCACGTGGGGGCATTGAAGTTTATGTTCACCTGATAGAGGAGGATTTGGCAAAATTTGAACGTGATGAGGAACTTCTTTCTCATGTTTCAACTACAAAAAATCTAGAAATTAGAGATGGAAATTTGCGACAGAATTTCCGTCGCAAATCAAGATTGTGATGGAAAATCCACTGCAAAATGGCTAGCGATGAAATTTGCAATAGAACTTGCTTCATGGGTAAAACCTTGGCCGCTACTCAATTTAGTGACCGAGTAAGTTTCTGTCGCAAAATTTCGCAACAGAAAGTCCTTCACAAAAATCTGAGGATAGAATTTCCGTCGGTAAGTCTCTCAGAAACTTAATCCATCGCAAAATTCGTTGGTAATATGTAGCTAAGTGCGACGGAGTTGTATTCAGTCAGTAATTCAATACAATATTTTTTTCCAGTAATGCTACACAATCCTTTTCTTTAAAAAGATTTGATATTTGATCCTTTCCTGATCATATATGTGTGTTATTTAATAAATATCGATTTTATATGATTTAGCCTATATTCATTTGTGATTTTGATGATGATTTTGATTAATTTCTTAGACTTTTTATTTGGATTAATATTTCTATTTATTTAATATTTCAGGTCTAAATCTCGACCAGTAGTTTCATTGTAAAATAACGTAGAAAATTTAGTGTTCAAATGTAGAACTAACATTTTTTAGGCTCGGCTTGACAAGCTAGCGCATATATAAAAACATTTTATGAACTATAACTGATAAAATTATTTATACTTTCTTTAGTTAAAAATAATGGGATTAAAATTATCAAATCTTGTGTCATTTTATTTTCTCTTTTCTTTTTAAAAATTTAATTAGTTTCTTACCAAGCATGAAAACTAGTCTCCTGGTATGATAAATAATTCTTTGAGTAAGGAGTCTAAAATAATAATGAGTGGTTGCAAAACCCATACTTCAAGTATTAAACAGCAAAACTAATGCATTATAATAAACAAGCTAATGAACAAAAGAAATTTTTATTTAATGTTTCACAAAATAAACAAGAAACGATTAAAAAACGATGCTCTCAAATTTTTAAAGGATGCAAGTTGTCCATTTGACTATTAAGTCGCCGCCCCACCTCCGTTGTTTGCAAGAAGTTCTCCTTCGACCTCATCTGCTCCACCCGCCTCACCCTTGACCTCTAGGACACCGTCGGCGCCGCAGCCATCTCTGTCGTCTTCTCTGGTTTGTCTTGATGATCGGGTTGTTATTGCTGAAGTTTTGCTTTGTGGGGATGTTTGATCGGGTTGTTAATTAAATGGATGTGGTGGGGGATTATGGTTGTGGCGTAAGAGGAAAATGGAGGATGGTGGCTAAGGCTTTGGAGTTGCATAGGGAATTTTATAAGGGCATTTTGTACTTTTCATATTTAATCTTATTGCATGACATATTAGTGAACATATAATTTTGATCTCATGCCCAATAGTTGAGAATCAATTGTGTACATTAGAATAGTTATGTACTATTTTTGTTCTTTGCCCAATAGTTATGTATCATTTTTGGGTCTTCACCCAAATGACAGGCATGGTCACAAATTTGTAAAATGAAAAAAGACTGATTGTTCCTTATTTAGGATAAACACGCTAGTTATTCGCGCTATAAGATTGGTTACTTGCATTACTGAACTAGTTAATGCGGATTCATGAAAACAAGTTTCATTCTAAATAGTGAAAATATAATATTTGATAAATAATATTATGAACTTCCCATTTATGTTTTAAGTTTTACATCTCCATACCTTAGTGTATTCTAAAATAGGTCTACAACTTGATGATTTTTTCTTGAAATTTAAAAAAGACAATAATATGATGTTGCAAATACCCATACTTCAAGGATTCAACAACATCAATAATGAATTGTATATAAACAAGCTAAAGAAACAAAAGATATTATAATTATTGTCTTAAAATCCAAGTTGTTTGCATCGATCACCCCCAATCAAAAAAGATTATAATGCTCTCAAACTTTTAAAATTTGCAACTTGTCCACTTGACTGTTAAACGTCACATAAGATGATAACTTTGTTGTAAATATCAATGGAACATAATGTAAAAAAACAATATAATAATGTAAGTTGTAATTTTAAAATAATATATATATATATATATATATATATATATATATAGAGAGAGAGAGAGAGAGAGAGAGAGAGAGAGAGAGAGACGCATATTATCTTTTTCCATGTCAGGCCAAGGGACCAGGCAACCTTCCTTGGTTGTTGCCTTCCCATGCCTTTAAATATGATTGTCTCAGATATGCTTATTTTATATTATCTTTGGGTTAGGTTAGACCTTTTTTCTCTAGACAAGGGAGGAAACCAAGGGCATTTGTAATCACTCGGAAACTTTTTCAACGGAATTGACGACGTAAAATTTTTTAATTTGTCCACTAATTAGTGACGAATTTTAGATAAAATTCAGAAAATCCCAATAAAATGACACTTGATATCAAAAGGACAAAAAAGTCACAAATTTGTGAAATTAATAAAGAGAGATTATTCCTTATTTGGGATAAACACGCTTCCTATTTTTGCCCACAAATAGTTACTTGCATTACTTAAGTAGTTAATAGAGTTTTAAGAAAATAAATCTCCTTTTAAATAGGGAAAAAACTGAAGTAGCTAATAACGTCATGGGAGTAGTTATTCGCTCTTCATGAGTGACACCTATGTTACTGAAATAGTTAATACTATAATGTAAGAGAAACAATCCCTCTTCTAAGTAGCTACAAAACAGAAGTAGTCAAACACGCCATAAGAGTAGTTATTCGTGCTCCAAGAGTAGTTATTTTTATTACTGAAATAATTAATATGGTTTCAGAGAAACAACACTCTTTATAAGTAGTGAAAAAGGTAGTTAATTATCCCACAAGATTGGGTATGTGCAATTTCTGCGTAGTTAACTACGCTAAACTTATTCCAAAATAGGAATGGGGTCTCTTTTTTCCTTTTACTAATTTGACCTTTTTGGTCATTTTGATATTCAATTGGCATTTTATTGAGATTTTCCCATAAAAGTTCTGCCTACAAACTTTATAATAGAACTTTCAACGGAAATCTTTGGCTAATTAGAGATGAAAACTTTTCGACATTAATTAGAATCAAATATTTGAGAGAAATTGTATAATTTTCCATAGATAATTAGAAAAGTAATTTTGCCTTCAAAAAATTTATGAAAATGAATTTATTAATTGACTTGTAATTAAAATATTATTCTATTTTATTTAAAAATATTTCATAAATAAATTAATAAATAAGAAATATGTTATAATATTTATAAAAAATAATATATACATACACACACATAATCAGATACAAATTTATTACAAATTTAATTTAATTATTTGAATTTATTAAAATAACCTGTGATTTATTAATAATATAAATAAAAAATAAAAATTTTATAAATATATATAATAGAATTAATTGTATTATCTAAAAGGAATTAATTAACGAAAATAATACTCCCTCCGTTCCTAAATATAGGACCTAGATGACTTTTTTGAAAAATCCTAAAAGAAGCAAAAAATAAGTTAATTATAAATTGATTTACCTAATTTTTTCTCTTAAACTAGTTTATTTTACCTATAAGCTAATGGATAATCTAAAATGATATCAAATATTTCATCATTTAATAACCTATTTCACAACTTTAATCTTTCCAAAAAAAAGTTATCTAGGTCTTATATTTAGGAACGGAGGGAGTATTACTACAGTTTTGAGTCTGTGTTGTATTCTAAAAATGAGTTGAAATTCCAGTGTGTTGCGTTGCAGTGGGGGATGCTGTTGAAGCATTATTTTGAAGTTTCTAAATTTGAGAAGGGAAATAAGATAAATATACGAAATAGTGAAATGTGGAGGAAAAATCTTGTATAAAAATGGAATATATTTAACGTGTATGGTATGAGAATTTTAATATGCATTTTGAAGAAGACAAAACTCTAAGCCTCTAACAAAACATAGCAATTATTTTATTGAGAATCACATGAAATAGAATCAATTATTTTTCACATTATCTACAACAGACAAACATTATATTTTTCGATAACTTTTTTTATTGTGATTAAATGTTCAACTCTGATTCCTCATTGATTAGTCTTGGTTCAAATGACTTTTTATCTAAATTTTTATGTAATTTTATGCTAAAAGCAGCTCTTAAATCCTAACAGCGGTTGGCTTATGGTCAAAGCTCATTAGAACACAACTTTGAGCTGAGGAAGATGGTGATGGTGAAGATTGGCATAAATGTGAATGGATTAAAATTCCCACTACCAAATTTCTCGTTCTGGATTACAAGATTTGTTCTGATAAATAAAAAATCAAAAGATTTGAAGTCCTTCTTGGTGGAAGTCAACAAAAATATGGGGGTGCTCTGAAACTTATAATAAACGAAAAAATATGGGGGTGCTAAAAATTCCCTCTTGGCTCCTGATGTCTGGTAGCTTTCCCGTTCAAATAACATACCCTGAATATTAAAAAATAGACTTTAGGGAGAAATATATCCTTTAAAACACAAGATGAGCATATCATAAATCATCATAGATAAATTTAGCTTTATGGTTACCTTAGGGAGAATGATATCCTTTAAAACACAAGATGCATACCGTTTTGTTTGGTTTTGCAGCAATTCATATTTCTTTCTCTTTCTAAATCTTCAAATTAAAATCTAAGAGAGCTATACTTATTTTATAAATTCAAAACTAGTTTGTACATATATAATTGAATTTGTAGTTCAATTTATGACTTATTTAAATTTAATTGTCATGTACATGTTTTAGTCCATCTAATTGATTTGAGCATTACTCCAATCAACACCTTGGGGTTCAAACGCAAATATAACCAATAATTGTAGCAAGTGTACTATTTCAGATCGTTTCTCTATGGAGTTTTTAACTAGCTACCTAAATTAACTAAGTGGATGCAAAAAAAATAAAATAAAAGACGGGGTTCTTTGTGATTACCTAGGTTACTAAACTAAAATACTATCTTGTTGAAATTTTTGATTTTATGAGGAAACAAGTAAGAAAGAGTTGTAATTATATAAGATGAGATTGAGTTATTCAATGGAATTAGCAACCTTCTTAACTTCACTTATGATTTTGGGAGTTTATTTATGTAAGTCTTAAATGATTAACCTAGAACAATCACATCTAATCCAATTACCTGATTGATTAATTAATGTAATACATCGCTCACTCAATCAACCAACAAAGATATTTTTAGAAACAAACTTGGCAATGAAGATTCATGATGAGTAATTGCTGGAGGATGGGTAGTAGTTTCGTTTATTATGATCTATAATAATTGCATAAAGTATGTTTCAAAATCACACAAACCTCAGGGTCGAAAGACCACTCTAATTTTGTCAGAAATATTCAGTTTATCGGAGTTCTCCATGACTAGAGGGTTAGCTACCCCTAGTTCAGTAGATATAAGTGAAATGTTATATTTAGGAGGTTGAGCCTTGCTCACATGCCACACAATTAGGAAAATAAATTTCCATTGTTGTGTGAGAAACATAATTAAGGTTTATCAATTGTTTTTATAGATGAGTTTATGAATTGTTATGCATGATAATGAATGATAAACTGCTATTGGGATTCTTTTAATCTCATTGTTTTTCAAACAAAGTTTTTACAGATAAGCATAGAGAAGAAAGATTTTTGGGAAGAGACATAATTGAGGATAGGAAGGATGTTCAATATGCCTGAACAACCTAAGAGAGATAGATTTTCAGGTTTTATTATTTTCATTCTATACAAGCGAATAGCTTGTGATGAATGTAGGAAAATATTTTCACCTGAGATAGCCAAATTGCATTTAGACATAATTGTAATAGTTATGGTTATTTATGAAATTATGTAGTTACAATAAATTGTTTAGGTATAGATAAATGAAGATTTAAGTATTAGCCACTGTATTGGCTATTTAATTGATTTATAAATCGCTTGGGATTTGAAATATCGGTTAAAATTTTATTAACTGTATGAAGCCTAAGTTTACGCAAGAACATATTTATCACAGTTTCAAAAGAGAAAAGTTTTAATTTATTTGTAGTTTTCCTGAAGCCTAAGTTTTCTTGCGTAAACTTAGGCTTCATACAGTTAATAAATCTGTGTAGTTTTCTGTGTAGTTTATTAACTGTATGAAGGCTTCATATTACAACATACAGTTAATTTATTTGTAGTTTTCCTGAAGCCTAAGTATTAGTCTAAGTTTTAATTTATTCGGCATCCCTAAACCCAATTCAACCTCCTCTCTCATCTCGAACAGGAAAACAAAGGAAAATGGGTGTAGGAATGCAGAAGTTCTCTTGAAGCTAAATCCACCATTGCATGTTGGATTGGGGCCGAAAAAATGTCATCATGAATTGTATATGCCTCAAAAAAAGTTTCATATAGTTTTCAATCTAAAAAATTATTATCTAATAAATTTTCTTTTGTAAGCTTTAAAATTTCAAAACATACATTTAATTTTATAAATTTATTTATAATACTTTTTAAATTTTTAAATAACACCCCTAGAACCTACAACTAACTTCTTATTATCTTAATCTAGATTTTGGGGTGTTATAATAACCAAATAGAAATTAAAAAAATAAATTAGTTACTTCAAATAATAATATCATTATTTGTATTGTAGTAGTACGACTTCAAATATTATAAATATAATACTTTACAAACTTCACTACACAACTAGTTAAGACATAAGCAGTCAGGCAGGAGGGTGAGGGTTCAAATCTCCAAAAGCCCAAATTTAAGACAATTTGTGATGGTGAGCAGGAAAAGTGGAAGACACATAGCGGGGCAGACATGTAACGAGAATGAGCGACATATTGTGAGGCGACACATTGCAAATATTGAAAAGCCATCCGAGTTTAAAATCCCCGCTTGTTGAGGTTAATGAGGAAGAGAATATAATGACTAAACAGCCTTACCTATATTTTTATGTAGAGAGACTGATTTAATCCTACAACATTAGTCCTCATGGCAAACGAACTTATCGTTGAGCCAAATCAGCCCTTTCGACACATGGCAAATATATTTTAAAAAAGTTCCAAAAATTATTGATAGATATTATGTAGATAATTTAATTTAGCGAATGAATTTTCTAGTTGGTAGTTTTATGGAATTTATGTCAGTAAATTTTTTAGGGCGAAGGGGCAAAAATAGCCACCGTAATGTTCAAAATGGACAACTTTGGCACCCGTAATTTCGATGGTGCAAAACCATTTATTATAAACCAAAATGGGACAAATTTAGCACTCTCAAACTGAGGTGTTAAGTTTGACCGTTAGTTGACTGGGAATAGTGATTTGGCATGATGACATGGCAAAATAAGGAATTATATGTCACATTGCATATGATATGGCAAAAAAATAAACATAAACATGTCATATTGGGGCCCATGCGAATACATATGTTAACTAAAAATAAAAAAAACAACTTGATGCCCCAAAAACAAAACACACTATCATGCCCCAACAAAACACAAGCATAACACACTCAAAGTGCCAACATGTTCGAACCCTAGCAACCATCGGACCCAAACCCAAATCCTAGCCACCAACATTGAAACCCCAGCCACCATCGGACCGACGCGAACCCAGGCGAAGCCACGCGAGCCATCGGACCACTCGACCCAGGTGACCACTCGCCCCATCAAAGCACTCGCACCAGCGGACCACTCAAACACATTGGAGACTTTGTATGGGGTCTGGGTTGCTTCGTGGTACCTGGTATGGGGTATGAGTTTCACGCAGGAGAGCGAATGGAGGTGGGGATGGTGATTTCAGCGACAAATTCGAAGGTGAGTGTAGTGAGGATGAAGGAGTGATTTTGAGATTAGGGTTTTGTGCTTCAATTTGGGGATTTGGTGATGTGTCAGGGCTTCCCAATGTGGCTTCACTTTACTTGCTGACTATCATGCCACGTCGGTTAATGAATGTGGGCCCCGCGCAGAAACACACGTCTGTTAGCTTCAACTTTACGGCGTGGCTAGATTTGCCCCATTTTGATTTATAATGAACGGTTTTGCACCATCTAAATTACGGTTGCTAAAGTTGTCCATTTGGAGAATTACGGTGGCTATTTTTGCCCCTTCACCCAATTTTTTATGGGAACAAAATTCTGTCAATAAAACTACTAAAAATTCATTGTTTGCCGACCTTTTTTTTTCATCACATTTTGGCGTTTATAACGGCTGAAACGACACTGAGATGGTAATAAACACTGACGGAAAATAGTCCGTGGAAACGCTACTTTTTAGTGTTTATATATATGCCATAGATGGTAAAAAACACCAGAAATATTAGCAGCGTACACATACATCTGCATGCTTTCTATTTTTTAAATATTTAATGACCACATACCAGCGTATATATACGCTTGTATGCATTTTATTTTTAAATATTTAATTATTACATACCGTCATATATATACGCCGGTATGCGTTTTATTTTTTAAATATTTAATTATCAAATACCCATGTATTTATACGCCGGTATGCGCTTTATTTTTTAATTAATAAATACCACATACCGGTGTATATATATATGCCGGTATGTGTTATTAAATGTATAAAAAACCTCAACTTCCATATTTAATTTAACCAGTTTATTCTTGTAAAATTAAGCTGGAAGTTGAGGTTATAATAATAACAAAATAAAATATTAAAAAAACTAATATTATTAAAGAAATGAAACATCCCTCTAGAAGAAACAAGTTAGAAAAAACTAATCAGATGATCAATAATATAAAAACATATTAAAAGATAAACATATTCTGATGAACATATCAAAAGATAAAAATATAGAATGATGAATTAAGAAGAGTGAATAATAAAAGAGCAGAAGTGTGATATTCAGTTTTCGTTTCGGTTATTTAAAAAAATAATTCGGTTAACCGAATAACCGAATTAATTAAAAAAAATTAAAAAAATAATATTTTATCATATTTTTCTTTAAATAAATTAAAATTTAGAGTTTAAATCTATAGTTTTTTTATTTCTTCTTTTAAATTAAAATGATATGCAATATATCAATATAAAATGTTGATTTTTATATATTGAAAATGAAAAAAATCAAATTTATTATAAAATAAAAAAATTTCGGTTATTTCGGTTAAAACCGAAACCGAACCGAATTATTTCAGTTATTTCGGTTCGGTTACCGAAATAATTCAGTTTCGATTCGGTTTTCATAATATATACAATTCGGTTTTCGGTTATTTCGGTTTTAACCGAATAACCGAACCGAAAACCGAATGCTCACCCCTAAACCTCCAGACTCAAATGTTAATTAAGTGACCTCATTTTTTGTACGTAAGAACATATATTTAAATCTTGTCAATTGTACTGTACTTATTGAAAAATGTGTGAGAAAATATTTTCACAACTCGACTTTGGGAAAATTAACCCTTGATCAAATAAAAGTACATGATTTGCCACTGTTAGATTGAGGAAGAGGCCTTCTAATACCCACTCATCAATGACCGTTGCTTGCATGACCATGATTTTGCAAATGTTGCTTCTCCTCCATATTTTTCTTCATACTTTTAAGATTATACTGTAATGAGTAATGGATTGGATAAGAGAGAAATAGATTGGAATAGATTGAAGAAGAGAGGAATAAATTGGAGAAGAGTGGAATGTAATGAAAAAGAGAGAGTGGAACGGGGCATTGAGTAAAGGGGGAGGACGGTAATATCACATTCCCCTGTTCATCCGGCCCGAACTCCATGTTCAGCAGTTGGTCAAGCACGTCATTACTCTCACGCCCCAGCACCCTTATATCAGTGCTGGGTATAACGATGTCATCTAGCGGATTGATCTGCACATGGAGTACGTAGACTTCCTCATCATGAATGGGTTGTTGCTCTAGACCCCGCCTTGCTTCCTCATAGTGTCGCTCTTCTTCTTTTTGTAGACGTTGCTCTTCTCTCGGACTGATTGTACGCTTAACGCGACAAGTCATTTCAAAAAGATGTATATATAATGGAAATTGTATGGATTTTGTGGGCCCTCTGGTTTTCTATAACTGTGGTAATGAAGAAGCGGCGGTTTGTTTATATAGCGTGCAACATTTTGGCGGTTCTCACACAATCCGACGTATAATAACCACCGGAATGTGCAATAAATGACAGGATGCGACCCATGCTTTTCAGCAGTTTTCACACATTTAGTCATATAATAACCGCCTGCATGTGAGAAAACAATAAAAAAAAATCTTCCTCGCGTTGCGGCATTTAGTAACAGCCGGAATGTGAATACATTGTTTTTTTAAAAAAATCAAAATTCATTTAGGTGTTTATATATATGCCAGAATGGTATTACATTAAATCATTACTTTTTTTGAAAAAAATCAAAATACATTCCACATTCCGGCGGTTATTTATTCGTCGGAAGTCTAATACAGTAAATTATTATTTTTCTTTAAAAAATAAAAATACATTACGGCGCTTATTTATACGCCGGAATGTTAATATTTTAAATTATTTTTTTATTTTAAAAAAATCAAAATACATTTCGGCAGTTATATATACGCTGGAATGTGGGCAAAAAGGCAAAAGAAATATTATCCGCGTTACGTTCCCGCGTATGCTACATAATCGCTGGAATGTGATATCTTAGCCGCGTTTTCACCGAAACCGCCACAATGCTTGCGCGGCTAATTGTCATTTCTTTTGTATTGTAAATTTTGTCGGTAATCCCGTTAATAAATTTGATTCCATCACTAATCCGTTCGAAAATTCATCAGAAAGCTAAAGTCACTAAATTTTGTCAATGTGTTATTACTTTGGTAAACGCGAGAATTTTTGAAATGACTTGAAGTATGTTTAGACCACGTGTTCCACTTTGTTATAGCTACAACTGTGGTGTTTGGGGGGCATCATGCATCTCCCCAATCAAGGTTGCATATTGTTCCATAATATCATAGTTTGTTATACATATAGTACTGGTGGGTTTGACCGAACAATCAAGTGTTAGGTGTATTTCACTTAGATCATGTGTGATTGTTGTTGATGCACAATATAGGGGAACTATTGAATATGGAAGAATAATCGAAATACTTTATTAATAATATGATTGGATACAATGAACGGGGTCACCGGCAACGGTGGTTACAAATATGGGCGTAAATGCCTTGATCACGAATACTTAATTCAGAGTACAATGATAATCAGAGAGAAGAATACAAAGAAAGAGAGAGAGAGATTGCAGAGAATTCATTCATTCTGAGTGGGTTTGTGGCCTTCTTATAGTTGAAGCTCAGTCCTGGTAGTTGCGAAATCATAGGCGGCCGTTATGGATAAGAGACGTTGCACGTGCTCCGAAAAAGGTGGGCGACTGCTCCGAAAAAAGGTGGGCGACCAAGTCATTCTGCTTTATTGCCGTTGGTGATATTGTCCTTGACGCCCATAGGGTGTCTATCTTGCTTTTAGACTCCTACTGTCGCCAGTGATGTTGTCTTCGACGCCCTTAAGGCGTCTATTTCTTTATTGGGCCTCTGTTAAGGCCCAAGCCCATTAAGGTGTAACGGTGTATAACATTAGTCCCCCCACTTCTCAATGCTGACGTCAGAAAGTATTGGGAAGTAGCGGTTACCCCACGTCCAACGGCTCAGATCTTCGCTTATTTTTTCCCTCTTAAACCAACGATCTGGATGGTTTCACCAAATTAACGCCGTAACTTAACGACGTCTGACGGTTCGCATATACTCGATTTCGTCTGTTCGTTTTCCTATTTCACTTCGCAGACGCTCTTCTTCTCTGTTTCTCCAATACTTAGAAAAAATTGAAACTTTGTTCGTTTGCTTGCATCAACGCGTCACCCCGCTTTCTGCGAAGGTATCTCCTTACAAAAATCTTATCTTTTTATTATCATGAGTAAATTTGTAGTCATGTCGTCGCCTTCTGATTCTGAAAAAACTGCTTATGATCAAATTTACATTTCCGAAAATTCACACTCTAGTGCCTCTTCATCTTCTAGGAACCCAGATACTGTAATAGATTTAGAAACGGAAAATTGCGAAGGTAATCGCTTAGACATTACTCCTTTTGTAGATCCCTCCGATAGGAAGAAACCCTTACGTAGTAGAAAATCTTCTTTGACTGGTAAATATTTAAAGATTTACGATAGTCGATTCCAAGAATGGGTTGATGCTGGTTCATCGCCCTCGACTAGTTCTGGGAGGAAATATAATCCCCAAATCGAAAGTGCCCCGTATGCTTGCAAAACTGGGGGCTTACCAACGTCTAGGGCCAACATCCTAAACGATGTCAAAGAAACTCATCTTAGGGTCTTAGAAATTTCAAAGATGCCATCACTCTACTACTTTGACCCAAGAGTACCCTTTAGGTTGCCTGAAGTCGGGGAAGCTCTTGACTCATGGTCTAGCGATACCATTTCTTTAAGTTTTGAAAGTTTTCGCTATGTCAATCCCTTTCCTTTGCCTAACATAGCCTTAGAATTATGTGTTTTCTATGAAATTTCTCCCTCTCAACTTTCCCCTCACGCCTGGCGTCTCATCGCCATGGCGGAATTAATGTACCATGAGATAGGAGTCGACTTAGATATGTTTGATCTATTCGGCTCCTATAAACTCCAAGAGATTAGGATGGGCGTCTACTCTTTCATCCAAGCCAAGGAAGGGCTCCCAACTTGGACGCATGGGCCACTGCCCAATGATCGTCAATGGGATGCAAGATTTGTAATGGTGCCCTTCCAATCTGTCGCCCAGGAAGATTATGTGTCTCCAATGTGGCGTCGTTTAAGTAAGTCGTCGTCTCAATAATGTTTTTCTCATTGCACTCGTTTATCTGATTTATAATGTTTTACATTTTTTGTAGGTGCGTACGAGTTGAGGATCTCGCCACGCTCTAACGACGACACAAAAAGGAAAATCAAGAAAATCCTCCAAATTCCAGCAGATCAACGGAATTTCAAAGTCATGATGGAAAGTAAGTCTCTTAATGCTTATATTCTGTTTGCCTAATTCAATTGTTTTCGCCTTAGTCATCTCATTCTTTCTTCGCTATGTCAATCAGGAAAGAAGATCATTCCCAAGGCGTCTGAGCGGAAAATCAACAAAGAAGCTCTTCTTAAAGCCAAGGCTGAGCGGCTAGAGAAGCTCAAAGCCAAGAGGGGGGAGTATGATGCTGAGGCAAGGAAGGAAGGACACGACCCCCGTGGTGCCCCTCCACCAAATCCTGAATCTGCTACAGCTCCCTCTCCTCGACCAAAAAATAAGATGCTTGTACCTCCTGCGGAGAAGGAAGTCGTCTCACTTGGAAAGAGGCCTGCAGAGGTGCCCGCCAAAGAGCCTGCTGCCAAGAAACCAAGGGCGTCTAAGTCTAACAAATCCGCCAAAGTCAAGGGCGATAAAGAGGTTTCTGGCGAAGTCGCCTTGTCTTTTCCTCCCAACTCATCTGTCAGAAATAAAGAAGGGTGGGACGACGTCTACTCGGAATTAAATAAACTGGAATTCGAGTACGACAAAGCTGCCCTAGAGTCTCTTGGGAGGAAAGAGGCTTTCAAGAAGGCCGTCAGCCATCAAATGAAGGTATTCTCACTTAGTCTTTCATTAACTTTGTTCTGTCCTTTTAACCTTGGATGCCTAATGATTTTCGTTCTTTTCATTCTCAGTCCCTACAAGTCCTCCTCCATTATGCTGAGGAGAACGAGGACGATAAGGCGACACTCGTCGCCCAGAGGGATGCCGCACTAGCTGACAGAGAGCAACTGATGGCCGATTTAAAGTCGGCCCTGGCCTTTAAGAAGCAAGCCCATGAAGATAGAAGGAGGGCTGAAGAAATAATGAAACGCTCTGACGCCAAGCAAGAAGAGCTCAAAGCCACCATAGAGAAGTTAAAGGCTGAGCACTTCAAGGACGTTGAAAATCTTAAAGATTACATCAACCAGGCCAGAGCTGAGTCGTCGGCTAAAGACAAGGAGATCGAAGCTCTCAAGGCGGCCAACAAAAAGTGGGAAGTCGCCTATCACCAGTTGGAAGAAGATATGAGTCAGATGTCTGAAAATTATGAGACTCATATCTTAGAAGTCGATGCTCGTGCTCGAATGGAACTCATGAAAGAATACAAGAGTGGCGAGCACGTCAACTGGAAGCCTGATGACGTCATTGACGACTTCTATCAGCTTTTTCCAGAAGAAGAGTCCGAGTCTAATCCTTCTCAAGAGGATAATCAGACGATCAACGAGATGAGGGCTCAGGGCGTCAACCAAGGGGGCGGCGAGCATAGGGGCGACAATCAAGGGAGTGACAACCCTGGCGGCGACAAGGCTTAATGTTACTCATATTTAAATTTCATATTTTGTAACTGTAACTTTTAAATATTCACAATATACCTTTTTCTAAGTTATTTGTCGCTTATTATCTTTTCATGTCAGATTTAATTTCCACCTTCACGATCGATAGTCTTTGCGCCTCTTCAATTATTTTCTTCGTTAAACACCCACACTTCCAACGGGTGTGGGTGACATCCTACCAAGATAAAAAGAATCCATCCATTAATAAAGGGATCTCTGAAATTGTATTTAACAAATATCAATTCACAACATAGTCGTTCGTACCTTAATCAAACGTTGGTGACCCTGTCAAGGAGTTATCAATCATTAGTCTGAGCGTCGACTATCAATTAATCGAATAAAAATCATTCAATATAACTCGGGTAATATATACCTTTTTCTAATCAACTTCTTATCAGCCTCTCAGGGCGTCATGTCATCATGCCTTCACGGCGTCGTCTTATCAACAAATTCTTTTGGTGTCAATTCATCACATTATCTGGGAAATGACATCTCACAACAAAACATTTCAAAAGATAGGGTTAAATTGCATCAGATTATCAAGTCCACAGCTGAACTAATCGTCAGACACTAGGTCTTTTAGCTGGGCTCGTCGCCTACAGGCGTTTCTCATCATTTGCATTCTTTCTCAAATAATTGTGTCAGTATCATCGTTCTTTAAATCAAATAATCGAATAACTTAGAAATAATACCTCTTTAGATGGATGGCGTTCCAACTCCTTGGGACGTCTTTACCATGGACGTCAACCAACTTATAAGCTCCAGGACCAGTGATTTCTACCACTTTATAGGGGCCTTCATATGAAGCATTTAACTTTCCATCTTTATGTTCAGGTGTATTAGGAAAGATTTTTCGAAGAACCCAATCTCCTACTTGGAAATGGCGCTCCTTAACACCTTTGTTCCAAAATTTCGTCGCCCTTTGCTGATAGGCGGCGACTCTAATAAGAGCTTGTTCCCTACGTTCATCTAATAAATCTAAATCTTGGGCTAAGTGTTCATTATTAGATTCCTCTCTAGTCCACTGTCTTCTTAAAGATGGCATTCCTACCTCTACTGGTATCATAGCTTCAGATCCATAAACTAGAGAGAAAGGCGTTTCACCAGTCGACGTCCTAGACGTCGTTCGGTACGCCCATAAGACGGCGGGCAACTCTTCAGCCCACCTTCCTTTAGCTTTATCTAGCCTCTTTTTCAAAGACGTCACTATTGTTTTATTACTAGCTTCTGCCTGCCCGTTCGATTGTGGATTTCTAGGGGTGGAAAACTTAAGTTTAATATGCCACTTATCACAAAATTTTCTAAATTTTCTTCCTATAAATTGAGATCCATTATCACATACAATTTCCTGGGGCAGACCAAATCTACATACTATATTTTTCCAAACAAAATCAATTACCTGGGGTTCTTGTACTTGGCTTAGGGCGACAGCCTCTACCCATTTGGTGAAGTAATCTGTGGCGACCAACAAGAAAACTAGGCGTCCAGGTGCTGGAGTAAACTTGCCTACTATATCCATTCCCCACTTAAGGAAAGGCCACGAAGGCACTATTACATGCAACTGTTCAGGGGGTTGTCTTGCCACGGTACAAAATTTTTGGCAACGTTCACATTTAGTCACCAAGCTTATTGCATCTTTCTGCAAAGTCGGCCAAAAATATCCTGCTCTAGTCACTTTTCTTATCAACGATCGACTTCCACTATGGTCACCACATTCTCCTTCATGAATTTCTCTTAGCACATAATTTGCCTCAGACGGAGAGACACATTTCAGCAAAGGTCCACCGGTGAAAGTTCGTCTATAAAGATCATCGCCTATAGTAGTAAACCTGGCAGCTCGAACAACTATTCGTCGCGCTTCATTCTTATCTGAAGGTAATTTACCCTGCAATAGATATGAAAGCAAAGGGGATCGCCAATCCCATGTCAAACTGTTATTCAACACAATTCAATTATTTACCTCAATTGCCGGTGTTTTCAGATAAAACAGTGGGATTTGTTTTGTCTCCACTACTTCTATAGACGACCCAATATTGGCAAGGGCGTCTGCCTTCCGGTTGTCTTCCCTACCTATTTGGGTAATCTTCATAGCGTTAAACCGCGTGGTCAAATCAGACACTACATCCAGATATTTCTTCATTCTTTGGTCTTTTGCCTGATAAGAACCATTGATTTGTTTCGAAACTAACTGTGAATCACTCTTCACTTCCAAAACTTTCGCACCCAATTCTGATGCTAACTTAAGTCCAGCTATCAGGGCTTCATATTCAGCTTCGTTGTTTGTCGCCTTAAAACCACATCTTATTGCCTGGACAATTTGTTCGCCATCGGGGGCTTCAAGCGCGATGCCCAGTCCACTTCCTTTTACGTTGGAAGATCCGTCTACATGGAGGATCCAGGGCGACAAGTTCACCTGTTTCTTAATAGAAAAAGACTCATTGTTAGCTGTTACTTGAAGGTTAGGACTAAATTCCGCCAAAAAATCAGCTAGGATTTGTGATTTGATAGCTGTTCTTGGGGCATAAGAAATATCAAATTCACTCAGCTCAATCGCCCACTTCACCAATCTCCCGGATAAATCAGGCTTATGGAGGACGTTCCGCAAAGGATAGTTTGAGACGACCACGATTGGGTGGCACTGAAAATACGGCCTCAACTTCTTAGAAGACGTTACTAAGGCTAAAGCAAGTTTTTCCATCATTGAATATCGCGTCTCCGTATCTAACAAGGCTCTGCTAACATAATATACTGGGCTCTGTCGCCCATCTTCTTCCCTAACAAGAACTGAGCTCACAGCATTAGAGGCGACAGATAAGTATAGATATAAAGTTTCACCTGAACTTGGCTTAGAAAGCAAAGGGGGGCTCGTGAGATATTCTTTCAAATCCTGAAGCGCCTTTTCTGCGGCGTCGTTCCATACGAATTCCTTATTCTTCTTCAATATATCAAAGAATGGTTGGCACCTTTCAGAAGATTTAGATATAAATCTGGTTAAAGCAGCTATCTTACCCGTCAAACGCTGGACGTCCTTCACACATTTGGGTGATGGGATGTCCAACACGGCTTTGATTTGTGATGGGTTTGCTTCTATCCCTCTCTTTGACACCAAATATCCTAGAAACTTACCAGACTGCACCCCAAAAGTGCATTTTTCAGGGTTGAGTTTCATGTTATACTTCCTCAGAAGATCGAACGTCTGCTGCAAATGGTTAATATGGTCTTCCGCTTTCAAAGATTTGACTAACATGTTGTCTATATAAACTTCCATCGTCTTCCCAAGTTGGGCGGCGAACATGCGATTGACTAACCTTTGGTATGTTGCACCAGCGTTTTTCAAACCAAAAGGCATTACCTTGTAACAATAAGTTCCACGATCTGTGATGAAAGAAGTCTTCTCCTGGTCGTTAGGATGCATCAAAATTTGATTGTACCCAGAAAAGGCGTCCATAAAACTTAATAGTTCGTGTCCTGATGTTGCGTCTACTAGGCTATCAATGTGTGGTAAGGGAAAAGAATCCTTCGGGCAGGCTTTGTTCAAGTCTGTGAAATCGATACACACTCTATGCTTACCATTTTTCTTTGGGACGACTACAACATTAGCTAACCAATCAGGGTATTTCACTTCTCGAATAGACCCAATTTTCAATAACTTTTGAACTTCCTCATTAACAATTCTATTCCTCTCTGGTGCAAATTTCCGCCTTTTCTGTCTGACGGGCTTGAATGTAGGGTCGACGTTCAACTGATGTTCAATGACGTCTGGGCTTATACCTGTCATATCATCATAGGACCAAGCAAAACAATCTAAGTTACTTGTTAGAAAAGAAATTAGTTCCCTTCTTACCTCAGGAACTAGGTCCATTCCTATGGACAAAAACTTTTCAGGGTTTTCAGAATCTAAAATTATTTTTTCTAAATTATCGTCTTCCTCCTTTGTCGCCCTGTCCATAGGAATGAACGCCTGTAGTTGCTATGCCGATGGAGGAGATTGTTCCAAGCCTTTCAATGCTGCTTGGTAACATTCTCTTGCCATCCTCTGGTCGCCTTTGATCTCTCTCACACCCCAAGGTGTAGAGAACTTAATTGATTGATGTAACGTCGAAGGGACTGCCTTCATCTGATGAATCCAAGGACGTCCTAACAAAGCATTGTAAGTGGTCGGGCAGTCCATTACCTGAAACTTGACTAAAGCATTAATTCCAGCAGCAAAAGTCATCAAAGATATTTCTCCAATCGTCCTATCTGGAGTTCCATTTCCAAATACCAAGACAGTCGGAGCCTTAATTATTTGGGATTCTAATTGTAATTCTTTGACAGTTTGTAAATAAATAATATTAACGGAACTACCTGCATCAACTAATATTCTTTTAGTCAAACAATTAGCTATTAGTAAAGATATTACCAGGGCGTCATCGTGCATCTGGACGTTCTGAATATCAGCGTCGTTGAAGGTTATTGGACCTTCAACCACCTGATCATTACTCACATTACCATTAACCCACTCTAATTCTTTTGGCAAAGACCTCGCATGTCGTTTTGCGGCGGAGTAAGACATCCCACTTATCGCCGACCCCCCAATGATTGTGTTAATCGTTCGGACGGCCTGCGGGGGTTGAGCTGGGGCGTTCTGCCTTTGATCTCTACCTGCATTGTTAGTAGTATTACTCTTAAGGAGATGTTGTAAGTTACCATGCTTAAGTTGGAAGGCAACTTCTTTTCTGAACCTCCAACAATCCTCTGTTCGATGGCCGACGTCTTTGTGGTAGTCGCAGTATCTAGTGGTGTCTCTCTCATTGACAGGCGTCGTCATAGGTTTAGGCCATTTCACCCTATCCATCTTTTCAAATGCACTTACCATTTCAGCTGGTCCAATGGACATGTTGAACTCTTCATATCTAGGAGGGGGTGGGTCCCTCTTCTGTTTGTCGCCCTGCTCATTATTGTTAGTATAAGGGTGAAAACGAAAATTTCTACCTCGTTGCCGTTTGGAACGGCGGTCTGTGGATCCCAAATTATTTTGTTGTTGATTAGCTGTCTTTTCCGTGTTTGTGGCAATCATTGAATTAGCGGGGAGACTGGTTGTCGCCAGTCCCTGATTCATTTTAAGGGCATGATTTCTACTGGCGTCGTCCTCTTGAAGATTAATATGGGACCACACGTATGATTGGACTTCTGGCCAAGTTGTCACCCGTTTCAAAACCAACTCTTGATAGAGGCCGCAAGTGGGTGGCAATGCTCTCTTAAACGCCTGCACAGCAATGTTAGGATCACAATTTGGAATACTTACCATTTCTGCCGTAAACCTTTTCAGAAGGTCTCTGTATGACTCGTCCGGCCTCATGACAATTCGATACAAGTCGTCTGACGTCTTAACCATGACTCTGCTGCTTGCAAATTGTTCAACAAAAATGTCAGTTAAATGACTAAATGAAGTTATTTTACCTTGGGGGAGATTGGTCCACCACATCAAGGCTGGGCCAATCAAACTTATACCAAATCCACGACACATAGCAGCATGTCGTTTGTCGGCTGGGAGGACCGCTGCTAGCATAATCTGCCTGTATTGGGCCAAGTGTTGGTCTGGATCCGACTTGCCATCATACTTTGGCATAGTAGGAAAAGCAAATCTTTCAGGTAGATCAGCAAACGCGATGTCGTCTATGAAGGGCGACTCTGAATAACTCCCTAAACGGGCTGCATCAAGTGGCTTTTGAACACCTGGAATCGAGTACATCTTTTTCTTTATCTCAGCGACCTCCTTCTCCATTCGAAGGGCAAAAGAGAGAATTTCGTCTTCCTTCTTTTGTCCTCCTTGTGGATGATTTTGAGGGATCCTTGCCTGTGACTTCTGAGCGGACTGCTCACCTTGTTCTCGACTATCATAAGACTGAGAATCGTCATATCCCTCTTCGTCGTCTCTACCTGTTTCATCATTAGGAATATCGTTATTGTCAGTATTCTTACCTTTATTACCTTTTTCACCATTAGGATTGCGTTCATGGTCATTTGGGTTTGGCACTTGGCGAATCTCCCTTTCAGGTCCGCTCTGCCTTCTTTTGTTTTTTCTGGACTCTAAACCTACTAGGTGCAGTTTCAATTCATTGTTTTCTTCCTCCAAACGTTTCATCCTCTCAGATTGAATTCCTGCGGATTGTTCGAGACGCTTCATTTGTTCAGACTGAGAGGTCAAGGCTTCTAGGACTTTTTGGAGGTCAGTGGAAGAGCTAGTTGGCTTGGAAACAGGCTTTGGTTGCTGTTCCATCTTAAAGTTCAATGGACTCGCTCAGAGAACGTGAAGCTTTTAGAAATAATGTTGCCGGAGTCCCCACGGTCGGCGCCAAAATGTTGATGCACAATATAGGGGAACTATTGAATATGGAAGAATAATCGAAATACTTTATTAATAATATGATTGGATACAATGAACGGGGTCACCGGCAACGGTGGTTACAAATATGGGCGTAAATGCCTTGATCACGAATACTTAATTCAGAGTACAATGATAATCAGAGAGAAGAATACAAAGAAAGAGAGAGAGAGATTGCAGAGAATTCATTCATTCTGAGTGGGTTTAATTTGTGGCCTTCTTATAGTTGAAG
This sequence comes from Mimosa pudica, assembly GCA_029929735.1. Classification (NCBI taxonomy): domain Eukaryota; kingdom Viridiplantae; phylum Streptophyta; class Magnoliopsida; order Fabales; family Fabaceae; genus Mimosa; species Mimosa pudica. The sequence continues at coordinate 10,671,894 of JAKELP010000033.1, read as the reverse complement.
CTCAGTCCTGGTAGTTGCGAAATCATAGGCGGCCGTTATGGATAAGAGACGTTGCACGTGCTCCGAAAAAGGTGGGCGACTGCTCCGAAAAAGGTGGGCGACCAAGTCATTCTGCTTTATTGCCGTTGGTGATATTGTCCTTGACGCCCATAGGGTGTCTATCTTGCTTTTAGACTCCTACTGTCGCCAGTGATGTTGTCTTCGACGCCCTTAAGGCGTCTATTTCTTTATTGGGCCTCTGTTAAGGCCCAAGCCCATTAAGGTGTAACGGTGTATAACAATTGTAATCCCTTTCCTAAAATTTATTTATGGTTAAAAGAAAGAAGGTAATGATAGTAGTTAGTTGAAGAGTTTATCGACTTTAATTAGATCAATCAGTTAAACATACAACAGGTTGAAATATAAGTCTACCAATATTAATAAAACACACATTATTCTCATAAACAAATAAAATTAACATTTTACAACACTATATGCAAAAAAACAACCCCATATCTTTCAATCAACAAACACAAAAGCACGTAAATGAAAAATATGCACCCAATAAAAAACAATACCAATATAAATTACAGTGTAGCATCATTTCAACCTTGTGGTAGGAACATGAACAATAAGTTCCTTGTCACGTTAAAATTTAGCCATGTCATCTTCAGTCAAGTTGATATAAGCTTCAATGCCACCACTAAAGTTGGCATCTTTAAGAGCAACCAATTCTTATTTTTCTATACGTTTGGTACTGCCAATATAGGATTTACCCATAAAAAATAAACCTCTCACTGGAAATTGACAAGATGACGTAAAACTTACGATTTCTATGTATGAAATTCACTCCTCACCTTCTCGAAGCCTCACAAAAATTTCTTTGTCGATTGTGTTTAGCTCTTCACTAAATAGCCTTGAAAGGTCGTTACTACACTTTCCTTGTTCATCTAATGTTGGAAATGTATGGAAAAAACAAGCATAGTTACCATATATATATATATCCGACTAAGTGAATAATTTTTCTGCTCCCTTGTTGTTCCTTAGTAGCTGCCAACAATCGTGTCCATATGAAAGTTGATAAAGCTGCCACTCTTGGAAATTTCGGGCGGCGTTCTCCTACGTTCTTCATAATTTTTTATCAAATTGTCCTCAGAGTTCTATCATGGATGCTATAAATAAGAAACTCTTACAGACAATTTTGTCCTTCTCATTTCTTGAAGAACATTGGTTGTTTACCGAATGGTCTTTGGGCGGGAAGAGTGAGAAAGCTTGGAAGTGAGTTTTAATATGCTCTAGTTTGCTACTTGTCATGGTGGGTTGGTGGTGATGGGTGTGGTGGTGGTGATGGGTGTAGTGGTGGTGAAGAAGATGATGATGAGAGAAGAAAATCTTTTCTTTTTTCTTTTTATTTTAATTTAGGGGCATTTTAGGAAATTCATATTTTATTTACATATATAAATATTAAAAAATTACCCACTTCCATATACACTTACTACACATCAAAAGACACATTAAAACCCGACTTTCACATCCACTTCCACTCCTACATCCACCTCCACTTCCACTTCCACCAAAACCAGTTCCAGCGAACCAAACGACCCCTTAATGAACTGGAAATACAAGAACGCACCGGCACTAGTGCAAAATAGTATATTTGGCTTCAGTTAAAATAGCATTTTCACTACACCAAAGAGGGTGTAGTAGAATTAGGTGTGGCGGTAAATAAACTATTATGGCTTCAGTTATAATGGACATGATGCCGTAATTATATTATTACGGCATCAGTTGTTAAAGAACTGAAGCGTTAATTATATTTATTATGATATCAGTTGTTAAAGAACTGAAGCGGTAAAAATTGTATTATGACATCATACGAAGTGCAACTGATGTCATTTTATTATGGTGAAGCCTATATTTGAAATATCATTAAAATTAACTAAAATGGATCGTTTGAAAATCAACAATCATATATACAATGTATCACCATGAAGGTTAACATAAATCCATCAAATACTCAAAACAATCAATGTTCAACCAAAATAAAAGGTTGAACAAGTAAATGTCTCGTGTCCAAAAAAAATAATGTCTCTATATATTTTGACAAGTTATTTACAAAGAATAATGATTGAATACTTTTCTTCTCCTCTAATTTTGTTAAATCTAAAAATGCACTCTGACCAAAGGTTGTGTATCCCTGTTATCTCTACCTTCCAATATGGCTTCAAACTTTGATAATGCTGCAAATTAAAAAAAAATTAATAGGTAATAAGCAATATTCTAAAAAAAACTGTAGACTAAAATTAAAATGATTGTTATGTAATTGTACTGTTTACCTTATTGAAAGAGTTTGTGATGCCTTTAGTGACAATTTCATACATATAACTCATTACATAATATCCGCATTCAAAACCATAAATAACATATATCTCATGCTACTCAATTCCCCCTCTAAATCATATTTTTTTAATTTTCTAATTAAAATGTTTTGCTTAATTTTTCTTGATTATCAACGTTTGACTAATAAATAACCTACATGAAAAATAATTCATGATAAAGTAAGATCAAATTTCCCTAATACATCCATTCCCAACATAACAAAATCAGCATCATGCCTAATGGAACACACAGCTAATAAGACCTAGCTTAGTAAGTAGATCACAATTCCAACTTCACAATCACACATCAAAATAAAACAATAACAACAAATCAATTCAAACTTGAGAGAAATCCTTCTTTTATTCATAACAGTAACTTCTAGTCATTTCCCTAATCCATATATCAATGCTTACGATTTCACACCATCTTCTTTAAAATTCTTATGCTTATTTCCTCATCCAAGAATAAGTGTATACTACATAGGAACATAATATGAAATTGATATGAGAACACCTGTATATGCTACATAATTCCTTCAATGAGAGCTGAACAGAGAATCAAGCAGCACCAGAGATTAAAACATTGCGTAAAATTTCTGAATCACAGTCACATACAACAACACTGTAATATTCTGAAAAACCAAAGAATATGAACCTCTTTTGATATCAATTAGGTCGCTGCAACATATAATAAAAAATTTTCCTAAATCCATCATGTATCCCTTAAATACTTCATGTCCAAAACAAGGCAATAGTATAAATAAAAGAGATCACAAACTTTCATATTCCATTTAAGCTTTAACTACTTCAAATACTTGTTATTCTAAGAAAAATCCTTTTTACAGCAGCATCACTTAATCCTTCTAAAGAATTAAAAGTAAAATTTATGTCATATTCACAAATCGTTTCATGCACTTTACACCTGAACAGAATAGGGAAAAGACATTTAGCAACTCATATTCGTGTCAAAGTCAGAATCCAATTGGACAAGAACATAGGAAGAGGCTCTGAAATTTTCCAAAACACCAACTTAAACAAATCAAAAGAATAAGACAATAATATGTATAAATCCTTGCTGAGCTTTTTGGTTCAAATTAAATATAAGCATCTTCCTTTTATTAACCAAAACAGAGTTGTCAATGAGTGGAAGAGAACAAACCACATTCCCTATTTTGCGTGAATGGATAGACTGAGAGAACACAAACACTTCAGATCCACCGAAGGACGAATCATACATGCATATAAACAATACAGTCCTCCATTAACATCACTGGCTGAACAGAACTGTGAAGCAAGAAAAGAGAACAACCGAGTTAAACATACATACTACAAACAACCATAATTAATCAACTATATAATTTTGAACCGAAGTTTCTAAATAACAGGCCAAAAACCATTTGAGTAGAAGAAAAGAAGCAAAATGCCAACACTTGAAAATCAATAAACCTCAACCAAAATTCAAATTAAAGTTCAAATCTTCTTACAACACCAAGATTGGAGGCTCATACAATTATTTTGGTTGCTTATTGAACCCACCTATTAGAATCCCAGAAACTTACTCATCCCAAAAACTCGAATCAAATCCCTCTCAAATTGCGACCAAATTCGAAGAAAAGGAGTACGAATTGGGGAAGAAGACTCACCTTGCACCGACGGACTCCCACAGAGGGCGGAGGGCAGCGGGCGGCGGGCGACGGGCTGCAGAGGGCGTCGGCCAAACTTACTGAGATAGCGAAACATGGGAGACGAGAGAGAGAGAGGGCGTGGAAGTGAAAATTGACGGTTAGGAGAAGAGAATGAGAACATGAGGTATGAAGAAGAAGACGAAGAAAAAGGAGGAAGAGGAAGTGTGGAATCGGAGAAGTGGGGGCTGTGAAGAAGTAAAGAAACGACGAAGATGAAGAAGGAGGGAAGGGGGAGAAAGAGGCCGACGACGGTTTGGAGACTTGGAGTAGTGGAGAGGAGTCAAGGGTTTGTTGTTGTTAGGTACTGATTTTTCCTATTTTAAACCATTTTTCAAATATTTTGTGTCACAAAAATATTACAATTGTCTATTTAAGTGATGCCTAATATACATTATAACTTCAATTCCTTATATAATAGAAGTGAAAATATATTAACTTAATTATTACTCCAATTGCCTATTTAAGTGAAGTTGTAATATACATTATGGCTTCAGTTCCTTGTACAACAGAAGTGAAAATATGCTATATCTATTATTACTTCAGTTCCTTAAGGAACTAATGAGAAATCACTACTACAAATTAAGCCTATACCAGCGCAGCTTTACATGCGCTCATATATGCAGAGCAAAAAACGCATGTACAAAGGGTCTCTACATGCGTTCTGAGCGCATGTAGACGTCTCCTCCTCTACATGCGCTTAAAGCGCATGTAGAAGGCAACATCTACATGCGCTTTAAGCGCATGTAGATGTACATGCGCTTAAAGCGCATGTAGAGGTATTATCCTCTACATGCGCTTTAAGCGCATGTAGAGAATCTATTGAAGGCCAACACATTAAAACATGGATAAGTGGTCCTGCTCATAGCTCATAAGGTGTTCCTGCACGTCAACTTAGTGTTTCAAGGCTCCATTACAACTTTTTAGAGTAATGGTGTTGATTAAACACCCTCTACATGCGCTTAAAGCGCATGTAGAGGCTGTTTATCTGAGAAAAAGCCTTTACATGCGCTTTAAGCGCATGTAGAGGCTCTATTGAAGGCCAAAACATTAAAACATGGATAAGTGGTCCTCCTCATAGCTCATAAGGTGTTCCTGTAAGTCATCTTAGTGTTTCAAGGCTCCATTACAACTTTTTAGAGTAATGGTGTTGCTCAAACACCCTCTACATGCGCTTAAAGCGCATGTAGAGGCTGTTTATCTGAGAAAAAGCCTTTACATGCGCTTTAAGCGCATGTAGAGGCTCTATTGAAGGCCAAAACATTAAAACATGGATAAGTGGTCCTCCTCATAGCTCATAAGGTGTTCCTGCAAGTCATCTTAGTGTTTCAAGGCTCCATTACAACTTTTTAGAGTAATGGTGTTGCTCAAACACCCTCTACATGCGCTTAAAGCGCATGTAGAGGCTGTTTATCTGAGAAAAAGCCTTTACATGCGCTTTAAGCGCATGTAGAGGCTCTATTGAAGGCCAACACATTAAAACATGGATAAGTGGTCCTCCTCATAGCTCATAAGGTGTTCCTGCAAGTCATCTTAGTGTTTCAAGGCTCCATTACAACTTTTTAGATTAAAGGTGTTGCTTAAACACCCTCTACATGCGCTTAAAGCGCATGTAGAGGCTGTTTATCTGAGAAAAAGCCTTTACATGCGCTTTAAGCGCATGTAGAGGCTCTATTGAAGGCCAAAACATTAAAACATGGATAAGTGGTCCTCCTCATAGCTCATAAGGTGTTCCTGCAAGTCATCTTAGTGTTTCAAGGCTCCATTACAACTTTTTAGAGTAATGGTGTTGCTCAAACACCCTCTACATGCGCTTAAAGCGCATGTAGAGGCTGTTTATCTGAGAAAAAGCCTTTACATGCGCTTTAAGCGCATGTAGAGGCTCTATTGAAGGCCAACACATTAAAACATGGATAAGTGGTCCTCCTCATAGCTCATAAGGTGTTCCTGCAAGTCATCTTAGTGTTTCAAGGCTCCATTACAACTTTTTAGATTAATGGTGTTGCTTAAACACCCTATACATGCGCTTAAAGCGCATGTAGAGGCTGTTTATCTGAGAAAAAGCCTTTACATGCGCTTTAAGCGCATGTAGAGGCTCTATTGAAGGCCAACACATTAAAACATGGATAAGTGGTCCTCCTCATAGCTCATAAGGTGTTCCTGCAAGTCATCTTAGTGTTTCAAGGCTCCATTACAACTTTTTAGAGTGATGGTGATGCTTAAACACCCTCTACATGCGCTTAAAGCGCATGTAGAGGCTGTTTATCTGAGAAAAAGCCTTTACATGCGCTTTAAGCGCATGTAGAGGCTCTAGTAAAGGGCAAATAATTAAAACATGCATAAGTGTTCCTCCTCAGAGCTCATAAGGTGTTCTTGCACGTGAACTTAGTGTTGCAAAGCAAAATTAAAACATGTAGAGGATTTTTATTTAGAAAGAGGCCTCTACATGCGCTTAAAGCGCATGTAGAGGGCTTAAACACCTCTACATGCGCTTTAAGCGCATGTAGAGGCTGCTCAAACACCCTCTACATGCGCTTTAAGCGCATGTAGAGGAAAAATTATTCTGAAAAATATAGTAAAGTGCTTGATTTATACAATTTAAATAATTTTGATGAAGAATGTTGATTCAATTTATAAAATGATGAAAAACTTTATAATTCTTAGATAATTAATTTTTAAAACATTATGTAACTCAGTGCTTGATATCTATCCCTGATTAATCAGATTATTCAATCTAAATGCTATGATTTAAAATAATATTTAACAGAAAAAATTTCACAAATGTGAGGTGTTAATATTATTTTGATGTGGAGTATATATATATATATATATATATATATATATATATATATAGAACAAAAATTTAGTCTAAGTTCTATGATGTGTTATTGTTTTATTTAAAATTAATATTATCCCCTTTACATGCGCTTTAAGCGCATGTAAAGGATTTTTTTTATAAATTTCCCGCGCCTTTTTCTTATGAGTTCCCTCCCTATATCTGATCACTCTATAGCGCGCTCACAGAGTATAGAGTATGTAGTAGCATTCCTCATTCTCAAGTTCTAAAATGGAACCCTAATCGAAAAACTCACAATTCCTCCTCGCCTTCAACACTCATTCAACACTCACTCTCGCCTTCAGACCATCATCACCATTCTCGCCTTCAACACTGTTGCCGGCAGTCGCCGTCTCCGACCATCACCATTCCCTCGCCATTCCTTCGCCTTCGCCTTCTTCCCCATTCCTTCGCTTTTCTCCTCCGTTCCCAACCTTGCTTCCTTCCACCTTCACCGCCCTTCCACTGTCGCCGGCCACCTTCGCCGACCATCATTGCTGTCGCCGGCCATCCCTGAAGTGAAAATCGAAAGCTTCTTTTAGGGTTTGTTACTTTTTTCTTATGAATCCATTGATTTTTCCCTCCTCTTTTTGTGGATTTCTCTGGTATTGCTTTGATTGTCAATGGGCCCTGTTTTGGCTAAGATCGTCTTCACTGTGATTTCCTTTAGTTAACTTGTCTGCATTGGGTGTTTACTGTTTAGACTGTGGCTTGTAGGTGTTTGCTGTATTTTTTGTTTGTGAATGTAAAGAAGTGAGATAATGTATGTTTTGATATTTCCATGTTTATTTGGGAATTTTTTTTTGTTTCTGATTTTCGCACTGGCTAAACTGACTAAATGAGAATGATGCATGTTTGTTGCTTGCAAGTTTATTTGGAGATTTTTGCTGTTATTGTGCACATTAGAGCTTCTTATTCTGTTATAGCTCTCTCTTCAATGTCTGCATCTAACTCAAAGTTCATCAAATGCGTCACTGTTGAAGATGGTGCTGTTGGCAAAAACCTGCATGCTTATTTGCTATACAAGCAATAAATTCCCCACTGTACGTTTTGTTTCTCTTTTTTTGGTCAAGATCAATTCAAAGTTTTTAACTTTATGTTGTTTCTTCCTATTTTTAGCTATTAGCATGTATAAAAATCCTTACTTTACACCTTTCTTGTAGATCAATTCAAAGGTTTGCTTTTAATTCTGATTAGAAGATAAAATTTAGAGACCCAATTGTGTAGTGGATTTGATTTTTGCTTTTTTTTAAGTTTTTTTATGCTTGTGTTTTGTTGACAATAATTTTGGTTTTTTAAGCTTGCTTGGGTTTGATTATCAGGACTATATTCCCACAGTGTTTGATAATTTCAGTGCAAATGTGGTTGTTGAGGGCACAACCGTCAATTTAGGCCTCTGGGATACTGCTGGTTCTCCTGTTTATAGAGATTCCTTGTACTTTCAGTAATATCAGTTGAAGATTATTAATTGGGCATAAAATTCTGAGTATCATTCCCATATAATATTGTGTTTAGTAATTAGAAAGAAAGAGTTTGTAATTGTTTTTGAAGGTTGGATTCTGATCAGATTTTCTAAGCTTTGAATCAGGGGAAATTCTATGTTTTGTAAATGAGAATGATGCATGTTTGTGGTTTGCAAGTTTATTTGGAGATTTTTGCTGTTATTGTGCACATTACACATGTGGAGCCTTGGCTGTATGTTTGCTGGAATGGCTTAGTTTTAGCTACATGTAATTGCATTATTTATGGTGTGCATTTAGTGTTTTATATGTATAAAATCTGATTTGGGATATTCTTGACTGGTTCTTTGTACTTCATGTAGATATTTCGCAAGGAGCCATTCTTTTATGGTCATGACAACCATAATCAGCTTGTCAAAATAGCTAAGGTAATATTCATGATTCATGGTGGTTTCTTGCAATGACTGCAAAACTTTTATACCATTACTTACATTAGAAAAATGGGTTTAGTCGATTTCTGATGTTATTTTCCTGTTGAGCCAAACCATCTTCGATTATAGTGAATTTTATTCCTTGGATCCTTCATAGTAGTAATTTTCCTTCATAGTAGTAATTTGTCTGTTGTGAATTTGGAAATCTAACATTGGGAAGGAAAAATACTAATGCATGCTGGTTGTTTGAATTAGATTGGAAGTTGTATGAATAGATTGTTATAATAGAATTTCTGTGTGTGTTTATTTATAGCCATGAGTTGAAGTGTTGCCTCACTCATCCTAATGTGACTTGGATTGGATGTTGCATGATATTTTTATCAAAATTCCAAATTATTCTGATCTGATTTTTACTGAGTCGAAGGAATTATAGCTTTAACAACTCAATGAATGCTTGTTGCTTGTTGACTGCTGCAGAAGAAGAAAAGGGCTAATTAGGCGCTGTGTTTCCTGTCATAAAAACTCTGATTCATACAACATCTTATCATTTGTATGCCTTTTGTATTTGAGGCTGTTGCATTTGCATTATTAAAGAAAATGTATTGCATATTAATTGATAATGTTGCTGGTCCCTATGCTTTTGTGTATAGGATTTCGAAATGGAAAGCACTTCATTCTTCAAATGATATCCTTCTTTGTTTTTCATTCTTGTCTATTCGGCCAGCAACTATGGAGGGAGTAATGAAGCTTTGAAATTCTGTAGCAAAGTGTCAAAATCAAACGTGATAAGCTTGGTGAGAATTCTTTCTTCGTTCCTATAATTTCTGCAAGTTATAGTTGAGTGAGAGGGCTGAATTAAATATAGGATTGGGGTACAAAAACTTCAAATTAGTTGTTGGGCTGAATTAACCACATTACTAATATGATTTGATTTTACTTTTAAGTAGTGAGAGGCTCTAATTTTGAAACAATAGTTTAGTACTAGTATTTCTGTATTTGATAATGTGGTACCATTTTCCTTTTTTGTCTAGAGTGATTGTCTAGGTATGTTTCTTTTGCCATTATTTTGGCAAAAGGTTTAGACAATGTGTTTTCCATGCATAGCAGCTGCATAGAATGTAATTTACCATCTCACTGCTACTCTCCTTTAGTAGGTCATGGACCGAAAATGGATGCGTTGTGACCGAACTTCAAGTGAATATATAAATGGAGTAAACGAGTTTGTTGAATTTGCAGCTGCTCATGCATGCGATGTTAACAACATTGTGTGCCCTTGTATCCGTTGTTTGAATGGAAAGCGCGTCGATCCCATAGGCCTGTTGAATGATTTAATATGTAATGGGATTGACCAATCTTATACAAGATGGACAAAGCACGGTGAGACCAATGAAGTTGAATGTCATGATCGTGAACATGATGTTAGTAGTGCTTCGAATGATGTCATTGATCAGAGTGACGAGGATTGCCTTGAAGAAATGGTGAGGGTTGTGGGTGAGGAGAACCCAGAAATATTTGAAGAGTTGAAGAGTGATGCAGAGACACCGTTGTATGTCGGATGTAAATACTCAAGATTGCGCGCAGTGGTTAAATTGTACAACTTAAAGGCTCGTTATGGTTGGAGTGATGCAAGTTTCACCGCACTGCTTACCTTTCTGCGGGATGTTTTGCCAAAGGATAATGTACTCCCTTCAAAAACATACGATGCAAAGCAAATTCTCCTCGCTACCGGTTTGAAATATGAGAAGATACATGCATGTCCCAATGATTGCATCTTATACCGGAATGAGTATGCGTCGTTGGATAAGTGTCCGAAGTGCAAAGTATCTCGATATGGGGAGAATGGCAAAGGAAGGAATTTACTATGTTTTACAGCCCGAAAAAGGACAAAGGAAGGAATTGGGGAAAACAGACCGCCATGATGTCCAGCAACGTTCTGCTATTCCGACTAAACCTCGGAAAAAGAGTTTGAAGGTAACTATTTACTAATGGATTCACATTAGCTAGCACTCATTTTGTAGAAAGAATTATTGACATATTTCTTGAACAGCCAACTCCTACTCCTCGTGACACCCAACCGCATCAGCCGACTCTTACTCGTGTCACCCAACCACATCCCTCTGAATCATTCCGTGTTAAACTAAAGAACTTGACAAAACAACTACCTGATTTTCAACAAATTGAAGTTAAATTGACAAGGACAATTTATTACAAGAGTGTCAGTGAGCACCTAGGTAGTGAAGTAATTATGGATGTGGTTAATCAGGAATGGATTGGTGCGTCAGCGATCAACATATGGATCAAGTATGTAATGTTGAATTTATTTTTATGTTATTGTGGTTTCTTACATTGTCATTTAGTATTTAAATTACAATAATTGTATGTGTTGATATGTTTTTTTGTATAGGTATTTGCATGATGAAATAATTGTGCCAGGGGAAAATGTCAATTTCGCATTCATAGATCCAAATACAACCTCAATGCTGACTGAAACAACTACTTATTGGGATGAAGGTGACGTGAAAGCACGTCTGGGGAGCTCTTCTTCAGATAAAACATTGTTTCTAGCCCCAGTGAATGTAGGGTAAGTTCTTACTCGTCATTAATAATTTTTTTTATTTTCCCAAATTTTACATGTATATAACTGTACTGTTAATCACATTTTAGGAATCATTGGGTTCTCCTTGCATTCAATCCCGTTGCACCAAAGCCTGTGGTGTACTATCTGGATCCTATTAGGTCGGGTAAACCTGAAAATAGACCTTCGTATATGATGTTTATCAATGGGTAATGATTTAACCTTACTAAATTATGTTCTCATTTATAAATGTCACTCTTACTAATTTTGTTTGTCTCAACTTTAGTGTGATCACTTCTTGTAGGTCTAGTAAAAAAATGAAATACTCCAAAACATATGACTGGCTCAAAATTCAGGTTAATTATACATGCTAAAACAATGATTTGAATTATGGACTGTAATCATATAAAAGTCTTTTGACAGATTTGTGGTATTTTGTTGTAGTGCCCATTCCAACCGAATGATAATGATTGCGGGTATTATGTCATGAAATTTATGAAAGATATTGTCACTCATGATCAACTGGTGGTCCCAGAAAAGGTAAGTTCTGAAATTTTCCATTAATTTAAAACTCTTTTAATTTGTTCACATATTTGCTTGTATGTGTGGATTACTTTTAGCTAACTTAAATTTAATTGCTACTTACATATTTCTGTCCATCCAGTATTATGAAGACTGTCGTTTCGACAGCCTCTCCAAGGCGCAAGTTGGAGAAGTTATTGAAGAATGGAGCAAATTTGTATACCCCATTGTTGAACCTGTTGTTCTTAATCAGCCACCTGTTACTTATTAGGTTTTACTAAGGTATCTATCTTCATATATTACTTGAATATAAAATTGTGGATTTGTCTTATGAAATTTTGTTATGTATCATGCTTGTTTATTCTATGTAATGCTATTTTGTCATGTAGGTTGATGATATCCCTTTTGGTGTTTTACTTGAGATCATCTTCATTTGTGGCGTTGAGGTACATATGATCTTTGTTGCATGTAGTCTTACTTAGGAGGAATTGGTAGTTTTATATTATGACTACTTGAAGGAATTTTCGTTTTGACTTATGATCAATTGTGGTTTGTTTATTTCTCATCTTTGATATTATACTATTCTTTCATGTAGGTTCATATCTTTTTGATTCTTTGGTGCAAGTGGCAAATATTTTGGTGATGAGGTAGATCCTCTTTTGGTGCAATGGCAGTAGTGCATACATATTTTGGTGATGTTTATATATATTATTAGGTTTTGAATGTAATGATCGATTCTGGTATATTTTGGTTAAATGATTCTGTTGAATGTAAATGATTCTGGTATATATTATTTGTATACACCATTGGTGCAGGGCAGGAAAGTACGTGTATGTGGCAAATGTAAAAAAAAGTATAATATATAAAAAAAAAGACACCTCTACATGCGTTTAAAGCGCATGTAGAGGATAATACCTCTACATGCGCTTTAAGCGCATGTACATCTACATGCGCTTAAAGCGCATGTAGAGGTGTCTGTACATGCGCTTTAAGCGCATGTACATCTACATGCGCTTAAAGCGCATGTAGAGGATAATACCTCTACATGCGCTTAAAGCGCATGTAGAAGCATGTACATCTACATACGCTTTAAGCGCATGTACATCTACATGCGCTTAAAGCGCATGTAGAGGTATTATCCTCTACATGCGCTTTAAGCGCATGTAGATGTACATGCGCTTAAAGCGCATGTACAGACACCTCTACATGCGCTTTAAGCGCATGTAGATGTACATGCGCTTAAAGCGCATGTAGAGGATAATACCTCTACATGTGCTTAAAGCGCATGTAGAAGCATGTACATCTACATACGCTTTAAGCGCATGTAGAGGCACCTCCTCTACATGCGCTTTAAGCGCATGTACATCTACATGCGATTAAAGCGCATGTAGAGGTATATCCTCTACATGCGCTTTAAGCGCATGTAGAGCCCCCTTCTACATGCGCTTTTTTAAAGCGCATGTAGAGCTTTTACCAGCGCCCCCCTCTACATGCGCTTTATAAGCGTATGTAGAGGCCAAAATAAGCGCATGTAGAGGGGGTAATCTGTGGTAGTGAATTATGTAGCGAAATTAAAGTTTTCCACTAGTGCGGCCATCTTGTGGGAGAGGCATACCCTGATAGATATTCCCTCGCAACCGAAAACACTGAATTGAACACTGAGGACGGTGTCATCAACTTCATCAGCATCCTAGGGAAGTAATTTTTGGGCTTTGGCAAGAGTGGGCTTGTTGGCCACATGGCCTAGGTTGCACCGAACGTGGGTTTCTATGTACGGGACACCAACATCGTTACATTCTACGAGAGAGTTATCGGGGATGAGTTAACTATAAACAAAGTAAAAAGTATATGATAAAAAAGTTAACTATATCATAAAATTCATTAAATATTAATGGTCGTCATCAAATGCATGTGGGGTTATTTTTTCCCTATTTGTTTAAATAGATGTTGATGTATAGTTATATTTCTCTTGTCTTAGTGTACATGTGATGTACAGAAGGGAAATTGTCCGTTGATAATTTCGCCGAAGTCATGAACCCATCTGTCTTTGTCTGGCTTGATTCATTCAACTTCTAATGATTCATTTGTAGGAGAATTGAAGATCTGAAATGTATAGTTTGATTATAAATTAGTTGTCCTAAGTTTTTTAATTTTTTAAATTAAAGAGCATAAAGACTGCTTACTTTGGGTTGTTAATTATAGACATTATTTGAATGATTTTTTAATTTAAAAATATGAATAATGGAAAATTTGGGTTCAGATCGTCAATATCTCAAAATTTACCAAATTCCATTATCCTTAATACATTCATGCATTCTCATGCTAGTTTAAATCTTAACAATGAATTACAAATTGAATAAAAGGGATACCAATAGTTTAAATGTGGAGTCCAATACAGATTTATCGGGGTTTGGATTCATATGTAACAGAGGTAAGGTACCTGGGAATGCCCCAACTTCAAATTAAAAGTGGAAATCCTACCTGATTTATGTCCAATGTTAAAAAATTCAGGAAAATATTATCTAGTTAGAAGAGAAAACTCTTGAGCATGGGTGTGCCACTCTCAGTGCTCTCGACAATGCTCTCATATCTCTTTTGCGCAAACAATGTCATTGTTATTTAGCTAAAAAAATTGTTATCAGAAGTTGTGACCGGACAGGTTGACACACCTTTTAGATGTGTGTTAGATGAGGCTATATCATTATGTATAGATTATGTATTGTCATTTTGGCATTCCCTTAGGGAGGAAGGACATATGTCGACTACAAATCAGCTGGCAAGGCTCTCACATGATATTCCAAGGAACACTCTTAAACTGCTTTATCACTCACCGCATTGTGTCAATTAATGTGGTGATTGAGGGCATGTAGGGATTGGGTGCACTACTTTTGTATTATCTCTCTTTTTGAGTGATTTTAATGGAAAAACAAAGTAATGATCATGATCAAGTTGGCAGGCCAGCCCATCAAAGCGTAGTAAGCTTTAGGATAAATCTTAAAGAAAAAAGAGGTTTTAAAATATTCGGGTTCAATCGAGCTAGCCGAAAAAAGCCCGCAAAAATGGGCTTATTAGGTTCCCCGTAATGATCATTTTTTAATTAATATTTTTTCAATTTCTGGTTTTCTTATTGATAATTATAATAAGGAACATAAAATAAGGTTGATTGAAGCAAACATGAGCTTCCCTCTAAATTTGACCAAAAATAAACACTAAATAAATATAAAAATATGGGAACTTCAGTTTATTATCACCACACTCGTATTTGAGAAGAATAGAGATAAAAGGGCAAAATTTGCATCGCATAAAAAAAAATAATTCATTTCAAGTAATTTAAAACATTTGTTTTCTATAGAGGAACTGACAACCATAAAACTTCAAGTTTCCCTCTAAAACTCATACATACCCACACCTACAATACACTTTATACATAAAAGTTCTCATAAAAATAGAGAACACCTATTCAAAGGGCCCATCAAAGAATCAGTCCAATCATCTCAAAATCCTCATTATTAACTTTGAATCAGAAATAAAAGAGAAGCTTTTCAAGCTCAGTTCTCCTCATAACAACACTTACAGATTTACAATATAAAAACTATCACTCCCAATATACCTATACTTAGCTTCACAAAGTCAAATTAAAGTGTTAATAAGTTAAGGGTTGAAGGGGATTTCGAAAATACAAGAAGCTTTCTAGGTATTGATGGTTCTAGCTTGTTAAATCATGTTACATGATGATGATATTCGTTTATATAAGTTAGGGATAATCCTATATGAGATTTTGCTTGCTTAAAGTGGGTTACCATCAATTGTGGAAATTAAATCTTTTAAATACGAGCTTTTGAACTTAGTTTAAGGTTTCTGAGGCAATTAAAGTTCAATGATAATGTTTTTAGGTGTTAATTGATTATATATACATTTTAGTGATTTTGTTTTGTTTTATGGCCTAGTTTTGGGCATGAGTTGGAGCTCTTTGATTTGATTAAGAATAATAAAGTTTGTGGATAGATTTATATCAGAAACATATGGGGAATTGAGTTAAGTTGGTAGTTTACCCTAAATTTCAATATCTTGTTGCATGTTTACATTAAATGGATTGGTTTGGTTGGAATTGCATTCGTGAGAAATCTTGATCTTAATGTTTGGGATGTGACAAGGAGCCTCTTAGAGTTGTATGTCGGATTGGTTGGGTTTTGATGATCACAAACTTTTGCATTTGTCTTGCTTTTCTTGTTCAAATGATTTTCTACTTTGGGTGTTTAATAATAAGTGTCAAAGCCTTGACTTCTGATTTAAACTGTTCAACTAAGGGATTAATTATGTTTTTATGCTTGCACGTTTAATTTGTGTTTAAATTCTGAAGTTGGAATTTCGTTCTACTATCGTTGGCTGAAATTAACTTTTTTTTTTTGGTTAATGGCTGAAATTAATTTTGTGAAGCTAAGTATAGGTATATTGGGAGTAATAGTTTTTATATTGTAATCTGTAAGTGTTGTTATGAGGAGAACTGAGCTTGAAAAACTTCCCTTTTATTTCTGATTTAAAGTTAATTATGAGGATTTTGAGATGATTGGACTGATTCTTTGATGGGCCCTTTGAATAGGTGTTCTCTGTTTTTATTAGAACTTTTTTGTATAAAGTGTATTGCAAGTGTGGATATGTATGAGTTTTGGAGGGAAGCTTGAAGTTTTGTGGTTGACAGTTCCTCTATAAAAAACAAATGTTTTAAATTACTTGAAAGGAATTATTTTTTTATGCGATGCAAATTTTTCCCTTTTATCCCCATTCTTCTCAAATATGAGTGTGGTGATAATAAACTGCAGTTCCCATATTTTTATATTTTATTTAGTGTTTGTTTTTTTTCAAATTTATATTATTTATTTGCTTATCCATCTTTAGGGGATTTAAATAAAAGTCATGTAATGAGATTGCACGTATTTATATATTGCTTTGTATTTCAAATTGAAGAATGTGGATTAACACTTCGTGCTTTAAGACAAAGGAAGATATAATTAACTTTATAAAGAAAATTGATTCTTATTATTATTGTAAACAATAATTCTTATCTATACATTCAATTACTTAGTGTATTTATGTTTATATGCATTTGAAGAATAGGAATGTGGTCTCTTTTTTACTTTTGCAAATTTGACCTTTTTGGTCATTTTGATATTCAATTGTCATTTTATTGAGATTTTCCCATAAAAGTTCTGCCTACAAATTTTATAATAGAACTTTCAACGGAAATCTTTGGCTAATTAGAGATGAAAACTTTTCGACATTAATTAGAATCAAATATTTGACAGAAATTGTATAATTTTCCATAGATAATTAGAAAGGCAATTTTTCCTTCAAAAAATTTATGAAAATGAATTTATTAATTGACTTGTAATTAAAATATTATTCTATTTTATTTAAAAATATTTCATAAATAAATAAATAAATAAGAAATATGTTATAATATTTATAAAAAATAATATATACATACACACACATAATCAAATACACATTTATTACAAATTTAATTTAATTATTTGAATTTATTAAAATAACCTGTGATTTCTTAATAATATTAATAATAAAATAAAAATTTTATAAATATATATAATTGAATTAATTGTATTATCTAAAAGGAATTAATTAACGAAAATAATATTACTACAATTTTGAGTTTGTGTTGTATTATAAAAATGAGTTGAAATTCCAGTGTGTTGCGTTGCAGTGGGGGATGCTGTTGTAGCATTATTTTGAAGTTTCTAAATTTGAAAAGGGAAATAAGATAAATATACGAAATAGTAAAATGTGGAGGAAAAATCTTGTATAAAAATGGAATATATTTAACATGTATGGTATCAGAATTTTAAGTGTGAGGATTTTCTCAGCGGCATTTACCTCTGCGGCCCTCAGCGTCCAAATCTCGTCCGTCCATTCAATTTGGATTTAATCATCCGTCATCCTACGGTTTAAACAATGACACCTCATCCCATCACAACCATGCACTCGCCACACAAGATTATAGCCCTGTTCATTCCCTTCCACATTCTTCTTCTCCTGGCTATTCGATCACCTGCTCCTTTTTCTCTACACTCTCACGGTGACAGCAAATTTAGAGTTTCTCTTTCTCATCTTCATTCAATCAATCATCATGGCTGAGCGCGGTAGCGGAGATCACGGCGGCGTCAAACGCGACGGAGATCGCGGTGCTTCAAATGCGGCTTCGGCGGGCGAGGCAAGGCGGTGGTGGCGAAATCTGAAGCGAGTCACCGAAGACGAAGGGGGGTTGGGCGGGCAGCTGATGGCATGAGGTCGGCGCCGGAGGAGAGGATTAGTGAACGGAACAGATCTGGTATGCGCAGGTTGAGGAAGGCCAAAATCATTGATGGTGACGTGTCATTTTCTGGGCTTTTAGATCAATTGGATGGCCACGATTTGCGACGCTGAGAGCCGCTTAGAAAATTTGCCGCTGAGAGAATCCAGACCCGAATTTTAATATCATTAATGCATTTTGAAGATGACAAAACTCTAAGCCTCTAACAAAATATAGCAATTATTTTATTGAGAATCACATGAAATAGAATCAATTATTTTTCACATTATCCATAACAGACAAACATTATATTTTTCGATAACTTTTTTCATTGTGATTAAATGTTCAACTCTGATTCCTCATTGATTAGTCTTGGTTCAAATGACTTTTTATCTGAATTTTTATGTAATTTTATGCTAAAAGCAGCTCTTAAATCCTAACAGTGGTTGGCTTATGGTCAAAGCTCATTAGAACACAAATTTGAGCTGAGGAAGATGATGATGGTGAAGATTGGCATAAATGTGAATGGATTAAAATTCCCACTACCAAATTTCTCGTCCTGGATTACAAGATTTGTTCTGATAAAAAAAAGATCAAAAGATTTGAAGTCCTTCTTGGTGGAAGTCAACAAAAATATGGGGGTGCTAAAAATTCCCTCTTGGCTCCTGATATGTCTGGTAGCTTTCCCGTTCAAATAACATACCCCAAATATTAAAAAATAGACTTTAGGGAGAAATATATCCTTTAAAACACAAGATGAGCATATCATAAATCATCATAGATAAATTTAGCTTTATGGTTACCTTAGGGAGAATGATATCCTTTAAAACACAAGATGCATACCGTTTTGTTTGGTTTTGCAGCAATTCATATTTCTTTCTCTTTCTAAATCTTCAAATTAAAATCTAAGAGAGCTATGCTTATATTATAAATTCAAAACTAGTTTGTACATATATACTTGCATGTGTAGTTCAATTTATGACTTATTTAAATTTAATTGTCATGTACACGTTTTAGTCCATCTAATTGATTTGAGCATTAGTCCAATACCTTGGGGTTCAAACGCAAATATAACCAAGGATTATAGCAAGTGTACTATCTCAGATTGTCTTTCTATGGAGTCTTTAACTAACTACCTAAATTAACTAAGTGGATGCAAAAAAAAACAATAAAAGACATGGTTCTTTGTGATTTACGTAGGTTACTAAACTAAAATATTGTCTTGTTGAAATTTTTTATTTATGAGGAAACAATTAAAAGAGTTGTGATTATATAAGATGAGATTGAGTCATTCAATGGAGTTAGCAGCCTTCTTAACTTCACTTATGATTTCGGGAATTTATTAATGTAAGTTTTAAATGATATTTTCATTAGCCAACATTTCATATATAATATTATTGTCTTATTAGTGGAAATATCATTTTTAATCTCATGGTAAAAGTTGGGTATCATTTTTGTACCTTGAAATAGTTATATACTATTTTTGTTCCTTGACCAATAGTTATGTATCATTTTTTACCCTTCGCCCAAGATTAAATATAGGCAAACTAAGCATACATTTTGTCATATATAGGATTTCCATTCATTTACCATTTCAAGCATTGACTATATCATTTCATAGTAATCTAAATTTTATACTTCAGCCATACAAGACCTAATCTCCTCAAAACCATCCCAGCCATCTTAATTCCTATTTGATAACGTCACCTAATTACAACAACAACAAAACTTTATCCCAACTAACTGGGGTCGGCTACATAGATCACACGACGTCATTGTGTTCTATCAATAGTCATGCTTGGAGATCAACCTTTCATCAAAAGATCTCGTTGAATGTTTCGTTAAGAGTTCTCTTTGATCTTCCTCTCCTTCCGTGGTGCTTCCATACCATTTGATAAATTATTCTTACTGCCCATTCATTTCTCTTCTTTCAACCTTTTGTTTCTTTATATGTCTTCTCCCATGATAGTGTGATAGCCCTTGTGAAGTACCAAGCAATGACCTATTGTTATGAACAATGTGTGTGTCCATGCTCAATAGATTCGACATATTTTTACGTTGGCTGCCGAAGCCTAACACAACCTTACTCCTTTATCCGGACTAGGGACCGTCTATAAATATAGGCGGAGTATTCCGTGGACACACAGTCACACGAGGATAAATAACCAAGCGTGACACGAAGTCACGAAACAAGCGTGGACCACAGTCACACGAGGGTAAATAACCAAGCGTGACACGAAGTCACGAAAACAACCGTTATATAATAATGAAAAAGTTTAATAAACCGATATATATATATAAAAAATAAACCGTTGTATAAGAAACAACTGTTGAAATAATAATAATAATAATAATAATAATAATAATAATAATAATAATAATAAATAAATAAATAAATAGTAAAAACAAATAAATAAATAAATAAAAGAAGTAACCGTTTCAAAAAAAAGCAAATATATGGGGGAGTAAACAATGAATATATATAAGAAGCAACAGTAAAAAAAATAAATAAAGAAATAAATAAACAAAAAGAAGTAACTGTTCCTTAAAAAAAGGCAAATATATGGGGAGTGAGCAACGAATATATATAAAGAAGCAACAGAAAAATAAATAAATAAATAATAAAATAAAAAATAAAATAAAATAATAGAAATAAAAACAAAACAAATGCAACGAAAAAATATATATGTGAGGAAGGGGGAGCAGCAAATAAATAAAAAAAATCAAACCCACACAAAATGGGAGCCGTTTATAACAAACTTTGACTGGTTCTCTCATTCATCTTCCTCATCTCCCAAATAAGAACACACTATCAAATAAGAACATCCACATCAATCAACAGTTAAATAAATCATTCAAAATCAAATTAAAGCCACTACCAGATTTGTACATCATAATGAAATCATATTAGCAGAAACACCTCATTGACATAACTAAAAGCACAAATCCATTCATCATCAAATACATGAAAAAGATATGGAAGTGGATTTGAACAAAATAAAACAAATCAAAAGCATACAAATGAACAAAAAATAAAAAATATGGAAGATTGAAGGCATAAAAGACGTAGAGAAGAAAATAGTAGAATCGATCACCTTGATGCTGATTCCAAAGACAACAACGTCATCACCTTCCACTTTGAATGTTGCAAAGTCCACCTCATCTAGAAGACGCATGCCTCTTAGAATGTTGCTTGTGTTGTGTGTTGTGTGTATGAAGCAAATAACAAAACAAAACAAAATATCTGGGGATATGATGATAATAACAAAACAAAACAAAATAAAAGGTGACATTTTTTAAAGAAAAAAAATCTAAGTTAGTGGAGAAACCCAACTTAATTTTATACAAAACGAACGGCTTTGTTGGGAACTAAGGATCAGAAAATTAAAACTATAAAAGTGGTGATTAAGAAAACAAAGTAATTAAAGAAACAACCTTTGATGAAAAAAAAATTGAAAACTTCACCTAATTAAATTCACCTTTTTCTAAGATTCACAATCATCTTAATCCTTCACAACTCATTTTCTCATAGAGAGTCCTTGCTTGTGTAAATCATATTAAACCTCAGCAATGCAATAGTCCACTCTCCAATAATAATTGATTACAGAATCACTCTCTAAGCATTGACCAACTTCAAAACAACTATTCTTTCTCCCTTACCACAGACACCTCCTAAATCAATGCAGAAAGCAAACCAATATCTCCCTTCCAGTCATCAATGGACAATTAACATATAATTGCTAGACAGAATAGAACAACATATTTTCTACCAATCCTCATAAATCCCCCTTCAATATGAGAAAATCAAATCAACAAATAAAACAATGTGATTCAGCCTAAACATAGTCATTCAACACTAATATGACAATACTAAGTAAAGATTAAATTTTAGAAACTTCAACTTAATATGACAATATTTATATTTGAGAAGAATAAATATCAAAGGGCAAGTTTAGCATAAGATTTAATAAAATAATTTCTTTCAAGTATTACAAAATAAATATGAAAACTCATTTTTATGAAAAACTTGTTTTCTATAGAGGAACTGGCACAAAGCGAAATATCAGGCGTGACATGAAGTCACGAAAACAGGCGTGGTAAAACCACGAAACAGGCGTGGCAAAGCCACAAAATAGGCGTGACACGAAGTCACGAAAACAGGCATAGCTCGAGTCTATGAAAACAAGTGAACAGGCGTAGCTCAAGTCTATGAAAACAGGCGAACAGGTGTAGCTTGAGACTACGAAAACAGGCGAACAGGCGTAGCTCGAGTCTACGAAAACAGGCGATCAGGCGTAGCTCGAGTCTACGAAAACAGGCGCAGCCTGAAGGCCATGAATATAGGCGCATGTACAAGACCCCCGAAAACAGGCGCTTTGTGTCTGGTTCCTCTAATAAAAGTATATATAT
Organism: Mimosa pudica; assembly: GCA_029929735.1. Lineage (NCBI taxonomy): Eukaryota > Viridiplantae > Streptophyta > Magnoliopsida > Fabales > Fabaceae > Mimosa > Mimosa pudica. Next base: position 10,649,317 of record JAKELP010000033.1, on the reverse strand, counting down.
GTATTGTACTAAACTAGCATGGACCCCGCGCGTTGCGCGGGTTATCCATCATTTAGTTGTTTTGCATTTCAAATTATACATACATTAGTTTGTGTAGTACGTGTAAAGAGATATCCACACACTCTTAATATATTTGTGAAGATTAAAGATGACAAACGACTTAATTATTATATCATATTTTATTATTTTATACTATATCAATTCATAAGTTAAGTTAGCTTGTATACAAATAAACTCTAAATTTGTAGAGTGAATTTTAACTTGATCGAGAATCAAAATAGTCATGCATAAAAATAGAAGAAAGTCAAACTTTATTCCTAACCTCCCTTGTCCAAACCCCCTCCCCCCATGAAAACAAAAGAAAGTCAAACTTTATTCTTAACCTCCTCCGTCTAAACCCCCTCCCCCCATAAAATCAGAAGAAAGTCAAACTTTTTTCGTAACCTCCCCCGTCTGAACCCCCTTTCCCCAAAAAAAAAAACAAATTTCCATCCAACACCTCCCCATTCGAAAGTTCATTTGGACCGAAGTTTTTTAGTAGTTGATCATTTTTACCAATTTCAATTTCTAAGATCCTCATGCCATATAAATATTCATAATACAATTCTTTATTCTCATTTTCACTATTTTATTTGCAACCATATAAATATTGATAATAAAATTGTTTATTCTCAGTACTATAATTTTTCACATGCAACCCATGTTTCACTATTTAAGGTTGCTTCCCAAATGAATTATAATAAAAACTAAAGCTAGAAATCATGAACCCATATGTTGGGAAACTTTCTTTTCCAACATACTAAAATTTTTAACAATGTGATCACAACTCTCCCGAATCTCAATACTAAAAATTTGCATATGCAAAATGATAATAATTTCAAAATTTTAAATCAGCATTTCAAGTTGTTGGAATCAGTCCTAAACAATGATCTAAGCATTTTTTTCGTTTATAAAAGGAAGATCTAAAAAGATCAAGTAACAACTACAAGACGATCTTGGCCAACATCATGCTCATCTTCATCTAGAAGTTGTCGTAGATCATCAGGTGAGTATTGCAGAAGGTGTTTTCCCACATCAAGCTGGAGTGCATCTGAAGCCAGAAAATTGACGCACTTATTGCCCTCTATGTAGATATGTTGTAGCTCAATTTGTCATTCTCTACCCAGTATAGAGTGAATCTGTTGAGGTGTACCGAAGCTAGAAGGAAAAGCTACGCTTTCAACAGCTCCCACAAAGGGGACGTTCATGTCTTCCACAGCTTCATTATTGTTCGATGTATCCCCAAAAGAAACTTTCATGACTTCCAAGGCATCTTTGGAGATACACAAGCCACCTGGTTTCTTTCTCACCTTGAGATTATTAGCAATAGAAGAGTGCAATTGCACTCCATGTTTGCTCTGGAATCTACCACCACTTCTTTTCTCACTTTGCTGGGCTTCATATTGTTTCCCCTTATCAACAATAAGTGTTTTTGAGAGAGGAAAAGTAGAGTGGGGCTCATTAATTGGCTCCGGCTCTGTGTTTGTAACATCATGAAGAATAGGTCGCTTCTTTACAATGATCATTACCGTGTGTTTAGTACTGTCAAGACTGGTTTGTCCTTTACGAGCTTTAGATTTAAAGGAACTGAAGAGTCACCTTATTATCCTTTTGGGCTTCTTTGTTGTTAGTCTTGTTGAGCACAATACTCCCCTCCTTTAAAGGTACATTTATCTCAATTGAGTCATCCAAAATCATTTTATTAGAGTCCACCTTCAAAGAAGTTTCTCTAGAGTTCTTCACTCTGTACTCCTGGGGTGCCTTCTTAGGCTCTTGCTTGGGTCTTTCTCCTACAATGGGCCTTTTCTATTTATTTCCAGTTGTTTTTTTGCTGCTGCCCCCACATTTTTTTAGAAAAATTCAAATTGTCTTTACTCCTATTTTGATTATGAGGAGTAACGGAAGAATCATTAAGAGTTGACTCATTATTTGTCTCTATATTCGCCTCATTATCCTCATGATCAAATAAGACATTATAAAGAGATCCTTCATTAATGGCTGATCCCGACAATGTCGCACCCTTTCCTCAATTTGTTTTGTTTCCTTTTTTGGGATATCTAACTTACATCCATTCCCCATACAGTGTTTTTTGCGGTGTTGCAGCTCCCTCAGTCTGCGGAGATGTTTTTGGAGGTAAATCCTTGGAAGAGGTAGGCTCCGTCATCATCCTATTGGAATCATTAGTCGCTGTCTCACTTTCACATCTATCTTTAATGAGCCCATACTTTTCACATCCAAAGCAAATTTGAGGTAGTCCTTCATAAGCAACCGTGTACAAACGGCCATCAACTCGAATTTGGAGTGTATGAGCGTTCATGAGATCCACTAAGGCTGCAATCCGCGCATATTTTCCTCTTCCTCTTGCCTCTGTTGTGTAATCAATCTTAACCACTTCTCCAATAAGTTTTCCAATAGCATTGAGAGTACTCCTGTGATAATACCGGAAGGCAAGTCCTGGAATTCTAATCCAAGCAACCACTTTGGAAACAGTAGTAACTCTAGGATCAAAGTCAAAGGTCCATGGTTGTGTGGTGAGATAAGAACCATAAATCATCCATGGTCCTCCTGTTAATGCTTTAAGATAATCTTCTTCCAAGTCAAAAGTCACCAGGAAGAAGTGTTCCTCCACATCCACCAGATAAAAAGCACCTTTTGGTTTCCATAAGGATTGGATACGCTGCATTAGATCATGATATCGAATATTATTACCCAACAGTTTAACTACTAAGGTTTGTTCATGCCTTTTATTAACATGTCTCTCACCCTAGATGAAAAGTCAATTGTGGGTATATCCTCATCATGACCAGACGTATAATCATCATCTTCAATAACAATCTCTTTCCCCTTATTGCTACCAACAATATTCCCTTGGTTCAAAAGTTTATCTCAGTATGAATTAGTGATGAGATTTTCAGGGATCACCATCTCTATGTCCTCCACAGTCTCATCCTTGTCACTTCCATACTCAGCAACCCCATTGCGCATCCTTACTTTCTTTGTTAAACGGTTGTTGTCCGACTCGCCAGCGACAGACTCAGTCTGGCCAGAGATAACCCTCTCCATCCTTGTTGCCTCCGATACCAAAAAGGTCTTCTCACAAACGGTGACGTCAGAGAGGCGAATAAAGATAAATTTAAAACACTAGCTTCGACTATAATACACTTATTTATTGACAATGAAAATAATGTAGAAGACGTAATTAAGTAGATCAAGGTTTGAGTGAGCGATTAGGATGGATATTGACTACAAAATACATAGTTAGGAGGATAAGTGTGATTTGGTACAATCGCCTCCCATGACTGTGTTACACACAATGATCTAAGCATTTAAACGCATATGTTCACTTTCTTGCTAATAACTTTTGTTTGGATCGTTTTTATTGTAGTTATTTTATTTGCTAACTCCCCGTAAATATTAAAAAAAAATCAATGTATATTAAATGTAATACTTTTAACTTGTCTAAAAATCAAACTCATCCGTGTATAAAAACAAAAGAAGAGTCGAACTCCATTGTGAAATCTCCCAACCCACTTCCCAAAAAAAAAAAACACAAAATCCCCTAGGCACCTCTCCCATATGAAAGTTCACTTGGACTAAATGTTTTTCGTAGTTGATTTTGTAAAAAATTGCAATTTTGAAAATCCTCACGCTATATAATATTCATCATGTTATTGATCAAAGATTACCTAAATCCTCATTCCAATGCAATGTTTTAAAACATTATTTACTAAAATTTGACGCTAGCAGATTGAATGAGAAATAAAAGAAATTAAGATTAAATAAAAAGAATAATAAAGATCAAAATGCTAAGTCTTTGCAATTTAAAAGCATGGATTTGTACATAGTCGTCCAAATCAATGCTTTTGGTTCAATCTCCCCTCACTTTGTTGATTAGTAACTAACATCACCTGTCAAAACAGATCAGAATAGGTTAGATAGTAATACTGATAAAGTCCTGAAACCAAACTCGTTATATGATAGAAACTATATCAGTTGAAAAGAAAAAAGAAGAAATGAAGAAATAGACCAATTTGCTAATGGCAGAAAAGGGGAGTTAAAATTTGTCCAAACTATGAAAGTGAAGAGAACATAAAAAGCAATTAGAGAAAGGAAAGAGCAACATCTACACTTGTTCAGTGACCATTTGAGTCTCTAATCATAATAAAAGCAAAATGAGATTCATAGGTTGGAAGCAAAATGAGATTCCTGATTAACAACCTTCATCTTGTTCCTCTATACATTTATCTATGCATTTCTTGCAATTTATTTTGACATGGCATCAATTAATAGCACAAACCCTTCTAATAAAATACACGCATACTGAAACTTATAATTACTCAAGCCAAATTGATCAGGGAATGAAAAGATTGAATAGTGTCATTGTGTATTAATTACCAATAGAAAATATAAAAAGCATCGGGATTGCTATTGTTCATAAACCATATGCTGTATGATTTATCTACATGTCTATACAAACACATAAACCCACTCTAGTTACAGCATAAGAGCAGAACTAACAAATACTAAGAACAAACATACATAAACACATTAAGAGGCATCAAATTTACATTAGTCAATCATATCAACACCAAAATACGCATGAATATGTTGATCCAACCAAACAATAATTTGGTAGAATTTCTAGCTTAAGCCACTAAAAGAAATATAAAAAATCGTCAATTCCCAATGAATGGTAAAAAACAATAGGGATATTGCCACAGAGTTCAAAAGCAGTTTCAAAGGTCAATATGCAAAGAGGAGAAACCAACTAAACAATGACAATGTTGAAGCCTACCAAACAAAATTACTAATCATACTTTGTTCGATTTGATGCAAACTCAACCATTTTCTGATGTGTCTGACATGACAATGTTGAAGAAGCCTACCAACACAACATCATGGAATATGGACTACCTACTCAATAATTAGTTTATTCACAACACCAAACCAATTATACTCTTTTCCTGTTTTTCATCATGGTTATATATAGGATAAACCTATTTTTTTCATTTCCTAAATCCAATTCTCTAATGAAGAATTTCATAAGCATATTTTGACTATTTTTAAACCACATGAGTTGGTGCCAGACTTTAAAAATGAAGGAAAATATTGGCTATTAAACAACTGTAGCTTCGATTGATATCAATCATATATGTTTTTTTCCATAAAAAAATGAGGAAACTCATAAGTGGGCAATGTCATTAAATACACGTAGGAGTTCCATACAAACAATAATGTTCCAAATCTAACAAAGAAAAGCGAATATACATCTGATAGAGTTAAAAAGAAGAGAGATCATATTAACTGAAATTTAAGTGATATTACATTGTGACTTAAGCGGACACTACACATATTAAATCATTACTATCTCTAGTCAAGGTAAAGGGTCATATGGAACCCACTAATAAATCTCTAAATCATTAAAAAGGTATCATTCATGTTCCTGTCAAGATAGAAAATTGTATAGATTAAAAGCCAATCAACATAGATATAAAACCAGGCTAAAGCTTCTACATGCTAACACATGTACTTTTAAACAGAAAATTGCTACTATATTGCATCAAGTCATGTGTTCATCATTCACTCTTCAATTTCTAAGTCCTCTCAATGCCAAGGATGCCAACCATTAACCCTCCAAGTAAAAAGGATGAAAACTCTGTCAGGTATTAAAAATTGAAATCAGAATATGTATGTATAATATCATAAAACTTATAAATGATCTTGTAAAAAAAAGCATAAGAATCAGGATTTTACAGGCATTTAGAAATAAGGCATGGAAGCATTGTATAGATTTGAACTTGTGAAATTGTAACATCAAAAATTTTTAATGTCCAATATAAGTAGGTAAATAAAAATGAGGAATTTAGTATAAGATAAAAACTCTTCTAAAAGAAATTAAATTGAATGAGTAAAAAATAAATTAATCTTATTGAGGGAGGTTAGGAAAATAAATAGGACTATACAAAAGGTTAAATGGGCATTCTTTATGTTTATTTAAGGATAGAAAATGTTATGTAATTAAAAGAAAAAGAGGGTAGAAGACAAAAATACCCCTCTCTGCATTTAACCATCTATATACACCCACTTACTCCTCTTCTCATAAAAAAAAACGTGCAACACACACATCATTCTTCACTTCTCCCAACTCACCTATTTCACTCTTCTCCATCCCTTTCTCTATTTCTTTTTTTTTCTTCCAACGCCCCAGTAGAATCTTTGGGCAATACTTCATCCGATTTTGATCAAAACCTACATGCAATTGGTGCTAGAGATTCACGTGAGAATTCCTCTCATTCTCATAATTTGTTCTTAGTTTTGGTGAGGATTTGAGAGAGAGCTGAATGGTAGAATGAGGATTTAAATTTCTGGGTTTGTTAGTAAGTTAATAATTTCTTTAAGTTTCAAATTTATAATGTGAGCTTCATTGATTTGTAAAGATTGAAATTTTCCTTTTTTCTTCATTTTTCTGTTTGGGCTGAATGGGTTTTTGGTTTGGGGTTTGTTAATGAACGAAATTGAAAGGTTCCTAAGACTAATAAAGTTAGCTTTTGTGCATGCATGTTAGTTATCAATTGATATGTCAACATTTAGTGAAGGATAAAGCATGATTTTGGAGTTTATTGGGGTAAATGAATTTTGAGGCTTCTTTGATTTATTTTTGCTAATGTGTAGTTTGAATCTTGAGTGCTGTCCACATGGCTTGTGCAGTTTAGTACTTTTCAAACTTACACATTAGGTCATTTTCCATGGAACTCAGTAGGGTGATCCTTGCAACACTGTTTTTCCTTTTCCAGTTTTAGAAAGCTTATGCATCCCTTCTGTGCTGGGCAGTGTTTCTTGCCTCAGGCTCAAACACAACAGTGGTTAAGGGATCTAGAGCTTCCTGCTCTTACAGGATATATTGCACCTTGCGGTGCCAGATATCCCAGTTGTCACCGTTCAGTTTTTCTCTTTTGTTAAGTTCAGCGATGATGTTCTTTGTGGCCATTTTGATTTCTGTGACAAAAGTCATTCCCATATCAAAAAATTTTGTTCTCTTTTGCGACAACAGGCCTATAAAGATCATATCAATTACTTTGTATTTTATGTAGCACAGATTTGTAAACAATGTCTTATACTTATAGTATCTTTAAAATAGAACATGATGTCATTACTATATTTATTATCGAAAGAATACGTCTAAATCTTCCATCACATAAATATAAGCAATTTCATCTTGTTCTACTAAAAGATTCTATATAAGTATTTTATTGTTATTATATTTAGAAGTCTTTACTTCTAAATTGCTCCCACTCATCATAGATATAACATAAAATAATCACAATACATATATTACAATAAACATATACACATATGTAGTACTATACATGTGATTACAAAGACATACAGTAAACATTACAATCTAAATTTAAATGTCACAACAATATTCTACAATTCGTTTTCCTAGTCTCCTAATTCTTGGTCTTGGGATTTCTAGCATGAATTTCGATGTTCTCTTTATAGCATCAATCCATGAAGCTTTCAAATTAAAAATGCCTCTAGCCCTTATTTCTTCACGGTATTTCATCAATACCAAATTAACGTAGAATTCTGCACTCTTCTTGTCATATATGTTTTCCATGATATTCTTTAGAATTACATTTATGATCTTAATATTCTTTTTAGCTTTAATTGTTTTAACCACAGCTTGGTCGACCATCTTTTCAGCTCTTTTTAGAGTATAAGGTTGGTCTACTTCTTCACCTGATTGTGGTATTTCTTCTTTTGGAATAGAAGGTTCCGTTATAGGGCCACTTAGAATTAAGACTTCTTGAGATTCTACAGGGTTTTGTAGACCTTCCATTTGATTTTCCTCATTAAAATCATTGGGGTCTTCTTCAAAGAACTCATCATCAGGATCTTGTTCATCAAGATTGTTGTCTAAATGATCATTGACATATTCAATGCTCATTAATCCATACTCATGGGTTTCTGTACTTTCTGAAGCCTCTTGCCTCATCTCATTGACCTAACCTAACCACAAATAAATTAGGTTAATAAGTTATATGTATTTACAAAATATACATATAAGCAATGAAAGGAAGAAACTCATTTCAATCTTGAAAAAATATTTCAAGATTGGTGTGACCCGTAAGAGTATTTATTTGAATTATTTGTTTTTGATGTTACGTTGAGCGAATCAGTTTGTCTCAGTCGTAGTACTGAGATGATTAAACACTTTACGAGAATTTACCTGAACCATTCAAATTTCAGCAGGTACAATTCGTTGTTACCATTTTATTTTGGTTTTCTATAATGTGTTATTAAAGTTTAACCAAAGTAACATACGAAATATTTCTTCGGTGTGGAGGATTGGGTACACTGGGATCCGAAAGACTCGAGTTCGATTCCTCGGGTGACCACTTTCTACAATTTTAAAGTTGTTTGTAATTTATTATAGTTAACCAAAGTAATATATGAAATATTTCTTCGATCTGGTGGAGGATAAGATTCACTAGATTCTACACACTCGAGTTCGATTCCTCGGTGACCACTTTCTATGTTTCTTTGTTTGTTTATAGTTTATGTCATTTTTTTCGACACTACTTAATGTAAACTAGTGTGTCTTAATCGTAATAGTGGGGTAGAAGGAACAGAAGTGCATGGGATCAAATCTCATTACCCATGTTATTCTCCTTTTTTTATTCAATAATTGCTGAAACTGCTCCCTCAATCCCACGTTCTCCCTCCACCTTATGTGTCAGAATTTCTAAGACGTTCTCCACCTTATTTTTTTAACTATTCACATAACAGTTTCACCCACGTTCTCATTCGGTTTGGGATTCATCCCAACCATCTTCTGCATTTTTCAACACATGTAGCATCACCACATATATTTGCAGAACCACCCCATCGGAGAACTAGATGATTTTCAAAATTATCTTGATGGGTTTTTCAAGATTAATTTAATGGTATATATAGGTTTCATATCCTATAATTTGCAATTTCTCTAAATCAATTATGAAATATTTCATATTTTTCTTCTATGATTTCTAATCTCCTGGATTCCCTATTACTTATTAGTAACCTTTTATTTATATAAAAAGACTTGGGAAAACAGGAAACACATATTATCACAGATAAGAAAATAAATGAAAATAAGGATCACATAATGTTCATAAGCATAATACATGCACAAAATTTTCATTTTATTTTCATTCACAAGTCCACAGATAATGCCCAGATCATATAACTGCTCTGATACCAATGTCGAAAAATGAATAGATAAGGTATTTAGGAATACCTTGATGAAGACAAAACAAACTCTTGATGTAGATGCCTTTTACGGTATAAGAATCACAAGTTTGGATTCTTATATTGTATACTGTAGAAGCACTTTTGAGAGAGAGAATTATCCAGAGAGGATTTTTAAGGGGCAGAGAAAATCTTTGTGATAGGAAGAAACTTATTTTCTAAGTAAAAATGATTTCTGATTAACCACTCTATTTATAGATTTTCTCTGAAAATTAATAATTGGGTAAATTACACTTAATGACCCAATTATTCTGAATAATTATATTCAGACCCCAAAACTCTTATTTGGGCTTAAATTTACCAAGGGTGGATCATATTCTTACAGAAAGCCTCTTGAAGTAGCCCCTGAAATCAAAGGTAAAGGCATGAACAATATCTGAAACCTTAAATCCCCAATTCAGATAATGACCTAGACGACTCTAATCAAAGAAAGGAATTGTATGAATGAGAAAAGAAGTGACCTGAAGGCTAGGAGGCGCCGGCGGAGCTGTTCTTCGCCAGTAACTGTTAATGTTGCTGTGAAAAGCCACTGTAAAGCAAGGAAGGAGACGAAGAGAGGGAGGGTGGGAACTGAAGAGTGAAGGGTTTGATCATTGATTTGTTGTTGCCTTGTTGGAGTAATAAATGGCTATGGGGAACTCAAGGGTTTGATAGTGTGAAGTGTGAACTTTCAGTTATTCACGCATTTAAAACCACATGTAAATTCAGTCCCAAGTGTAATATATAGTTATATTATATAAAACGATATATACACCCTAGTATGATTCTTTACGGGAAATATATAGTTATATTATATAAATCAATTTGAAATCAGATATCAAATCTCATCATCCATAGGACTTCAAAATGTTTTGTAGCATGCTTGGTGCCAATATACAAAAAACAGTAACAAATGTTCTGGGAAAACAATAACTCCTTATCAAATATTTTATAATAAAATACAAAACATGAAATTTCACAACAATATCCTTGAAACTTTCAAATCATTTTAATTCATAAGTATAAAATATATTTTTAACAAATATAATTTAGAACAATGAAACAAATTAAATTCTTTAGTCATACAATAAAGATATAAATTGATTGGCACCCATATCCCACCACCCATGCCAAGAGGAAACAAATCTAAGGAGAACCACACCCATATAAGTAGGCTTAACCCATTTCCAAGACTTTACAACTTGAATTCTATACTGCTAATCAAAATCCCTTTTTATCTATTAGAAATCTAGTCAATCAGAGAGTGTATAAAAATCTCCAACACCCAGAATTCTACATATATATATATACGTGTGTGTCATCCTAAGAAGAAGTCCAATCAATCATCAATCATTGATATCCAAACTAGAAACAAAACAACAATTTCCCAACTTACACAACTCATACAAACTCAATATACATGAATAGTTGCAGTCTTTAATATAAGATTCAAATCACAATTCCTAATACCTAACCTATAATCTGATTTGAACAGAGCAAGATTTATGTTCAAAATCACTATTCAGCGTCACAATTTTCACCCTACATGCTTGACATCAGCAAGACTCTTTTATATTTAATTTTCACCCTACATGCTTGACATCAACAAGACTCATTATATGACTTTACGCATAGATTTCATGAATCCAAACCTATAGCCAAATCAGCAAAGTAGAAGAGAAATATTCATAATTGAATTAAAAACATATGAAGCACCAGAAAAATAAGAATAACAAAAATTCAACGGGGTTACTATTATAACAGAATTTGCCTTTGTCAAATGAAACTCCAATGAGTCTTTTGGGAATTCATAACTTTAACTTACTATCTTAACATATCATGTTCCTATATAGTTAACTAAACACCAATACTTCTCTTTCACCATTATACATGTGCCATTACAGGGCAAAAACAATGAATATTTAATTTAACACTCTACTTCCAGATTTGAAGTATTCTAAAACACCATTTTACTAAAACATCAATCAATTTATAAATCAAACAGCCCATCAAGTTCCAGAAATCCCCAAAACCAGCAAGATTCAACATAAAACTATGACAACAACCTAAAAATAAACTCTTGAACAGCATTTTGATACTACTTAACACTACTTTTGCACCTCAAAGTATCTCTATCATTCACAGAGATAAAAAAAATAGCAGATTTAATACACCATATCTCTGCATTCATTAAAGAGGAATCAAGTAACACCAACAACCAACCATATAGATCAACAATACTTATACTTCGCCATGAATGGTAAGAAGAGTCAAGTCATTTTCAATTAAATTAGTTTAGAAACCATTAATATCTTAAATACATTTGCAACACCTTAAGTCACCTAGCACAAACCATAATTTTCAAACAATTCCTTCTCTTAGATATTTTATCAAACACCTTAAGTGCATTCCAAAATCAAATGATATTATTAATCTTTTTCCCTGCCACCCTCTTGCCAATATTCCAAAGTTTCAGTTCACATTTATAACATACTCAGTTCATTATAAAATAGAGAAACAATATCGAATCCAAAATACTCATTCATATGCATTACTCCCTGATAAATCTAACATGCATCAAAAGACATTTACAAGTTTCTTCATGCACGTTCAAACTAATATCCAAAATCCTCCATATAATTTATAAAGTAGAACCGCTAAATCTTCAAGGCAAAATAAACAAGAATCAATTAATTATTAATTAATTAATTACTAAAAGAAAATACAGTTACTTTCAAGAATCAACATTTACACATTCTTAGTAAATTTAACAATTCCACTCCAAGTCTCCAACAGCCCATTAAGCCAGCAACAAGAAAAAGATAAGCAGAACATCTCGGCCATCCAAAAAAGAAACAAACAGAAATCTAGAACCACAATACATACACAAAAACAATCAATACACTCTCATCAAAGTTTAATGCTGATTCTTATACCAAAGCTAAAGCTAATTCTTACATCCATATCTAAAAGAAAATGGAGAAAGGGAGGAATTAAATCTCACCTACAATCTTTAAAATCAGAGTTTCAAAGATAAAAAGGAGAAACCAACCCACCGCCGGCCGTCCCGAATCCCGCCGGGAAACAGTCACTCACTGTCGGCCCTAGTCTCCCGCCAGGGAGACGAAGAAATGCCGGAAAATGAAGTAGGGAGCGGCGGATAACACAAAATACAAACAAGGGAAGGTGATAAATGAATGGTGCTCAAACATGCAAAGATTTAAAGAGGAATGAGCTGAGAAATCGAAGGTGTCCTTGTGGTTGTAGGTGGATGAACGAAAATATGAAGTTGAGAGAAAAAGGAGTGCGAGCTTTCTAGAAGGAAAAGAAAGGAAGAAGGAAAAATGATATTTAGGGTATGCCAAAGATCATATTGCCCTTCCTTTTTTATTTTGCATCTCTATCTTATAACAATTAATTTAATACTCCCTCCGTTCCTAAATATAACAGCACTTTGACTTTTTTGCAGAATCCTAAGAAAGCAAAATATGGTAATTAAAAATTGATTTTCCCAAATTTTTTCACTAAACTAGTTTATTTGACTTATGAACGTACATATGATCTAATAATATTTAAAATATGTTATGATTAAATTGTTCATTTTGCTTTCTTAGGATTCTCCAAAAAAGTTAAAGTGCTCTTATATTTAGGAACGGAGGGAGTATATCCTATAATTGTCCGCGTGGAATCTTTTTTGCGTTCACATTGAGTACCGGTTCTCGATGTGGTTTTACCTAAGTTAAAAATGTTTACTTGCCATGTATAAAAGTTTTTTTTCCATAGGCATGTATGTTATACAGTGCCCTGCGACGTATACTTCGTCCCAAGCTTTTATCATTAAATATGTAGCCCATCTTACATTCCAAGTGATGTGTCGTTGAATGTAGTGGGTTTTCATGATTAGTGGGTTTTAATGATGTTTCTCGTGTGTGATGTTCTCGAGGTATGTTAGCCAGATAGTATATACCTTTTGCTTTGTTCTTATCAGGGTTGGTTGACCTCAGTTGCTTCTTTTGCTTTTTTTCCCTTTTCATTTGGTCTTTCTTCTTCTTGTGTGCTTTCAATGTTTCGGTTTTGCTTTCTGCTATTTTTATGTATCCATGTTTTATATATTTAGACCTTTATTTGGTCTCATTTGATTTTATTGTGTAATGTTTTGTTGCCTATTTGTCTTTTTCATTTTTTACTTTTAAATGTGTTTTTCCAAATGTCATTTTGGTGATTGTTTTTGAGTTGGGTCCATAATTTTGGTGCGTTTTCTGTTATAGGTTACGTTTTGTTTTTTTTTTTAAATTTTGATTTTTTTCTATCTTTTTTTCTTTATTTTTATTTATTACTATCGAGTGATTACAGTTTCGAAACCTTCTTTGCCGTCATTTGAATTTGTTGTTTACTTGATGAGTGTGTTTTTACTTTTTTCCTATCTGATTAATTTTCATGAGTTTATTTATGCAAGACATTGTTTTTGTTTTTGTTGAGAGTTTATTGATGTTTTTAATTGATTTCGTTTTTCGTTGATTGGCGTATGGTTCGCTTTTTTGGGTTTACAATAGTTTGTTGAATGTAACATCCCAAAAATTTAATTGAAGATTAGTGGTAACTTAAGATTTAATTTTAGAATTAATTATGAGTTTAGGGAGCTCTAAGGTGAGAATCATATGAATTGAATCATTTTGGAGAATAAATTAATTCGTTTTAGAAATTAATATACTTATATTCTTTAGAAATTAAAGGAGAAATAGTAAAGACTTAAACTATTGATTGGAGAAATGTATATAAGTTGGTATATATTACCTTTATAATTTGTTTTTAGATAGGAAATTAGAATGAAAGAGTAAATACATATAGATGCGGGGGCAGTATAGTAATTTTCCCTCTTTGCCTAACCTAACATATTCTAATAAAACACTCACCTCCCTCCTTCCTCATCAAGAATCGACGGCTGCCTCTTCCCTCACCCACCATTTTTGTTTTTTTTTTCTCCATTATAACACACAAATCTCCATTCCTCACCTCATTCCTACTCCCTAGATCCTTAGAAGCTCGATCTACTGTTCATTCTTACCTCCCTCCGTTCGTTCTGCGTTAGATCGCCGTGCTCCTCCATGGTTTTTGTTGTTTTCTTCGTCCTCCGTCGAGCTGCGGCGGCCAACGGCGGCAGGAGAGGTAACTCGTTTGGTCTCCTTTGTTTCTCAAGCTATTGTTTCTCTTCGAGTCCGATTTTTGCACCTAGCTTTTCTCCTTTAATTTTTGGGTCTGTCCGCCTTCTCTAGTGGCTGTTTCCGGCGGACAGAGCGGCAGCCGACGCGTTTGGCGTACTCCGGCGAGTTTCCGACGAGATTGGAACTGAGAAATTGTCATGGGTAATCTTTCCTTCCTTATTTCCTTTGGTGTCAAATATTTTTTCAAAGAGAAATATTTAGGGTTTGAACTGATTTTTGAAATCTGGGCTAGGGTGGATAATTTTGCTAATTTTGTTGTTCTTCCATTATTATTTGAGTTATAAAATGGTGATGAATGTGTCAGTTTGTTTGGAGTTCATCATATGTGAGAATTTTCTTATTCACAAGTTCAAATAAGGTAGAATTTTTGGGTAATCTAAATCATATGCCTCTTGAGGTTGGAGTTAACAGTTGTGATATCAAATCAGGATGATTTCTAACTAATATATGGAGTGAGAGTGTTTTACCTTGGATTACAATGGAGTTTTGACAATTTTAGTGTTTATAAGTTAGTGTTTAAGAGTAATTTTGAAAATGCAGCAAGGATCCTAGTGGTTTATGATGGTAACTTGATTATGAAAGTTGTATTGGTAGAAGTTGAGTATTTGTGGAGATATGATATGTGGCCTAAGGTGGGAAATGGGGAAATCAAGGAGTGAAACAATAAGGTGATGGGTCATTTAATGATTTTGTTAGTCCTAATTTTTATTTGTTAAATGGTGTGGATGACTAGAGTTAATAGGTAGTTATATGATGATGAATGTTGGCCTATATGAGTTTGGGATTTTGTGATAATTATAGTTGTAGAGTGTTTTTATAACCTATGGTTTGTTTTGTTGGGTTGAAAGAAAATTTCCTCATGGTGTTTGTCAAAGTTGACCCTTTAGGTGAGATATTTAAAATCTATAATGGTTTAAACGAAGTGGTTTCAACATTCTCATGAGTTTTGATGATCTAACGGTTCCTATAAGTTATTGATGTTTAGCTATTATTGTGGACCTAAGGTATTGAGAAAATATTGACTTGAGATTGAATAATGATGATGTGAATCACGTTGGCTTAAAATTGGATTCATGAGATGCTTGGAAGAGTAAATGCTAATTAAGGTGAGAAATGGTTTTGTGTGGGTGCAATAATTAATTGTTAGTGATTGTGAATGAGTTCTCATAGTTTAGTTATAAATTTAATGGACTTTGGATTAGTTGATTTATTTGGATGATCGGGTGCTAGTAATCTTATTTTAAGGTAGAATTGGTACAAGCATCCTTGGAGTGAATTGGAGGTTAAATGATGTATGCTCGTAATTATTTATTCAGGTGTCCAGTTCTTGTTTCTGTTGTGTTCTTTAATATGCATAAGTATCTTGAAGTAAGAATTTAATAATTTTGAAGTGTTAGTGAAGTTTGATTTGGATTGAAAATAGATTTCTAGGATAGAGAATGTAAATAAGGGGATTGGGTAGTAACATGGAATACGAAAGAGACGTCAAAGTATTATAAAGTGAAAATGATATTAATTTATCATTTTGTATCATCATTATAGGATTATATAATGGTGAAGATACTTGAAGGAAAATCTACGAGGAAACGGTAAGGAAAGACTGAGGAGTGCTAAGGGCGACAGGTAATCACACTTAACCTTGCTATAACATTGAGGGTGACGTTAGTTGGGGATTGTTAAAATCCTTTCTCACCCTCTATTTATATATATATTATCTTTGAAAGATTATTTTTATACAAAACAGGCTATCGGGTGCCTTTCAAACACGATTATTTTCGTATAAAAGAAATTTAAAACATTATATGTATTAATCTGGCTGGTGTGGATGGTTGTATTGGATTGGTTTTATTTTGGGTATGATGTGAGGGGTTCATATATTTTTCTGTTAGGGGTATTGATAGTTAGTTAGATAGAAGGAGTTAAATAGTTGAGATTGAGGTATTGAAAGGAAAAGGTAATAGTGCATGATATTGATGATGAGATTGAAATTGTTGGATATGGATATTGTGAGCATTGCATGACACTGATTTATATTTGTACCATCGCGCGATGATAACTGTCGATAGGCCAATCGACAGTTATTTGTACGGATCCTTTTCGGATTGATTGGATCAGGGTCATAGGTCAACTTATTGAGAGAAGTGACCTACGGTTGTTAAGGCATTTTAGAGCCCAACCGCCCCTACGGTTGTTAAGGCATTTTAGAGCCCAACCGCCCCTACGGTTGTTAAGGCATTTGAGAGCCCAACCGTTCCCATTTTGCAATGGAAAACAGAATTGGGGTTCCCTCTCTGGGGATTGACAGAGAGGGAAATTTGCCCCCTCATTATGGAGAGGGGCACAGTGTCAAGTCATATAGTGAAGTTGGATGCTGGAATGAATGCCTCCAGGATGGCACGATGTATCTATAGGTGAGTGTGAGAGTTGGTGTAGTAGTACTCATGGATTGGAGATAGAGATGTTGACGTTATTGTTTGGAAAGTGATAGAGAAATGTGAATGATTTATGGAGAGAAAATCTGGAATATATGTATTATTGATTTTTAAAACTGTGGTATCCTTTAGACGCCCTCACTACCGCACATCTCACTGTTATAGTGAGTTAAGCGGTGATTACTGGGACAAATTGTCTCATCCCACGATTACTGACATTTTTGCAGGTATTCATGCACAGACGCGAGCATCAGGAAAGGGAATTAGGTAGTAGAGGTTATATAATTTATTTGGAATTGTATATTGCCAATTTGTATAGGCATGCATTCGTTTCCGCATGTATATATCTATTTATTGTTAAATATCAATTAGTTTTGTTTATTAACCATGTTAGGCAAATCCTTTCTAACATGGTTAGCAATAAATTATCCATGATAGCAGCTGTGCTGTATTAGTTTATTCTTTTCTATCATGGATAATATTTCAATCATTAGGATATTCTTTTTCTAACTATGATAGAGATATTGATATTATTGCAATTCCTTTCTCTATCATAGTTAGTAAAGATATTATTGAATTAAAAGAGATGTCACAGGTTAATTAGGGATTTAGTAACAGAATGTTACAACTTGGTTATCAGTATTTGGTATACGATAACCTAGGACTGTGCTGCATTGCATGTAGATTGGCAATATACATTCTTAGTATTCCCTTCCTTATGTGCATGAATATCTGGCCTTTTGAGAGGAATATCACTCATCCCGTGGTGGGGAGAGAGTGATAAGAGCAAATGAATAGGTATTGTGGAGAGGTTGAGAAGAATATAAGAAGAATAATGAAATAAGCAAGATATTAATAAGAATTTCATAAGAATGACGAAATAAGGATGCTTCTCTGGGGTTTCGATTATAATTATGAGTCGACCATAATCGAGGCATCATGAGATACCTTATTGGGTTAAGGGATTAAAATAATTCAAAAATAACAATATATAGTGACATTTAGGTGGTGGAATAAGAAATGATTGACCTTGTTTTGCTTGTTAAATTGTTGAATTATTGATGATTTGACTTGTGTTGTTTGATTGTTTTAGTTGCAATCCTATTGCAATTATGGTTTGTTTGGCTATTGTTTGTGTTATTCAAATGTTCAAATTATTTATATTATTTGTTTTATTCTGTTGATAAGTGATTGATTTGTTAATTAATGAGTAGTCATTGTTATATGATCTAATTAAATTTGATCATACTCGTATACATAAATGGTTATTTTATTATTCTTAATCTTAATTTGTATTTTTATTATTTATTAAGTATTAATTAGTAAAGTAATGGTTGGAGGTCACATCACCATTAGTAGTGAAAGGTTGTTGCCCATTTATATTAAGTGGCTGGAGGCTTCCTGACTATATTTAGTGATTGGTGTAACATCCTGAAAATTTAATACAGGATTAAAGAGTGTTTTGGGGAAATGATAAATGGAGAAATTAGGAATTTTGGAATTTTTAGGAATTTTTGGGATATTTTTGGAAATTTTGAGTAATTAATGTGCATATAATTAATTAAGAAATGAAGAGTTTGAAATATGAGGGAGTGATAAAGCTAAAAATATTTTGAAGTTTAAAAAGATTGGAGGCTGGTTTAAATGGTTTTAGAATTAAAAGAGTACACTATGGCAAGTTTGGGCTACAAATCATCAGAGAACCCCTTTATTTCAGCAAACCAAACGCGCCTCTCCCCCCTTTACTATAAAAACCGGACTCCCTCCTCCTTTTCACCCGCGCGTCGCCCTCCTCCCTCCGCCTTCTTCTTCGTCTTCTCCCTCTGAATCCGGCGACGGGCGGCGGCCTAAGGCGCGGCGGCGCCAGCTCCCTTCCTTCTTCAACCACCCGAACTCCCTCCATCCTTCTCCTTCTTCATTTTCAAACTCCCTCCGCCCTTCCAAACCTCTCGATGCCCTTCCCCTACCCTTCATTATCCGTCGCTCAGGACGGCCAAGATGGCGGAGCTAGCCGTCGACGGTGCTGCTGGCCCTCCCTCGCAAACAACCCCAAACCCACTTCCCCTTTCCTCTCTTTGTTTTCTCCTCTCTCCACCATCGTTCTTCTTCTTCTTCGGCGTCGGCGAGCTCGGACGGCAACGAACAGCGGCTGACGACGGCGGGATAAGGTAAAGATCCGGCCTTGGCTTGTTTTTCGCTGTTTGTGTTTCTTTTCTGTGTTGGCTTTCATTCCCCATTCATTTTCAGTTTAGCCACCACCACTATACCGTTTTCCGGCAGTATCTTCGGCGACGGCGAGCTTAGATCAGACCGGCGGGAGCGTAGGGTGAGCTTTTTATGGGATTTATACTCTGTTTTGTGATTTCTATGAGAGTTGAGAGGGATGTCCGAATTCGGGTTCAACAATTCCCTAACATTTACCAAGATACAAACTTTATTAAAGATGAGTTAATGTAGTGCATGTCTGATGGTTCTGCTGTTGTGTGGCTCATGGAATCCGATTCTTTTTCTCTGCTCAGCCCTGTGTGTGTGTGTGCAGGGCTGTATATGCTTGTGTGTTTCTGCTAGATGTATTTTTCCAATTGAAAAACTTATTGTTCTATCTTCCCATTGGATTTATGCTTTGACTTGTCACAAGTATTAGTGTATGGTGGTGATTTTTGGGGCTTAAAATTGTAAACAAGGCATTATTTTCTATTATGAAATTAGCCTTATGTGTGATATAAATGTGAAAGCTTGGGTTAATATGATTTTATTATAAGTTATGGTTTAATTGAATATGGAGATGTTGTGGTTGCATGTGTGCAGTGAAATGGTGTTAAAAACTTGTATTATTGCTCCTATATGGACCAAATAGATTTAATGGAAGTTCTTCATTTTTCTGTTCCGACAATTCCGTTGTGTGGTTGTAATGAATGAAAATAACTCATGGGGATGCGGTTGTATTAAAGGAAGGAATGTTGTGGAAGTTGATTTTTGTATGTGTGCGTGAGAAGCAATACTTTCTTGCTATGTTTTGGGATGTTCTGTTTTGGCTATCAATGCTTGTTTGCAAAATTACTCTTCAACTTGATGATTAACTCTTAATTTAAATGGTAATGCAAGATTAAGGTTAATTATATTAAAGGTCATTTAGAAGTTAAGAACTCTACAGGAGTAATTTTAATCATGATAGGTTATTGAAGTTCATGAGTATGTCATGGTGGTATGTGTTGATTGTATATGTGATTACTTGAGGTACCTATTATTGTGCATGTGTGTATTTGGTTGAACTTGTTGATTTTTTAATCATGATTGTTATGGTTAAAGATACTTAGTCTAAACAATAATGAAAATATTTCATAAGAGAATGTAAAAGAAGAATGAGATTGGGTAGTAATAAGGAATACGAGAGAGACATTGAAGTACTATAAAGTAGAAATGATATTAATTTATCATTTTGCTCTATATTATTATAGGAGTAGATGGAGGTAGGCTTTCGCGGCATCAAGAAAGGTTGAGAAATTTCGTAAATTGCTAAAGGGCGACAGGTAATCACACTTAACCTTGCTATAACATTGAGGGTGACGTTAGTTAGGGATTTTGTAAAATCCCTTCTCACCCTATATATGTATATATTATCTTTGAAAATGTATTTTTATACAAAACAGGCTATCGGGTGCCTTTCAAACACGATTATGTTCATATAAAAGATTTTTACACTATATATGTAGTATCCTGTCTAATGGTGCTGAATATTTTGAAATGGTATGAAATGATTGCAGGTGTAGTGTGATAGTAGTTATTTGAGAGGTTGTGAGTATAGAAAAGGAATTAGATGTGAGTTGAGTTTCTGGAGAATTATGTTGAGGGGAGATATTGTGGATAATAGATTGGAAGGTGATGTGAGAGGGTATGATATTGATTATTATGGATGAGATATTAAAAAGGAATATGTGAGCATTGCATGACACTGAATTTTGTGTACCATCGCGCGATGATAACTGTTGATAGGCCAATCGACAGTTATTTGTACTGAGGATCCTTTTTAGATTGATTGGATCGGGGTTCATAGGTCTACTTATTGAGAGAAGTGACCTACGGTTGTTTGGCATTGAAGAGCCCAACCGCCCCTACGGTTGTTTGGCAGTGGAGAGCCCAACCGTTCCCATTCTGTAATGGAAAACAGAATCGGGGTTCTCTCTCTGGAGATTGCCAGAGAGGGAAATTTGCCCCCTCATCATAGAGAGAGGCACAGTGTCAAATCATATAGAGAAGATTAGATGCTTGAATGCCCCAGGATGACACAATGCATCTATAGGTGAGTGTGAGAGTTATGGTAGCATCATTAGATTGGAGACTGGGAGATGATATTTAGTTAATATAGATTTGACAGAAGGATTTAAGTGATGGATGAAAGAAAATGAGAATTATATATATGTATTATTGATTTTAAAACTGTGGTACCCTTTAGACGCCCTCACTACCGCACATCTCACTGTTATAGTGAGTTAAGCGGTGATTACTGGGACAAATTGTCTCATCCCACGATTACTGACACTTTTGCAGGTATTCATGCACAGGCGCAAGCATCAGGAAAGGGAATTAGGTTTCAAAGGTTAATTAGATTAGTTAGTTATGTATATTGCCAATTTGTATAGGCCTGCATTCGTTTCCGCATGTATATATCTATTTATTGTTAAGTATCATCTAGTTCTGTTTAATAACCATGTTAGACAATTCTCTTCTAACATGGTTAGCAATAAATTATCCATGATAGCAGCTGTGCTGTATTAGTTTATTCTTTTCTATCATGGATAGTGTTTAATCATTAGGAAATTCCTTTTCTAACTATGATAGGACATTGATATTATGAAAATCCTTTTTCTATCATAGTTAGTAAAGAGGTTATTAGATCTAAAATGGATATTATTGGTTAATTAAGTATTTAGTAACAGAGTGTTACAATTGGAAGCAGCCCCCTTAATAATAGATGCCGGTAGCCCTTGCTACCTCATGAGTGGATGTTTTCCGAAAGGTAAGCTAGTTGTTTAAAAGTGATTATTAATTAAATTTTATGTCGCTAATAGTAGAAAATTGAAAAGTTTTGCAAGTCAATAATATGTAACTGAAGGAATTTGGCTATTAATCTCTGTGGATGGGAAACTTATTGTCGAAAGTGGCGGTGAAATTGTAAATTGCTGTTATAAATGTGAATCGATTTCAGTCCGAGTGAATTTTTGTTGGTTGATTATAAAGACATCAATGTGTGTTTAAGAAACTAAAAGTTGTTAAAAATTGATTTTATTTGTGTTTGTTTTGACAACGAGTTCAGTTGGATTGTGTGAAGTCTGAATTTTTTAATTATTTTAGTGGTGAATCTTATTTTGGGATTATCATATGAATGATGAAGTATATATGGGTAATGGATTATGAGATTTGGCAGCTTAATTTGTACGATTAGTAGAGTTACGACTTAGAGTTATGAGGATTAAGTTGATTGTATGATGGTGGTGTTGTATGCACAATCATGCTTATATGTCCAGACTTGGATTGATTCGAATATATATTTGCTTGTATCAGTTAGATTTATGAGGAAGAATTTATGATAATGGAATTGAATGAGTATAATCACTTCACATGTTTAATCCGCGATTATTATGAAGTTGTGTTTTGCTTTGGGTGGAGTTAACTTTGATTGATGGAGACCTATAAATGGTAAAGATTCCTTGTAATTGTAATAGTGGACTATTCTTGGGGTGTGATTTTTGGTCTAGTGTTTTCATGTTTCCAGTGGATTAAAAAAAAATAATAGATATGAAAGCTTATAAGTTAAGGGGAAAATGTAATTATGATTCACGAGAGCTTATTAAGGTTGGCAGTATTGAAAATTATGTTTTTGTAATGTAAGGTTTATGAGAATAATTGGTGATTTATGTGGATTTATTTGGGGCTATATGACGACATTAAATGGATTGTCTTGTGTGATTCATATTTGTGAAAATATTTTAATGGAAATGTATAAGACCAAATTGAATTCATTAAGGTAAACCTTTGTTTTTGAGATTAAAAGTTGGTGGTAAATTATGGGTCTTAGAATGTTAGATGAACTTGGTGTTGAATTGAGAAACATATTATTTGGAATATTTGAAGTCTAGTTTGGGGTTTTAGGACTTGTTTATAATATCAATAAGGTTAAGGTGATGATGATGTGGCTAAACAGAAGAATTTGATTTTGTCTGTGTTTTGTGTTTAAAGTTGAATAATGTAGTATGTATATGTGTTTTGTTTTAGGTACATGTAATGGTATGAGAATAAGAATTATTGATTGAACCTTTGTAGCTTGAGAAGACTTAAGCGAGTTAGTCATATAGAGGGATTGTGTAGAGTTAACCCATTGGATTGCTTTAAAGGAAGATTTGATTCGAATGCTTAAATGATTGAGTGGATAGAGATTGAGACATGACTTTCTTTTGTGTTGATTGTGGGCTTGTATTGGCAAATTGGTTAGTTCCATTATTGTTTTAAAGAGATTCATAGTGATTTTTTGTTATTGTTAATTATTGCTACTATCTTAGGTAATTCTTGGATTAATGATTGGATAGGTTTATTGATTGATGTTAAATGATATTAAGGGATTAGAAAGGTGATTTTAAATGGAGGTAATGGAAGAGGAAGTAAAATGAGGTGATTCATTGGTGATTAAATGAAGTTGAATGAAGTCTTGACATTTTGAATAGTTGAGTACTTATTGCTTATTTGAGATTGTTTGTGAATTTTAAGTTTTCAAATAGACATTTTTTTTATTAAGAGGATCAAATTGTGGTGAGTTTTATAATTGAATGGAGCAGTATTAGTTGAAATAAGAGATATTCGATAGTTAATTGATTTATATTTACATAGGTTCTAAGGTTTGCTTTCATATCTAGAGAAATTGGTTTGAGGATTTGACAAAGTATAATTATTTGAGGTGAATTATTTTTGGTAGGTGATTAAATAATGACTCTCTTTGTTTTATAAATTTCGGAATTAGACAGTTAAAGTGTACCTGTAACATACCTATTTAACTATTTAACTATAACACATTAACCTATTTATATTAAATATATTAGAATCATTTAGATTAAATACCCTAACCATGTTAGTAAAAGATTTACCTAACATGGTTAGAAAAAGAATTAACCTGAATAATATTTAACCTACTTGACAAACATCTAACTATGTTAGAAAAGAAATTTCTAACATAGTTAGTATAGGTACCAAAATCATATTTCACCCATCATACACATATCAACATAACAATTGTCTAACCATGTTAGTATGAGATCATCTAACATAGTTAGAAAAGGAACTTCACCTAGCACAAAAGAAGAAAAACCATGCCAGAGAGGGGCCCATCTAACATGATTATATAAAGTGATATCCATACATAAAAGATATCACAACATAGTATAACCATGTTAGGAAAAAAGACTTTCCATAACATGATTATCACTATGTACCTACAACATCGTCCATAATCACTTAACTATACACCCAAAAATCACACCTGATATATCCAGATGGTAGGAACTTCTAACATAACAACTTCTACTTGCCTAGAGTAAATACTCCATTCACATGTAACCATACATAACAGGGGTAGTAACAATATACCTGCTATGCATAATAACAAAACAAATACAGAATTCAAGTTATGACATTATCACTATTATAATTACATTACACACAATAGATGCGGAAGCGTATGCATTCTAATGGTGACAATATATCTTCCCAAAATATACCCCCGGCTAACTCACATCCTCAGTGAGGGTCGGACGACCCCTTCCCCTTCCCCGACCTCTGTGTCTCGGCATGATCACCTGTAAAAATATCACCAAACATGGTGTGAGACAATTTGTCTCAATAATCATTACTTAATTCACTATGACAATAAATATGTAATAGTTGAGCGGCTAACAAATACCACAGTTCTAAAATCAGTGATCTGTACAATTATATATAAGTTTTTATCATTCACGCTTCTTCAAATCCAATCCTCAGTTTATGTCCACATACCATTCTAATGCTCTACTCATGCCACCCTGGAGGCACTACGTTCGAGCTCTAAATATTCTACATGAGTTGACACTGTGCCCCTCTCAATGACGAGGGGCAAATTCCCTCTCTGGTAACCCCATGAGAGGGAAACCTCAATCTGTCTCCAATCAGAAAGAGAGCAGTCCCTGTCTCCAATCATCAGACTGCTGGTCACAGTCTCCAATCTGTTAACCAATAGCCCCTGTCTCCAATCAGAAAGCTCTGTACGAATAACCGCTGATTGGCCTATCAAACGGTTAACATTGCGCAATGGTACCTATTTCAGTGTCATGCAATACTAATCATACTGATTCTTCAATACCTCGTTCACAGCACGATACTTTCCTCAATTTTAGTCTTCCACGAACCAAAATTCCTAGGTCCTTAACTTCCCAACAACTCACCCTCTCACATCTTGCCATCACCATAAGATCCACACACCATCACCACAGGGCAGAGCATGATAACATTTTTATATAATATTAAATATATGTTTATATAATACTAGTCGTGGTTGAAAGGTACACGTTAGCCTATTTTATATGAAACTACCAGTGAAACATTTATGTGGGTAAGTATATATAATATACATACAAAACCATCAACTACAACACGTTCATTGTTATAGTGAAGTAAGTATGATTACCTGTTCACGATCAATAACGATAAACCATCGAAGTTAACCCGTCTTGTCAACTCCGTTCAAACCACCTCCGTCTACAACCATACAATGCACCACAATTGGTCAATGTATTGTGTAAATGACTTTAGCTCACTTTTCATTGATATCAAGATACTTCTTGAACAAGAATTTTACTTCCACTATCAACACTAATTTTTACAACCTTTAAACCACCATAATCCTCTTACCCATTCATTGATAACTCCTAAATTATCAACATTATCATTTTCTCAATTCTTACAAAATCACCAAAATCATTCATCAATTCAAAAACCACTTTATTAATTATTCCTTTAGCATTTCCAATGGCATCCTAACATCCAAAATACTTTACCACCATTCAACCACATTTTACATAACCAAAACTCCTTTTTAACCAATTCTTTAACTACCAACTTCCCTCATAAACACCACTCCAAACCAAATCAACCTTTCAACATCAATAAACCCTTTTAACAAACATTATCCAACCACCAGTCCATTCAAAATATTCCTCATTAACAAATCCTAAACTCAAAGAGTCCAACAATGCCCAATCATATACTCAAACTAATTTTTCACCTTCAAACAACTTAACTACTTTCCAGAATACTCAATTTCCCACTTACACAAAACATAAATTCACATTTTGAGCTCCAAAAGTTTATTCATGGACAAACCCTAACTTAAAAGAGGAAGCTTTATGCGAAAGAAATCAACTTCACAAGAGACTAGAGACTTACAAAGTGCAGGAATGGAAACAGAGGGGTCGGCCGTCACCGGCCGCCGCGCCACTCGCCGGAAAACACCTTCTCTTCGGTGGTTGGCCGAGAAATGCAAAAGAATGGAATGGAAAAATGAGAAATGAAGTTGGACATGAAGAATATCACAAAAGAACACAAGCAACCTTCACTTACCTTCAAAACAACTCCCTTCGCCGGAAAAGCCGTTCGCCGTCGCCGGAAAGAGAGAAACTCGAAAAACACACACACCCACGGATCAGACTACTTGTGCTTCACGGGTCTGTGGAGAAAAGAGAAAGATGAAGCAAAATGAAGAAGCTTTATGGGGAAGGAGTAACCGAATGGTGAGTGGGTGAGGAGAGAAAAATGAAAAACAATGGTGAAGGAGGGAGGGGGCGCCGCGCGAGAGAGAGAGAGAGAGGAAGGTGATGCAGAATTTGTTTAAAAAGAAAGGTAAGGCCACGTTTGGCTTGGAGAAATAAGGGTGGTTTCTAATAATTTACAGTCCAAATCTATCATAGTGTACTCTTTTAATTTAAATCCACTTAACTAGCCCTCAATCTCCTTAACCTTCAAAATATTTTGAATTCCATCACACTCTCATATTCCTAATTCCTCAATTGCTTACTTTATTATTGTACACTTATTAATCAAAAATTTCCCAAAATATTCCAAAAATTCCTAAAAATTTCAAAATTCCCAATTTCTCCATTTATTATTTCTCAAAACACTCTATAATCCTGTATTAAATTTTCAGGATGTTACAATTCTCCCCACCTTTTAAGAATTTTGCCCTCAAAATTCACTACTATCACATCTTTACTAAGAGAAAACAATGGAGAAATCAGGTAAATGTACCTATGAATAGCTGTGGATACTTCTCACGCATCCGCTCCTCCGTCTCCCAAGTCGCATCTCCTGGGGACATACCTCTCCAAAATACTTTCACTAGACGAATGGTCTTATTTCTCAACTGTTTATCCTTGACATCCAAAATTCTTTCAGGCTCCACCTGATAGGTCAAATTATCCTCCAATTCTACTTCTTCAGGCTCAATAACATGACAAGGATCAGGGTGATATTTTTTCAACTGTGACACATGAAATACATCGTGTAGTCTTGATAACTGTGGCGGAAGAGCTATGCGATAAGAAACCTCACCGATTTTCTCAATTATATCAAATGGACCCATATATCGTGGGGTAAGTTTCTTAGCCTTGACTGATCTGCCAACGCCTGTCATCGGCGAAACTTTCAAAAATACATGATCTCCTTCTTCAAACTCTAATGGTTGTCGCTGCTTATCTGCATAACTCTTTTGTCTACTTCGCGCCGTCAACAATTTCTCCCGTATCATCTCAATCTTCTGGGTCGTCTGGTCAACAATATCCGGACCAATAACAGCCCTTTCACTCACTTCTGTCCAACAGATGGGCGACCGACATTTCCTACCATACAAAGCCTCATATGGAGCCATACCAATACTCGATTGATAACTATTGTTATAAGCAAATTCTGCTAGAGGAAGGTGTTTATCCCAACTACCAGGCAACTCAATAGCACACGCCCGCAACATACCCAAATGGAATCATGACCCGACTGAGTACGCGGTAACCCCACAATGAAATCCATAGATATATCATCCCACTTCCACTGAGGTACTTCGATACTTTGCAACAACCCACCAGGCTTTTGATGCTGAATCTTGACTTTCTGGCAAGTCAAACACTTAAGTACAAACTGTGTCACATCATTCTTCATCCCTGGCCACCAATAATCTCGCTTTAAATCATTATACATTTTGGTGATTCCCGGATGCATAGCATATTTGCTCCTATGGGCCTCCTCCAAAATAGTCTGCTTTACCTCATCATCATCAGGAACACAAATACGGTGCTTATACCGAAGAATCCCATAGCCATCCACCTCAAAATCTAGGGTCATACCACTCTCCAATTCCTTCCGGATCTTACTTAACTTGTCATCTTTCTCCTGCGCCGACCTTAAATCCTTATACAATTCAAAATCAACAACTACCGCTCTCAAACTGGCCTGTTCAACTCTAGGAACAACTTTCATATCACACAAGGCTTCCAACCAAGATTGCTCTTCAAGGCTCATTGCGAAGATATGAGCCGATTTCCTACTCAAAGCATCAGCTACTACATTGGCCTTTCCAGGATGATACTTGATCTCAAACTTATAATCACTAAGAAGCTCCATCCAGCGACGTTGTCTACCATTCAACTCTTTTTGATCCATCAAGTATTTGAGGCTTTTATGATCACTAAACACCTCAAATTGTGCCCCAAAAAGATAATGTCGCCAAATCTTCAAAGCAAACACTACTGCACCCAACTCCAAATCATGCGTCGGGTAGTTCACCTCATATGGCCTCAATTGTCTCGATGCATAGGCTATCACCTTGCCATTTTGCATTAGCACACACCCTAAACCCATCAAGGAGGCATCAGTATACACTTCATATGGTTGAGATGAGTTCGGCAAAACCAATACTGGAGTTGTGGTCAAAAGAGTCTTCAACTCTTGAAATGCTAGTTCACACTGCTCTGTCCAAACAAAAGGATGGTCTTTCTTGGTCAGATTAGTTAAAGGACGGGCAATCTGTGAAAATCCACGAATAAACCTTCGATAATAACCAGCTAAACCCATAAAACTTCGGACTTCAGTTACTGATTTCGGAGATTCCCACTGTAATACTGCCTCAACTTTACTAGGATCCACCGCAACACCTTCAGAAGAAACCACATGCCCCAGAAACTTCACTTCTTTCAGCCAAAATTCACACTTAGACAACTTAGTATAAAGCTGATGATCCCTCAAAACTCTCAAAGCAATGCCCAGGTGCTCACGGTGTTCTTCTTCATTTTTTGAGTATATTAAGATATCATCAATGAACACTACAATGAATTTATCCAGATATGGTCTAAAAATTCTATTCATATAATCCATGAACACAGCAGGAGCATTGGTCAAACCAAATGGCATCACCAAGAACTCATAATGACCATAACGGGTTCTAAAGGCTGTCTTGAGGACGTCCTCTACCCGAACTCTCAACTGATGATATCCTGATCTCAGATCAATCTTAGAAAAGACTGAAGCCCCGACCAACTGGTCTAATAAATCATCAATCCTAGGCAACGGATATTTATTCTTTATAGTTACTTTATTCAACTGGCGATAATCAATACACAACCTCAAGCTACCGTCCTTTTTCTTAACAAATAAAACTGGAGCTCCCCACGGCGAAACACTAGGTCGAATAAAGCCTTTTTCAAGCAATTCTTCGATCTGTTTCTTCAACTCAGCTAACTCCACTGGGGCCATTCTATATGGTGCCTTAGAAATCGGGGTTGCACCCGGTTCCAACTCAATGGTAAACTCCACCTCTCTCTCTGGTGGAAGACCCTGAATATCCGCAAACACTTCGGGAAAATCCCTAACCACATCTATTGCATTGATACAAATCTCTTCCACAGATTTTATTGAGAAAAAGACAGCAAATGCTTGACAACCCCTCCGCACACACCTCTTAGCTTGTGTGGCAGACAATAACAAGGAGCCATTGGGAATCTGAACGGACAAAGAACTCACTGCGTATTTCACAGTCCGTTCCTTACAGACCAAAACGACATTATTGGCTATCAGCCAATCCATCCCAATAATAACTTCTATCCCCTTAAGAGGCAAACATACCAGATCAATCACAGATTCTCGGCCTTCATACAGAAGATTCAAGTCCTTACACACGTGGGCAGACACAAAAACGACCCCACTAGGGGTTGATACTTTCAAGTCATAAGGCAAAACAGATAAACCAAAGCCAAATTTCTGAGCACAATCATAAGAAATGAAAGAATGGGTTGCACCAGAATCAAATAATACATCTATATCATGTCCTCGGATAGAAACCATACCTCTAATCACATTAGGAGATGCTACAGCCTCTTCCCTGGTTGTCACATACACTCTCCCAGGAGCTGATGGGCGACTACTTTGGCTAGGCTGATGCCGAGGTTGTAACTGAGGACAAAACCTAACCGTATGACCAATCTCATTACAATTATAACACCTCCAACACTCTCCCTGATGACGTCTCCCACATCGAGCACAAAGACCCACAATACTAGGAACTGATGCAATTGACTCCTGATAAGCTTTTTGACTAACACCATAACGCCCTCTACCACTAGTAGACTGGCCTCTACCACCCACAAATGGGCCTCTCTAACCCATCCTACCACGCTGGTGTTGTTGGCGCCATCCACCTCTCTGCATAAACCCCTGACTGTGACTTTGGCCCTGAGACTTCCTCCCATGACTACCAGAACTACTCGAGCCTGCACTGAAATTCTTACTTACTCCTCCAGAAGGCCCCAACTGGCTAGAAGGTCTATTTATCCCATGCTCATGACCTCCAGTTGTAGCACTTCTCTGGGATCGGGCCAGGACACACAAATAATTACAAGTATCTTCAAAGCTCACAAAATTTCTACCTAACAGGTATGATCGCAAGTCAGGCCTCGCTTTCTCAATCAACTGTAAATGCTTCCAATATGGGTCATCCCTATACTGTAAATACGTCACATATCGTGACAACTCCGTGAAAGTAGCAATGAATTCATCTTCGTGCATGTTTCCCTGAACTAATTCATGAAATGCCACTTCCTTCTCATGTCTGATCGCAGGGGGAAATAGTGTTCAAAGAATTTCTCTTTGAATTCCGACCAAGTAGTCCACCTATCATTAACACCCCCTGCAGATCTCCACCACCTCTTAGCTTCCTCAGTCAACGACAAAATAGCTACCCTAGCTTTCTGGTACTCATTATGTAACATTACGTTACTAATTACGTAATTACCAATAATATTTATTTCAATTCATTAAGCTCTAATCTAACTATGATAGAAAAAGGAATTTCCATAATATTAATATCTCTATCATAGTTAGAAAAGATTATTCTAATCCTTTTATAATTTATCCATGATAGGAAAGAATAAACTAATACAACCTGAATACTATCATGGATAATTAATAGCTAACCATGTTAGAAAAGAATCACCTAACATGGTTAGAAAATAAATAATCTAATGTTCAATAATATCAAATACATATAAATATATGCGGAAACGTATGCAGGCCTATACAAATTGGCAATATACAACTCTAAATAAATTATGAAATCTCTACTACCTAATTCCCTTTCCTGTTGCTTGCGCCTGTGCATGAATACCTGCAAAAATGTCAGTAATCGTGGGATGAGACAATTTGTCCCAGTAATCACCGCTTAACTCACTATAACAGTGAGATGTGCGGAAGCGAGGGCGTCTAAAGGGTACCTCATTTTAAACCAGTAGTATATATATATATATCCATATCAATTCTTCTTTCATTCATCTTCCAAATCCCACCATCAATTCCACATCACTTATCAATACTTTAATCAACACATCAAATGATTCCCCACAACCTAACTCACCACTATCTCAAACTCAACAACAAAAATAAACGTGATTGACACTGTGCCCAGTCTCAAATCTGTAAGCATAAAAAGGGAGCACTTTTAAATAGTGAAAACGTCTCTGGGGAGCACTTTAAAAGTGAAAACGTCCCTGGGGAGCACTTTAAAAGTGAAAACGTCCCTGGGGAGCACTTTTTAAAAGTGAAAACGTCCCTGGAGAGCACTTTTAAAAGTGAAAACGTCCCTGGTTCCTTTAAAATCCGAGGAACCTGTACTATTAACCTATCGATTGCGCAGATCGATAGGTTACATCGGCCGACGGTACTATCAGTGTCATGCAATGCTCACTATAACCTATCAATATCCTATCAATATCACTTCCACAATATTCAATATCTAAATCACAATTTCCATCAACTTCTCAATTTCATCCAATATCTCCATCACAACAATTCCACTCCTTCCATCAAACTAAATATCACTATCCCTGACAATATACTATACACATCTCTCACCAGTATCTGAGCATTATTACTATATTCATTCACACCATTCAAGGACAGTAACCACCACCAATCAGTATAATATATAGATAATGAGTCAAATTCCTTTATACGAAAATATTCGCGTTTAAAAGGCACCCGATAGCCTATTTCATATAAAAATAGCTTTTCAAAGATAATATATATATAGAGGGTGAGAAAGGATTTTACAAAATCCTAGCTAACATCACCCTCAATGTTATAGTAAGGTAAGTGTGATTACCTGTCGCCCTTAGCAACTGTGCATTTTCCCATCCTTTCCCGATGCCTCACAACGACATCACAATCAATCCTATAATGATGTAGTGTAGAATAATAAATTAGTATCATTTCTACTTCACAATGTTTAATGTCTCTCTCTCTCTCTGTATTACTACCCAACTCTCCTCTTTTAATTATACTTGATTGACCTTAACAAACTTCAATTAATCATGAATATAATCAACCAATGTAAGGCAAAGTATTCAGACATGCTTCACATTAAAGTAGACAACTAACATAAATCTGAATTTGAAATCAATAGGCAATATTGTAAGGAAATAATATAAACCTCAAAGCTCTTCCCTAATTTAATTCTAATCCGAACTTAAACACTTAATTCTTCACTTTTGTTCTAAGAGTAGAATCCAATACAGATATGGCACCACATAGCCGAGCAAAACAAATTGTTGTTTAAAATTACACTAACAATAACTTAAACATTACATGTTTTCATTTATCTCATTTTAGACCCTCTTTGAGCCATTCCTTCTTAGGAATCGATTCAGCCAATCTAGGTAACAATACTAAAATAAGGCATGAATGCTCTTGATTCAAGCTTCAACAAACTTAACCAAAAATCAGCATAGAATGCAGCCACACTTCTCACTAATCCTTCCACATGAACCACAAATTATCATACAACATTAACAAGGATTTTCCACACAAAACTCAAGGATACAATAAATTTTTCACCTATGTTTTCATACATAATTCTTTATGTCCAATTCAACTAAATTGAGAAAAGATAATAAAGTTCATTTATCTCAAAGTCACAAATCATGAACTACATCCTTGTACAAGCTATTACAACACTAACATAAGTAAATATTGGGTATTTCAATACTAGCTATTATATCTATCCTTCCATTCATAACTATAACATCACAACCCTTTGAGGCATTTAAACAAGCAGCATATTCAATCCAAGAAGAGACAAAGAACATCAAGACTAATATTTTTCATAACATATTAGATACAATTGAAATACTCCCATTCCAAACAACCCTTCGACCAAAGCAAAAAGAAAGACAAAGAACATTATAAATGTGCAACAATCACTACAACTTGAACCCAATCCGAATAGAACTTCATGCATACCAACATTGTTCTTAATTGATTCATCATAAAGCTTTAGCCACACAATAAACTACAGAAGAGCAAACATCCAAATAAAGTGCCATAACATAGTTCATGTCAACTTATTATCTCATGCTCAAAGAGAAGCAATAGAAGGGAATATCATACTTAAAATCAAACTAAAGAGCCCAAACAAACACCTTAGCACTTTGCAAAAGAAACCAATTCCTTTCACAATTCCTTTCAGCTAAACAGCCACTAGACTACACCATTAACACTTTGTTTACAAAGCATAATCACCGATTACATACAAGCATAAAACATAGATCATTTCCTTTCACTAATCATAAATCAGTTAAAACCAGATTTGAGTTACATAACAACACATAACCACACACTTAGACCTCTCCTACTCCAAACAACTTGCAACACCATTATTATTATTATTATTATTATTATTATTATTTTTAATATTTCCTTCAAAGAGGTATCAATTCAGCGACTAAGGATAACTGGCAAAACATTCATAGATCAAACGAGCACTCATTATTCATAGCTTAATTAACTGAAAACTCAAAATACCTGAAGCCACAAATTCCCTCAAGGACCCTTTAACGCATGGACAACATTGACAACTTATGTGGCCTTTTTCCTAAACACCATCCAATCAACAATATCTATAATTACATTCTCTCTTGACCATTAAAAATTCAAGCTTCTGCTTCATTGTTCTTCATTCCAACACTCAAAATCCCAAATCAATTTCGGGCAATAGAAAAAGAAAGCAACAACAGAATTTTACTTCAAACAAATTCAACAGATCAAAGAAACAGTACAAGCAATCAACTTTGTTATAATCTTATCTAAGTTAATTTGAAGATTAAACCCAAAATCCCAAAATCCAACTTCAAACCTCTCACAAACAGTGGAAACGTGAACGAACAAGGAAAGAATTAGAGGAAAGAGCCTCACCGGAGTTTGAGAACAAGAGAAGAGACCCAGCCGCCCCCGGCCGCCGCTGGTTCGCCGGATAATTGGCCACTGAAGTGGCAGACCGAACAGACCAGCAAAAAGGAGAAGAAAGAATGAGAAATCGACATGGAAAGAAGCATAACTCGCGAAAGACAAACCAAGGCTAAAACTTACCTCTGACCCGTCGTTGTTCGTCGCCGAGCTCGCCGGAAAACGAAGAAAGAACAGAGACGGTGGAAGCAGAGAGTGACGAGGATGAAGAATACAGAAAAGAGAAAGAAGAGATGGGTTTCGGTGAGGATGAGAGGAGAAGTAGGACGGACGGCTTCGTTGCCTCCGTCGCCGGTGGCCGTCGCCGGAGAAGGGAGAGGAAGAAGAAGAAGACGGAGGGAGGGTCTGGTGAGAGGGAGGAGGGCTCGAGAGGCAGAGAGAGAGAATGGTGAAGGAAGGAGATGATGATGATGTGTGTATATATATATATATATATATTTTTTTTTTTTTTAATTTAGGGAAAATTACAATTTACTACCCTAAGGTTTATTCGTAATTATATTTCTAGCCCAGAAGTTCGTATATATTACTATATCTCCTTCTTTTCATCATAATATTATCTACTATCCCAAATACTTATTCATGAAAGTTTCTAACTCCAAATAAATATTTTAACTATATTTTTTCTTAAATTCCAAAAATTAAGATTTAATAACAATAAATCTCCATAAATTTCTCCCTAAAACTCAAATTTCCTAAATAACAACTCAATAATTTCTAATTAACCTTAATCAAAATTTGGGATGTTACAATTTACCCCACCTTTTAGGAATTTTGTCCCCAAAATTCGCTTGAAATAACGCCTAAAACCAAGAAATATGTAATTCAACTCTAACTATATGCAAAGTTCTAACTATTCAACCATAATTTATTGCACGCAACACTATTTTCACCATGTATCCATAGTTAATCCCATAGATATTCACCAATCCTCTTCCCGTTTTTCCTTAACTAACCTTCATTTATTAACTACCCTAACCTTATATTACTTGAATTAAGTCATTCATCATACCTGATAACATCATTTTTCAAACTCCAATGGTTTCCTCAATCACATTTCAAGACCTCACTTCTTTGCTGTAAGACATCAACTCCTAAAATTTCAGTTGTAACTTTGGCTCATAATTCTAACTTAATATATACACTCAAGTAGTCTCTTTATCTATTCTACTCAACCATAAGCAAAATTTTAAAATTCATCACTAACTCAAATCATTCCAATATCATCCATAAAATCCTAATATTAACACATCACCAAGTCATAATATCTTTCAGTATCATAAACCATTATTTCACCATGACAAACCTACTTAGATCCTCAAACCAAAACCACCATATTTTCACAGCTTTACATGTCATCCCATAATTCCATGGCTCTATTTGAAATTCCAAAATCATTTGTAAGCTAAGTGTGTAATATTATTGATATAACTCAATCCAAATTTAAACCATATATTCATCATTTAACAATCTACATTTTACTCTAACCATACCATCAAGTCTACCGTTTATCAACTCCTCAACAATTTATATCTAAGAATTCACTTGCTAACATTGACCATTAACCAAATCTCTAAATAGTCTCACTTTATCACAAAATCACCCTCACTCAACTTCTCTAGTCTATTCTACATACATTACAACATATAGTTCACCCAATAAAGATAGTCCAACTACAAACCTTCACTCCATCCAATAATCATTCACATATCCAACTCTTTGGTTTATTTCCATGATTTTGACTCACATATACATTTCACCACACAATCTACAACTTTTCTCAAACCTCCTAATATCCTCTTTAATTATTATATCTATCAACTATTTGTGCATTGCCTCTTGTACCTATACAATTCAACTTGTATTTTAATTAAACCATACATATCATCCCAAAATAAACAAAGTCCATTTACTCCAATCTCTTTCAATTCCCCTGAATCCATACTCTGTTACTAACATCAACAAATGTGATAGGATGTCAAATCATTCCTAATCAACATTAATACTAATAGGCATCATTTGTTCAAAGGGTCTAACTTTAGTACTACACATCTCCCAAGTCGCCTAAATCTTCTAACTCTTCCTCAATTTTTTTTTTTTTAAATCAAATCAAATAATTCAACCAACATTTTTGAACTCCAACAATCGTCCAAATTCCACAATTCAAGTTCAAAAGCTCCAATAAACCCTTAGAAATCACCAACTTCTTAAGATGGAATAGAAATTTTCTAAATCCTCAAAAACCCTAACCTACACAACTATAAAAATCCAAAAGATATCCTATGTGATCAATTAATAAACTCAAACCATTACAAATTCCTATTAGACTTAGAATCTCCAAACATAGTACCCAAACCTCTAATGTTCAACTTTGTTCCAAAATTCTTCCAACTTCATAATCTATAACATCTTACTAACATCCATAGACATCGAAATAACAAATTGGTTCATAGTCCATGTTAATCCAACGTAACATAAATTTCCCTTCTTTTTAACTTACCACTTCTAATATCTAATCAAATCTTTTCCTAAACACCGAGCCCATGCATTTCAACATTTTAATATCATCATATGACTTTAGTAATCCTTTACTAATCATCACCTAACTTAATAATCATAATAGAACAATAAATTCGCCCACAATAGCACAAAATAGTCTATAAGAATTATCCAAAACCACCATAATCCAATTTACCCCAATCATTCACTATTTCATCACTTCATACTCATCTTCCAACCTCATTTAACAACTAAAGATCACCATCATTAGCATAAATTTCGAAATTCCCCTTCAATCCCTAGCTTTTACCACTTTAATTTGTCAATTCAACCAACAAAAATAGAAACAAACATCTTTAAATTAACATACAAATGTTAAAACATACACTATCATATTTTCACATCATCAACCAACAGCAACATATACATATTCTATTTTATAGTGTACTAAACTTTAAAAATTTCAGCACCCTAATTCCCATTCACTAAGCCACAAATTAATTTGGCTAATTGCCTTAGTATCCTCAAAACATAAGCTTTTGTCACATTCTTGGATCAACACCAAGATCAGCCCCAACCAAAGAAGGGAGGACAAACCAGATTCCACAATATAATCAACTAAGACTCATGATAAAGTGTATAAAACATACAATTTCAAGAGAATTTTATTTCAATTGCAAAGAATCAAGCAGCACAAGTCAAATCATCAATAAACCAAAAAGTTTGATACATAAATTAACAAGCAAGAATCAAGGTTTAGAATTATTATTTTACATTGTATTCCTCATTAATTGTTATTTTAAAATTTTATTGATCCCTTAAACCCAATAAGGTATCTCATGATGCCTCGACTATGATTATGGCCGGCACATAACTATACTCGAGACCCCAGAGAAGCATCCTTATTTCGCTATTTTTCCTAAATTCTTATACATATCAACATTATTTCGTTATTCTTTCTATGTTCATCTCAATCTCTCCACAGTACCTATTCAATTTCTCTTATCACTCTCTCCCCATCACGGGATGAGCGATAATCCTCTCAAAAAGGCCAGAGTATCATGCACAGGAGGAAGGGAATACAAACTATGTATATTGCCAATCTATATGCAATGCAACACAGTCCAGGGTTATCGTATACCAAATACTGATAACCAAGTTGTAACATTACGTTACTAATTACGTAATTACCAATAATATTTATTTCAATTCATTAAGCTCTAATCTAACTATGATAGAAAAAAGAATTTCCATAATATTAATATCTCTATCATAGTTAGAAAAGATTATTCTAATCCTTTTATAATTTATCCATGATAGGAAAGAATAAACTAATACAACCTGAATACTATCATGGATAATTAATAGCTAACCATGTTAGAAAAGAATCACCTAACATGGTTAGAAAATAAATAATCTAATGTTCAATAATATCAAATACATATAAATATATGCGGAAACGTATGCAGGCCTATACAAATTGGCAATATACAACTCTAAATAAATTATGAAATCTCTACTACCTAATTCCCTTTCCTGTTGCTTGCGCCTGTGCATGAATACCTGCAAAAATGTCAGTAATCGTGGGATGAGACAATTTGTCCCAGTAATCACCGCTTAACTCACTATAACAGTGAGATGTGCGGTAGCGAGGGCGTCTAAAGGGTACCTCATTTTAAACCAGTAGTATATATATATATATATCCATATCAATTCTTCTTTCATTCATCTTCCAAATCCCACCATCAATTCCACATCACTTATCAATACTTTAATCAACACATCAAATGATTCCCCACAACCTAACTCACCACTATCTCAAACTCAACAACAAAAATAAACGTGATTGACACTGTGCCCAGTCTCAAATCTGTAAGCATAAAAAGGGAGCACTTTTAAATAGTGAAAACGTCTCTGGGGAGCACTTTAAAAGTGAAAACGTCCCTGGGGAGCACTTTAAAAGTGAAAACGTCCCTGGGGAGCACTTTTTAAAAGTGAAAACGTCCCTGGAGAGCACTTTTAAAAGTGAAAACGTCCCTGGTTCCTTTAAAATCCGAGGAACCTGTACTATTAACCTATCGATTGCGCAGATCGATAGGTTACATCGGCCGACGGTACTATCAGTGTCATGCAATGCTCACTATAACCTATCAATATCCTATCAATATCACTTCCACAATATTCAATATCTAAATCACAATTTCCATCAACTTCTCAATTTCATCCAATATCTCCATCACAACAATTCCACTCCTTCCATCAAACTAAATATCACTATCCCTGACAATATACTATACACATCTCTCACCAGTATCTGAGCATTATTACTATTCATTCACACCATTCAAGGACAGTAACCACCACCAATCAGTATAATATATAGATAATGAGTCAAATTCCTTTATACGAAAATATTCGCGTTTAAAAGGCACCCGATAGCCTATTTCATATAAAAATAGCTTTTCAAAGATAATATATATAGAGGGTGAGAAAGGATTTTACAAAATCCTAGCTAACATCACCCTCAATGTTATAGTAAGGTAAGTGTGATTACCTGTCGCCCTTAGCAACTGTGCATTTTCCCATCCTTTCCCGATGCCTCACAACGACATCACAATCAATCCTATAATGATGTAGTGTAGAATAATAAATTAGTATCATTTCTACTTCACAATGTTTAATGTCTCTCTCTCTCTGTATTACTACCCAACTCTCCTCTTTTAATTATACTTGATTGACCTTAACAAACTTCAATTAATCATGAATATAATCAACCAATGTAAGGCAAAGTATTCAGACATGCTTCACATTAAAGTAGACAACTAACATAAATCTGAATTTGAAATCAATAGGCAATATTGTAAGGAAATAATATAAACCTCAAAGCTCTTCCCTAATTTAATTCTAATCCGAACTTAAACACTTAATTCTTCACTTTTGTTCTACGAGTAGAATCCAATACAGATATGGCACCACATAGCCGAGCAAAACAAATTGTTGTTTAAAATTACACTAACAATAACTTAAACATTACATGTTTTCATTTATCTCATTTTAGACCCTCTTTGAGCCATTCCTTCTTAGGAATCGATTCAGCCAATCTAGGTAACAATACTAAAATAAGGCATGAATGCTCTTGATTCAAGCTTCAACAAACTTAACCAAAAATCAGCATAGAATGCAGCCACACTTCTCACTAATCCTTCCACATGAACCACAAATTATCATACAACATTAACAAGGATTTTCCACACAAAACTCAAGGATACAATAAATTTTTCACCTATGTTTTCATACATAATTCTTTATGTCCAATTCAACTAAATTGAGAAAAGATAATAAAGTTCATTTATCTCAAAGTCACAAATCATGAACTACATCCTTGTACAAGCTATTACAACACTAACATAAGTAAATATTGGGTATTTCAATACTAGCTATTATATCTATCCTTCCATTCATAACTATAACATCACAACCCTTTGAGGCATTTAAACAAGCAGCATATTCAATCCAAGAAGAGACAAAGAACATCAAGACTAATATTTTTCATAACATATTAGATACAATTGAAATACTCCCATTCCAAACAACCCTTCGACCAAAGCAAAAAGAAAGACAAAGAACATTATAAATGTGCAACAATCACTACAACTTGAACCCAATCCGAATAGAACTTCATGCATACCAACATTGTTCTTAATTGATTCATCATAAAGCTTTAGCCACACAATAAACTACAGAAGAGCAAACATCCAAATAAAGTGCCATAACATAGTTCATGTCAACTTATTATCTCATGCTCAAAGAGAAGCAATAGAAGGGAATATCATACTTAAAATCAAACTAAAGAGCCCAAACAAACACCTTAGCACTTTGCAAAAGAAACCAATTCCGTTCACAATTCCTTTCAGCTAAACAGCCACTAGACTACACCATTAACACTTTGTTTACAAAGCATAATCACCGATTACATACAAGCATAAAACATAGATCATTTCCTTTCACTAATCATAAATCAGTTAAATCCAGATTTGAGTTACATAACAACACATAACCACACACTTAGACCTCTCCTACTCCAAACAACTTGCAACACCATTATTATTATTATTATTATTATTATTAT
The DNA here is from genome assembly GCA_029929735.1 of Mimosa pudica. Taxonomy (NCBI): domain Eukaryota; kingdom Viridiplantae; phylum Streptophyta; class Magnoliopsida; order Fabales; family Fabaceae; genus Mimosa; species Mimosa pudica. The sequence continues at coordinate 10,607,870 of JAKELP010000033.1, read as the reverse complement.
TATTATTATTTTTAATATTTCCTTCAAAGAGGTATCAATTCAGCGACTAAGGATAACTGGCAAAACATTCATAGATCAAACGAGCACTCATTATTCATAGCTTAATTAACTGAAAACTCAAAATACCTGAAGCCACAAATTCCCTCAAGGACCCTTTAACGCATGGACAACATTGACAACTTATGTGGCCTTTTTCCTAAACACCATCCAATCAACAATATCTATAATTACATTCTCTCTTGACCATTAAAAATTCAAGCTTCTGCTTCATTGTTCTTCATTCCAACACTCAAAATCCCAAATCAATTTCGGGCAATAGAAAAAGAAAGCAACAACAGAATTTTACTTCAAACAAATTCAACAGATCAAAGAAACAGTACAAGCAATCAACTTTGTTATAATCTTATCTAAGTTAATTTGAAGATTAAACCCAAAATCCCAAAATCCAACTTCAAACCTCTCACAAACAGTGGAAACGTGAACGAACAAGGAAAGAATTAGAGGAAAGAGCCTCACCGGAGTTTGAGAACAAGAGAAGAGACCCAGCCGCCCCCGGCCGCCGCTGGTTCGCCGGATAATTGGCCACTGAAGTGGCAGACCGAACAGACCAGCAAAAAGGAGAAGAAAGAATGAGAAATCGACATGGAAAGAAGCATAACTCGCGAAAGACAAACCAAGGCTAAAACTTACCTCTGACCCGTCGTTGTTCGTCGCCGAGCTCGCCGGAAAACGAAGAAAGAACAGAGACGGTGGAAGCAGAGAGTGACGAGGATGAAGAATACAGAAAAGAGAAAGAAGAGATGGGTTTCGGTGAGGATGAGAGGAGAAGTAGGACGGACGGCTTCGTTGCCTCCGTCGCCGGTGGCCGTCGCCGGAGAAGGGAGAGGAAGAAGAAGAAGACGGAGGGAGGGTCTGGTGAGAGGGAGGAGGGCTCGAGAGGCAGAGAGAGAGAATGGTGAAGGAAGGAGATGATGATGATGTGTATATATATATATATATATATTTTTTTTTTTAATTTAGGGAAAATTACAATTTACTACCCTAAGGTTTATTCGTAATTATATTTCTAGCCCAGAAGTTCGTATATATTACTATATCTCCTTCTTTTCATCATAATATTATCTACTATCCCAAATACTTATTCATGAAAGTTTCTAACTCCAAATAAATATTTTAACTATATTTTTTCTTAAATTCCAAAAATTAAGATTTAATAACAATAAATCTCCATAAATTTCTCCCTAAAACTCAAATTTCCTAAATAACAACTCAATAATTTCTAATTAACCTTAATCAAAATTTGGGATGTTACACATTACATGTTACCGCCTGAAAAATGGTTTCCAGCCTGTCAATCCATTCTTCAGCCACCTCTGGCTGACGTCCTCCGCAAAATGTACCCGGATTGTGCCCAGCCACACTTTTCCAAATCTGATCAACCGCAAGATCCTCAGGCCGAACTACTCTCGTTCCCAGGAATTCATCATTCTCTTCACCCTCCACCTCTCTTTCATCATGGTTTCCATCATCACTCTCATTTCCGACTTCTCTTCCTCCTTGGTTTTCCCGCATCCAATCTTCCTTAAATTTTTGTAGCCTTTCATCCATTGCTTCTACCATCATGTCTCTAAATTGATTAAAGAACGGCCCTGTCCCCAGATTTGGCACAGAACTAGATTGTTGCACTTGACTGGGGCTACTACTTCCACGCACCTAAGGAGAAATGATAATAAACATAAAAAGGTGAGTGATCATGCCATTAAGGAAGGATAATAAGGAAGATATATTGTCATTCTATATGCAATGCAGCAGCCAGAGTATCGTTTACCATAAAACTGATACCAAATTGTAACATACCTATTTAACTATTTAACTATAACACATTAACCTATTTATATTACAGTACCAAAGTTAGAGTATGACTTGAAAGTTTGGAAATGACAAAAATAATGTATATTAGTTTGACTAGAATTTGAAGTTTTTTTTCTTCCCTAATTCAGGTTCTAAGGGAGTTATTGATCTAAATGGATTGCGAAACTAGTTAAGTATAAGGGTTATGTTCAAGCTCTAGCTAATATTTTAATTGTATTCATTGGAGTTGACTGCAATCGGGAATGATTTTGATGAAGTTGATATGGTGGGACTTATATTGATTTAGAGTCATTTTGAGGAAAATCAATGGGTTGATTAATTTGGAGAATGTAATTGTATATATATTGTGGACATTGATGTTATTGGATTATACAACAAGTAGCTTAAGGATAGGGTGATTAGTAAAAGAAAGATAGCTAGGGAAGGTATGATGAAGATTGGTGGACGATCGACAGATTGAATGAAGATGCAGGATGAAGAATGGTGTAGAGTGCACTAAATTGTGGCTGTAAAGAGGGAGTTTTCTAGATAGTTAGAGTTTATATGCGCAACGCAGATCTACAATGAGTATTTCTCATATGTTTGATGGTATGGTTAACAAATTTTGGGGACAAAATTTCTAAAAGGTGGGGTGAAATGTAACATCCCAAAAATTTAATTGAAGATTAGTGGTAATTTAAGATTTAATTTTGGAATTAATTATGAGTTTAGGGAGCTCTAAGGTGAGAATCATATGAATTGAATCATTTTGGAGAATAAATTAATTCGTTTTAGAAATTAATATACTTATATTCTTTAGAAATTAAAGGAGAAATAGTAAAGACTTAAACTATTGATTGGAGAAATGTATATAAGTTGGTATATATTACCTTTATAATTTGTTTTTAGATAGGAAATTAGAATGAAAGAGTAAATACATATAGATGCGGGGGCAGTATAGTAATTTTCCCTCTTTGCCTAACCTAATATATTCTAATAAAACACTCACCTCCCTCCTTCCTCATCAAGAATCGACGGCTGCCTCTTCCCTCACCCACCATTTTTGTTTTTTTTCTCCATTATAACACACAAATCTCCATTCCTCACCTCATTCCTACTCCCTAGATCCTTAGAAGCTCGATCTACTGTTCATTCTTACCTCCCTCCGTTCGTTCTGCGTTAGATCGCCGTGCTCCTCCATGGTTTTTGTTGTTTTCTTCGTCCTCCGACGAGCTGCGGCGGCCAACGGCGGCAGGAGAGGTAACTCGTTTGGTCTCCTTTGTTTCTCAAGCTATTGTTTCTCTTCGAGTCCGATTTTTGCACCTAGCTTTTCTCCTTTAATTTTTGGGTCTGTCCGCCTTCTCTAGTGGCTGTTTCCGGCGGACAGAGCGGCAGGCCGGCAGCCGACGCGTTTGGCGTACTCTGGCGAGTTTCCGACGAGATTGGAACTGAGAAATTGTCATGGGTAACCTTTCCTTCCTTATTTCCTTTGGTGTCAAATATTTTTTCAAAGAGAAATATTTAGGGTTTGAACTGATTTTTGAAATCTGGGCTAGGGTGGATAATTTTGCTAATTTTGTTGTTCTTCCATTATTATTTGAGTTATAAAATGGTGATGAATGTGTCAATTTGTTTGGATTTCATCATATGTGAGAATTTTCTTATTCACAAGTTCAAATAAGGTAGAATTTTTGGGTAATCTGAATCATATGCCTCTTGAGGTTGGAGTTAACAGTTGTGATATCAAATCAGGATGATTTCTAACTAATATATGGAGTGAGAGTGTTTTACCTTGGATTACAATGGAGTTTTGACAATTTTAGTGTTTATAAGTTAGTGTTTAAGAGTAATTTTGAAAATGCAGCAAGGATCCTAGTGGTTTATGATGGTAACTTGATTATGAAAGTTGTATTGGTAGAAGTTGAGTATTTGTGGAGATATGATATGTGGCCTAAGGTGGGAAATGGGGAAATCAAGGAGTGAAACAATAAGGTGATGGGTCATTTAATGATTTTGTTAGTCCTAATTGTTATTTGTTAAATGGTGTGGATGACTAGAGTTAATAGGTAGTTATATGATGATGAATGTTGGCCTATATGAGTTTGGGATTTTGTGATAATTATAGTTGTAGAGTGTTTTTATAACCTATGGTTTGTTTTGTTGGGTTGAAAGAAAATTTCCTCATGGTGTTTGTCAAAGTTGACCCTTTAGGTGAGATATTTAAAATCTATAATGGTTTAAACGAAGTGGTTTCAACATTCTCATGAGTTTTGATGATCTAACAGTTCCTATAAGTTATTGATGTTTAGCTATTATTGTAGACCTAAGGTATTGAGAAAATATTGACTTGAGATTGAAAATTGATGATGTGAATCACGTTGGCTTAAAATTGGATTCATGAGATGCTTGGAAGAGTAAATGCTAATTAAGGTGAGAAATGGTTTTGTGTGGGTGCAATAATTAATTGTTAGTGATTGTGAATGAGTTCTCATAGTTTAGTTATAAATTTAATGGACTTTGGATTAGTTGATTTATTTGGATGATCGGGTGCTAGTAATCTTATTTTAAGGTAGAATTGGTACAAGCATCCTTGGAGTGAATTGGAGGTTAAATGATGTATGCTCGTAATTATTTATTCAGGTGTCCAGTTCTTGTTTCTGTTGTGTTCTTTAGTATGCATAAGTATCTTGAAGTAAGAATTTAATAATTTTGAAGTGTTAGTGAAGTTTGATTTGGATTGAAAATAGATTTCTAGGATAGAGAATGTAAATAAGGGGATTGGGTAGTAACATGGAATACGAGAGAGACGTCAAAGTATTATAAAGTGAAAATGATATTAATTTATCATTTTGTATCATCATTATAGGATTATATAATGGTGAAGATACTTGAACGAAAATCTACGAGGAAACGGTAAGGAAAGACTGAGGAGTGCTAAGGGCGACAGGTAATCACACTTAACCTTGCTATAACATTGAGGGTGACGTTAGTTGGGGATTGTTAAAATCCTTTCTCACCCTCTATTTATATATATATTATCTTTGAAAGGTTATTTTTATACAAAACAGACTATCGGGTGCCTTTCAAACACGATTAATTTCGTATAAAAGAAATTTGAAACATTATATGTATTATCCTGGCTGGTGTGGATGGTTGTATTGGATTGGTTTTATTTTGGGTATGATGTGAGGGGTTCATATATTTTTCTGTTAGGGGTGTTACAATTCTCTCCCCCTTAAATAATTTCGTCCTCGAAATTAAAAGAATTACCCTACTGTTTTGAAATTCTTACAATACTCTACAGCTCAAATACAAAACATTCAAATACTTTCTCATACATCAATCATAATTCAGAATCACCATCTAATACCTCATGCTAACACTTCTCATATATACACAAAATCAAACATCCAGGCAGAACAAAATGCATGGATTCAAGTGTCACAACAAAAGATCATCATAGTCTCCTAATATACCACTCTTAGTTCAACTGATCTCTCAATTCAAATTAGACTTTCAAGTTGATAATTACAAAAACAATCATACAACAATATAAAACATTACAAATAATCATAATATTCCTTACTTCCATCTATATCAACTATCTCTTGTTATTTTCAAGTCTCTCCAAACCCCTTTGACTCATAAGGTTTTTCAATGATGTCTTGATTATGATTATGTCCGGATCATAATTATATTCAAGACCCCAAAGAATAATCCTCATTTTGTCAATCTTCTCCTAAATTCTTCTCCATCTCTCATATCTACTTCTAACTTCAAAAGTATTTTACAAACTTATCTATAGGTAAAAAAAAATTCAGAATTCCCTTGACTAATAACTCTATAAGAATACTTCTAGGCCCTTGCAAACTCATAGTCCTATAGTACATTGCTATGAAACTACTCACAACCATATATTTATAAACCTTAAATTTTGACTTCCACATTTCCAATAAGTGAATTCAAATCTTTCCCCTAAATAAGCAAATAATCCATGATTACAACCTCATTTCCTAATACTACATCTCTTATTCTCAATTTCATTCAAAGGTTTAACTAAGTTCTTCTAAAATCACTCGATCACCTATTCCATCATTAAGGAACAAGAAACTATTCAAAATTTATTCTATCAACTACATGATTTTTGAAATTCCCTAAATGTTCATCCTATACCTTTTAACCTAATTCAACTATTTCAAATTCTCAATCAATTTTTCTTTGGTAAATTTCTTTAATAGAATAATCCTCCTTTGACATCAATCACCAATTTTTCTTCAAAGTCCTATAAAGTTTAAATAACTAGTATAGTCTATCAAATTCCAACTATATAAAATCTTACATCCTATAAACTTGACTTAACACTCATAGTCATTTGGTTCTTGTAACATCCTAAAAATTTAATACAGGATCAAGGAGTATTTTGGGAAATAATAAATGGAGAAATTGGGAATTTTGGAATTTTTAGGAATTTTTGGTGATTTTTGGGGACATTTTGAAAATTTGTGAGCAGTAAATATGCATATAATTAATTAAGAAATGAAGAGTTTGAAATATGAGGGAGTGGTAAAGCTAAAAATATTTTGAAGTTTAAGGAAATTGGAGGCTGGTTTAAATGGTTTTAGAATTAAAAGAGTACACTATGGCAAGTTTGGGCTACAAATCATTAGAGAATCCCCTAATTCCAGCAAACCAAACGCCCTCCCCTTTTATATAAAAACCTGTGCGCCTCCCTCCTCCTTTCCGTCTTCTTCTTCTTTGTTCATCCTCTCCTCCGCCCTCCTTGCGATTTCCGGCGGCCATAGGGCGGCGGCGTCCGACCCCCACCCTCACAAATTCATCATCTTTCTCTTCGTTCCTTCATTTCTCTTAGCAAAACCTATATTTTGTCTCACTTCTGCGCATCCTCTCTCTGTTTCTTCTTCGTTTTCCGGCGAGGCTAGCGACGGCCGGTGAGGTGAGCTTCTTCTACTATTTCTTTCGTCCCTCACTTTTCTCAGGTTATTTTCTTCTTCATCTCCGATTTCTCATATCCATCTCTCTCTGTTTCTCTCCGTCTCTGGCTAGTCCGGCGAGCTTCCGGCCACGGCGAGCTCTGACGAGGCAAACATGTTTGGAATTGAACTCAGGTGACTCTTTTATGCCAAATTCTACCTTTGTTTTTGTAACATCCTGAAAAATTTAATTCAGGATTAGAGAGTGTTTTGGGAAATTTTGGAATTTTTAGGAATTTTTGGGATATTTTTGGAAATTTTGAGTAATTAATGTACATATAATTAATTAAGAAATGAAGAGTTTGAAATATGAGGGAGTGGTAAAGCTAAAAATATTTTGGAGTTTAAGAAGATTGGAGGCTGGTTTAAGTGGTTTTAAATCAAAATATGTACACTATGGCAAGTTTGGGCTACAAATCATTAGAGAACCCCCTAATTACAACAAAACAAACGCGCCCTCCCCCTTTTTATATAAAACCAGCGAACTCCCTCCGTCGACTCCCTCTCCCTCCGCGATCTGCTTCTTCATTCTTCTTCTCCTTCTGCGATTTCCGGCGGCGGCGCCGGCCCCACCACCACCACCACCATCAAACCATTCCTCCTTCCTCACTTCTCTTCCTCGCTGGCCTCTCTAATCCTCACTTCCTTCGCCTCTCTCTTTTCCTCTGACAATGTTTCCGGCGAAGCAGTGGCAAGTTCGTCGGATTATGATGGTGAGAAAGAGGTAAAGGTTCGGTCTTTATTCTTTGTTCAAGCTACGCTTCCATTTATGGTCGATTCTCATATTTTTCCCTTTTTCCTCTCTTGAATCCTGTTCGGTTTATCACCTTCAGTGACGATTCCGGCGAGTTTCACGGCGGCGCTGAACTCCCACGCTTCATTAAACACCGAAATCAAACTTAGGTAACTTTGCTCTTCAAATTCAGAACCTTTTTATTCGGTTTTGGCGAGTTTGTGAGGGATTTCCAAATCTAGGGTTTGAGATTTTAAGTTAGGAATTTGTGTGAAATGAAGATTAAACTTCAATTTTTGTTATTGAGAAAAGGATTTATGTGTTATCTTTGTTTGGGACTGAAAATTTGTGTACGGCTTGGTTAAGCATGGATTTAGGTAAATAGAGTTAGAAAATTTATTTATATGCTCAAGTGTTTGGGATTTTCGAAATTCCTTATGTTTGTCTTTGATTTTTGCTTGATTTTTCTGGCTTAGGTGGTTGTTGGTTGATGTATGAAGTTGGACGTGAGTAGAATAAATGTAAGAAATGGTTTTGCAAGTTGGGAAATGGTGTTGTGGTGATTTTGGTGTTTTATATGCTTGTGTATTAAGCTTCAGGTTCTGTTCTTTTCTTCCTTGTGTTGTTTGATTAAATTTTGTTTGAATGTACATAAAAGAGGTTGCTCTTTTGCATGAGTATTACTATGTTTTGTAACCTAACCTTTAATTCTGATTTTGTGGATGTTTGAGATGGGAATTTGCACTGGTTTGTAGAAATTTGTAAGTTTGAAGGGTGGTAAATTAAATCTGATTTTTAATCTTGATTATCTTTATTTTTGACAAAACTTGTATAGTTTTATTCAAGAGGAATTTGCATGATGTTTTGCTCATGATGATTTGTGTTGAGGAATGAATGGAAGTTGTCATATGTTATTGGTAGTTTTATTTTAGCTATGATTGGTAAATGAATGATAATTCATGTTGGTGTTTACAAGTTTAATTGGAATTTTGCTGTTATAAGTGCATTGGCTGATTGCTTCTTAATTATAATTGGTTTTGAACAATGATTAGGAAGGATAAAATAAATGCAAGAAGGTTTAACGCCTAATGATAGTTGAATAGCATTGCTACAAATGTAGTATGGAATCTGCATGTTTGTTTTTCCTTTTCTTCTTATTGTTATGGCAGAATGCATAGGAATAATAGAGCATTTAATGTTTTGATGTAAGCTAATTGAATGATTAGTAGGAGAGTGTATGATAAATTGCTGTTGTGTGTGATTGGTGTAAGTTTCTGCCTAATTACATTGGATTCCAAATCTGGGGGAAATCTCTTAGAATCTGATCCCAATAGCTATTGTGCTTTATTTTGTTGTTTTGAAACCACATTGAGTTGATTATAAGCAGTCTAAAAGTTTGGAATTACCTGATTTTGAGTTGGGTAGGTTACCAATTTGAACATAGGATTTTGGGGTACAAAAGCTTTGAGCTAGCTGTTGCGAAAGTTTAATTAGATTAAAGATGGGTATATAATGTTGTGAGGACTTGAGTGGTGTTGAAATGCAAATGTGGTGAATTCTTCTTGCTATGGCTGAATGGGATCTGTTTTTGTAAACCTGATATGGGTATTGGTGCTGCAAAAAGTAGTGAAATATGTGTAGAAATTGGGGCTGTAGTAATGTTAATATATCTAGAAATTAAGTATTTCAATATTTTCACATTAGAGCTGATTAGTACTAGAAAATGAAGAAGTTAATTGGTTGGGTAAAAATCTAGCTTTGTTGGGTTATGTTGGTGTGATAACAGGATGTATAGGTAGTGTATAAATTGAATCAGAAATGATAGCTATGTCTTTGGTTTGGCCGAATGCAGTATGATGTAATGAAGTAATAATGGATTGAATGGTAATATAATCATGATGTTTGTTTAATGCAAGAATGTGTGTCTATATAAATAGGGTGTGTGAATGTTGATGTTATGACAGTTGATGTTATTGGTTATTTAATTGTGAAATTTGACTAAGATTGAATATATATTTACATGCTGGTTTGTATGAATAACTATTGAAAAAGTAAATTGAGTTCCTTATTAGTATTGAGGTTGGCTCATTGATTGGTGAGATAAGTCATATTCGTATTTACCAAGTTGATTGTGATTTGTAATAATTGAATTAACTTTAAATAGTTGCTCTTTGGAATGATAAAGAATGATTATGTGATTTGCTTGTTTGAATGATTGAAATTGGTGGAATCTGAGCTTCCTTCTATATACTTGCTTTGTCTTAATAAAGTGATTTGTTTTATGTGATACTTGAATTGAACTCAACATGAGTCATCTAATGGTTAACTTTGGAAATTAGAATGACTAAACACAATTGATTATTTAAAAATCAAGGGAATATGATTTAGAAAATGGGGAAAATGGGTAGTAACATATGAATACATACGAGAGAGAGACGTCAAAGTATTATGAAGTGAAAATGATATTAATATATCATTATGTATCATATCGTTATAGGAGCATATAATGGTGATTATACTTGAAGGGAAGGAAACGGTGAGGAAAGGCAGTAAAGTGCTAAAGGGCGACAGGTAATCACTCTTAACCTTACTATAACATTGAGGGTGATGTTAGCTAGGATTTTCTAAAATCCTTTCTCACCCTCTATATATATATATTATCTTTGAAAGGTTATTTTTATACAAAACAGGCTATCGGGTGCCTTTCAAACACGATTATTTTCATATAAAGAAATTTGAAACACTACATATATATTACTCTGGCTGTGGTTGGTATTGATCTGGAATGATTGTGGAAGATATATAGATAGTGTAGTGTTAGACAGTGACTTGAGAAATTATGGAAATAGAAAAGAGTGATAGATGTTGAGTTTGAGATTATGGTGAGCTATGTTGTGGAAAACATGAAATGTGAGATTGAAATATTGAATGAGGTTGTAGTTGATGGAATATAGAATAGGGATTGTTAGTATTGCATGACACTGACTATTAGTACCGTCGGCCGATGTAACCTATCGATCTACGCAATCGATAGGTTAATTGTACAGGTTCCTCGGATTTTAAAGGAACCAGGGACGTTTTCACTTTTTATAGTGTTCCCTTTTCAGGGACGTTTTCACTATTTAAAGTGCTCCCTTTTTATGCTTTCAGATTTGAGACTGGGCACAATGTCAATCACGTTTATTTTCGTCTGTTGAGTTGATTTGGAATTGACTGAGGGATTTGAGTGATATGTGGGAAATTGAGATGATGAATTTGAATTGAATTAGAAGGAGGGACTTGAATGATGAAGGAAAGACTTGACTTGTTTATATATATAGTATTGGTTTTAAATGTGGTACCCTTTAGACGCCCTCGCTACCGCACATCTCACTGTTATAGTGAGTTAAGCGGTGATTACTGGGACAAATTGTCTCATCCCACGATTACTGACATTTTTGCAGGTATTTATGCACAGACGCAAGCAGCAGGAAAGGGAATTAGGTAGTAGTAGTTATATGGACTATTTTGAATTGTATATTGCCAATTTGTATAGGCCTGCATTCGTTTCCGCATATATTTAGATGTATTTGATATTATTGAACATTAGGTTGTTTATTTTTCTAACCATGTTAGGTGATTCTTTTCTAACATGGTTAGCTATTAATTATCCATGATAGTATTCATGTTTTATTAGTTTATTCTTTCCTATCATGGATAAATTATAAAAGGATTAGAATAATCTTTTCTAACTATGATAGAGATATTAATATTATGGAAATTCCTTTTTCTATCATAGTTAGTAAAGAGCTTAATGAATTGACATAAATATTATTGATTAATCAGATAATTAGTAACACTATGTTACAGTTTTTGCGATTAGGTTGAGATTAAGAGAGGGGTCCGAATTAGGGATCTTAGGTTAAGGTTTCTACAATTTTCAAAACATAAATTAAGTTTGATTTCTTCATGTTTTTGAGTAAATTTAAAGGTTATTTGGAGGTTTGGTTGAGTTTTGTTGAGATAATACAAAAGCCCTAATTTTCAGTACTTTGATTCCATTTCTTTCTAATTCATGCTTTTCATGTTTCTTCCCATCATGACGGAATGAGTATTGATACAAGTATTATGGTGTATGTGTGTTAAAAGTAGTTTTGAGTGTGGAGTTCTTAATGGATTAACATTTGCAGCAGATTCTGGTTGTTCTTGGCTGAATTGTTTTGGGGCTGAATGTGTTTTTGAAATCCAATTACAAGTTGTATGTTTGGTTCACATTTGGTTATTTGATATTTTGTTTGACAATGTTTTATGAATTTTTGGTCAAAGTCAGCGACTGAATTAAATGGAAACATTAAGATAATTAAATTAATAAGTGTTCTGAATCTATTCTTGCTTTGTGTAGGTGTGGAAGTGTTTGTCTTATGATTGATGATATAGAATGATATATATATTTGAATATTTATATGTTAACATTTGGAAGGTAATTGTTTGTTTTGTACTGCATTGGTAAACAGGGGTTATTCTTGTGGTTTTGAACTTGTTAGGCAAAATGCTAAATGTATAACTTCTCTTAAGGTGTATGAAGATGGTGTTAATTGATAAAATATGAATGATTAATGATTGTTATGAAAAAGTGTGACTTTGGTGTTATTGATTCCCTTGTTTCTTTTAAGGTGTAAGGCTAATGATGGAAAATAAGTTTAAATTATTCAATTGCCTATGACTGATTTGAATTGATGAAAATTGTTTTGGACTGATATAGTCTTGTTTTAGGATTTTATTAAATGAATGGATTGTGAGTCTTTGTTGCTGTTTTGCTGTTATGGTTAAAGTTGCTTGGCTGAATGGATATTTGATTTCAAGAGAGGCTAATAAACATCAAATCAATTGCTTGAAAGTAAGGAGTATTCTTGCTCTAGATTAGTGCGAAAGTGAATGTATATTGTTTGTATGTGCATGTGCTGATTCAACAGAAGTTCTGTGAATTAATGATTATAACTGTACTGTTGTGGATGCATTTGTGTAGAATGATTATTTTCATCTATTGTTGAATGAGATGATTGATACTAATTAGTAATGATGTTCCAAATTATTATACTTGGGAGTTTAACTTGTGAATGGATATTTTTGGTGTGACTGAAAGCCTTGTCATAAATTATTTGATTAGGATTTCATATTAGCATGTAATAGGCATGGTCATGCAAACTGGCTGTTGGTTAAGTAATGAAATGGTGTTGGATTTCTTTTCCTTTTTCTAAATTCAATTTTGTTTGGTGGTGGAAGGCACATAGGTATTTTCATTTAAACATAATGGTTGTTTGATACAAAAATGTGTGCCTATAGGATGTGTGAATGTTGATGTTGTGACAATTTGATGTCACTGGTGATTTATTTATGAACTTTGACCAAGATTGAATAAAGATTTCAAGAATAAAGAATATATAAACAAGGGATTGGGTAGTAATACGAACGAGAGAGAGAGAGAGACGTTAGTTACTCCACGATGTAGAATGATTATTAACCTTCTATTATTACATAATGTAATAATAGGAAAGGACGTGATTTGCGTACATTACTCGAGGCAAGGAAAAGTAAAGGGAAAAGACAACAAAGTGCTAAGGGCGACAGGTAATCACTCTTAACCTTACTATAACATTGAGGGTGACGTTAGTTAGTGATTTTGTAAAATCCCTTTTCACACTCTATATATATATATATATTATCTTTAAAAGGGTATTTTTATACAAAACAGGCTATCGGGTGCCTTTCAAACACGATTATTTTCGTATAAAAGGAATTTGAAACATTATATACTATTATCCTGCCTGGTGGTGGCCATTGATCTGGAATGGCGTGGAATGTATATAGGGATAGTGTTGGATAGTGGTTTAAGAGGTGATGAAGATAGAAAAGAGGGTTATATGTTGAGTTGAGATAGTTGAGAGTTATGTTGATGAAATATAGAATAGGGATTGTGAGTGTTGCATGACACTGATTATTAGTACCGTTGGCCGATGTAACCTATTGATTTGCGCGATCGATAGGTTAATTGTACAGGTTCCTCGGATTGTAAAGGAACCAGGGATGTGTACACTTTTTATAGTGCTCCCTTTTCAGGGACGTTTTCACTATTTAAAGTGCTCCCTTTTTATGCTTTCAGATTTGAGACTGGGCACAGTGTCAATCACGTTTATTTTCGTCTGTTGAGTTGATTTGGAACTGACTGAGGGATTTGAGTGATATGTGGGAAATAGAAATGATGAATTTGAATTGATTTAGTAGGAGGGACTTGAATGATGAATGAAAGACTTGATATATATATATATATATATATATATAGTATTGGTTTTAAATGTGGTACCCTTTAGACGCCCTTGCTACCGCACATCTCACTGTTATATTGAGTTAAGCGGTGATTACTGGGACAAATTGTCTCATCCCACGATTACTGACATTTTTGCAGGTATTCATGCACAGGCGCAAGCATCAGGAAAGGGAATTAGGTAGTAGAGTTGGTATAGTATTTTGAATTGTATATTGCCGATTTGTATAGGCCTGCATTCGTTTCCGCATGTATATAGCTATTTATTGTTAAATATCAACTAGTTTTGTTTAATAACCATGTTAGGCAAATCCTTTCTAACATGGTTAGCAATAAATTATCCATGATAGCAGCGGTGCTGTATCAGTTTATTCTTTTCTATCATGGATAGTATTTAATCATTAGGAAATTCCTTTTCTAACTATGATAGGACATTGATATTATGGAAATCCTTTTTCTATCATAGTTAGTAAAGATATTATTGAACTAAAAGAGATGTCACAGGTTAATTAGGGAATTAGTAACACTATGTTACAACTTGGTTATCAGTATTTGGTATACGATAACCTAGGACTGTGTTGCATTGCATATAGATTGGCAATATACATTCTTAGTATTCCTTTCTTTCTGTGCATGAATATCTGGCCTTTTTGAGAGGATTAACGCTCATCCCGTGGTGGGGAAAGAGTGATAAGAGAAATTGAATAGGTACTGTGGAGAGATTGAGATGAACATAGAAAGAATAACGAAATAATGTTGATATGTATAAGAATTTAAGAAGAATGACGAAATAAGGATGCTTCTCTGGGGTCTCGAGTATAGTTATGTGCCGGCCATAATCATAGTCGAGGCATCATGAGATCCCTTATTGGGTTAAGGGATTAAGGAAATTCGAAAATAACAATTAATAATGAATGCAATGTGAAAGAAGAGTTATTGCTTTGTTTATTATTTGTTTGCTGATTTGTTAAATTGTTTGCTTCATAGATGAATTTGACTTGTATTATTTGAAAACACAAAGTTTACTACAAAACACACTTTTACTTCCTCTCCACCTATTACTATCATGGTGTTTCCTAAAGTTTACTAAAAGTGTTCTAATGATGTTCAATAGTATGTCGTATACGAGTGAGGTATTCTAGTTAACCTATGCCAGAATCTTTGCTCTGATACCAAATGTAAAATCCTAGCCTTTTCAACTATATTTGTAGCAATATAATCAATTTATAACCACTTTCTAATGTTAGAAGCCCAAAAATATGAATAAATTAAAACTTTCTATTTTCAAAAACTAGATTAAAAGAATTTCCTGCATAAACTTGGGCTTCTAAACAATTTATGAAATTATATCTGTTTCTTGAAAGTTGCAGCGGATTATAAATTCATTAAATAGCTAAATTAGTAGTCACTACTTAGTTGTATTTCATACACCTGTACTATCTAATGTAACTAAATACTTAACATAATTAAGTCTAACTATTACAATATTATTATATAAAATATAATTTGGCTATCACAGGTGATAGCTTATACCTATATACATCACAAGCTATGAACTTGTATAGAAATACAATAACTAACCTGTATAACAAATATATTTCACTATGAGCTTCGGGCCTAACAAACATCCCTCCTACCTTCCACTAGAGCTTCCCACAGAATCTACTTTTCCCTGCTTATCTGTAAAAACATTTTGAAAAACAGTGAGATTCAAAGAATCCCAATAACAGTTTATTTCAATAGTTTACCTTGATAATATTTTCCTCTTTCCAACCTCTTGTTGGAACCTGCCTCTTTCCAATCTCTTATTGGAACTTGCCTCACTATACCAACCACTATTAACGATATATTCGTCAAATGATGGAGGTATTCTGTACCTGCAGGGTTTCTGAAAATGTTTGATGTAACATATCGTTACTAATTTCCTGATTAATTCAATAATATCGTTACTAACTATGATAGAAAAATGATTTCCATAATATCAATAAATCTATCATAGTTAGAAAAAGAATTTCCTAATAATAATCATTATCCATGATAGAAAAAAATTTCCTAATATAACCTGAACACTATCATGGATAATAAATAGCTAACCATGTTAGAAAAGAATCACCTAACATGGTTAGAAAAAGGAGCAACCTACTACAATTCTCCAATTAACCAATAATATTAATACAAATAAAAATATGCGGAAGCGAATGCAGACCTATACATTTTTGGCAATATACACGTCTAAATAAGCAAAACAACCTTTAAACTCAATTCCCTTTCCTGTTGCTCGCGCCTGTGCATGATCGCCTGCAAAAATGTAAGTAATCGTGGGGTGAGACAACTTGTCTCAGTAATCTACTGCTTAACTCACTATAACAGTGAGATGTGCGGAAGTGAAGGCGTCTAAAGGGTACCACATTTCAAAAACAGTATATATATATATAAAGCCAAGTTTCCTTCCATTTATCATTCCAAATCCTCTGTCACATCCAAAACAAATCAAATCCATCCTTACTATTTTTCAAAAATCACTCTAAACCCCTCAATCAAATTCCACATCAATAAACTTCACCATCCAACCTCAATCCATGCTTTCCTTACTATAATCTCATTCATAACTTTCTCAAATCCAATTTTCTCGGCTTACGCACATGTACAATCCTGGTGCTCTTCTCATGCCATCCTGGAGGCACTACGGTTGAGCCCTATATATGTTCCAAATGAGTTGACACTGTGCCCCTCTCAAAAGTGAGGGGGCATTTTCCCTCTCTGGTAACCCCATGAGAGGGAAACCCCAATCTGTCTCCAATCAGAAAGGGAGCAGTTCCTGTCTCCAATCAGAAAACTGCTGGTCACAGTCTCCAATCTGTCGACCCGTACAAATAACTGTTGATTGGCCTATCAACCGGTTATCATCGCGCGATGGTACATAATCTCAGTGTCATGCAATGATCACAATTCTTTTCAACATCTCAAATTTATTCATTATCTCAATCACAATCTTTGTCACCTTTCACCAACACAATATTTCATTTTCTCAATCCCTAATGTACCATATTTCCAATCCAAATCACTTTCCAATACCCTGTCCAAGTATCACTTACATATAACTCCATCACTATCCATCAATTAACTTATCAACGCCGTTGCCATAGCACCACACCCATATATATCCCACTATTCCAGGAAAATCACAACCACTAGACAGGATACTATATATATAATGCATAAAGTCTCTTTATACAAAAATAATCGTGTTTAAAAGGCACCCGATAGCCTGTTTTGTATAAAAATAACTTTTAAAGATTTGAGGGTTAGAAAGGATTGAAAATCCCAACTAACGTCACCCTCAATATTATAGTAAGGTAAGAGTGATTACCTGAACTTGCTCCACATCCAGAAAATACAATATCAATGAAGTCCTCGCTCGCAGCTCGGCCCATTGATATCCCCAATCACTAGAAACATATCATGCCGTGTCAATACATAGTTCACGTCTAGGTAACACAATTAAGTTGAATTAATTTCACATTATGCTTAAAATAACTCCCCAACTTCAATCATCCTAATTGAATCCAGAAGTTACCAAGTTGACCATAGCTATTTAACCAAAACTAATTCAAACCAAACGTCATAATCAATAACAGCTTCCCAAGTCATTAACTATACTTATTCTTATATCCTATGGATCCTCAATATCAATCACTCATTCACCATTAGTTAAAACCAAAATTGTCCCTAAGCCGTTGATATCTTATTGTTTGCATCACCTGAACCTCAACAATTGAAATCATTACTAATCAATCATGACATTAAAACAACTATCAATGACGTACCGTCCCTTATTCATTTTAAATATTAATACACAATATCACCATACACTATAAACCATCAATTAAATCCTACATGATTTTCCTCAAGCTTACCCGTGACATTCCCAACTACAACAACCATTAACCATTAATAATTGCATTCAAATTGTCTATGTGGTTATACTTTATCCCAATTTACCAATGAATCATCCTAAAATCACCGAAACTCAATTTACTCTAAATCTTTCTCCAATCTTAATTTAAATAGAAACACACTAAAACAAGACAAGGACTTCAATTTCTGCTCATTCTTTCAGTCAAATCAGCACAGTAGCAGCAAATCATTAATAATGCATATCATTACCACATTCAATTTTAACAGACTCAGTCCCACTTATCACATATCACATACTAGTCACCACTTTAATCAACAAAATATCACATTCAAAAACCCATCATAGACATCAACTCAGCCAGTATAGGAAATGAACGCAAAACATCCCCAAATCATATTTAAGCACTAAAACATCCATTAATATACTTCCAGAATCAAAACTCAGCATTATTACATTCAGCAAAACAAGCACCTCACTCTCTTCCTAATTCCATTCAGTTACACCAATATTAATAGCAGAAAGTTTTAAATACATGTACATCAACACTATTTCAGCACTTACCAAGCATAAGCAACAAAACAAGTTCTTTTACAAGATGTAATTACATTCAATACTAAATTTGAGCATGCAGCAAACAATAACTCATCATGAATCCAAGTTTTACTACTCATCTCCAAAGGATTTCTAAATAAAATCTATCTAAATCACCCTTTTAACAAGCAAAATCTCACATATGATCATTTATAACTTTAATCCACTATCATCCATATCAAATATCAATAACCAAATTCCCATTTCATTCTAATTTCCATTCCACAATTTATCATCAATCTCCAACTCTAGAACTTATTTCCATGAATTAGGCTAAGGCTCAAAATTCACAGTAAATTACACAATAAATTTCCTACAAGGACTTTGTTATCCTTTCCCATGTCCTTTCCAAACATCCTAACCATCAATTCAGTCATTTAATCACGTATCACCAAATAACATAATCAATTCCTCTTTTATTCAACACTTTATTCACTAATCTCTATCTTAAACACTAATCCAATCAATCTCACAATTTCAATGTCATTTTATAATCTTAGTAAGCCTCTAATAACTACCAATTTGTCCAATAATCTCACACAACACCAAATCTCCCAATTCCAAGAAACCCTAAAACATAACAATTCCAAGATAAGTAGAAATCTTCAAGAGAACTAAATTGCTTTCAAAAACCTCAAATTAATTACTTAACATTCATTGTTATATATCCTAAAAAGTCCAAAAAAATCCAAACTTGAACCATTTCAACAACTTCAATCATATTATCAAAAAGAAACCATTATCGAAAATCCACTTAGACAAACATGGCACCTAATCGACCACATTAATCAAACTGCTCACATCCACTAAATCTAGAAAATACAAGATTAAATCATAAACAATGGCCTCCAATGAGTCAAACAATTCGGCCTACATCAGAGAAGCATTTAGGGCAGATTTTGCAACAAACTTAACATCAAAAATAGACTCATAGTATTAGAAACAACAGTCCAGTATACATAAGTTTAATGAAAGCATACACCTCCTACTTCATTTTAAAATTTCGAACTCCCCTCTCAAACCCTAACCCTAAACGGCTTAAATTGCAGAAACTAAGGTAAGAGAGGTGTGGAAAATGCTTACGGAGATCGAAGATTAGAGAAGTAGGACCAGCCGTCGCCGGCCGCCGCACCGTTCGCCGGAATTCGGCCATTGAAGGAGGTGGGTGAAATCAGAAATTCAAAGGAAAAAGAGCAATGAGAAAACCAACATTGGAGGGAAGTAAGAGCTTAAGAAACAAAGGAACATGCAAGAACTCTCACCTCGTCGTCGGCCGCCGCTGCTCGCCGGAAAAACTCGAGCTTCGCCGGAAAACGCGAAGCACAACAGAGGAACCCAAAGAAGTTGCAAATTGGCCGAGCCCCACTATGCATAGAGTAACTCACTGGATTTGCAAGCTTTGGGATGGAAGAACGAAGGTAAATAAGTGAAGGAAATGGTGAAGGAGAGGTGAGGGAGGAGGGTGACCGATGGTGAAGGAAGGAGAAACACATGGTAAGGAGGAGGGAGCCGTGGCGGCTTCCTCCTTCGCCGTCGCCGTCGGCCCATGGGTGGCCGGCGAACGCGCGAAGACGGAGGAGGAAGGAGGAGATCGGGAGAGAGAGAGGGAAAGAGAACGGAGGGCTCGAGAGGCAGAGAGAGAAGTGGGAATGAAGGAGATGATGATGATGATGTATTTATATATTTTTTTTTTATTTAGGGAAAATTACCATTTACTACCCTAAGGTTTATTCGTAATTATATTTCTAGCCCAGAAGTTGTTATATATTACTATTTCTCCTTCTTTTCATCATAGCATGGTCCAAATTCCAATTTTACTTCTCATAGAAGTTTCTATCCCTAATTAATTCTTCTAACTATATTTTTTTTAAATTTCAAATTAATTCAGATTTAATATTCATGAATTGCCCATAACTTCTTAAAAATTCCTTTCTAAAACTTTAAATTTCCTAAATTAAACATCAAGACCTTAATAAATTATCTATTATCCCTGATTTAAAAGTTGGGATGTTACATTTGACATAGGGGGAGCGACCCACCTAATGCCTAGAGTACTCTACTTTCTTATTTATCTATCTGAGATAAATATCCTTCCTCTTCTTAGGATCAACATTATCATGTTTTTGAAAAAAATATTGATGCGCGCTTATTACTATTGAATTAAACTGTTACCTGTCCTTCGCTTTACTAATACTCATCTTTTCCTTCCTGTTGCTTCCCAAACACTTGCCTTCTACCTTCTCCTATCATTACATAAAGTAATAATAATGACTATAAATAACTATTTCATATAATAAGCAACGTCCCTCTCGAACCTATATTACTACCCAATTCCCCTTCTATATTATGTTTTTCCTAATTCTCTAATGAAGTTCTTTTACTTGATCTTTTTGCTTCTCAAAGTTTGACTATTTTAAACTTAAGATCTGTTAAGTCTTTTAGGACATTTGCTATAAACAATCATATACACACATGAACATAAATGTCAACAATTTCACACACTTTAAGTAATATTGAGCAACATACTCAATTTAATTCAACACATACATTATTGAAAAAAAAAACAATTATCATCACTTAGAATTAAACCATAGCATCATGCCTAAATTACATTTCCCAAAACTATCACACTTTATACATTTCATAACTTCTCAAACATTTGTATTACAAATCAGTCTTCTACATAAACCATATTACGATACCATAAGATTATACTAAAACACTTGTCATAAGAGTTTACTTTCTATTTCAATCATACTTAACAATATTTTACCCAAAACAGAATGTTCAAAAGTAAAACATCCATTAATACCACCAATTACAATAGTCAAACTAATCCCGAAACAACTTTATCATCCTACAAATCAGTTTGGCCATTCCAAGGCTTTGAAACATGTATTCTCAAACCAACAAGCAACCATCCAACCTATATATTCTCATTATAGTTCCATTATCATTAGTTCTTATTCATAAACCTAAAAGATAAGAACAAATATATATATATATATATATATATATATATATATATATATATATATATATATATATATATATATATATATATATATATATATAATGAAGTCAACCCAAGACTAAGCATACAAGCATAATCCATACATAGCATCCCACCACCTTCATCATGTCTTCATCATTCTAACATTCCTAATGTGTCCTTCTTTGTATTGAATCACTTGATTGATGTTCTAGAACTCTTAAACAAAACACTAAACACAAATTCCCAAAGTCCTAAAATCCTTTTCTTCATTCTACTTACAAGATAAATCTATCAACCAAAATTTTCTTCTAAGCATTTCAACAAACACCTTAAGTGCATGATATTCAAACATAAATTTTTAACTTCACAATTGTTAACTCTCTTTCCCAACAATTTCAAAACACCATTTAGTCAAGTAAAAGCATCAACTTTCAATACCCATATCAAAATATAGGTTCAGCCATACAAAAGAGAAAATACCAAAACTTGTACATCAACAAATTTTTAAATCAATCAAACATGCAAAGCTAGAATCAAAATCTAATGAGTTCATACATTGATTAATTAGAAATTTGAACCCCTAACACCCCAAAACTCGTCGGATCCATAGTACCCAAAAATCTAGGGTTCTTGAACAAACTCACCAAAATCTTAATTAATCGCTCAAATCCACTCTTACACATAAAGAATTGAACCTTACTTCATCTTAACTTGTTTATAAAATCCCAAATCAAGAAAATAAATTCGTCCTACCCTCAAAACTCGCCCAAAATGAAGAAAAAGGGTATGGAATGGAAGATAAAACTCACCTAAGCTCAAATATGGAGTTGCATGTAACATTGGAGGCCTTAATCCGTGAGAAATCAATGTTGTATAGGAGAAGAAAGAGGAAACTTGGTTTTTAGAGAAGAGAAGACTGAAAATGTTGATGAGAAAGGAGAGTATGGAGTTTAGTAGTCCGCCCCTACGAAAAGACAATTTTGCCCTCACATCATAATTTATTTACTTCCTTATTTTGTGTTTAATAAAAGATGAATGATAAAATTGAATCCTTCCATAATTTTCACCGAAATGGTGTTAAGATTTCTAAGTATTTTCCATAAATTTTTCAATGAATAATTTAGTCTCTAACTATTTTTTCTTTAATTTCTAGAGAAAATAGGTATAGTAATTTCTTAAAATATATTTATCTTAGTTTAATTTTTCTAAATTGCTTTGTAATTCTCTAATGATATCCTAAGACCTTAATTAATTATTTACTATCCCTAATTTGAAAATTGGGGTTTTACAGTCAACTTATTGAGAGAAGTGACCTACGGTTGTTAAGGCATTTTAGAGCCCAACCGCCCCTACGGTTGTTAAGGCATTTGAGAGCCCAACCATTCCCATTCTGCAATGGAAAACAGAATTGGGGTTCCCTCTCTGGGGATTGCCAGAGAGGGAAATTTGCCCCCTCATTGTGGAGAGGGGCACAGTGTCAAATCATATAGTGAAGTTGGATGCTGGAATGAATGCCTCCAGGATGGCATGATGTATCTATAGGTGAGTGTGAGAGTTGGTGTAGTAGTACTGATGGATTGGAGATAGAGATGTTGACGTTATTGTTTGGAAAGTGATAGAGAAATGTGAATGATTTATGGAGAGAAAATCTGGAATATATGTATTATTGATTTTTAAAACTGTGGTACCCTTTAGACGCCCTCACTACCGCACATCTCACTGTTATAGTGAGTTAAGCGGTGATTACTGGGACAAATTGTCTCATCCCACGATTACTGACATTTTTGCAGGTATTCATGCACAGACGCGAGTATCAGGAAAGGGAATTAGGTAGTAGAGGTTATATAATTTATTTGGAATTGTATATTGCCAATTTGTATAGGCCTGCATTCGTTTCCGCATGTATATATCTATTTATTGTTAAATATCAATTAGTTTTGTTTATTAACCATGTTAGGCAAATCCTTTCTAACATGGTTAGCAATAAATTATCCATGATAACAGTTGTGCTGTATTAGTTTATTCTTTTCTATCATGGATAATATTTCAATCATTAGGATATTCTTTTTCTAACTATGATAGAGATATTGATATTATTGCAATTCCTTTTTCTATCATAGTTAGTAAAGATATTATTGAATTAAAAGAGATGTCACAGGTTAATTAGGGATTTAGTAACAGAATGTTACATTGAAGGAGATTAGTTGTGTGTTGCACATTATGTATGTCTAAAGGTTATTAACATGTTTAGTTAATTGCGGTTTCCTGTGTTGCTTGAGACGTTTAGTCTGTTTGTTTTCCCAAATTCTCCTTCTATTAATATTATTACGTTATTTGCTTTTTCCGTCGTTTAACTCAGTCATATTTGTTTTATCAATGTTTGAAAACCCGGATCGGACTGGGCGGTCCGACCGGTTGAACTTCCACCCGTTCCCCAATCCGGTCCGATCTGGACATCAGACCGCCTGTGCTGTTGGACCGCTATCAGACTGGATCAGCCCCGTTGAACCTGGCAGACCCGGACCTCTACGAGTCGGCCGGTTTACCAGAACTCTTGGCCGCCCCGATCTCTGCCGTGGGATTTTCAGATTTGACTCATAGACCTTTGGATTCATGAGAGGAAAGAAACAATTTTGAGATTGGAGGGAACATGGGAAGGGATTAAGGGTGTTGGGATTGAATATGCGGGCATGTTGGGATTAAGGGAAGGGTATTGGTATTGGGATTGAATTTGGCAGGGAAGGAGAAGGGCTGAGGAAGAAAAGAGATGAAGAGAGACTGAGACGCAAGAAAGAGACAGGAATGACGGCTGCAATTGTATTCTAGGGTTTGATGATAGATGAGTGAATATATATATTGTTATTAAAGAAAATTCCACTCTTTTACCCATCTGTTTATTTCCAATCATAATTTTGGCCCAAAATCATATAATTTGACATTTATATCCCTCATTCACCTCACTCTCTTTTACCTATTTATTATTGTTATTCCACAATTTTCTCATTTATTTTATTTAACAAAACTTTAATTTATAATTTATATTATCCATCTCTATTTAATTTAATTATTTTGGAAAATGAAAATTTAGAGGTGTTACAAAAAACCATGAATTGATTTGAAAAAAGCACATAAATTTGGGAAACTAGTGTAATAAGAACATGGTTTACAGATAAGCACAAAAATAAGAAACACGTTTGCTCAAATTTTGTATCATACACCTCATATTTCATTGTGTACAGACGCAAGACATTACTACTACAAGAGTAATAAAAAAAGAGGGAGTATTATATTATTTTCACTATTTAACATTTATCTTATTTTGGATTTTCTTACTTTGGACAATTAAATATTATTATTTTATTAATTCCGGTTTGACCCGGTTCAACCACGGTTGAACCAATAACCCTTAAACCAGTAGCTTGACCGGTTGAACGCCCGGTCCGGTTTTTTCTATTTTGTGTTGTTCTTTCTATTTTGTCTAAATCTTTCCATAATTTACATTCGTTGTGTTTACAATTTAGTGATTTTTTTGAGTAATTTCAGGTCCATTTGATAATTGAAGCCTGTTTGACTGTTTATGTTTCCTAATTTCCTTTTTCATGTTATTAAAATATGACTCTGTGTTTATTAATTGTTTTAGGAAACTGTTCATATAGTTTTTTGCCCCATGCTTTAAAAACCTGTCTTATTTGAATTTTTATTTTAAACTCAGGGTAGACGTAATGATTATTATTTACTCTCTCATATTTCCCATGAAATTTTCTTTTTCTTCTTTCTGCTTAAACGTTGTGTCTGTGCAATCTTCTTTATAGGCCAATTTGTACTCAAGGGTTCTCATTATTGTCTTGCTTCTTCTTCATTTTTTCTCAATTATTTTCTATCACAACATGTCTGTCTACGTTGTCTGCGTTAATGGAAAACGTCATCGTGTTCTTTATGCTTCGCCCGCCCGTGAAGATCCTCTGAGTCTCACGGTTGATATTCCTAGAGATGTGTTGGTCTTTGTTATGAAGATTCTTGCTACGACCTCTGTTGTTTCTTATGTCAACGCTAAGGCTTCTTGCAAGTTGCTGCGAGATGTTGGTTCTGATGGTGAAGTGTTGCATGATTTACATTGTAATGTCATTCCACTTTTTGCTGAGGATGATCCTTATGTTCAAAAACTTCTTGAGGATATTGTTATGGCTGGTAATCTCAGGGCGATTTTTCGAATAGGGTTTTTGCAGTTTTTTAGGTTTCAGGGGAATGTTGCTTATGGTTTTGAGTTGATGCTTCATGTTACTCATGAGGGTTATGGAAGTGCCATCTATGTCTGTTGTATCATTATGGCTGCCCGTTCCAGCCCAAATCAACACTGAAGAGGGAAGACTGGCTGTGGAATTATGAGAAGACATTGATACTTTAGAGTTACTTAATATGTTTAGGATCAAGCTAGATCGATGGCTCATTCGTTTGAGGAGAAGGTTGCCTCCTGGCCCACTCTTTCATTGTCATCCATTTTATCGCTGCAATGTTCATCACCGTGACGCCAGACGTTTTTGGATGTGCACGAGATGCAGTATTGATGTTGAAGTGGAGTGGTTTGCACAGGGATTATTTGTGCCCTATGAAACCCACTAGTAGTGTTTGTTTTTGCTATGTACGATGTCTTTTGTTGGTCAGATACTTTTGGTGCAATAGCTCAATATTTGTATATATTATAGGGCGAAGGCCCAAAAATGATACATAACTATTGGCCAAGGAACAAAAGTAATACATAACTATTCTGAGGTACATCAATGATACCTAACTTTTACTTGGGATCAAAAATGATATTTTCACTAATATGACAATAAAATTGGACATGAAAAGTCCAAAATGCCCTAATAAATAAAATAAAGGGCGAAGACCCAAAAATGATACATAACTATTGGCCATGGAACAAAAGTAATACATAACTATTCTGAGGTACATGAAAAGTCCAAAATGCCCTAATAAATAAAATAAAATAAAACATAGGGTTAAACCAACTTTTGGTCCTATAGTTTCCCTCAATTTGGGTTTTGGTCCCTATAGTTTTAAAGCTAAGGTTTTAATCCCTATAATTTCCTCCATTTAATAGAGTTAGTCCCTATAATTTTAAAAGGACCAACATATGGCATTAACAGAGTTAAATATGATTACGTGGCACTAATTCTGTTAGTTTTTGTCATGTGGCTTATGACTGGAGAGTATGAGTTGGAAATAATTATTTAAGGTGGATAAATGATTTTATTTATTAAGGAATATATTAAAAAAATATAAGTCATCTCTGTCACAAACCAAACTGGACGAAGAGGAGGAATTAGGAGAAGACAGTAAAAAGGTTGGTTCAAATACTTAGTACTTCAAAGTATATCCATAATATATTTCTTCTTCAAGATATTCAACGATACTAACTTAGAAAAATGAATTTGTAGTTGATATCTGATAACAACAATTCACTAGCAACTTCCATGAATGTAGCTTCAACTCATACAAATTTTTCTCCTTCCATAGCTGCTTCTACATCAACAACTTCAAGGGATCACAATATAGAGAAGGAATTGACCACGGTATCAGATAAAGAAATTGCTGGAGGCACAAAAGAGACACTTGTAGAGTTGAAACAATAAAAAAAAAAGTGGTCGGCTGAAGAAAAGGAAGATGTGATTAATCATTGCGACTTTGTTGGCAAAAAGAAAAAAAAGAAATGAAAAATTCCTTGTCTTAGATAATATAGAAATAAACTGTGTGTATTTAATGTTATTTGTCTGTATAGAAAAAGAAAATAAAGTATGTTGCTTGTAAATCATAAATATTTGAATCAGAATATATATTACAATTGTGTTGTCTATATTATTGTGTTCTGTATAGTAATTTTAATATATATCATTCGACTTACATAAAAAATGGAAACATTTACACCGTATGACACTATTACAATGTCATATTGAGAATACTGAAAATTTCGAAATGAAATACAAACAATAATGAATATTGATTTCTATGTATAAAACATAAGTGACTACATCATTGATCTATTTCTAAGTACGTATATGTGCTTAATTATGTTAATGATTCATCTTGCGAGGCATATAAAAAGAGAACAATTCTATTTCTTATTATCTAATTTTAATCTGCTATTTTGTTTTTCAATTGCTTAATACATAAATTTGTTAATATTGTTAAAACTGCAAATTATTGTTAGTTTGTGAATTATTATTAGTTTGATAATTTGTTATTGTATCGCTTTCCCATATCTGAGTAGTATTATTAATTTGTTTGGTACTAGAAACATTTGTTCGTTGCTTATACGACAATATATGATAATTATTACCTTCTGACTACATCCCTCGACTATCTAACTTTTCTTTATTTGAACAATTAGTAATAAATACTCAAAACAAAAAAAAACATACAGACAAAGAACATGCACTTCTGAACAAGAGAATAACTATTATTCGAATAAAAGAAAGGTTATCTGAGCAATTAATAATAAAGTTTACATCTAAAGATATAGTAATTTACCAATGAGGAAAGGCTTATTTAAATAAGGAATTAGCATATCAACAAGGAAAAAATCATTCCAACAATTAATAGTAAATTTTCAATTGCAAACATATAAGATATTACGAACAATGAAAATACTCATTTGAACAAGAGAATACTTATTATATGAACAAAGAATAGGGTTAGAATTGATATATATAGGGCTGCACAAATGACAGACATGACCAGGCCACCTATATGCCCTGATCATGTCCTAAATAATTGTCGGGCCAAAATTTTTGGCCCGAGACCCGGTCATGTCCTGTTTGGCCCGACACCAAGATCGAATCGGACATGACCGCAGGGCCACATGACGGACCATGATGGTCATGTCAAGCACAAAATGAGAGAAACTCAACCCCAATTTTAGAAAGAACAAAGGAAAAATTTGATCATCATTCATCAATAACAATTAAGAAGCATCAATGCAATGATAAATATAATGAGTCACATATAGCTACTACAAAAAGGAGTTAGTGATCACTTTGAATATAGCTCTCGACAAAAAAAAATCACTTTGAATATAGCATCAGCTACTCTAAATTGAAAATTAAAGAGGTAGTTGAGTGACTTTTAAATTAAGATGGTTAACTGAAGATTAATAAAATGCAAATACAATTGTTAACATAATCTGATAACTTACTCTAGAGATATTAATAAACATTAATGATATAGGAAGCTATTATAATAGAAACAAGAAAAGAAAAAAATATTTAATAGAAAAATTAATAAAACATTTTTTCACAAAAATATTAATAAATAATAAAAAATTATAAAAATATTAATAAATAATCTGGCCGGGCCGCCTGATTGGTCATGAAGAATATGCCCTGGTCCTGTCCTACCCGATGGTCGGGTCAGTCATGTCCTAATAGGATTGGTTCCGGACCACATCGTGACGGACCATTTTTCGTAAATGACCGGGTCGGGTCGTGGCGGGCCAAACGGACCACCGGGCTTTTGTGTAACCCTGGATATATATACTTGCATTTGTTGTTAACAAGTTCGACTGTCATTCATAGTATTACCTTGAAACTATACATTTTAGTGGTTGTATGGAATGTATCTACCAATTAAGCATATTGTTTTTTTTATAATAATTAAGCATATTGTTTTGAAACAGATACAATGAAAGATACATATCCATACATATATCATATTAATAGCACTATTACTTTGAGAATGTTTTACCACTTTAACCAATCTGTATTTATGTTCAAAGACTGACTTTCAGTGCTCATGTCATTTAATGATAGTAAATGCATATGATGAATGATGTGTCAATTCTTATTCTTACATTTTAAAAGTCTCAATTATATCATCGATTCAGTTTTCAACCTACATAAATGTACGGAAGTCACTTGTACTACCGATAATTCTAAATTAAGTTTTCTCCTTCATTCACATGGTCATACATATATTCTGTTATCTAAGTAGAGATATTACTTGATTTTAGTATTTTGTTTATTCATCATATCAAATTATGATTTTCTTTGTTCATCACTAAACCTAAATAATAGGGCATGCGGATGATGGGACTTTTGGGTGATTCAGTCCTGCAGAATCGTTTCCTTTGGTTAATGAAACCAGGTAGTGTGCTGCGCATATATCAAGTTACAGTCCAACATGGCGGCTTAAGAGTTCATTTCAACTATCATTTGATGTTCAACCAAAACACAACTGTAGAACCTCAAAACATCAGCTTTCCACCTCACTCATATCACATAAAATCCAACTATGAAGTTAGTTGGAACCTGATTCCGTCAAATACAATCATTGGTTAGTATTTACAACTTCACTTACTTAACTACTTAAAATAGTATTACATATAGTTGAGAAAATAATTGAAATGAGTAGCAATCGCGATATTATTGTAACACTACTAGAAAAAGGCTTTTCACGACCATGTTTAAAGACTAAAAAGCCAACTTTGATCGTTGATAAGAAACGCAGTGACATGACATGTAAAAAACTGAACAGCGGAGTCTTTCCACGACGAAACTTTCATATTTGGTCGTGAAAAGTGCACTTTCCACGACCCAAATTTGCTAATTTTGGTCGTGGAAAGTGCTCCCCTTTCCACGACCAAATATAGGCAAGTTTGGTTGTGGAAAGGCAAGTTTGGTTGTGGAAAGGCAACATTCCACGACCAAATCTTGGTACATTTGGTCGTGGAATGGTGACTTTCCACGACCAAACGTGCCTAAATTGGGTCGTGGAAAGGGGAGCACTTTCCACGACCAAAATTAGCAAATTTTGGTCGTGGAAAGTGCACTTTCCATGACCAAAAGTTTTCTAAGTGTGGTCGTGGAAAGTCTGTAAAATTTTTGCCAATTCGCGCCACTAACTCATTTTATTTCTCTCCTAAACCTAAAACTACCACTACCTCACTTGCCTTCACTATCACCACATCTCTCTCTTCTTATTCATCGCGACTCACCCCCACCACCGCGTCTCTTCGCCGCCGCCTCCTTCAACCGCACTCACAACCATTCTCCTTCGCTCACCCGCCTCTCCGCCGCCACACTCACACTCACACCCGCCTCTCCTTCTTCATCTCTCTCTTCTTCTTCTTCAACCCGGCGGCCTTCCCCTTCGCTCATCACACTCCGCCGGTAGCCTCTCACACTCCACCGCCGCCTCTCCCCCTCTCAACCACACTCAGTCATCAACATCCTCCGCCTCCTTCAACCCGACTCTCGGCCTTCCCCTTCGCTCATCACACTCTGCCGGCGGCCTCTCACACTCCGCCGCCTCCTCTCACACTCCGTCGTCGCCTCTCCGCCGCTCACTCCGCCGGCGGCCTCTCACCCCCACTCCTCCGCCGCTCACTTCGGGTATGAGTTTTTTTATTTATTTTTATTTGTTCCCCTTTTATTTTTTGTATTACTATTATTGTGGCAAATTTTGCATCCAAATCTTTATGAATGCCATTGATTGATAAAGTAATAGTAATAGTAATAGTAATAGTCATTCTTGCGTGTGCTTATGATAAAACTTTTGATTCTCTAAACAATATAAAATTAATTTGGAGGAGGTTTCTAGGCCTATTTCATTTCCCTTTGACTCTCTTTCCTTGTGTTGTTTTACTTATTAGTCTAAATTGCAACTTTATTTTTTCAGCATGTTGTTCACTGTTATGGCCGATTAGAATTAGAAAGGAATGAAGTAAATGCTTATGTTAAAATCTGATTTGAATAGTTTAATCTTTGTGTATTGATAGTGATGTATTAATAGTGTACATTGGAAATTATTGCTAGTCCGTACTGCCATTACTGAAGGAAATAGGGACTAAGTGGTGTTTTGTGTATGTTAAAATCTGATTTGGAGGAAATATTAGGCAGGCATAAACTGATTTGATTAGTGATCTTATGCTGGCTGATATGGACTTGATTAGAGAGCTACAAATTGCTAGCTAGTGTATGGATTGTGGATTGTTCTTGTAATATTCAAATGTTAAGTAACCAAAGCTTGTAGCCATGGATCGTGCTTGGATGGATGCTTTGCGAACTAGTGAAGAGTATCAAAAGGAGGTGGAAGAGTTTATTGAATTTGCCAAAAGAAATGTGCCGAATAAGAATGGAAGGTACCCGTGCCATTGTGTGAAGTGTGTGAATGTTGATCACAAAAGCCTTGACTCTATAAGGAATGACCTTATTTGTGAGGGGATCAATCGCCGATACAAGAAGTGGATTTGGCATGGGGAATTGGGAACTACCATGGAACAAGTAAATGCAGCGGAGGTGGATGATAATGATGATGATGATGATGATGATGAAAATGTTTGCGACGTTGACATGGACAACATGATAAATGATATCGCAGTGGAGTTATTTGTTGTGTCAGATGAGTATGATAAAGTGTGTGGTGATGCTGAGACACCTTTATTTCCAGGGTGTAAAAGGTATAGTCGTCTGACCTTCATTCTAACACTGTTAGAAATAAAGACTGAAAATGGGTGGGCAGACGCGGGTTTCTCGAAAATTCTTGCAGCTTTGAGCGATATGTTCTTGGATAACAATGTGGTTCCGAAGACAATGTATGAGGCCAAGAAAATGCTAAGTAAGATGAGTATGGAGTATCAGAAGATACATGCATGTCTGAATGATTGTATTTTATACATAAATGAGTATGAGGGGTTACATGTGTGTCCAATATGTCAGGAGCCAAGGTAAAAACAGAGGAAGGGTGCTGATGATGATGACGACGACGACGATGAGACAAGCAAACCAAAGAAAGGTGAACCTTCGAAAGTAATGTGGTACCTTCCAATAGTTCCAAGGTTTACATGACTGTTCGCGAATGCAACAGAAGCGCAGAGAATATGAGGTGATATTGTGATCAGAGAAATTCTGATGCTAGATATCTTCGACACCCCACTGACTCTCCTAAATGGAACAAGGTTGATTCAATGTTTCCAGTGTTTGCTAGTGATCCTAGGAACCTCAATCTTGGTCTTTGTACAGATAGATTCTACCCATTTTGGAGTGTTTCTAGCAAACATAGTGTTTGGCCAGGTTTGCTTGTCATGTACAACCTTCCACCTTGGTTGTGCATGAAACGGACATATCTTATGATGTGTATGATGATTTCGGGACCGAAACAGCCTGGGAACGATATCGATGTTTACCTTGCTCCGTTGATCGAGGACTTGAAAATGTTGTGGAATGAAGGTGTTGATGTGTTTGATACATACAAAAAGGAGACATTCAAGTTGTGAGCTTTGTTGTTTACCACAATAAATGACTTACCTGCATATGACAATCTTTCAAGATATAGTGTCAAGGGGCATAAGGCATGTCCCATTTGTGAGGATGACACTAATTTCATCCAACTCAAGCATGGAAGGAAGACCGTTTACCTCGGTCATAGGAGGTTTCTTGATCGTCACCACCCATACCGTCGACTGAGGAAGCGATTTAATGGCTTACCTGAGCATGCATCTGCTCCAATTCCGTTAACCAGTGAAGAAGTTTATCGTCGTGTTGTGAGTGTTACTGTGGAGTTTGGTAAAGGAAAGAAGAAGAAGAAGTGGACTAACATTTGGAAGAAGAGGTCAATCTTCTTTGATCTCCCTTATTGGCGTTGTCTTGATGTGAGACACAGTATTGATGTGATGCATGTGGAGAAAAATCTTGCAGAAAGTATTGTCGAAACGTTCTTACACATTCAAGGAAAAACCAAAGATGGGCTCAATGCTAGAAGAGATTTAGTTGAGATGGACATAAGACAGCGGTTACATCCGTAAATTAGTGAAGATGGAAAGAAAACATATATGGAACCTGCTGCTCATACACTTTCCAAACTTGAGAAAACACGATTGTGTGAGTGTTTACGTGGGATGAAAGTGCCACATGGATATTCCTCTAATATTAGCAAACTTGTGTCATGGATGATTTGAAGTTGACGGGAATGAAGTCGCATGATTACCATGTGTTGATGCAACAACTTTTGCCGGTAGCTATAAGAGGAATTTTGGAAGATGATGCGCGGAAGACTTTAACAAGGCTCTGTAAGTTTCTTAATGCCATTTGTAGTAAGGTAATTCACAATGAAATACTGGATGAGTTGGAAAATGAAGGTTATGTTATTTTGTCGCAATTGGAGATGCATTTTCCTCCAGCATTTTTTGATATATCAGTTCATTTGATTGTTCACTTGGTACGAGAGATAAGACTTTGAGGTCCGGTTTCTCTA
This sequence comes from Mimosa pudica, assembly GCA_029929735.1. Lineage (NCBI taxonomy): Eukaryota > Viridiplantae > Streptophyta > Magnoliopsida > Fabales > Fabaceae > Mimosa > Mimosa pudica. Next base: position 10,574,243 of record JAKELP010000033.1, on the reverse strand, counting down.
AGGTAGATGTACCCTTTTGAACAATTCATGAAAGTTTTGAAGGGTTATTCCAAGAACCCATATCGGTCGGAGGCCTCGATTGTTAAGAGATATCTTGTTGAAGAGACAATGGACTTTTGCAAACCATAATTACGAAAACCTGACGACGAGGAAATCAACCTGGATGATGATGAGCTTTCTGGTAAAGGGGTGCGGGGCATGAAAGTAAAGGGTGTAGTGAGAGTAGAGTTGTTATAGGCACACCTATACATCTTGAATAACATGAAAGAAGTGCAACCTTATTCGGCTGAGCATAAAAGGCTTTTGAAAGAGAATAACCCAAATAAGAGTGATATGCAGATTTCAAATGAGCATAACAAGTCATTTATTGGTTGGTTCGAGGAGTATGCGCGAAAACAGATGTGTTTGACACGGTAAGGTTGTTAGCTGTGTAGCCCCAGATTATTGTCTGGGGAGAATTCAAGGAAGGTTTAGAGAATTTAAATATAGGTTGGGCGAGGAGTACATATTCGGGGGGTCTAAAATGGGTGATGATCCATGTGTGTCATATCTCAATATTGATCCAGAGAAATGGAAGAAATTTTTTGCCTATCGGAAGTCCGTAGAGTTTCAGGTATATCTTCAACACATAAATAGTACATAATTTGGTTTTAATTTGTATATCTACATTATTAATATTTTATTATTGTTATATATAGGAGATAAGAAAAGCACAACAAGAGCGTCGTGCTTAAAATGAGTATAATCATACCATGTCTCGTGGGGGTATGATTGGATGACTGATCAATTGGAAGAGGAGTGACAACGAAAGTGGGAGGAGGAGCGGAAAGCAATGGAAGCTGAGTCATCTTCGGCCGTCTTAGACCCTTTACCCGACCTCGAATGGCATGTAACATGGGCAACGGGCCGGAGGAAGAGATCAACTGGTAAATATACCAATGATAAGGTTGAAGCAGTTGTTAACTGAATTGTGAGTACTATATATTGAATTTGAACACTTACGTAGGGATTGAAAGAATATTATTGCATCTTAATTAATGTTTGTCACTTTTGTAACAGCATGAACTGGAAGAGCAATCTTCTCAGGGGTCTTGGGCACCGAAGAACCCCAGAATGGACATCCTAGCAATTGCGCTAGGGAGATTAGACAACCTTGGGCGAGTTGTAGGAGTTTCTGGGAGAGTTGGGCAAACGAAATTTTTTGGGAAGAAAAAAACAAGAGGTGTCTCGTAGCAGTGTATCGATTGAGGAGATTGATGCAGTGGTGGAAGCACGGGAGAAAGCACGTGTGAACGAAGTGGTGGACGCACGAGTGGATGCAGTGGTAGGAGAACGGGTGGCAGCCGAAGTGGCTTCATTTAAATCCCAGTTTGAATGGACGACATCACAGTTATAGGCTCTTCAAGCATCCCAAAAAACAACATCAACAGGGGGTGATCCAAGTGTTAGAATCTTAAGTTTTGATGAAGACTAAAATATGAAAGAACTAGTTGATCACATTGAAAGAGCTAGGTTTAAAATGAATCCTAAGTTAAGTCACAACCGGATGTAGAATTACTTCCGGATGGATTAGAACTAGCGCTCGCGGATGGAATACACATCCCATAGCGGAAGCAAGTGAGACAATAAGTCAGAACCTAGTCTAGGCTGTTAGAGTATTGAACCTTGATGAAGACTAAGTTAGGACACAACCGGATGCAAAATCGCTTCCGGAAGACTTAAGAGTAAAATAACGTGACTAACGCTCACGGATGAAGAATACATCCCACAGCGGAAGTCAATAACATGCTAAGTCAGAACCTAGTCTAAGTAAGATTGCTTCCCATAGCAAACACGCTTCCCACAGCATGTATAGCTCTTACTGCACTTGATTATATATATTACTATGTTGGACTAACATTTGTGTGCAGAACTTAGTTTTACTTCCGGATGCAAATACTCTTGGCACTGGGATTCTGAGACTAACATTTGCAGAGCAAGATTGCCGCTTCCGGATGAACGTTGATCATCCGTCAGCAAGAGTACAAGAGACAGAACGTACATATACCCAGAAATCAGAATGCTTTTGTCAGAGCAGAGTTGTCAGAGTTGCTTTTCAGAGATAAAGCAAGTCAACTCTGCTGTGCATTTATGGGGCATTTATGGAGCCAACGGTAACAAGAGATAAATGGACATATTCAAACGGCATTCCTACCTACCAAACATGTGGAGTATGAGAAGATGATATATAAGAAATTACTTCATCATTAATGAAGCACTGAACATAATCTGAGAAAACATTCAAGCATTCAAAGCTCATACTACCCAGAAAGCAAGAGAGCACTTATTGTATTCGAGAGTTATTCTCTAGTCTTCTTCTACCTCTTGTATTTAATTCTTTTCATTTATTGAAAGCATTTATTGTACTTAAGTGAGTAACATTATCTGTTCATTGAGTGAACTAAGTTAGAAAATCCTTTGTTTAAAGGTTGAACCCTTACAAGTAGTAAGGGGGAGCGAGTTAGGTTGTAAGGTTGCAAGTGAGCCCGGAAAACTTGTGGTTGTAAAGGTTGCAGGTGAACCCGTTGTAAAACCTGTGAATTAGTGGAACTCAATCTGGGTGATTGAGAACTGGACGTAGGTCAAAGAACTTGGACCGAACCAGTATAAAAGTGTTGTGCATTTTAATTTTCTAAGTTTTATTTTGTACCACAATTCACCCCCCCTCTTGTGCATCCTCACTTTCACCAAGTGCACCAGATGCCAACCCAGAAGAGTGCTACTTGCACCTCGATGAGCCTCGTCTACGCCCAGTTGCTAGGTGTGACATTCTGTTACTAATTCCCTAATTAAACTAAGATATCTATTTTAATTAAATAATCCCTTTACTAACTATGATAGAAAAAGGAATATTCATATCAATAATATCTCTATCATAGTTAGAAAAAGAACTTTCTAATCATTTTATACATTATCCATGATAGAAAAGAATTGCCTAATAAAATATGAATACTATCATGGATAATTAAAAGCTAACCATGTTAGAAAGGATTTGCCTAACATGGTTAATAAATAAAACTAATAGATATCAAACAATAAATATATATATATATATATATATATATATATATATATATATATATATATATATATATACACATGCGGAAGCGAATGCAGACCTATAAATTGGCAATATACAATTCTAAATAACTACACAACCTCCACTACCTAATTCTGTTTCCTGATGCTTGCGCCTGTGCATGAATACCTGCAAAAATGTCAGTAATCGTGGGATGAGACAATTTGTCCCAGTAATCACCGCTTAACTCACTATAACAGTGAGATGTGCGGTAGCGAGGGCGTCTAAAGGGTACCACATTTTAAATTCAGTAATATATACATATATCTGTCAAGTCTCCTTCCATTCATCACTCAAGTCCCTCTATCACATCCAAGTCAACTCAAATTCACCATCTCTACTTTCCACATATCATTCAAATCCCTCAGTCAATTCCACATTAACTAAAGGGTTAAGGGTCAAATCTAGCACTCTACTATTGCCAAAAGTTCACCCAACATAAACAAGTATTTGATGGCTCAAATGTAGCACACATCTTTTCAAAAATGGCTCAAATCTAGCATTTCTGTCAACTTTAACGGGTTTCACCATTAAGTTTGACTTGACCATGCCACGTCACCCGCCACGTCACTCAGTTTTGCCACATGGCATGCCACATCACCCAATGGGCCCACTCACTATCCATTATTGGGTGACGTAGCGGGTGACGTGGCAGGCCACTTGGCAAAACTGGTTGACGTGGCGGGTGACGTGGCATGGTCAAGTCAAACTTAACGGTCAAACCTGTTAAAGTTGACGGAAATGCTAGATTTGAGCCATTTTTGAAAAGATGTGTGCTACATTTGAGCCATCGAATTCTTGTTTATGTTGGGTGAACTTTTGGCAATAGTAGAGTGCTAGATTTGACCCTTAACCCTTAACTAAATATCATCTCCCAGTCTCCAATCTAATGATGCTACCACAACTCTCACACTCACCTATATATGCATTGTGCCATCACGGGGCATTCAAGCAACTAATCTTCTCCATATGATTTGACACTGTGCCCCTCTCTATGATGAGGGGGCAAATTTCCCTCTCTGGCAATCCCCAGAGAGGGAACCCCAATTCTGTTTTCCATTGCAGAATAGGAACGGTTGGACTCTCAAATGCCTTAACAACCGTAGGGGCGGTTGGGCTCTAAAATGCCTTAACAACCGTAGGTCACTTCTCTCAATAAGTTAACCTATGATCCCCGATCCAATCAATCCGAAAAGGATCAGTAGAAATAACTGTCGATTGGCCTATCGACAGTTATCATCGCGCGATGGTACATGAATGTATCAGTGTCATGCAAATCCTCACAATATCCTTATCAATATCTCATCCACAATCTCAACATCTCCATCACAACTCTCTTCAATATAACAATGTCATTCACAACTATTCAATTCATTCCCTCAACCTAACTATCCGCAATATCAAACTCAACATCTCATTCTCATTCTATTTCCAATTCTCTCAAAACTACAGTCATAATTCAGTACTTATATATCTATCACACTATCCAAGAACTACCACCACAACCAACCAGGATAATATAATATATGTATATGTATACAAAATGTGCCACAATCCCTTATACGAAAATAATTCAGTTTGAAAGGCACCCAATAGCCTATTTTATATGAAAATAACTTTTCAAAGATAATACATATATATAGAGGGTGAGAAAGGATTTAAGAAAATCCCAACTAACGTCACCCTCATTGTTATAGCAAGGTTAAGTGTGATTACCTGTCGCCCTTTTAGCACTCAATTGCTCTTCCTTACCCTTCCTTAGTAGATTCACCTATTATTACATGAAAGTAATAATAAAGGTAAACAACTATACTAAAATCTGTATAATAAATAGTACGTCTCTCTCTCTCTCTCTCTCTCTCTCTCTTCTCATGTTACTACCCAATTTTTCCCATTCTTGTATTTTATCTTAATAAACTACATCAACCATATAAACACATAATTACAATAAAACATTTTGTATATGATCTCAAAAACAATTCAAACTATTTAAATCAACATAGTCAATAAATGAGTGATCACAATATTGATCGATACAATCTAAATTAAATTCAAGCAAGTCAGAGCCAACAAGTATACTATTTCACAATAGTATTTTCACAACATAATTGGCATTTTGTGTAGTTTGAAACAAGCGTGAACAAAGAAGTAACTGAGTATAATATTCTAGAACAACCATCCATAACTTTTCAGCTATCTTATTCTCATTCACTAAATCAATTTAAATCATTTTGGCTTTACCTTAACATCCTAAAAATAAAGTTTTGGCACATACTTATCTCAGCACAAAAGTAGCAGTCCAAAACAGAACAAGAATCACTTTATTCTTCACACTATAAGCACAACTTTAATGTGCAACTTGCAGAACCCCTACATCTTTATTCAAAAGTTTCAAAACACAGTTTAACAAACACAAAACTGATCAAACCCAACCAGAATAAAACAAGATAACTGGCCACACAGTAGTTGAAAAGGACTCCACATCCATATATGATAATGGACCGGCCATAATAAGGAAACTGCAAAGGAGGATTAAATTTTTACTTCCAAAACATAAACTAGACATACATAAATTCAGTAAGAAAATCAGCTCATGAATCATTCCCAACACAAATTTAAGAGTTTCATATCCATTCAATCGGATTCAATTTAAAGAAACCAGACCAAGCAATTACACTATTTTTGAAATCAACGATTTGTAACACCATATCATTTTTACATAATATTAAATATTACAGTTAGTAAGGATTGAAAGACTCGACAACTCAATTTCCTACGGCAGCCACTAAGCCAAAATAAGGGAAGACAAAATAAAACACATTGCTTCATTCCAAACTTACTTTGAAGATGAACAAGGGTATAAAATTTCCTTGAAAGGTAAAGGAAATCATTATCATAAAACTTCCACTTAACTTTCAAACAAACAGTCCAAACACAGGGCAATCAAGCAACACATCAAAGGACATCTACAACTACTAAATTCTCAAACATTCATTAAACCAAAACAGCATATTAAGTTACAAATTAAAGCCCCACCAAAACAGAACATCCTACATACAATTACTAGCCATTATCATAAGAAGTTCATTCAAAACATTAGGTTCTCAGAATTTAACAAGCAAGCCTGACATTTACCAACAACACATCAGATTAAAATAGCCAAATTCTTGGGCTTTAGAGCTATGCCATAAAAAACTTAGATAACTGTTCAAATATTCCTAAAAACATCAAAAATCAAATCTTAAACATCCTTTTTGTTAATTATTCAATCCAACTCCTAAACCCTAACTCGGCCACTCCCCCAACTCGCATACAAATGAGGAAAAGGGGTAAAGAAATTACTTATGAAGTTCCAAAATGAGCAAACCAGAGACCACCACCGCCGGCCGTCATTTAGCTCGCCGGAAATTGGTCAGCCTAGCTGAACAGAGAAAGGGAATGAGGAAATGAGGGGAAGAATGAAGTTGGAAAGAAGCATTAGCTTGAAGAAACAAGAAAAACGTTAACTCACCTCCTTAAATCGTCGGCCGCCGCCAGCACGAACAACCACCGTCGGAAAAATGGCTTCACTCGCCGGAGGAAAAGAGGAACCGAGAACAAAGAGAAGAGTGAGGATGAACCGCAAGTAAGGGAGCTCCATAAGACTCGTCAGCCGCCGCTGACTTGTCTGTGGGCCTCGCCGGATTCAGAGGAAGGAATGAGAGGGACAGACGAAGTGGGAGAAGAAGATAGGGGGGAAAGGGATTTCGGTGATGAGGATGAAGGAATGAAGGCGGAGGTCTCCGCAGTCGCCGCCGCCTAAGCTCGCTGGAGACAACTCTGAAGAGATGAAACCAAAGGGAGCCGGGGAGGGGGAGGGGTTCTCGGCGGCTAGGTTTCCAAATGAGGGAGGTATGAGGAAGTGAGTATTTATATGTATACTTTAGAGAAAATTACAACAAAATACCCTATTTTTATTATTATATTTTTAACCCAAAAGTTTGTATATATTATTTTACCCCTCTCTTTCTATCATACTACTTTCTAGGTTTAAAAAGAAACTCTTGTTCATGAAAGTTTATGGCTCCAATTAATACTTCTAACTATATTTCTTCAAATTCTAAACTAACTAAGATTTAATATTAATAAATTGCCTAGAATATCCTAAAATTTCTCCCTAAGACTATAAATTTTCCTAAATGAAACATCAACAATTTCTCATTATCCTTGATCAAAATTTGGGATGTTACACTAGGGCTTACAAGTTCCCAGATCAAGCCACCATTCACAGGATGCCTATCCAGGATGATCTAGTGAAAGTGTCAGTTATTTCTTTGATGGAGGGCTAGAATATGACACGTATTCCTTTCTATACTGAAGAGATCACTACTTTAGACCAAACAGTGAGGGCCTCTATTGTTTGGCCTAAAAGGCTTGTTTTCAATACTCCTTGAGAAGTTCCACCACCAATTCTTCTCCCAAAAGTTCTAAAATTGTCTATTATTTGTCCGTTATTTGCAATGTTATTGATATATGTGTGTAGTGTTGACGCGTTTATTATTTTCAGAATTTTGACGTGGCAACTACTCATTTCTCAATTTGCTATGGACGATGCAACCCGAAATGGAGCGTAATCTTTCAATACCTATTGGAGTAGTCAATCCACTATCAGAGGAGAAAATTTAGCTAAAAGGTACTGAGGACGTGAAGGAGTTCTTAATGATGGAGGAGCTTGAGAAGAGCTGACTTGATTTGGCTGTCTGGTAAGGGACAAAAAATTATCATATTTTTATCAATATAGTTAGTTATTGTCATAAGTCTTTAAGTTTTAATCCATTCCGTCATGTCTAATAGGTACTGCCACAGCTTATGCCAATCAAGCCCCAAGAAAAAGTGTTGTCACTTTCTATGCCCATCTAGACTGGCTTTTGATGTAACAATTTTGAAATATAAGAATAAGAAAACTCATTTTTGAGAAATGCAAAGTTACGTCGAGCTGCAGATGGGTATTGATCGCAGCACTCTTTATTTCGTTCCTGTTCTGAATTGGTAATGAGCTATCTTTTGCATAATATTAAATGTTATGTCTTAGTTTAATTAACATATATTTTGGCTTATTTCTTTCAGTGGACATTGGGCTCTGGCTATACATTGCGCCTGTTTTGGCTTATATAGAGTTCAAGATATTTTGGTTTGACTCTTTAGGGCGAACTATTGGCGATGATCACAAAAAAGTCTTTCAAAAGTAAGTTACTCTGTTTTTTCACTTTTACAGTTGATATAATAATATATCTCTATACCATATATAACATAATTGTTATAATTTTATCTCTTTTAGGGGAATATTAAAATGGCATGAGGCGCAAGACACTGACGCACTCACAGCTAGCCATACTCCAGTTCGTGATATAAATATTACGGTAAAAGTAATTTTTATATTCATTTTCATTTTTTATATTGTTTTTAGCCATACCCGACGTAAACCCTAAGCATCTTTGTTGTAGGCTTGAAATACTTGTTTAAGCAGTCATCTTAGTATAGACTTGTGCTTATCTTGGCTTAGATTGTGCCTTTAAGCATCTTTGTTGTAGCTGAATGTTGACCTTATTACTGGTAAGCCAAAGTTAGAACTTAGATTATGCCTTTTGTATTTTGTTGTGTAAGTATGGTAAGATATTATGGGATACATAGATGAGACACGTTTTTGGAATAGCTCTGGTATTCTGTAGTGGCAGTCTTCAAAATGGTATGTAAATGATCTGCAAAATGCATATGGCTATACAATTTAATCGCAAAGTAAAAAAAAAACACATTTCACGACCAAACTTTAGTACATTTGGTCGTGATAGGTCCCCTAAACACCTATCACGACCACAGTTATGTAACTGTGGTCGTGATAGGTCCTAAACACCCATTTGAAATGAAACTACCCAAATCTGCAAATGTAGCTCATTCTCAAGCTAAGTAACATAAAATGGTATTCAGAGAAATATATTGTTTCTTCTTTTTTTACACTACTGGAAATAAGGTCTTTCACAACCAAAATATTGGGCCTCTCACGACCACAAAAATGTGGTCGTGGAATAGCGCGTCGTAAAAAAGTGTGTTTTGACGACCACATATTTGTGGTCGTGATAGGTCCTAAACACCTATCATGACCACAGTTACATAATTGTGGAAAATCAGCAGAAACCACCAACAAGGAAAATCAGCAGAAAATCAGCAGAAACCACCAACAAGGAATAATGGAAACAACAATACAAACAAATCAAATCCAAATCGACGTTCAAAAAGCAAAAAATCCAAAAAAACTGTCTATCAACACGCACATGTGGAAGCGCTGATATTGATCTATCTACAATTCCAGTGCTAGAAATCTTTAATATTAATCAAGACCTACAAACATATGCGTTACATCCTATACCATCTATAGAAGATTTGTCTGACACACCTTCAACAATTCAAATTCAAACAAGAGAATCAGTAAATTTGCGCTCAGCAAAAACTGCTGGAAGAAATTCTCTGTCAAAAGAAAATTCTTATAACCAATTTGGATTACAGGTAAAATTTCGAATAACCTGTCCTATAATAGAAATACATTATTTTAAAAGTTAAATAAATATTATATGTCAATTTGCAGACAAGCAATTATTGTATTGGTTCAAGCTCTACAAGACCCCTAGCAACAGAAAATATCCTGTAACAACCATTCATAAAAATTGATATTAATGATACGTAAAATTTTTAGAACCAAGTATACCATAATTGATTACACATCAATTGAAAATGTACATTTTGCAGGTTACTGCGATGAAGGAGATCCTATATATATATATATATATATATATATATATATATATATATATATATACTGTGCAGCATTGTTATGGTACAATGAAAGGATAGGTAGATATGAAGAAAATCTAGAGTTACAGTTTGCAATCTATTGCAGTAAAGGAAAAATCCAAGTACCTTACTTTAGAGACCCTCCACCACTACTGAAATCCCTGATCTTTGATATGGAAAAGCGACATTCAAAATTTTTTTTGGAAGACGTTAGAGCATACAACAACATGTTCTCCTTCACATAAATGGGAGGAAAAATAAATACCGCTATGAACACACAAGGACATGGACCATATACCTTTGTATTGAGGGGACAAAATCACCACTATCTTGGAAGCATACTACCAAATGAAGGCAATAAACCAATATATTCACAGATGTACATCCATGATACAAAAAATGAGATTCAAAATTGAATTTCAAGTAAAAGGTAACAAATTTAATGCTTCATTATAAACATCCTAAGACAAAACATACATTTAATTTACAAAAGATGAATAAAGTAAAGTATGTTTTTAATTACAGGGCACGGAGAGTTGTTCCTCAGATTGTTTGAAGCATAAAGGATTGTCTTGATGTAAGCAATAGCTTAGTTAAACAGTATAGGATGGCATCTGAGATCTTAGCAAACAACCGGCATGAAACTCTGTACTTGTGACTGATAAGGAATTCAAATAATGAGTCCAGGCAGTACGATTATCCCTCAGCTTCTGAAGTAGCAGCATTGATTGTTGGAGATTTCGACAAAGACTATTACAAAAGGGATATTATAGTCGAAAAGAAGGGAGGGCCTGTAAAGAGAGTAGATGAATTACACTCAAGTTATCTACCTCTACAATATCCTTTGATATTTCCTTATGGAGATAATGGGTATATGAACACAATTAAACATGTAGATGCTAAACTGAAAGCTGCCAATAGTCGAAACAAATTGACTATACGGGAATATTTAGCTTTTAGACTGATGGATAGATCATTTGAAACATCAATTCTGCTACACTCAAAAAGATTGTTACATCAATTCATAGTTAATGGATATGCTATATGGTAGAAAGTAAAAGACTAGCATATTAAAGAAAACATAAAAAACAACTCAGAGTTGATCTATACAGCGGGTTGTCGAATGCATACTCTGAAGGACAAACAAGAATATCAAATATGGGAAAAAGAATCATTTTGCCATCATCTTTTACTGGAGGTGATAGATATTTAACAGAAAATTATAAAGATGCAATGATAATATGTGCATAGGCAGGTTATCCAGACCTCTTTATAACCTTTACATGAAACCCTTTATGGCCTGAAATAAGAAGAATTTGTCGACTACACAATTTAGATCCATCAGACCGACCAGACATACTTACACGAATGTTCCATTTAAAGCTGCAAAGCCTGATGTAAGCATTGAAGGAGGAACATATACTTGGGCAAGTCAAAGCAGGTTTGCAAACAAATATTTATTGTATTTTTCTTTTCAATGCAAAACCCAGCAAAACTCTAATTATCCCTCTTTTATTATTTCAGAGGTTTACACAATTGCGTTCCAAAAGAGAGGTTTGCCCCATGTTCATATCGTTCTCTTTATGTATCCTGACTCAAAGGTAAAAATTGCTGAGGATGTTGACAAATTAATCAAAGCTGAACTTCTGGATGAAACCAATGATCCAATTTTGTTCCAATTAGTTAGAGTATCTATGTTACATGGCCCATGCAAAGTTGGTGACAGAGATGGGACATGTATAAGAGATGGAAAATGTGGAAAATATTTCCCGAAGAGATTCAGAGAGAGAATAGTGATTGATGATAATGGGTTCCCGCAGTACAGGCGTAGAAATGATTCTCACGTCTATATCAAAAAGAGTATCAAATTGGACAATAGATACGTTGTGCCTTACAATCCAAAACTCTTGGTCATGTTCTAGGGACACATTAACGTAGAAAAGACGGACCAATCCAATACTATTAAGTATTTTTTTTAAATACATAACCAAAGGCAACGACCGTGTTATTGCAACACTAAGCAAGAATGCCAATCAAGAGGATCAACAAAACCAAAATGATGAGGTTACACAATTTTTAAACTGTAGATATTTAACCTCTTGTGAAGGTGCATGGCGCATTTTTGGTTTCCCAATTCAACACAGGTTCCCACCTGTTCAACGGTTGCCTTATCATTTACCAAATCAGCAACCGGTCGTCTTTTTTGAAAATGAATTTATCCCAACGCTACTGCAAAAACCAAGAGCAAAGGAAACAATGTTCTTATCATGGATGGATATGAACAAAATCGATCCTGATGCAAGAAAGTTGAAATATTCTGAATATCCACTTTATTATTCATTCAATAAAACTGAACGAATGTGGACTTTAAGAAAAAGAGGGTTTTCAGTCGATCGATTAATACAAGCATTCCCATCACAAGGAGAGCTCTACTACATGTGCATATTGCTAACTAAAGTTACAGGACCCAGGAACTTTGAAGAAATTAGAACTATCAATGGTGAAGTGCACAACACATTTAAAGATGCATGCTATGCTCTTGGCCTATTGAATGATGACCAAAAATTTATTAATGGAATTAAAGAAGCTTCCAATTGGACAGTTGGAATCTACCTTCGAAGGTTCTTTATAAGCATGTTACTAACTCACTGCTTATCATCCCCAGAAAAAGTCTGGAATGAAACAAAAACAGTTTTGAGCGAAGATCCTCTCTACATTCCAAGGGCAAAACCAATGGCATTAGGTGCATTTTTCAATCCCATAATTAATGCTTAGATTAGTATTATAATTGATTTGTCATATTGTACATGCAATTCTAAGTCAAAATATCTTATACTTTCAGGTGTCTTTATTCCAGCGGCTATGAAAGAAGAGAAATGTTTGGTTGAAATAGAAAAATTACTACGGCTAAATGGAAAATCCCTTGTAGATTATCCACCAATGCCTATACCATCAGAAATTTCATCTTATGATTTAGCAGAGCAGCTCATCTCAACCGAATTAAGTTTTGATAAAGAGAATAATGCAAGAAAAGCTGTTCAAATGAAAAGTCAGCTGACATTAGAACAGTTAAACATTTCCAATAACATAACATCCTGTATCAATTCCAACTCTCCAGGCTTCTTCTTTATGGTTACAGAGGCACATGAAAGACATTTTTGTGGAATTTACTAACTCTTCAGATGCGAAACGAGGGGAAAATAGTAATCAATGTTGCATCAAGCAGGATAGCAGCTACACTTCTACCTTTAGGAAGAACAGCTCATTCTAGATTTGCTATTCCTATTGATATCAATGAAGGGTCTACATGCAATATAAGTCAAAACTCTCCCATGACAAAATTATTACAACTAGCAAGGCTAGTTATTTGGGATAAGGCCCCAATAACCCAGCGATATTGTTTTGAAGCTTTCGATAGAACATTGAGGGATATAATGAATTGCAATTTACTTTTCGGAGGCAAGTGTATTGTCATGGGAGGAGATTTTAGACAAATATTGTCGGTTATACCAGGGGGTGATAGAGCTGTAGTAGTGAACGCAGCCATTAATTCTTCATATCTATGGCCATCATGCAAATTGTACACACTGACTCAAAATATTAGACTGTAGGGTCCACTCCCAAACAATGACAAATATTCATTAAAGCAATTCTCAAACTGATTGCTTAACGTTGGAGAAGGTAGGTTGGGTCACCCAGTTGACGGATTTGCTGAAATAGAATTGCCAGACAATATTCTCATTGAAGAATCACTAAACCCACTGCACTCAATTGTTGATCACCCATATCCAAACTTTCTAGGTCACCTGATGGATTCCAAGTATTTCACGGAACGAGCAATTCTAGCTCCAACAATGGCCATCGTCGATGAAGTTCATGATTATATCCTAAACCTTATCCCTCAAGAAAGTGTCATGTACTACAACTCTGACTCTATATGCAAGACTGATGATGATAACATTAAAGTGGAAGAATTACATGACGTCGAATTTCTCAATACAATTAACTATTCTGGCGTCCCACCACACCCTAAACCCTAAACCCTAAACCCTAAATGAGAGATTAAAGTTGGAGTCACTGTAATGCTCATCAGAAACATCGATCAAGCATCAGGTCTTTGTAATGACACTAGGATGAGAATATCAGTTTTAGGCAAGCACTTCATCAAGGTAGTGACACTGAACGGGCCAAGTGTGGATACTGAAGTTTTGATACACAGGATGGACATAAATCCCTCAGATTCAAAACTTCCGTTCAAGATGAACAGAAGGCAATTCCCAGTGATTATGTCGTTCGCTATGAAAGTCAATAAAAGCCAAGGACAATCACTCAAAAATGTTGGTATATTTACCAACTCCAGTGTTCTCACACGGGCAACTCTATATTGCTTTATCAAGGGCAAGATCAATTGAGGGACTAAAAGTACTCATACTTGGCCATGAAAACAAAACAAAAAGGACTACAACGAATGTTGTCTACATGGAGGTTTTTCAGAACGCATAAGTGAAAACATCAGGTAAAATTGTACATACCTTATTTTTATATTACACAAACATCCAATTGGTAGACACCAAAAAAGTAATTTAATATTTAAAACTATTTCAAAATAGCAAATACAAATGACTAAATTATAGGTAAACTCAAACAATACATGGCCGGGTATTGCCGCGCAACGCGCGGGGTCTCACCCTAGTTCAATCTTTACACCAACTTACATATTTTCTCCTATCATAATTTTTATATAAACTCCAAGCTATCTTTCATAAAATTTCTAATCTAAAATTCACATCGTAATTATTTTTCTTTAATTTATAAAGGAAATAAAAACAATAATTCCCTAAAAGTATATTCAGCATCATTTATTTTATTATTATTTTACAATTATTTTTAATTTTACTAATAACTTCCTAAGTCCTTACTTAACTCTTTATTATCTCTAATTCAAATTTTAGGATGTTACATAATCCCATCAAGTGAGAGAAAATTAAGGACTAATAAACATAAACCCAAAATCGTAAGGTCTGAGAAGAAGGATTCAAGCTAGACAATTTTATATTATCATGTACTTACATTGCTTGCAACAATCTTGACAATTTGCTGTTAACTAATAATGAAAGGATGACCAAAACAAAATACAACATATATATATATATATATATATATATATATATATATATATATATATATAACACAAAAGAGAAGATAAAATAGGAAAGTAAGAAACTACATAGCCACTTACAAAGTTCGAGGCTTTCACTATTAACGGCGATCAGAGAACGGTGTGCAGCCACCGCAAGGAAGAGAATAAATTGGGAAAAAGGAATCAAAGTTATGGTTTTGTGCCTGAATAATATCTTACAAAATATAATAAAAATATATATTGGGCTCACTCACAGCTTATAATGAAAAATAAAATGATTACTTAGATCCAACTAGATTGGATCTTAGATAGTTGGAATACAAAGAAGCCAATACTTTCTTTATAACTTATATATATACTCTCTCTGATCCTAAATATAAGATCACTTTAGCTCATACTTTGCTATTATTATGCTCAGGGCCTTTACATGCGCTTTAAACGCATGTAATGTGTAACGCCCGAAAAAAAATATTTTGAAATTGGAAAAAATGGAGGTGCCACCAAAAATTTTTGAAAATGATATTTTGGAAAACCTTTAAAAACAATAATAATCTTTAAAAACACAAATTGAGTTTGGGATTCGATTGTGCGTGGGGAAGGTGTTCGGCACCCCACAACACTTGCCTATAAAAACGGTTACCCTAAGTTTATTATTTAAAAAATAAATATGACCTTAATTTTAATTTTATTTAAACTACCAAACAACTCAATATATACCAATAAAATAAGAATAAAAAAACTGAAAAGATAAAAAAAGAGAAAAAATTACATAATTGGACTTGACCTAGGATAAGTGTTCTAGGGCCTACGTACACTCAAGGGATCAAAGCCCACGTAGTTCCAAGGGGGTAGAAATGTGTGTCAATTGGTTGATGTTTTTTAGGAAAACATTTATTTGATTTTTTGAAATAATTTTTTTGTTGGGTTTGTATTTTTTATTTAAGAAAACCTATGATTATTTGGATTAAAAATATTTTCCTTTGAAATGCGTTGGATTAAACTCCCATGTAAGAAATGAAAAGTACAACATAAAAAAAACCAAAAAAATGTGGTCTTATTTATTGATAAAAGACTTTTTCATCTCATTATTATTTTTTTAAAAAAAATTCTTTTGTCATCCAAAGATACGATTAGACTATACAGGGCAAACATAAAACATAAATGGAAGAGACAAATGGAAGGCAACATGCAGTGAAGCAAACACATGTCAGAATGCAAACGAAACATTCATTTGAGATTCATGGTTTTGTTTTCTTTTTTTTTCAAAAAAACACATTGCACACACCAAATGTCTGGATATAATAAACAAAGAGCCAAGTTGGGAAGGGGAAAAAATAATGGATTTTAGCAAACCATGATAGGAAAACATTCAACAAAATATTTGAACAAGATTATAGCTAAAATGCGTCAATATTGATCAGAAGCAAGTTTATATTGGAAAAATTCAACACACATAATAAAATATTTAGCATTGAATAATAGCAAAGATCATGTAGAAGTATGCTCAATGCTCACAAGAATTTTGCCCCTATCTCTATCTTGGTGATATTCATTGGCTAGAGCAATCATAGCTATAAGTTGTCAAAAGGATCTCCTATTTGGTATGGTACCCCCGATGTGAGAATGAGATGATCATGCATGAGACTCTCGACACATTTCTTTCAACTCACCAGATTAACTTTCCATTCTTTTTTTCTCACAAGTCTTTCTTTCTCTTGCTCTAAGCTCATTCGTGGTCCCCTAAAAAAATAATGCCTCTCCCTTATATAGACATATTGCCTCACCTATTTCAATTATTTCTTTGATATCCAAAGAGAAAAATTGGCCATACTACATGTTTTTCTTTCATTCCGAATAAATATTGACACCTCATACACCATTCAGCAAGAATTCAAACATGAAAGCTTCCCTTTATATTCCATTGCCACATCATGCCCAACACATCATATGAGAACAAATTATCATCAAAGAATCTGTAGTAAATGAATGCTTCCAACCAGCATATCCCAACATTTATTTTCTTGTCTTGTACACAATTCAAAATAGTGTGTGAAAATTCAAATGAGATTGCTTCCATCTTTGATTCTTGTACATCCCAACATCCCCTTAAAAGATTTCTATTGAATTCCTCTTCGGTCAACTTCAACTTGATATGTTCTTTTTTTTATTTTTTTATTACTTTTATATTTTATATTTTGTTTTAAGAATCACATTCTAGGACAATTTTTTTTGTTTATTATTATTATTATTATTATTATTATTATTTTTTAATTATTTATGGACCCGGACAAAATAGGGTGTTTACATAATATCATTAAACACAATCAAAGTTAAGCATAGGTGCTTTACATGCGTTTCAAACGCATATAAAGATCCATGTTTTGCTATGTTTTATGCTTAGGTGCTTTACATGCATTTCAAACGCATGTAAAGACCCATACTTTGCTATTTTTACGCTTAGGTGCTCTACATGCGTTTAAAACACATGTAAAGCGCCTAAACACAATAAAAGTAAAACATAGGAGCTTTACATGCATTTTAAACGCATGTAAAGTCCCTAAAGACAAAAGTAAAGGATTGGGGATTTACATGCGTTTAAAACGCATGTAAAGTCCTTATCCTTTACTTGTAGTGTTTATGGGATTTACATGTGTTTTAAACACATATAAAGTCCCTATGCTTTACTATTATTGTGTTTAGGGGCTGTACATGCATTTAAAACGCATTTAAAGCCCCTAAACATAATAAAAGTAATGGATAGGAGCATTACATGCGTTTAAGACACATGTAAAGTCCCTAAGCTTTACTTTGAGGCATTACATGCTTTTAAAACGCATGTAAAGCTCTAACCTTCATGTTTAATGAAATTGTGCATTAAAAAATGATAAATATCCAATGTTTGAATTTTAATGAATAACAACATAAGAATAATATAATAAATTCCTTTTGCATTATTTTTAGGGAAAAAGACAAATAAAGTCTTCCCAATTGCTAAACGGACAATTGAGGTAGCTAAATTGTCAAAAGGACAAATTGGGTTATTGGAATAACTCACATTACCAAATTATGAGAAAAGACGCAAATGCCCTTATACACTTCCTCTTCCTCTTCATTCTTCATTCTGTCGTCTTCTTCATCTTCTTCATTCTTCTTCATCTTCACTTTTCATTTCCTTTCATTCACTCCCTCAACCTCACTATCATTGTCATCATCAAAATCGACCACCCTCCTCCCTCTCTCTCACGTTAATTCCCCGTTCCTCGCTTCCCTTTGTCTTTTTCGATTCTGACGAATTCAGTGGAGTGCACGGCGGTGAGGTCAAGAAACGACGACGATGAATCTGACGAACGCTTCCCTTGGTTTGTGCTGCAAAATTTTTTATCATATCCTATTGTGGTCAATCTAATATATTCATGTGCTATTGCCTATTAAGTGTTTGATAAAATTCTTGTGAGAGTGTTTTTAATATTCAAGTGATTATGATAGATCATTGAATCATTTTTAATTGTTGTTACAAATTTATTTGTTTTATTTTGTTATGGGAAGAGGCCTATACTATATCGTTATCCTAAATTGTTGTGGGAGTCTTTCCATCGATTGTTATTTATTCCTTCACTGTAGTAATTGGGCAAGGAGAAAAATAGAGGGTCATTTGTTTATACTTTTTCAGTTTTCCTCCATTGTAGAGAAACTATTTGCCATTATCATCTCTACCATGAACTCTCTAAAATCCTCTCTTGGATCATAAGAACTCTTCTCCATAGCCATCATCACCACAAACTTAGTTCCTCCTCCACCTTTTTCATCATAATCTCTTTCTATTGGCTTCTTTAGATTTTGAAGATGATGATGACAACGATGATGGTGATGATGCTTGGTTTCTCTCTCTCTCTCTCTCTCTCTCTGATCTGATCTTATCATTTGATCAAGTCTCTCTTGAACCATGGCATTAGCTAAGCTTGAAACAAGGAAACCTATGAGAATCAGTTGAAGAAGAAGAAGAATTGTTTTATGCAACTTCTAATATTTCTGAGGAAGAAGAAACGCTGAACCTGCAATTACAGCTATGATGTAACTAAACTAATCATGATTTTGAGTTCTAACTATTAGTTGGCACGCATGGCTTTAGTTTATTAAAGTATGATTAATTTGGAAAGAAAGAGAGTGTGTCCTATAAGGCTTTATGCGTCTCAACTCTCAAGCACACCATGCTTAATTTTGGAAAAATGGTTTGTGTTATTATTTCTAGATATGAAATCAGGAACATTATGAAGTCTAGTTATAGCTCAGTTTCTTACTAAATTGTCCTGTCCTTTTTATAGCATAGTTTCTTACTCAATTGTTTCTATGACAAAATGTGCAATTAGGGATGATTTCTCTGCTTGAACATAATCTTGAAATAACACGCTTGTCCACTGCAGGCATATGATGCTGCTGGTATTGTTATGCAAAATTATGCAAATATTCTTTTAATGATTTTGCGCCTGCGTCAAGCCTGTAATCACTCATTACTAGTTAAAGATCATTCTTCCGATGTTGTTGGGGGAATTTCAGTTGAAATGGCAAAAATGCTTCCAAGGGAGATATGCTGATCAATCTTTTTAATTGCTTGGAAATGTCTTTTGCCATATGTAGTGTTTGCAGTGTGAGTTCATTTCTGACATGAAAGTTTATTATTGACATAGCTATTATTTATTTCAGAATTTTCTCTTTGGAATTTTTAACTTACGCTGTCATAGCTTAGTAAACCCTGTTAAAATAGAGATTAAAACTGATTCTTCTAGTACTATTGTTTCTACAGGACCCACCTAAAAATCCAGTTGTTACGATGTGTGGCCATATTTTCTGTTACAAGTGTATATCAGAATTTTCGAAAGGTTGTGAAAGACAAAGCATTGGCGCTTCTCGATGAGCCTACACAATCAAAGAGGGAGAGGAATGCACGATGAGCATATCGACTGATGTAGCATTGTCAGGCTATTTTATTAAAAAACTTTATGAGTTTAGGCAGTTAAAAACCACTAGAGAATTGTGTGGTTCAAGAGGACTATTATGCATTTATTTGATTTACTGTACAAAGTACTAGAGCATTGTAATGTAGCTCTTTGTAATCATATTTCACATGTTTTCCCAGATAATCATTGCTATGTAGGGCTTTGTTCTAAATAAACGCTTACAAGTGGCAACAGTGTTATTAACAACTGCAATGTCTCAATTAACCACTGCAGCGTCCAAATTAACCACGTCATTTTCCCCATTAACCACATTAATGTCCCTGAGGAAAGTGGGTTCACTACTAGAAAATAGGCCTTTCACGACCATAATTAACGACTAAAAAGCCAATGTTGGTCGTTGATGAAAAACGTGGTGGCATAATATGTAAATAACTGTCCAGGCGGAGATCTTTCACGACCACAGTTGTATATGTGGTCGTGGAAGGGTCATAGAAGGGGACCCTTCCACGACCACACCTTTAAGGGTGTGGTCGTGGAAGGGGTCTACCCTTCCACGTCCACACTTAAAGGAAGTGTGGACGTGGAAGGGTAGACCCCTTCCACGACCACACCTTTAAAGGTGTGGTCGTGGAAGGGTCCCCTTCCATGACCACATATTCTTAAGTGTGGTCGTGAAAGGTGGGCAATTTTTTTCCCACTGGCGCCAAATCCCTTTTTTATTTCCCTCCAACACTTTGGCACTCACTACTTTGGCAATTTCTTTGGCACAATCTCTTCGCCTCCATACTCTCTTCGCCTCCCTTCTCTCACACAATTTCTTCCCTCCAACTCCGCCGCCTCTCCTCCCTCTCTGCCCTCTCTCCTCCCCTTTCGCCTCCGCCCTCGCCTTCGCCCTCTCTCCTCCCCTCTCGCCTCTGCCCTCTCTCCGCCCTCTCTCCTCCCCTCTCGCCTCTCGCCCTCTCTCCTCCCCTCTCGCCTCCGCCCTCGCCTCTGCCCTCTCTCCAACCACTGCCGCCTCTCCCCCACCGCCACACTCCTTTAAGGTGAGTTTTTTTTTTTTTTTATTTTTCTCTCATTGTATTTTCTTTGTTTTTTTATTTTTTGTATTTGCTTTTTAATATAGTTTGTCCGCACTGTAAGACATTTTAAGCATTGAAATATTGTTTGACTGATTTTATAAGCTCAATGGAATTACTGATTTTATTTGGTTTTGGTAATAGATTGTTAATTGTTATTTTGATTATTGTGATTATATTTGGTTCATTTGCTGGCTTAAATATTGCTTCTATTGTTGAATATCAAATTCAGCTAGCTTTTGGTTTGTGCATTTGTGGTAAATTCTGATTTACACTTAATTTGGTACACTGTTTGGTTGACTATTCTGGACATTTTAAGAGTGTTTTGGGCTGCTCTATTTAGCAATAATTGCTGGAAAAAACTTGTTTTCTTTGCTGGAAGGGGTAGTAAAAATTGCATGCAAATAGGCTCTAGTTTCTTGGAGAGACTGTTTTTGGTTGTTGATTAGGACTGTTTTAGGTTGCCATAGATAGTCCTCTGATTGGTTCAATTGTCTTCTATTCTTTTTAATGAAGACAAGTGTATATACATATTATACACATTACTCCAATGGATCGTGCTTGGATGGATGCTTTGCGAACTAGTGAAGAATATCAAAACGGGGTGGAAGAGTTTATTGAATTTGCCAAACGAAATGTGGCGAGTAAGAATGGAAAGTACCCATGCCCTTGTGTGAAGTGTGTGAACTTGTGTGAAGTGTGTGAATGTTGATCGCAAGAGCCTTGACTCTATAAGGAATGACCTTATTTGTGAGGGGATCAATCGCCGATATAGGAAGTGGATTTGGCATGGGGAATTGGGAACTACCGTGGAACATGTAAAAGCAGCGGAGGTGGATGATAATGATGATGATGAATATGTTTGCGATATTGGCATGGACAACATGATAAATGATATCGCAGCGGAGTCATTTGTTGTGTCAGATGAGTACGACAAAGTGCGTGGTGATGCTGAGACACCTTTGTTTCCAGGGTGTAAGAAATATAGCCGTCTGACCTTCATTCTAACAATACTAGAAATAAAGACGGAAAATGGGTGGGCAGACGCGGGTTTCTCGAAAATGCTCGCAGCTTTGAGCGATATGTTCCCGGATAACAATGCGGTTCCGAAGACAATGTATGAGGCCAAGAAAATGCTAAGTAAGATGGGTATGGAGTATCAGAAGATACATGCTTGTCCCAATGATTGTATTTTATATAGAAATGAATATGAAGGGTTACATGTGTGTCCAAGATGTCAGGAGCCAAGGTATAAACAGAGGAAGGGTGCTGATGATGACGACGACGACGAAGAGACAAACAAACCAAAAAAAGGTGAACCTTCGAAAGTAATGTCGTACCTTCCAATAGTTCCGAGGTTTAGACGATTGTTCGCGAATGCAACAGAAGCAGAGAATCTGAGGTGGTATTGTGATCAGAGAAATTCTGATTCTAGATATCTTCGACATCCTGCTGACTCTCCTCAATGGAAAAAGGTTGATTCAATTTTTCCAGAGTTTGCTAGTGATCCTAGAACCTCCGTCTCGGCCTTTGTACAGATGGATTTAACCCATTTGGGAGTGTCTCTAGCAAACATAGTGCTTGGCCAGTTTTGCTTGTCATTTACAACCTTCCACCTTGGTTGTGCACGAAACGGAAATATCTTATGATGTGTATGATGATTTCGGGACCGAAACAGCCTGGGAACGATATCGATGTTTATCTTGCTCCGTTGATCGAGGACTTGAAGATGTTGTGGAATGAAGGTGTTGATGTGTTTGATGCATACAAAAAGGAGACATTCAAGTTGCGAGCTTTGTTGTTTACCACAATCAATGACTTACCTGGATATAGTGTCAAGGGACATAAGGCATGTCCAATTTGTGAGGATGACACTAATTTCGTCCAGCTCAAGTATGGAAGGAAGACTGTTTACCTCGGTCATAGGAGGTTTCTTGATCGCCACCACCCATACCGTCGACTGAGGAAGCGATTTAATGGCTTTCCTGAGCATGCATCTGCTCCAATTCCGTTAACAGGTGAAGAAGTTTATCGTCGTGTTGCTCGTGTTACTGTGGACTTTGGTAAAGGAAAGAAGAAGAAGAAATGGACTAACATTTGGAAGAAGAGGTCAATCTTCTTTGATCTCCCTTATTGGCGTTGTCTTGATGTGAGGCACAGTATTGATGTGATGCATGTGGAGAAAAATCTTGCAGAAAGTATTGTCGGAACGTTGTTACACATTCAAGGAAAAACTAAAGATGGGCTCAACGCTAGACGAGATTTAGTTGAGATGGACATAAGACAGCGATTACATCCGACAATTAGTGAAGATGGAAAGAAAGCATATATGGAGCCTGCTGCTCATACACTTTCCAAACTTGAGAAAACACGATTGTGTGAGTGTTTACGTGGGATGAAAGTGCCACATGGATATTCCTCTAATATTAGCAAACTTGTGTCAATGGATGATTTGAAGTTGACAGGAATGAAGTCTCATGATTACCATGTGTTAATGCAACAACTTTTGCCGGTAGCTATAAGAGGAATTTTGGAGGATGATGCGCGGAAGACTTTAACAAGGTTATGTAAGTTTCTTAATGCCATTTGCAGTAAGGTAATTGACAATGAAATACTCGATGAGTTGGAAAAGGAAGGTTATGTTATTTTGTCGCAATTGGAGATGCATTTTCCTCCAGCGTTTTTTGATATATCAGTTCATTTGATTGTTCACTTAGTTCGAGAGATAAGACTTTGTGGTCCGGTGTCTCTAAGGTGGATGTACCCTTTTGAGCAATTCATGAAAGTTTTGAAGGGTTATTCAAAGAACCCATATCGCCCGGAGGCCTCGATTGTTAAAAGATATCTTGTTGAAGAGGCAATGGACTTTTGCAAACCATACCTAAGAAAACCTGACGACGAGGAAATCAACCTGGATGAAGATGAACTTTCTGGTAAAGGGGTGCGGGGCATGAAAGTAAAGGGTGTAGAGAGAGTGGAGTTGTTACAGGCACATCTATACATCTTGAATAACATGAAAGAAGTGCAACCTTATTTGGCTGAGCATAAAAGGCTTTTGAAAGAGAATAACCCGAAGAAGAGTGATATGCAGATTTCAAATGAACATAACAAGTCATTTATTGGTTGGTTCAAGGAGTATGCGCGAAAACAAAAGGATGTGTCTGACACAGTAAGGTTGCTAGCTGTGAAGCCTCAGTTTATTGTTTTTTCATGGGGTGGTTATGAAATAAATGGGTATTCTTTCTCTACTAAGGTCATTGATGGCAAGCGCACCACACAAAATAGCGGGGTGATGGTTGAAGCTGAGGCAACCCATTTTTCTAGCTCTAGAGACAAAAACCCAAAATTGGCTACAACTACATATTATGGGGTTATTGAAGAAATTTGGGAAATCATCTACGCACCGCATTTCAAGGTTCCCATATTTAAATGTAAGTGGGTACACAGTAATGCGGTTGTGATTGAGCGCCAAAGTGGCATGATATCTGTTGATCTTAATAGGGTCGGCTACAAGGATGAACCATTTATTCTAGCAAGTCATGCGAAACAAGTGTTTTATGTATCAGACCCTACAAATGTTAAGCTTTCCATTGCCTTGCAAAATAGAAATCAAATGGATTGTGCTCTCACAGTAAATGATGGTGGTGATGATGAGATACAATTATTAGGCAAAACAACAAGAAGTTTGTTAGATGATGATGATGATGACTTCTGTGCGGTCAGGAATGATCATACTGAGGTATATGGGACATATGGGACGACAACACATAATGTTAGAAAATGTATTGATTATTGTTATTGTTTTTCATTTAATAATCTATCTAATATTATTAATTGTTCTGTGCTAATGTATGTAATTGTTCCTCTTTCATAGGTTATAATGGCAGAAAATGACTCCGATCGCGAGCAAGAATATTATGAGGAGGCCCCACCACCCCCTGTGAAGAAGAAAAGAGGGTCTACCAAACTTTCGAAAGTGATTGCTCTGACAGTTGAGCATAAGAAGAAAAACCATTTGGAACTAGATGAAAAGAATAGGCCTAAAGGGCCAACTGCAAAGCCATTTTCAAGTTATCTTGGAACAGTGGCGAGAAACAGAGTTGACATCACAATAAATGAGTGGAAACACGTTAATGACGATGTTAAGCAACAATGTTGGTTGGATGTATATGTATGTACATTCGTATTTTAACCCCATATTTGTGAGATATTGTGGTGACTAATCATATTTGTTTTTTCATTGCAGCAATATTGGGATGTGCCGGATACCAAAGATTTTAAAGAGTTCGTTTGGCAAAAAATTGCAAAAAGGTTTAGTGAATTCAAATATAACATGGCCAAGGACTACATATTTGGGGGGTCTAAAATGGTTGAGGATCCATGTATAGCATATCCCAATATTGAACCAAAGAAATGGAAGGAGTTTGTTAAATATCGGACGTCTGAAGCATTTAAGATATATCTACTATACATGTATAGTTCATAACTTGGTTTTAATCTGTGTATCTACATTATTAATATTTTATTATTGTGGTACATAGGAGATAAGCAAAAAACAACAAGAGATTCGGGCTAAAAATCAGTATAATCATACCATGTCCCATGGGGGGTATGATTGGATGACTGATTATGTGGAAGCCGAGCGGCAAAAAAAGTGGGAGGAGCAGCGGAAATCTATGGAAGCTGAATCATCTTCCACTGTCTTAGAACCTTTACCTGACCTCCAACGCCATTTAACATGGGCAGTGGCCCGGAGGAAGAGACCAACTGGAAAATATACCAGTGACAAGGCTGAAGCGGTGGCAAACCGAATTGTGAGTGCTATATAAATTGTATTTAAACACTTACGTAGGATATTATTGTATATTAATCAATGTTTGTTCACTTTTGTAACAGAATGAACTGGAGGAGCAATCTTCTCAGGGGTCTTGGACACCGCAGGACCCCAGAATGGATATCCTAGCAACTTCGCTAGGGAGATTAGACAACCCTAGCCGAGTTGTAGGAGTTTCTGGGAGAGTTGGGGCAAAGGAATTTTTTGGGCCCAAAAAACGAGTGGTGTCTCGACCTAAAATGTCCACTGAGGAGCTTGATGCAATGGTGAATGCACGGGTGGACGAACGGATGGAAGAACGGGAGAGCCAATGGCAAATGAGGTTTGAATATCTTGCATCACAGTTAGAGGCTCTTCAAGCTTCCCAAAGAACAACTTCAACAATGAATGAGCCAAGTGCACCTGATCCTCTTGATGACTACCATGAGGAGTGCTACTTGCATCTTGACGAGCCTTGCCTACACCCTGTTGCTAAGGCTCTCAAGTACCCAAATCACACCACCATTCATAACAGGTCTATCCGGGATGATCAAGTAAAAGTGACAGTCATTTATGTGATAAAGGGCCAAGAAATGACATGTGTTCCATTTCGTACTAAAGAGGTCACAACTTTAGGGCAAGCAATGAAGAGCTTTATTGTTTGGCCTAAAAGGCTTGTGTTCGATACTGCTCAAGAAGCTCAAGAAGCTCAACCACCAATTCTTCTCCCACAGGTACTCAAATTGTCTATGAATTGACCTTTATTAACAATGTTATTGATATATGTGTGTACTGATGATGTGTTTCTTATTTTCAGAATTTTAACGGTGAGAAGTACCCATATCTGAATCTGCTGTGGACGATGCAACCTGGATTTGAGCGTAATCTTTTAATACCTGCTGGAGTCGTGAATCCACTAGTAGAGGAGAAGATTTGGTTGCAAGGTTCTCGAGACGTTAAGGAGTTCTTGATGATGGAAAAGCTTGAGCAAAGCTGGCTTGATTTGGCCGTCTGGTAAGTGTTTCATATTTTTATCAATATAGTTGAATATTGTAATGAGTCTTTAAGTTCTAATCCATTTCGCCATGTCTAATAGGTACTGTCACAGTTTATGCCAAAGAACCCCAAAGGAAAAGTTTTGCCGGTTTCTATGCCCTTCTAGACTGGCTTATGATGAAAACGCCTTGAAAGTACTTAAAAGGAGTAAGAAGACTCATTTTTGGGAGATGCAATGTTACGTCGAGCTGCAGATGGGCCTTGATTGCGGCACTCTTTATTTCGCCCCCGTTTTGAATTGGTAATGAGTTATCTTTTACACAATATTAAATGTTATGTCTTAGTTTAATTAACATTTATTTTCACTTATATCTTTCAGTGGACATTGGACTCTGGCTATACTTTGCCCGAAAGAGTTCAGGATTTTTTGGTTTGACTCTTTAGAGGGATTTATTAGCGACGATCACAGAAAAGTCTTCCACAAGTAAGTTTCTCTGTTTTTTTTACTTTTATGGTTGATAATAATATATCTTTATACTATATATAACATTATTGTTATGATTTTGTCTCTTTTGAAGAGGAATATTAAAATGGCATGATGCTCAAGATACTGATTATTACACAGCTAGTCAGACTTCGATTAATGTTATAAACGTAAAGGTAAAAGCAATTTTTATATTCATTTTCATTTATATTGCTTTTAGCCATACCCGAACTACCATGATATTGCTGATATTATCTGTGGGGATATTATCTGTGATTTATCAGTGTCCAAGACAGCGGGGCTCTGTAGAGTGCGGATACTATGTCTGCAAATACATGCTGGATATTGTATATCAAGATCAAATTAAGCAAGTGATGAAATTCCAAAAGGTATGCACGCTTCTAACATATATCTCCAAGAAAATAGTGATTTCTAATTGTAAGTGGTACTTTCCTTGTCTTTTTTAATATTGTTTAATTATGTTGCAGCTTTTGGAGGGACTTTATGGACTTAGTACTGACTCGTTTAAACAAGATGAAGATATTGACTTTGTATGAAACGCACTTGCAGAATTTTTAATCACTATGTGAGGCAGAAATTGTATAGGCTTAGATTGTTGTAGCTAAATTTTGAACTTATTACTAGTAAGGCAAAGATATAAAACTTAGATTATGCCTTTTGTATACGTTTTTGCAATTGCTCTGGTATTCTGTATTGTGCAGTAGTATGGTATTGAAAGTGGTTTGTAAATGATCTGCAAGAATGCAGATGGCTATAAAATGCATTTACAAAATAAAAAAAAAAAAAACCCTTTCACGTCCACATTTGCGTAAAGGGTGGACGTGATAGGTGCCTCCTAAGGAGCTATCACGTCCACACATATGAGAGTGTGGACGTGATAGCCCTATCACGTCCACACTTTGTAAGTGTGGACGTGATAGCTTCAAGCTATCACGTCCACAGTGGACGTGATAGGGCTATCACGTCCACACTCTCATATGTGTGGACGTGATAGCCCTTTAGGAGGCACCTAATTTGGTGCCTCCTATACACCTATCACGACCACAGTGTTGAACTGTGGTCGTGATAGGTGCTACCTATCACGACCACAAAACTGTGGTCGTGAAAAACACACTTTTTTACGACGCGGGATTCCACGACCACCTATTTCTGGTCTTGAAAAGCCCAATATTGTGGTCGTGAAAAACCTTATTTCCAGTAGTGGTTTGTCAGGTGCCTAGGGACGTGCTATGATGTAACCATTGCATCTTCCATTTTAACCACTACAGTGTCCAAATTAACCACACCATCTTCCACATTAATCACATTAATGTCCCTGAGGCTAAAGGTGAGTTTGTCAGGTGCATGGGGACGTGCTATGATTTAACATTGTATCTTCCATTTTAACCACTGTAGTGTGCAAATTAACCATGGCATCTTCTCCATTAACCACATCAATGTCCTTGAGTATAAATGTGGGTTTCCAATGTGGCTAGGGACACACTATGATTTAATCATTGCATCTTTCATTTTAACCATTGCAGCATCCAAATTAACCATGTCATCTTCCCCATTAACCATATTAATGTCCCTGGGGCTAAAGTTGGGTTTGTCAGGTGCCTGGGGACGTGTTATGATTTAACCATTGCATCATCGTTATATACTACATAAATATACATATTAACTATATCATCATCCCAATTAACCACAACAACGTCTCTGAAGTTAACCACAATCACCATTTTTAATTACAACTTAAAGGGTCATATATAACCCAAAAATTACATAACAAACATGCAGTTCAAAAATATATATGGGATAATCACCTACAACCAATGTTGTAACTTCAAAAAATAGACATGGTTGATTTCCTTACAATACATATACGGGATAATCAACTACAACCAATGTGTAGCTCCAAAAAATAGACCTAGTTGATTTCCCTACAATACATATATGGGATAATCACCTACAACCAATGTTGTAACTCCAAAAAAATAGATCTAATTGATTCCCTACAATACATATATGGGATAATCACTTACAACCAATGTTGTAACTCCAAAAAACCACCACAAAATGACATGAACCTTCAGCTTAGGTTTAAATTCCGGCAAGACCTTCGGGTGTGACCAACTTCAGGGAAGTAACAGCATAGTTCTTTAACTTGATGGGCCATTTTTGCTTCCCTGTAACATGCCGAATAACCACAGTAACATGCGTAATAACCACTGTCGCATGCATTTTAACCATAGAAACATGCATTTTTATTTCCAAAACCTAATCAATGCAACAATGAATGAACATCTACTTCATCATCTTCATTACATCTAAGTCCACCTGAACTTCTTCTTCCACCAATAAATTACAGACAAGGTTTTAGTTTATACAATACACATACATAATTTTTCTATTTCATACCTTAAAAGACACCATTAGCTTTTCTTTTGATCATGAATTATTATAGTCCTCAACAATTTTCAACCCAAAAAGGAAGAAGAAAACAAAGTTGTTGATGTGTAAATACCTCCTAACCTCCACCCAAGAAGGATAAATACCTTAGCTCCGTCACCCAACATTCACCGCCTTAGCTCCGTCACCGTCACCGTCACTATCACCGTCACCTTCACCGTTAGGGTTTTGTGTTCATTCTCTGTTTCATTTTTGCTTCCTAGTAGGTGTGGGCATCATGATTTTTCTTTTTGTTTAGTGTGAGATTCATGTTTGGTTGTGTTGTAATATATTAGATTAGTAAAGGGCACTTTAGTCTTTTCCCCAAATGTGGTAATTTGTTTTAAATTCAAATGACCCAACTTGGGATTTCCACAATTTACCCACCTCAATTGTCCAAGTCCCAATTGAGCAGGCTTTATATGTCATTTTCCCTTATTTTTAATGCAAAAATCAAGAATATGACTTTACATGCGTTTAAAGTGCATGCAAAGCATCTACCTTTACATGCGTTTTAAATGCTTGTAAAGATTCCGTCTTTACATGTTACATGCGTTTAAAACACATGTAAATATAGATGCTTTCCATGCGCTTTAAACGCATGTAAGGCCCCTCTTTACATGCGTTTTAAACGCATGTACTGTTCTGTCTCTTACATGCGCTTTAAACGCATGTAAAGCCCCTGTCTACATGCGTTTTTGGAAACGCACGTAAAGGTGCACTGGTAAATGGATCAATCGGTAGTAGTGATTCGAATTCACGACCTTAGATCCCACGGAAAGCGGGCCTACCGTTGAGCCAAGTTGGCTTTCAGAATAGTAGATATAATTTATTAAAACATTAATCATCTCCTCTAATTTTTTAAACAGTCAGCACAAGCATTTCCCTCAGTAAACACATTTTGCACCTGAAATTGTTTGAAGCCTATTCAATTCATGAATTAGATTTTTGAATAGGCTACCTTCTACCTCAACTCATCACTTAACCTATTTAAATTATGTTACGAAAGCTATAGAATGAAATTCAACAGTCAGATTTTCTCTCTCGCCTTCTTGAATGCAAATGCCCAAAACTTCTATCAACCTTTTTCACTTTCTTATACTTATCTTTTATTCCATAGGGTACTTCAATCTTTATGCTAATCCCATCAAGTGAGAGAAAATTAAGGACTAATTAACATAAACCCAAAATCGTAAGGTCTGAGAAGAAGGATTCAAGCTACACAATTTTATATTATCATACTTACATTGATTGCAACAATCTTGACAATTTTCTGTTAACTAATAATGAAAGGATGACCAAAACAAACATACAACATATATATACATATATATATTTATAACACAAAAGAGAAGATAAGATAGGAAAGTAAGAAACTACATAACCACTTACAAAGTACGAGGCTTTCACTCTTAACGGCGTCGGAGAACGCCATGCAGCCACCGCAAGGAAGAGAATAGATTGGGAAAAGAAAAGGAATCAAAGTTATGGTTTTGGGCCTGAATAATCATTTTTATTTTCATTATTAATTCTACTTTTTATTTTTTTTAAAAAAATAATATATATCTTTTTCTTTTCTTTTTAAAATCCAAAAAAACAAATCTTTGCCATTCTTTTTATAAAAAAAAACAAACAAAATCTTTTCCTTTCTTTTGGGAAAAGGATTCTTCAATTTCTACACTTCTTCCTTATCTTTTTTTATTTATCTCTTCTTTTTTTAGTCCATTCTTTTTATTATTATCATTATCTTTTCTTGTGGATTATGGATGCAGGTTCTTTTTATTATTAACATTATCTTTTCTTGTGGATTATGGATGCAGGCATAGGTTCTGTTCTTCTTTCGCGAAAATGAAGACACAAACCCGTATCTAAACCTCTGCCTCTATTTATAGTCGGTCCCAAGCCTGAATATAGGAGTAGAGTTGTGTTAGGCTTTGACAACTAACTTAAAAATATGTAGAATCTATTGAGCATGGACACACGTATTGCACAATGGCGCCGTGTGATCCATGTAGCCGACCCACTTTGTTGGGATAATTGATGATGATAAACACAAACCCTCATACATACATAAAACCCTAATCGACCTCTCACTCGAAGTGACTTTCTTGGAGGAATTCCTAGAGAGAGAGCCTCTCTAGAGAGATACTCACTGGCGATCGCCATTTCGATCGCGTGACCGCCCCCCACTGTCATCATACCCCTACAATAGTCTGGACCTCTCCCCGCTACCTCACCCATGCACCCACCTCTACTTCATCGGGTTTCTCCTTCGGTTAGATGCATGCCAGATTGAGTTTCCTCCAAGTGTCAGCTTCATTGTTCCTCCCTCCCCAATTGGATGACCAGGTTCTTTCTATCCTTTCTTCCTCTCCCACGTCATTCTTAGAGGTAACTCGTTCTACGGTCTACTTCTGTTAATTTTTGTGGTGGTAATGATGATTTATCTCCGGCCTTCGAGCTTCCTGCACTCTTCATTCTCATCCCTCGTCACTCTTCCCTGACTTCTTCTCCACGCCCAAAATCGAGTGAAGGTCTATTTCCTCTCTCTCCAGAGGCTTCCTTTCACTCTGATTGGTCCAGGCCCTTAATCTGATCTTCTAATTTTTTTTTTCTTTTTAGTAGCTGCTAAGTGTGCCTCATTTATTACCTATATGTAGCATTCATGATTTATGTCTATTTAGCATTAATTCCACTTAGACCCTCTGCGATTAACACCTTGAGAAGGCATCGTTTCTGCTTCCCTTGAACAGTACGCCCCCTATCACCACTCATTCCCACCTTGGCTGATCTCACAAATGTATCACTTCTCTTATCACCCGGTATAACTCCCCATGCCACTTACGATGACCTTTGGACTACCCCTTGCTTCCCACCTCTGGTTTATAAATACATAGTTCTGCTTTCTCAGTTTAACCATCTCCCAAAGCCAAACATTTGCTCCTCAACTCTCTGGCTTCCCTATCACAACGCCCTTACTCTTTCCTCTTCCCTTTTACTCTCTGGTTTCTAAACTCCCTGTGCTTTCCAAATATGTCCTCTCCCCCGGGCTTTCCACCTCTCAACTTCACTTCTCCCACCATAAGCTTTGATCCCTCCCTCCTCGCCAGCAAATGCCAAGACATGGAAACTTTTGGTATCGTTTCTATCATGGACATTCGCGACTTTCACCCTGACCACCTCCTTGAACGCTTGAAGACTCTTTGGAGGCTCAGTTCTGACTTCACCTTCAGTGGCAGGATTGGCCACTATTTCCTCATCAAATTTTCATCTGCCCTGGACCTTGACTTTGTCATTGAAAATGGGCCCTGGTCCATTGACAACTCTCTCTTGGTTGTTGACCACCTCCATCCCAACATGACTCTCCAATCTATGAGAGTAGTTGCCATTTCGATCTGGGTTCAGTTTTGGGGTCTCCCCCTTGACTATCATATTCCTGCTATGGCTAACGATCTTGGCAATGTGGTTGGCACCACAATGCACGCCATGGAGAACAACATCCTGTACTCTCCTAACCTCAACTTCTTACGAGTGAAAGTTCAAGTTGATCCCCGCCTTCCTTTGGTCCAGAATATTCGCATCCGTTTGGACAATAACATCATCCGAAATGTTGAATGTAAATATGAGTGCGTCTTTCGCTCATGTTCTTCTTGCCACCGCATTGGTCATCTGGTTCCTTCTTGCCCCCACACGGTCTCGCAAAACAATGAAGGATATAGTCAGATCGCTCAGCGCACCTTTGATAGGTTTGGCACCCGTTTTCTATGTAGTTTCAATGCAAGGGCGACTAAACTCACCTGGCAAGAGTGGATCCATACCCATCGCTCCAGAGGCTCGACTCGCATCCACTACAACCACCATCAAGGACGCTTCTCTGTATTTGAAGCTCTTCCTCAGGATATTCTACTCCAAAGAGACAGATTTGAAGGTATTTTTCACTTATCTGATGATTACCTCACTGATGATGACATGCCTGACATCACCCAAGAACCCCCCATTGTTGGGGATATGCCACCTGTGGGACTTGGGGGGCCCACTCCTGACTTTGCGGGGCCATCTGTACCACCCAACTTCAGTCCCCTGGTCCCACGATTGTCATAATTCCGTCAACTTCTACTAATCCGTCTCTGCCAGATCTATCTTCAGCTATTCCACATCCTAACAACTCGTCTGAAGAGGGTGATCCTGACTACCTAGCTTTCCTGCAGCATCTTGATTCTAACGGTTTCCTTGTCAACCCAGTGTCTTCTGACTCCTCTGATTCCAGCATCACCGGCAGTGATTCCTCTCTTGAATTAGGTTTATCCTCTGGCCCGACTCATCTTGCTTCCACCCCTGCAACCACAGCACACTCCTCCCCTCCTACAACTTTGTCTTTAAATATCACACCTCTATCTGCCCTTTCTTCAACCCACAACATTGAGGGTGCCTCTATGCCTCCCAATCAAGACGTCCAAGTGCCAAGTCCTGAAGTCTCCCCTCTTGAAGCAGCTATTGGAAATTTTATTCTTGAATGTCTCTCCATCCATGCCAAGTACTCCGAAGATACTGGGCCCCCTGACTTCTTTGTTCCTTCCTCAGCACTAGCTAGAGAGCGCGTTGATAAATGGTTCTTGTCTAAGATTGCTCCCACTGTTCCTGAGGACATAATTAACTGGTGGAGGGAGACTCATCCCTCCCCTAGAGACATCCCCGAATCCTATGGGATATATTACAAAGGTACTGGCTCCGGTGACTTTCTCTGGAGGATCCTGCTCGAGTCTGATCCGAAATTTGCCACTTTATTCTTGCGCCACCCCCCTTTCTACTACTCCACAGTCCTCAAGGGCCCTCTTGCCTTTACATCAGACACAGTGGAACCTCAGCGCAGTGGCTTCATACTCTTGGCCTTTACTAATCCCAACCCAGCTCCTGGTTCTGGCCTTGGTCCCATCATCAAGCTCATCAAGAATCCTCATGCCCCCAGTGGTTCTGGCAAGACTATCCCTATTCTTGGTTAGAAGCGCCCTGCTGATTCCCCTCCACCGGATTCTCCCAATTCCAAGAAGTGCAACTCCAGTCAAGCATCTTTCTCCCCCTCCCCTAAGACTTTGGAAGTGGCCAGTCTGCAGCTTCCCCAAGCACCATGAAGATCCTCAGTTGGAACTGTCGTGGCCTGAGGAAAGCCACGACAGTTCATCGTTGCAAGCGGCTCACTACTCTCCACCATCCTGATATTATCTTTCTCTCAGAAACGAAGATTTCTTTTGGAGCTGCTGCTTTAATAGTAAATAATTTAGGTTTTCCTCATAGTATTGGCACTAATGCTTGTAACCTAGGAGGGGTACTATCATAGCTTGGCATGATGTGTAACATCCTGAAAATTTAATACAGGATTAAAGAGTGTTTTGAGGAATGATAAATGGAGAAATTAGGAATTTTGGAATTTTTAGGAATTTTTGGGAATATTTTGGAAATTTTGAGTAATTAATGTGCATATAATTAATTAAGAAATTGAAGAGTTGAAATATGAGGGAATGGTGAAAATTAAAATAGTTTGAAGTTTAAGAAGATTGGAGGCTGGTTTAAGTGGTTTTGAATTAAAAAGAGTACATTATGTCAAGTTTGGGCTGCAAATTATTAAAACCACCCTTATTTCTCCTCTACCAAACCAACCCTCCCTCCTTCCTTAACAACAAATTGCACTCCCTCCTTCTTCAGAAAACGCGTCGGACTCGCCCCCCCCCCCTTTCACCATTTTCTCTATTTTCCTCTTCCTCACACCTCACCATTCGGCCACTCCTTCACCAAAAAGCTTCCTCATTTCGGTTTACCTCACTCTCTTCTCCTTAGATCAGTGAAGTACGCGGCTGATCTGTGTGTGTGAGAGATTTTCGTTTTCTTTTCCTTCTCCGGCGGCCATATTTTCCAACGGCCATGTTTTCCGGAGAGGTCGGAATTTGAGGTAAAAATGGGTGAATTTTTCATGTTGTCCTTCCTTTTTCAACCTCATAACATCTTTCCCTGAGCTTCTCCTCCCTTTCAGTTCGGCCGGAGATCTGGGGGTGTTTTTCCGGCGAGGTTTCCGGCGGCCGACGGTGGGGTGAACTCCTCTTCCTTCACTCTTGTATTTTGTAAGCCTCTAGCCTCTTGTGAAGTTGATTTTTCGCATAAAGTTTCCTCTTTTAAGTTAGGGTTTGGCCATGAGTTAATTATTGAAGCTTTAACCAAGGATTTGTGCAAGAATAAGTAGTAAAGTAAAGATTTTTGGGAAGTATGTAATCCCATTAAAGTTGGAAGTTGAGTTTAGATTTTATTGGCTAATTGTTTTGGCTCTTTAAGTAAGGGTTAGCTAAAGGAGGAGGCTTTGGACTAAATTGGTGATTATGTAGTGCTAGTTAAGGTTGTTTATTGTTGTTGGAATGTTAGTGTTGGCTAGAATGGTATTTTGGAGGAAGTTGGATAGTTAAAGTGTTGATATGAAGTGGTTTAGGTAGATTAAAGGTTGTTTGGGTTTGGAAGAGTGGTTGGATGTTATGGAGGTCATTGTGAGTGATTTATTTAATGTGAATGCGGTGTTAAAAAGGGTGTTTAATAAGGTGGCTTAATTTTCAAGGATTTCAAGTAATGGTAAAGGTTAATGATCTGGAAACTATAAAAGGATGGTTAATAGAAACATGGTAGCTTAAAAGACGTATTTGTAATGGAAGTAAATTATTACTTCAATATTGTTTTTTTGATATTGGCGAAAAGTATAGCCTAAGTCACATGAAGGTGTCTTAACCATTTTTAAATGGTGGCATTATTGTAGACGGTGATCATTCAAGCGGAGTTTGAAGATAACTGTTATCTGCGTATATCTGCTGCAGTGAAGTTTAGCAGGTAATCACGCTTAACTGACTGTGATACTGAGGGTGACGGTAGTTGAGGATTTCTAAAATCCTCTTCTACTTATATATATATATATATATATATATATATATATATATATATATATATATATATATATATATATATATATATATATATATATATACATAAATGAAACGAGTTCGGATTATTTTATATTTAAACGTGGGCTATAGGGTACCTTTCAACTGAACTGTACTTTATATATATTCATATTTATATAAATCTTTTGTATGTTGCATGACACTGATTAGTAGTACCGTCGGCCGATGTAACCTATCGATTTGCGCAAATCGATAGGTTAATTGTACAGGTTCCTCAGATTGTAAAGGAACCCAGGATTTTTCACATTTTAGAGTGGTCCCTTTTTCATGCTTTCAGATTTGAGACTGGGCACAGTGTCATTCACGTTTTTTTTGTCTATTGAGAGATGTATGTATCTGTACTGTATATATGTGTATATATTATGTGGTTATGCAGGATTTGAAAACTGTGGTACCCTGTAGACGCTCCACTACCCCACTTCTGAGTGTCACAGTGAGTTAAGAGGTGATTATTGAGACATTGTTTTGTCTGACCCCATTCCCTTTATCTTTTTCAGGTGATCATGCCCAGGGGGAGGCGCAGAGGAAGGGGAAGGGGCCGTCTGGCCCATACTTGTTAGAATCTTAAGTTTTAATGAAGACTAAAATATAAAAGAATAAACCAAGTGCTTAGAAAGCAATAGGTTAACATAGGATCCCAAGTAAGAGTGCAACCGGATATGGATTTACTTCCGGATAGACTAGGACTTGCGCACGCTGATGAATGTTTCATCCCCCAGCGGCAGCGAGTAACTCACTAGGGAATTAACTTAGTCCATGAGCATTAGGTACACAAAACCTTAAGACTAAGGTGTGATTCAACCGGAAGTGAAATTGCTTCCTGTTAGATTTAGACTGGCGCAGGCTGATAGAAGAGATATAACCCTAAGCGTCAGTGAATAAGCCACGTCAAGTGAAATTGCTTCCTGTTAGATTTTGACTGGCGCAGGCTAATAGAATAGAATAACCCCAAGCGTCAGTGAACATAAGCCACGTCAAGTGAAAGTGCTTCCGATAGCTTAGTGACTAGCGCTGACTGTAATGAAATACACTGAGCGAGAGTGAGTGATAGTGAACTAAATCCTTCATCCAGTGGATTTACTTCCGGATGTAGAAGTGCTTCCGGATACACCTTAGACTAAGGGAACACCCACTGCATGTGACTATGTGCTTATATTGCTAAACTAACGTTCAAGTGCAGCACACTAAGTAAAGTTGCTTCCGGATGAGAGTTTGCTTCCGCAAGCAATCAGAATGTCAGAACGTTCAGAGATACAGGGTCAGAATGCTTATGTCAGAACAGAGATGTCAGGACTACTTTTCAGAGATAAAGCAAGTCAACCCTACTATGCATTGATGAAGCATTTATTGGGCAAACGGTAACATGGGAAAAACGGCCATATTCAAACGGCTAGCCCACCTACCAAGAGTTCAAATGTTTGAAGACTATATAAGGGAGCTCAACTTCATTTATGAAGCAATCAATTATCTTTGAATATTCTTGAGAGAGGTTAGAGCGAGAAACTAAGAACATCTTCAAGCATACAAAGCTGCCCAAAAAAGCGAAGAGCATTTAACACTTTGAGTGATCTTTTCATCTACTTATTCTGTACTCATTGTAGTTAAGTCTCTTTCTGTTATAAGAGCATTGATTGTACTTAAGTGTGTAACACTATCTGTTCTTTGAGAGAACTTAGTTTGTAAAATCCTTTAAGTATAAAGGTTAACCCCTTGCTCGGTGTGAGGGGGAGCTAGTTAGAAAGGTTACAAGTGAGCCCTGTGTAAAACTTGTAGTTGTAAGGTTGCAAGTGATCCCGTCCAAAACTTGCAGTTGTAAGGTTTCAGGTGAACCCGATTTAAAACCTGAGAGATAGTGGAACTCGGCCTGGGTGGTTGAGAACTGGACGTAGGTCAGGTAGACCGAACCAGTATAAATCTTGTGTTGGTTTTATTTGAGCATTTATTTTTGTAGCACAATTCACCCCCCCCCCTCTTGTGCATCCATTACATTCATTTGGTATCAGAGCAGGTCTTTCTAACTAGATTCCAACGAATCCAGAAAGCAAAGATCTTGTAATGGATACTGACTACTCTCTACCAGACGTCTCTATTCAGCCCAACAAGCCTCATGGCTTTGATGGGTACAACTATCCATTCTGGAAGTTTAGAATGGAGACTTATATCAAGTCCAGTGACATTAGACTCTGGGATGTTATCGAACGTGGGGATCACACTCCCTTAGATGATGATGGCTTTGCCAAGCCAAGAAGCAGTTACACCCCTCAGGACCATGCCCTAGTCCAGCTGAACTATAGGGCCATGCACTATATCCAGTGTGCTCTCAGTCCCAAGGAGTTCCACAGAATCAGTCACCACAAGAATGCTAAAGATATGTGGGAGGCTCTTGAGGCTGCTCACTCTGGAACCAGGGGAGTGAAAGCAAGACGTGTTGAGATGCTGGTGGAAGAATTCCACAAGTTCGCCATGCTTAGCCCCACTGAGCCTATCAGAGAACTGGAGCTCAGATTCACTCACCTCATCAATAACTTGGCCTCGCTGGGTAAGGACATTCCTGAAAGGGAGCAAGTGAGCAAGATTCTAAAGATCTTGAAAGGTGACTGGATCACCAAAGTGACTATCTTACAGGAAGTCCAGGGTGAATCAACTAGCTCCATCACCGCTTTGTTTGGCTCCCTGGCCGAATATGAGCCTACACTGCTAGCTCAGAGAGCCCCTCAAGCCTTATCCAAGGCCAAAAATCTTGCTCTTGTTGCTCCCAACAAGGAGACTGAAGATGATGATGAGGATGATGAGGAGGAAATGGATGATGAAGAGATGGCGATGATGGTGAAAAAGTTCAGAAAGTTCTTCAGAAAGAAAGGAAGCTTTCAAAAGGGTGACTCCAGCCAAAGGAGGGGTTACAAGAAGGAAAAGGCTCCTGTGTGCTTTGAATGCAAGAAGCCTGGTCACTTCAAGGCTGAGTGTCCTAGCCTGCAGAAGTCAAAAGGCAAAGACAAAAGGAAGGCCTTTGTATCTTCTATCTGGGTGAATAGCTCGGATGATGAAGCAAGTGATGAGGAAGAGGTAGCTAACCTCTGCCTTGTTGCTCGAGAAGAAGATGAGGAAGCCTCCCCAGAATTTGATCCTATTCATGAGGATAGTGAGGTAACCTTCCCTGAACTTCAAGAAGCATATAATGAGGTGCATGTAGAATTTTTCCGCTTATGTAGAGCATATAAAGTGTTGAAAGCTAAAAAGGAATCACTCGAGTCCAAGGTGGGCTCACTGAGTGATGAGCTAGCGAAAGCTAGAACACTTCCGTTAGTGGAAGGACAGGGTTCTCCCAAACAGAACCCAATGACCCAACACTTGAGAGCTGCCCTAATTGCAGCAAAGTCTCAGATGAGAAAGACAAGCTGCAAAATGCCCTGCAGAAGTTTACAAATGGCTCAGAAATGTTAAATATAATTTTAAGGGAAATTTGCATTCTAGTCCCTGGGAAGGGAAATTATTACTTGAAGGTCCCTACACATTCCAAAATAATTATCAAGTCCCTTGGGCCTTTCCTGCAATTATTTGCTTATGTGCAATGACCATTTTGCCCTTATGAAAGCATGAAAACCCAAAACATGCACAAGATAAAATTCAGGGACTTCCTACCGCGGGTGTGCCTACTTGCTACCGCAGGCTTGGGGACTTGCTACTGAAACGTTAAGTGACCAACATTCCCTCCCAAGTGTCATTCATATCTGAGGGCCCTTTAATAAAGCCAGTGACCACTTTTTGTTATTACCCCGATATGTGTCACACCATGTTTTTCAAAAACCATTTTATTCACATGGGATGGGAGGGACTAGTCAGGGACTTGCTACAGCGGGTGTGCCTACTTGCTACCGCAGGCATGGGGACTTGTTACTGTGTTTACAGATCAGCAAACCTGCAGTAACTGGGAGGGAATGTTGGTCACTTAACGTCTCAGTAGTAAGTCCCCAAGCCGGCGGTAGCAAGTAGGCACACCCGCTGTAGCAAGTCCCTGACTTTTATCTTGTGCATGTTTTGGGTTTTTATGCTTTCATAAGGGCAAAATGGTCATTGCACATAAGCAAATAATTGCAGGAAAGGCCCAAGGGACTTGATAATTATTTTGGAATGTGTAGGGACCTTCAAGTAATAATTTCCCTTCCCAGGGACTAGAATGCAAATTTCCCTAATTTTAATGAATCAAAGGGCATATAGGGATAGAACTGGCTTAGGATATACTCCTAGAGGGAAGAAGTGGGTTGAACCAAAAGTAAAGCCCTACTTAAAGTTCTTCCATAAAGCCTCTAGTCATAGCTCCTCACCCTTCAGCTTCTGTAATTATTGCAACAGAAAGGGACACTCCACGTCCACCTGTAATGCTAAGAAGCATGGAGCAAGCAGCTCCTACAAATGGGTCCCTAGAGGAGCCAAGGCAACAAAGGATCCTCCTCCTGCAAAGGAAACTAAGAGAGGACAAGGATCCCAAGCCTGGAATCATTCCAAAGGGAAAACCCAAGAGTCCAGAGCCAGCACTCGGCCAGAGGCTCTGAACAATCATAAGCCCAAGGTCAAGGATGACTCTAGACCAAGGGCATTGAAAACTAATGATCAAGGACCCAAGAAAGATTGGGTACCTAAGTTTGCTTGATTTCTTCCAGGTGTGTCTCAAAGCATCCAAGAACAAGAAATGGTATATTGACAGCGGATGCTCGAGACATATGACTGGAGACAGAGACAAGTTCAAATCTCTGGTGATCAAAGATGGAGCCACAGTAACCTTTGGAGGAAATCAAAGTGGAAAGATCACTGGAGTTGGAGAGGTCGGACCAGTAAAAGATGTCTACCTAGTGGACGGTCTCTGTCACAACCTGCTAAGTGTCAGCCAGAGCACAGACAAAGGAAATTGGGTAATATTTGATTCACATGAGTGCATAATAGTTGATAAGCAGGATCTAAGTTTAGATAAGGCCAACTTAAAGTGTAAACTTAAGGCTAATAGAAATGGAAACCTATATACTTTAGACTTGTGCCAATAACTAGAAGAAAAATGTTTTATATCCAGTGATGAGAACAGTTGGCTTTGGCATAAGAGACTAGCTCATGTTAATTTCACTCAACTCGACATGCTGATTAAAAAGGAGCTAGCTATAGGCATTCCATCATTTAAAGTAAAGCATGATTTTATCTGTGAATCCTGCCAAAGAGGAAAGCAAACAAAGTCCTCCTTCACAACCAAGAAGAAAGTCTCCACCAGCAGGCCCTTGGAACTAATCCACATGGATTTGGTTGGGCCAGCAAGAGTGAAGAGCTTGGGTGGAAACCTATATGCTCTAGTGGTGGTGGATGACTATTCAAGGTTCACCTGGACTATGTTTCTTGCCTCTAAGCAAGATACTCTTGATGCCTTTATTGTCCTGGCTAAGAAAGTGCAGAATGAGAGAGAGCTCAAAATCATAGCCATAAGGACAGATCATGGAGGAGAATTTGAGAACCATAGCTTCACTGAGCTATGTGAACAAAATGGCATGAACACAACTTCTCAGCTCCTAGGACTCCTCAACAGAATGGAGTTGTTGAAAGAAAGAACAGGGTTCTGACAGAGATGGCTAGAAGCATGCTCAATGAGAAAGAGGTTTCTCAAGTGTTCTGGGCGGACGCTATGAGCACTGCTTGCTATATCTCTAACAGAGCCTATGTTCGCAAGGGACTGGATAAGACTCCCTATGAGTTGTACAAAGGGAGGAAGCCCAACATCAGCCACCTGAGAATCTTTGGATCAAAGTGCTATGTGCACAACAATGGAAAGGTAAATCTGGGTAAGTTTGATCCAAAAGCTGATGTAGGTATATTCATAGGATATTCCCTTAGGAGCAAAGCATATAGAGTATACAACATGAGAACTAGAATTGTAGAAGAATCAATGCATGTTGTATTCGATGAAACTCCTACATGTGGACAATCCACAGAAGATGATGAATTGCTTAATCTTCCAAAATTACCATCATCTTCTTCACCACCAAAAGAAACACCAGCAGACAATCCTAAGGAAGAAGATGAACTCAGTGATGAACCTAGAGTGCAGACCGTGCCTGATGAGGCACAGTTGCCAACAG
The DNA here is from genome assembly GCA_029929735.1 of Mimosa pudica. Taxonomy (NCBI): domain Eukaryota; kingdom Viridiplantae; phylum Streptophyta; class Magnoliopsida; order Fabales; family Fabaceae; genus Mimosa; species Mimosa pudica. The sequence continues at coordinate 10,531,280 of JAKELP010000033.1, read as the reverse complement.
CTAGGAGGCATCACAGAGATCATCCTCTTGATCAAGTGCTTGGTGATGTTTCTTCGGGTGTCAGAACCAGAAGGCAAGTTCAAAATGAAGTTGAGTTTGGAGCATTTCTATCTCAAATAGAACCAACTTCAGTTGAACAAGCTCTTGAGGACTGCGACTGGATTATTGCCATGCAGGAAGAGCTAAATCAATTTGAAAGAAGTCAAGTCTGGGAACTAGTCCCTAGGTCGTCTCATCAATCTATAGTAGGGACCAAATGGGTCTTTAAAAACAAACTGGATGAGACAGGTCAAATTACAAGAAACAAAGCCAGACTAGTAGCCAAAGGATATAACCAAGAAGAAGGCATTGACTATGAAGAAACCTTTGCTCCAGTCGCCAGACTTGAAGCAATCAGGATTCTTCTAGCCTTTGCATCCATGAAAGGCTTTAGGCTGTATCAAATGGATGTAAAGAGTGCATTTCTTAATGGTTATATTAAGGAAGAGGTATATGTAGAACAACCTCCTGGCTTTGAGGATCACAAGCATCCCAAACATGTGTATAGATTAAAGAAAGCTTTATATGGCCTGAAACAAGCTCCTAGAGCTTGGTATGAGAGACTTAGCAGCTTTCTGCTAGGCAAAAGTTTCTCAAGAGGCAAACTTGATAATACACTGTTTATCCTTCACAAAGATAGAGATATGTTGATTGTCCAAATTTATGTTGATGATATTATATTTGGGGCAACTAATGAAAAACTTTGTGAAGATTTTTCTAAGACTATGCAGGGTGAGTTTGAAATGTCAATGATGGGAGAACTCACATTCTTCCTAGGCCTGCAAATCAAACAGAAGAAAAATGGAATCTTCATCTCCCAAGCTAAGTACTGCAGAGAGCTACTCAGAAAGTTTGGGATGGATGAATGCAAGGAGTATGACACTCCGATGAGCACCACTACCGCACTCGACGCTGACGCAAAGGGTAAATCTGTCAGCCTGCCCATGTACAGGGGAATGATAGGTTCCCTCCTATACTTAACGGCAAGCAGGCCTGACATTCAATTTAGTGTAGGCATGTGCGCTAGGTTTCAAGCCAACCCCAAGGAATCACACTTAACATGTGTTAAACGTATTCTGAGATACCTTGAGGGAACACAAGAACTTGGTCTTTGGTATCCCAGAGGTAACCAAGAGTTCTTGTGGGCTTACTCTGACTCTGACCATGCAGGTTATAAAACAGATAGGAAGAGCACCAGTGGACAATGCGCCTTCCTTGGTGGTTGTCTGGTGTCTTGGGCTAGCAAAAAGCAAACCTGTGTGTCTTTGTCATCCACTGAGGCAGAATACATTGCTGCTGCAAGCTGTTGTGCGCAAGTACTATGGCTGAAGAACCAGTTGAGAGATCTTGGCTTGGAGTTCCCTGAAGCACCTATCCTCTGTGACAACACAAGCACAATCAGCCTCGCCAAGAATCCGGTTCAGCACACAAGGACAAAGCACATTGATGTCAGACATCACTTCATCAGAGACCATGTTCAAAAGAAGGATGTCAAGGTGCAGTTTGTCCCCACACAACAACAGTTTGCTGACATCTTCACCAAGCCTCTGGGGGTTGACCAATTTACTTTCATAAGAGGTGATTTGGGAATGGTAAACCCAAATGAAGTGTAACTTCTATTTATTATACTTGGTTGTTTTAAAACTTACAAAAATACTAACTTAGGCATCGGAGTGCCAATATGTGTTTTTGCAGGCTCACAATGTTAAATCTTAATTAATTGCAACCGGAAGCAAAACCACTTCCGGATGATCCCCCACTGACACTGGATGATGAAACCAAGTGAGCACCAGCACCAGTCCAAGGGACACGTCACTTCAGAAAACGTTTCAACTTCTCCAATGAGACGTTATGCCTTCTCTGATAAAATGAAGCGACACGTGTCATCAGGTGTGTCGTTCCAACTTAAATTGTTTACGTTACCCAATGTGTGAAAATCTGAAGAGACATGACCATTTTACCCTCAGTAACTTTTCCTATAAATAGGGTGTCATTTTTCACTTTCACTTTTACTTGCATCATTTTCACTTTCACCATTTTCTCTGAAATTCTCTTCATCTTCTTCATCGTGTTCTTCATTTTTCTTCACACACTTCTTCGCATTTCATCTCTTTTTACCACCAATCCATACAAAAATGGCCGGATCTCATGAATCCAACCCAGTTACCAAGAAACATTCTTCATCCAAGAAACACAAGTCAAAATCTGGGAAATCTCGGCATGAACGTTCTAGGAAATCTGGGCAAAATGATGAACATCATGAACACCGTGAAGTTTCTGGGCAAACACCAGGGCAGGATGAAAATATTCAGGGTCAGCCTGGAACTTCTGGTCTAGTGGCAGAACAGTTAGTGGTTTCTGAGCAAGAGAGGGAAGCCCAGAGAAAAGGGAAGAAGAAGAAGGTGCAATTTGCTGAAGAGCCTTCTTCCAAGAGGCAGAGGGTTGAAGAAGATGACCCTACTGTCTATAGAGATGGGGCATTAGAGCCAGTTGCAGCCAAATTTGAGACATCCATCCCCTACTTCAACCATGGGCTGTTCATCGATCTGGATAAGATTGATGATCTAGGGTTTCCCCATCTACGCCCTTACTTGGAGAAGTATATGCCTTGGCTGGGCATCAACCAGGACTACAACGTCAACGTCCTGCGAGTCTTTTGTCAATCCCTCGCTTGCAAGGTTAAATACAAGAAGGTTGATGGGAAGGAGCAAGTCCACAAGCTCTCCTTCACTGCCACTGTGAGGGGAAGAACCTTCAGGTTCACTTGGAGGACATTGAATGAGATGATGGGGATCACAGAAGAGGGTATGAATGAATGGCTCTACCCTGAGTCCCTCAAGTATGGCAAGGAGGAACTCGAGAAGTTGTATGGCACCGATAACAAGAAGGTGTCCAAGATGTCTGACTCCTACAGGCTCTTGTATTATGTCTACTCCCGCATGATGACACATAAGGGAGGCAACTTCAACGAGTTCACACTGCTGGACAATCCCTGGTTCCCCAGACTCCTCTCCCACCAGCCAATCAACCCTGGCCAGTTGATCTGTCTTGAGCTTCAGCGCTGGATAAACAATGACAAGTCTGGCTATCTTCCCTATCCCACTATCATTGCCCTCCTCCTTGAGAAGCATCTGATCAAGGCCACATCTGCTGTGGAGGAAGAAAATATCAAGTGTAGACATGTGGGAGCTACCAACATTGGGAAGATGGGCATAAAGTACAACAAGCAGGCCAAGGCCACAAAGTCAGGATCACAGGCAGGGAGTGCATCTCAGACTTCAGTCCCCTCTACATCTGGTGCAGGGGATCAGGAAGTGGACTCCCATGCTGGGCCAAGCCGTGCTGCAAGAGTGCCAGCTACTGTCAGAGCCTTTGCCGAGGAAGTAAAGGAAGAGCTTCTCTTTAGGCTGCCTGACTCCTTGGTAGGCCCTCTCCGAGCTGAGTGTGACACTGGCTTCCAGCAGCAAGGGGAGCGAATCCAGCGGCTAGAGGACAGAGTTGGCCAGGTCGAAAATCACCTTGCCAGAGTGGATGCAAAACTAGATCTCATCCTCCAGCACCTACAAATTCCCCAACCATCACAAGGTAACCTACCACCTCCTCCTCCTTCTCAAAACCCACCTCCCCCTCCGCCTAATCACCCTCAACTTCCCCCTCCTCCTCCACCTAACACTCAACAACCTCAGCCACCACCACAAAATGACCAGCAACCCCCACCATCACCAAACAATGACCACCAATCCCAACCTTCACCTACCCATGACCAGCATACCCAAGACTCACCCCAACACTCTCCACGCCAATCCCCACTAAACTCTCCATCTCCACCTCCTTCACCCATTCTCACACGACCTGGCGCTCCTACACGCTCTCCACTCCGCTTCTCCAACGAACCTTTCCCCCATCCTAATCCTATCAACCCCAACTCTAGACCAAGATCCAATCCCCTGGCCGAGCACCTTGGATTTCACACTGCCATTCACCCCCTCAGCCAAATCTATATAAGAGATTATCCTCGCCTTTAACCACTCTCTGATGACCATTTACCATTTACCCCAGCCTCCACCAACTACAAAGAATACTCCTCCACTCATCCCTACGAAGGTCTCTTTGTCACCCCCAATTGGTTCCCCGACACTACCTCATCCCTAGAAATTACCCAACCTACCTCCTCCCCAGAGACCTCACCCCAAAAACCTCCACCCTCCTCTCCTTCCACTACGTCCTCCCTGGCCCTCACCCTCTTTGATGATGCCAAAAGGGGGAGAGATGTGATGTCCACTCTGCGCCTGTCCATGAACACAAGGGATGTCCTCAGCCAGCCATCTCTCTGGATTGATGAAGACATAGCAGCAGCCCTTCGCCGTGCTATGGAATCCCAAAGGCTGGGTGGTGCTGAGAGCCTTATAAGAAGAGAAGCCATCCGGTTCATGCAGCAGAAGAAAACGGCTGAGCAAGGACCACAATGGGATATGGTTGTCTTTGAGCCAAATGAACAACCTTCACAGCCTGAGTCATCTTCATCAGAGCCTTCTCCAACTAAGTCAAGCAAAAACATTGTTGAGGAGATTATGATGAAGTGGGGACTGAAGAGACCCAACCATCCTCCCATTGTGATAGCCAAGCCTATTCCTGCATCCTCTGGGCAAGAGTCTGAGATCCCTTCATCTGAGCATTCATCTGCCCCTCCTCCCTCATCTGAGCCAGCAGTCAGAGTCAGTGAGCCCAGAAAGAATGCCGTTGCTAGAAGACGTGCCAAGAAGATAATTGCCTCCACTGAATCTGATGAGAGTGAGGAAGAAACTCCATCTGACCTGCCTGAGCAAGGAACTTCATCTGCCCAGGTTGAGCAAGAAATTCCAGTGGTTCAAGCAGTTCCAATTCTGAAGGAAGTCAAGTTGGAAATTGAAGACATGACTCCTGAGGAATTTGAGAAGTTTGGATTCACAGACAAGTTATCCTTTGGTCAGATGGCCTGCCTCGATGCTGACAGAGCAAGTGCCATGCCCACTCCTCCAATTAGCAAGAGCAAAGGGAAGAGTAAAGGGAAGGGAAAAAGGAAAGCCCAGGAAGTTGAGGAGGATCCCAACTTCCCTGTATGGAACGTAAAAATCCGGGTTGTTCACTATCCCAATGGAGAGGTCACCTACTTCGACGATGCTACAGGGTTCCCTGGGTATGAAGAAGTGGAGAACATGAAAAGGGCATTCGAGGAGTCTATTGAATCAGAGAGGCTCAGAAGGGAAAGAGATGAAGAAGAGCTTCAGCAGATCATTGCCCAGATAGACCAGAATGTGCATGAGGCCGAGTTAGCCAAACTGCAAAAGGAGAATGAAGAGAGACAAAAGGAGAGGGAGAGGAAAAAGAAACACAAACCCTGAACCCCCAATCCAAACATTCTTTTAACTTAGAAATTTTTTCCTTTTTGTTTTGTTTTCATGCATACTTTCATACTTGCTTAGTGTAATTTACTTGTATATGTTCTTTACTTGTATATGTTATTTGATTGTATACTCTGACTTGTAACTTCTGCTTATCAATAATATTTGTCTAAGTTACTTGTTCTTATCTATTGCTTTTATTCTTTTGCTAATCCTTTCTTATGAACTTAATCGATAAAACTAAGTTTGTCATCATCAAAAAGGGGGAGAATGTTAGAATCTTAAGTTTTGATGAAGACTAAAATATAAAAGAATAAACCAAGTGCTTAGAAAGCAATAGGTTAACATAGGATCCCAAGTAAGAGTGCAACCGGATATGGATTTACTTCCGGATAGACTAGGACTTGCGCACGCGGATGAATGTTTCATCCCCCAGCGGCAGCGAGTAACTCACTAGGGAATTAACTTAGTCCATGAGCATTAGGTACACAAAACCTTAAGACTAAGGTGTGATTCAACCGGAAGTGAAATTGCTTCCTGTTAGATTTAGACTGGCGCAGGCTGATAGAAGAGATATAACCCTAAGCGTCAGTGAATAAGCCACGTCAAGTGAAATTGCTTCCTGTTAGATTTTGACTGGCGCAGGCTAATAGAATAGAATAACCCCAAGCGTCAGTGAACATAAGCCACGTCAAGTGAAAGTGCTTCCGATAGCTTAGTGACTAGCGCTGACTGTTGGAATGAAATACACTGAGCGAGAGTGAGTGATAGTGAACTAAATCCTTCATCCAGTGGATTTACTTCCGGATGTAGAAGTGCTTCCGGATACACCTTAGACTAAGGGAACACCCACTGCATGTGACTATGTGCTTATATTGCTAAACTAACGTTCAAGTGCAGCACACTAAGTAAAGTTGCTTCCGGATGAGAGTTTGCTTCCGCAAGCAATCAGAATGTCAGAACGTTCAGAGATGCAGTGTCAGAATGCTTATGTCAGAACAGAGATGTCAGGACTACTTTTCAGAGATAAAGCAAGTCAACCCTGCTATGCATTGATGAAGCATTTATTGGGCAAACGGTAACATGGGGAAAACGGCCATATTCAAACGGCTAGCCCACCTACCAAGAGTTCAAATGTTTGAGGACTATATAAGGGAGCTCAACTTCATTTATGAAGCAATCAATTATCTTTGAATATTCTTGAGAGAGGTTAGAGCGAGAAACTAAGAACATCTTCAAGCATACAAAGCTGCCCAGAAAAGCGAAGAGCATTTAACACTTTGAGTGATCTTTTCATCTACTTATTATGTACTCATTGTAGTTAAGTCTCTTTCTGTTATAAGAGCATTGATTGTACTTAAGTGTGTAACACTATCTGTTCTTTGAGAGAACTTAGTTTGTAAAATCCTTTAAGTATAAAGGTTAACCCCTTGCTCGGTGTGAGGGGGAGCTAGTTAGAAAGGTTACAAGTGAGCCCTGTGTAAAACTTGTAGTTGTAAGGTTGCAAGTGATCCCGTCCAAAACTTGCAGTTGTAAGGTTTCAGGTGAACCCGATTTAAAACCTGAGAGATAGTGGAACTCGGCCTGGGTGGTTGAGAACTGGACGTAGGTCAGGTAGACCGAACCAGTATAAATCTTGTGTTGGTTTTATTTGAGCATTTATTTTTGTAGCACAATTCACCCCCCCCTCTTGTGCATCCATTACATTCAATACTGAGTTAGTAAGTAGGCTAGAGGTGATCCTATAGGGACTTATTTTGATTGTATTGTAATATTTGAATGTCGTAGTACTTATTATGCGACATATTATGTGAAGTGTTTGGGATATCAGATGTTGTTACTGTTATTATGATAGTTCAGGGATTATTATGACTGCGATGACAGTTGTACTCTATTTTGTACTTAGAAGAAAATACTACTACAAATTGCGATGACAGTAGTATTTATATATATAGTATTTATACTATATATATAAATACTACTACAAATTGTCCCACTACCAGCGCCCCTTTACATGCGCTTAGAAGAAACGCATGTATAGAGGGTCCTTTACATGCGCTTTAAGTGCTTGTACAGGTAAGAATCTATACATGCGCTTAAAGCGCATGTAGAGGCCTTATCTCTACATGCGCTTTAAGCGCATGTAAAGGCACAAACACCCTTTACATGTAAAGGCACTACTGAAGTGCAAAACATGGAGTCATGCATAAGAAATCCTCCTCAGACCTCATAAGGTGTTCCTGCTTGTGGACTTAGTGTTTCAAGACTCCATTACCACTTTTGGGTGCTATGGAAATGGTGAAACACCCTTTACATGCGCTTTAAGCGCATGTAAAGGCACTACTGAAGTGCAAAGCATGAAGTCATGCATAAGAGGTCCTCCTCAGACCTCATAAGGTGTGCCTGCTTGTGGACTTAGTGTTTCAAGGCTCCATTACCACTTTTGGGTGCTATGGAAATGGTGAAACACCCTTTACATGCGCTTTAAGCGCATGTAAAGGCACTACTGAAGTGCAAACCATGGAGTCATGCATAAGAGGTCCTCCTCAGACCTCATAAGGTGTCCCTGCTTGTGGACTTAGTGTTTCAAGGCTCCATTACCACTTTTGGGTGCTATGGAATTGGGAAACACCCTTTACATGCGCTTTAAGCGCATGTAGAGGCTCTACATGCGCTTAAAGCGCATGTAAAGGCTTGTTCTTCAATGGAATTCACTATAACATTGTCAAGCACAAGATTTGAGCATTTTGAGATGAAGTATTGAAACAATTTAGTTGAAAAGCACCAAATCATATGAATATCCATATAATTAAATGGACATTGGTCTTTACATGCGCTTTAAACGCATGTATAAGCCATAAAATATTAAAATAACAAAGGAAAGGAATATCCATAAAATTTTCTCATTCAAAAATGAAAACAAATACAATTACTAGACTGTTTATATTAGGGAAAAGTTTATATGAGATTTTCTTAAGTATCATAGTGCAATTTTGAGGGTATAGGAGTTTCATGACAAAATTTATTAGATGATAAGTAAGAAACTTTGTAACCAAACATGAGAGTATCTTTGTAATTTTATCATTGGACCTAAACCCTAATATTATGCTTACTATATAAACCAATTCTCTCTTCTCTCCTTCAATTGAATCAGCCGACACACATACTCAAATCTCAACTCATCTCTTCTTCATTTTTTTTCCCTTGTTCTTCATCCTCTTCTTCCTTCCTTGTTGACAAAATTCAGCCGCCCTATAAGCTTCACCATTGAACACCCTCACGTCCTCTCCTTTCCAAACACGAGTCCATCTTTCTCTTGCGCAGTCTCCCTCACTTTCATTTCGTCCTCACCACAACCAGCGATGCTTGATGGCGGAAGACGATGAGTTGGCCGTCATTTTGACATGTGAGCTGAGCATCAACCTAAGTGAGCTTCTACTCTCCTAATCCTACTTTTTTCTTCTGACACGTGTGAGTTGAGCGAAATCGATTCTGCTTCAGGGATTATAGGATTATTAAACCATTATAAATGAAGATTAACCACTTATTTTGAAGTTTGTTTCTCGTTCTGATTGGGTGTGGGTTTTGAGGGAAAATGATCTGTGGAGGAAACTGGATTTATATTGTTTTGAGCTCACGGATTCCTCTGTTTTGCTGAATGTTATGAGTATATGATTATGAATGAGAAGTTTGAAGTGTATGTGTATTGTTTATGGGCTAAACTATTCTGCTTTTCCCTATATCACTAGCCAAATGGATTTAGGAAGGAATTAAGGAATTTGTTCAAATTGTGTGGGTGTTAATGTGTTTGTGACTGAATATTTTTATATTGTTTCAAGATTGTAGCTGTAATGAAAGTTTTTGTTGTATATGGTAATTGGAAACTGTTGGGCAAGAGTCTTGGTGATTGGGGAAGCCGATAATTATGGTTTGAATATCATTGCACTCAAGGTGTTTGTTAAAATGCTTAAAAGAGAATTTTGGTTGCATTGGAATTTTTGAATGTCTCTAGAGGATCGCCTTAGCTACATTCCAACTTCTAGTAACTAGTGTTTAACTTTAATTAATACATGACTGAATATTAACTCTAATTAAGGTAGCGGGGCTTCTTATTTTTATATTTGATTTTATTCAGATTAGATTATGCTAATTAAGTAATTATAGCTTTGACTGTGAATGTGAACCTCCGGCGGTTTTGATACACTGAATGCAAATGGAAAAGGAGAATGGTGGAAAACAATTAGTTTGGGAGGGGTATTATAGGTAATTTAACTATCAACCTTAATCTCTCTGCAAATTAAATTAGGTAGGTAGATAGGTCTTATATATAGGACCAGGGGAGTAGTTTTTTTATCCTTGACAATTAGCTCCACAAATTCCTATTTAAGCAAAAAAAAAAATCTTGAACTGCTAGCTAGTTTGGCCTCTGGTATATTTAGTTGCCTTCCTACAATGCATGGTATATAGGGATTTGTTGATTTCTTAATTCATAGAATGAAGTACTTTTATTAGTTGATTTTACTGTCAAAGTTTTTAGTATGTACATTGCACTCTTGCCTTTGTTTTGATCTGATCATCACGTGAATTTGTCAACCTGGAATTTGTAATTGAATTTGTTAATCTCAATGCTGAAATTCTTTCTGGACAAGGCATCATAGTTCAGTGATATGACTTGTGTGTTTTTTTGTTGTCTCTGAATCATATGGTATCCTATGAGACACATAAGGAATTTATAATTATGAATAAGAGGAAACAATTACAATGTGAACTCTTTTAGTTACAATGTATGATGTTATTTCAATAATTAACTTCTAGAACTTGTTTTCTGTTTTGTTTTCTGCTGCACCTTGTTTGCCCTTAAATTATTTAGAATGAAGAGATTATTATGATGAAGTATTAGAAAACCGTAGATAATGAAGTTTTAAGTTGAGAGGCATAATAGTTAGCATATGTGAAATTCTATTAATTGTAGGAAGGAATGTAAGGGGAGGTGTATTTACAGTAATGGGAAGGAGAATGAATATTGGTTATTTAGTGGAAACAATATGATTATTGAGCTTGTTGGATAAGAAGTGTTGGAGTTATATTTGAAATGAGTAGTTTGCTAGCTGAAGGCCTTGTTTTTTTTCTTTATAAGAATATATTGATTAGCTAAGAAATAATCCTGTTGTGAATTGGCGAAGCCGTGATTGTTCATGATTTCCCTTAGTGACCTTATTTCTGATTAGGAACTGATCATGAGTTCTTATATAATCATGTATGGCCTAATTTATTGTTGGATTCGGCATCATACAACAATTACACTCTTAGTGCTGTTGCAGATGATGGTAAGCCATCATCTGATGTCTTATATAATCATGATTAGGAACTGATCATGATTATGTTAACAAAAATTATGTCCTATTTCCGTGTCAATTACTATGCAATCATTGCCTTAATTCTTGATGTCTCTTTGTTAACAAACCCTTTTTCCCTTATTGTCCTTGTTGGCCTCCTTGCTTCATGGATGTTTCTTTACTTGTTTAGGAGTTCTGATCAGCCTTTGGTGATTATGGGGAGGAGTTTCTCTGATTTTGAGACGCTTGTGATTTTGGGAGGGCTTACTTTGTTTGTGGTGTTTCTTACTAATGTTGGGTCTGTTCTTGTTTCTGCTTTGATGGTTGGTGTAGCTGTTGTTTGTGCTCATGGTGCCTTTAGGGTTCCTGAAGATTTGTTCTTGGATGATCAGGAGAATTCTCAGACCACTGGGTTCCTTTCTTTCCTTAGAGGTGCTGCCACTAATGCTGCTGTTGCTTACTCTGTGAGCACTGTCACTGCAAGGGTTTGAGTTGACTTTGACAAGATTTGTGGAATGGTTCAGATCTTGATTTGATTTGTGATATTCATTGTTAGGATCTGGGAAATAAATGCAGATCATGTGTTTCTGCTTTCTTTGAAAATGTAATGACAGATTTTTTATATACATAGGGTGGATCTGATTTTGTGCATCACATTATGTTAGGGAGGCTCTTAATGAGAACTTTTTTAGAGAAAAAACAGAATTTATGGTGTAGAAACAAATATCCCCATAAAGAACTGTGCTTTTGATCTTCATTGTGGTTAATCAATGAGGACTGTGGTTAAAGGCTCTTCATTTTTGTTTTTGCAGAACCTTTTATTGGTGTGAACATTGGGACAGATCTCTCAGACATGCCACACCAACACAAGTTGTAGCACTACTTGAAGCCCAGAAAATCCGGCATGTTCGGTTGTATGATGTTGATCAAGCTATGCTTATTGTTTTGATATTGATATATAATTCATTTTTAAAGATATTAAGTAATTGACTTTTTCTGGTAAATTCTTTTGATATAATCCTAGTTGGTTCTATGAACTACAGCTAGTATTGGTGGTTATATTGGGAAATAATGTAAATTTATAATAATTTTTCTTAAAAAAACATTCTATACATGCGCTTTAAGCGCATGTAGAGGCACATCTACATGCGCTTTAAGCGCATGTATAGCCCCCCTCTACATGCGCTTTTTAAAAGCGCATGTAGAGCCTTTACCAGCGCCCCCCTCTACATGCGCTTTAAAGGCGCATGTAGAGGCCAAAATAAGCGCATGTAAATGGGGTAATCTGTGGTAGTGTGTGTTATTTACTGAAGCTTTTATGCAGATGATGGTGCATCACAGGATGGCATGACTTCCAAAAGCAGAGAGTTTCAAAGTGAAGTGGGAAAATTGAATTTGTTGCCTACTTTATCCATTGGAGTGCTGCAAGAAATTGGAAGGCGGTGTAACTCTAAGGTATATGTGGTTTCTGCTTGCAATTGTTTGTTTAAAGGTTTTCAGGTATTATTTTTCACGTGTTTCTTTTTTTAGGTTGAATTTAGGTCCATTGTAAGCACCAGTAAGGCCTTGCAGTTTTCAGTGGAGGTCAGTGGAAGTTTTTTCTTAATAGATATTTTCCAGTGAACTCATCATTTCATGCCTGCAAGAGTAATTATGTTCTATTACATTATTGTTTATTATTTAGTTTGATTTCATGTTGGCGTATAAGATTGATAGACCCAACAATGCTTCCTGTTGAATCATAAGTTTGATTGACATTATGTAATTATCTATATTAAGCCATAGAGAATTTTTGCTCAGTGACACTAGCGCCTAAATGCTAATGAGTATCATAATTCAATTTTCTGAGCCTCCACCTTCTTTCGATCTATAGAGTTTCTCCTAGGATGTGTATTTACCATGTTTTCTTCTGATAACATTGTTTATTAAAAAAGTTAGAGAATGAAACTTATGAAATGCTTTAATTTTTGCTTAGTGACACTAGCGCCTGAATGCTAATGAGTATCATAATTCAATTTTCTGAGCCTCCACCTCTTATATTTGATATTTTTAAAATGAAATGCTTTAATTTTATGCTTGAACTTATCAAGCTGCAAATATGGGCATATTGCTTAGCATGAGTTTGTCCAGTGCTTTCACTTCTAAGTAGGCATACTGTTTAGCTTGAGTTTCATTGGATATTTTTGTGGCAGTATTCTGTGATCATTAAAATTTCTAGCTTTTTGATTGTTACAATAATCTGTTATTATTTACAGGCAGAATTTAATTAATTCAAGGGAGTCTTTCTTGCTTACATAATTTTTGCATTTACAGATATCAAAACTTTTGCATTGCAATAATGTTGAACTTCTTTTTTATGTAGAGATATTTATATTTGCTATCCTCATTTCACCCTAATTTTTAGGATTCTTTTAAGGTTGTTTGTTATCCTCATTTTTCAGGTTTAGTTCATTTTCTGACTTCTTCAATTGGCTCATAAATATCTTCTAGCTGGTAATCTTTGTCTAATTTTTGTACCTTCTGCCTAGACTTTGAGATGTAATTCTGAAGGCATTTACTTTATTTCCTTCTGGTATATATGCTTCTTTGGACTTTGAATGTACTTCAACTTCACTGGTGATACTGCTTTTTGGACTGATATATTACTTGGACATTTGATTGAATTTGTGTGGACAAATGTAAGCATATACATTTATGACAATTAATTTTTTATTTACCTCATTAAATTATGTGGGAGAGGAGGCATGGAAGAAAAAATTGTTTAAGAAGACAAGGATAATTGAATGAGGTATGCAGAGGAGGCATGTGATGCTTTCTTTAACGTAACACTGTTTTTAATCTATGTTTTAGTCATTGGGCAGGTTATTTGGATTGGAGCTTAACCACTCCATAAGATCTAAGGTATTTTTGACTGGTACAATTAAGGTTTCTGTCTATGCCTTGCTGCATATTGGTTTTAGAACTGAAAAGTATACATAACATTTAAATGTATGGCTGAAGTTGCAGTAAATATCTAATTGTTAGTTTCATGCAGAATAAGATCAAATACAAACTTTTTTTTATCACTTGTGCAAGAATTTAGTTCATGAGAAGTGATTTTTTTGAAGTTTGCTTTGACTTTGGGATGTATGTTGTTCTTTGAAGTTTGGTTCAAAGAATTACGTGTATACAGGTGGCAAATGTAAAAGAATATATATTAAAAAAATATATATATATAGTTGTACATGCGCTTAAAGCGCATGTAGAGATTGAAAGTAATGGATGCACAAGAGGGGGGGTGAATTATGCTTCAAAAATAACGCTCGAATGAAACAACACAAGAGTTATACTGGTTCGGTCTACCTGACCTACGTCCAGTCCTCAACCACCCAGGCCGAGTTCCACTATATCTCAGGTTTTAAATCGGGTTCACCTGAAACCTTACAACCGCAAGTTTTGCACGGGATCACTTGCAACCTTACAACTACAAGTTTTACACAGGCTCACTTGTAACCTTTCTAACTAGCTCCCCTTCACACCAAGCAAGGGGTTAACCTTTACACTTAAAGGATTTTTCTGACTAAGTTCTCTCAAAGAACGGATGGTGTTACACACTTAAGTACAATAAATGCTCTTATAACAGAAAGAGACTTAACAACAAGGAGTACAGAATATGTAGATGAAAAGGATCACTCGATGTGTTAAATGCTCTTTACTTTTCTGGGCAGCTTTGAATGCTTGAAGGTGTTCTTAGTTTCTCGCTCTAACTTCTCTCAAGAATATTCAAAGATAATTGATTGCTTCATAAATGAAGTTGAGCTCCCTTATATAGTCTTCAAATATTTTGAACTCTTGGTAGGTGGGCTAGCCGTTTGAATATGGCCGTTTTTCCCATGTTACCGTTTGCCCAATAAATGCTTCATCAATGCATAGCAGGGTTGACTTGCTTTATCTCTGAAAAGTAGTCCTGACACCTCTGCTCTGACAAAAGCATTCTGACACTGCATCTCTGAACGCTCTGACATTCTGATTGCTTGCGGAAGCAAAATCACATCCGGAAGCAATCTTACTTAGTGTGCTGCACTTGAACGTTAGTTTAACAATATAAGCACATAGTCACATGCAGTGGGTGTTCCCTAAGTCTAAGGTGTATCCGGAAGCACTTCTACATCCGGAAGTGATTCCTCTTGATGAAGGATTTAGCTTACTATCACTTACTCTCGCTCAGTGTATTTCATTCCAACAGTCAGCGCTAGTCACTAAGCTATCGGAAGCACTTTCACTTGACGTAGTAAACTTACTGACGCTTGGGGTGATATCTATTCTATCAGTCTGCGCCAGTCTAAGTCTAACAGGAAGCAATTTCACTTCCTGTTGAATTATAGCTTAGTCTTAAGGTTTTGTATATCTAGCGTTCATGGACTAAGTTAAATCCCTAGTGAGTTACTCGCTGCCGCTGGGGGATGAAACATTTATCCGCGTGCGCGAGTTCTAGTCTATCCGGAAGTAAATCCACATCCGGTTGCACTCTTACTTGGGATCCTATGTTAACCTATTGCTTTCTAAGTACTTGGCCTATTCTTTCATATTTTAGTCTTCATCAAAACTTAAGATTCTATCATTCTCCCCCTTTTTGATGATGACAAACTTAGTTTTATCGATTAGATTCATAAGGAAAGAATAGCAAGAGAATAAAAGCAATAGATAAGAACAAGTAACTTGAACAAATATTATTGATAAGTAAAAGTTACAAATCAGAGTATACAATCAAATAACATATACAAGTAAAGAACGTATACAAGTAAATTACACTAAGCAAGTATGAAAGTATGCATGAAAACAAAACACAAAGGAAAACTTTCTAAGTTAAAACAAAATTGTTTGGATTGGGGGTTCAGGGTTTGTGTTTCTTTTTCCTCTCCCTCTCTTTTTGCCTCTCTTCATTTTCTTTTTGCAGTTTGGCTAGCTCGGCCTCACGCACACTCTGGTCTATCTGGGCAATGATCTCCTGAAGCTCTTCTTCATCTCTTTCCCTTCTGAGCCTCTCTGATTCAATAGACTCCTCGAATGCCCTTTTTAGGTTCTCCACTTCTTCATACCCAGGGAACCCAGTAGCATCGTCGAAGTAGGAGACCTCTCCATTGGGATAGTGAACAGCCCGAATTTTCACGTTCCATATAGGGAAGTTGGGATCCTCCTCAACTTCATGGGCTTTCCTTTTCCCTTTCCCTTTGCTCTTTCCTTTGCTCTTGCTAATTGGAGGAGTGGGCATGGCACTTGCTCTATCAGCATCGAGGCAAGCCATCTGACCAAAGGATAGCTTGTCTGTGAATCCAAACTTCTCAAATTCCTCAGGAGTCATGTCTTCAATTTCCAATTTGACTTCCTTCAGAATTGGAACTGCTTGAACCACTGGAGTTTCTTGCTCAACCTGGGCAGATGAAGTTCCTTGCTCAGGCAGGTCAGATGGAGTCTCTTCCTCACTCTCATCAGATTCAGTGGAGGCAATTATCTTCCTGGCACGTCTTCTAGCAACGGCCTTCTTTCTGGGCTCACTGATTCTGACTGCTGGCTCAGATGAGGAAGGAGGGACAGATGATCGCTCAGATGTAGGACTCTCAGACACTTGCCCAGAGGATGCAGGAACAGGCTTGGCTATCACAATGGGAGGATGGTTGGGTCTCTTCAGCCCGTACTTCATCATAATCTCCTCAACAATGTTTTTGCTTGACTTAGTTGGAGAAGGCTCTGATGAAGACGACTCAGGCTGTGAAGATTGGGTACTTTCTGGCTCAAAGACAACCATTTCCCCTTGTGGTCCTTGCTCAGCTGCTTTCTTCTGTTGCATGAACCGGATGGCCTCTCCTCTTATAAGGCTTTCTGCACCACCCAGCCTTTGAGATTCCATAGCACGGCGAAGTGCTGTTGTTATGTCTTCCTCAATCCAGAGGGATGGCTGGCTGAGGACATCCCTTGAGTTCATTGACAAGCGCAGAGTGGACATTACATCTCTCCCCCTTTTGGCATCATCAAAGAGGGTGAGGGCCAGGGATGGACTTGAGGACGAGGAGGGTGGAGATTTTTGGGGTGAGGTTTCTGAGGAGGAGGTAGATTGGGTACTTTCTGGTGATGAGGTAGGGTCGGATGAGGTAGGGTTGGGGAACCAATTGGGGGTGACAAAGAGACCCTCAAAAGGATGAGTGGAGGAGTATTCCTTGTAGTTGGAGGCTGGGGTAAATGGTAAATGGTCATCAGTGAGTGGTTGAAGACGGGGATACTCTCTATAGAATTGGCTGAGGGGGTGAATGGCTGTGTCAGATCCTATGGGTCTAGGGCTTGGATGGGTAGGGTTGGAGAGACGGAGTGGAGAGCGTGTAGGAGCGCCAGGGCGTGAGAGAATGGGTGAAGGAGGTGGAGATGGAGAATTTAGTGGGGATTGGCGTGGAGAGTGGTGAGGTGAGTCTTGGGTTTGGTGTGGAGAGTGTTGAGGTGAGTCTTGGGTTTGCTGGTCATGGCTAGGGGAAGGTTGGGATTGGTGGTCATTGCTTGGTGATGGTGGGGGTTGCTGGTCATTTTGTGGTGGTGGCTGAGGTTGTTGAGTGTTAGGTGGAGGAGGAGGGGGAAGTTGAGGGTGATTAGGAGGTGGGTTTTGAGGAGGAGGTGGAGGTGGTAGGTTACCTTGAGATGGTTGGGGAATATGTAGGTGCTGGAGGATGAGGTCTAATTTTGCGTCCACCCTGGCAAGGTGATTTTCGAGCTGTCCCACTCTGTTGTCGAGCCGCTGGATCAGCTCCCCTTGGTGCTGGAAACCAGCATCACACTCAGCACGGAGAGGACCCACCAAGGATTCAGGCAGCCTAAACAGAAGCTCTTCCTTTACTTCCTCGGCAAAGGCCCTAACAGAGGCTGGCACTCTTGCAGCACGGCTTGGCCCAGCATGGGAGTCAACTTCCTGATCCCCTGCACCAGATGCTGAGGGGGCTGAAGTCTGAGAGGCACTCCCTGCCTGTGATCCTGAGCGAGTGGGCTTGGCAGGCTTGTTATACTTAATGCCCATCTTCCCAATGTTGGTAGCTCCCACATGTCTACACTTGATATTTTCTTCCTCCACAGCAGATGTGGCTTTGATCAGATGCTTCTCAAGGAGGAGGGCAATGATAGTGGGATAGGGAAGATAGCCAGACTTGTCATTGTTTATCCAGCGCTGAAGCTCAAGACAGATCAGCTGGCCGGGGTTGATTGGCTTGCGGGAGAGGAGTCTGGGGAACCAAGGGTTGTCCAGCAGTGTGAACTCGTTGAAGTTGCCTCCCTTATGAGTCATCATCCGGGAGTAGACGTAGTACAAGAGCCTGTTAGAGTCAGACATCTTGGATACCTTCTTGTTGCTGGTGCCATACAACTCCTCGAGTTCCTCCTTGCTGTACTTGAGGGACTCAGGGTAGATCCATTCATTCATACCCTCTTCAGTGATTCCCATCATCTCATTCAAGGTCCTCCAAGTGAACCTGAAGGTCCTCCCCCTTACAGTGGCAGTGAAGGAGAGTTTGTGGACTTGCTCTTTCCCATCCACCTTCTTATACTTAGCCTTGCCAGTGAGGGATTGGGAGAAGACTCGCAGGACGTTGACGTTGTAGTCCTGGTTGATGCCCAGCCAAGGCATATACTTCTCCAAGTAAGGGCGCAGATGGGGAAACCCTAGTTCATCAATTTTGTCCAGATCGATGAACAGCCCATGGTTGAAGTAAGGGATAGAAGTCTCAAACTTGGCGGCCACAGTCTCCAATGCCCCATCTCTATATACTGTGGGGTCATCTTCTTCAATCCGCTGCCTCTTGGAAGAAGGTTCTTCAGCGAACTGAACCTTCTTCTTCCCTTTCCTTTTGGCTTCCCTTGCTTGTTCTTGCCCAGAGGTCTCAGCCTGATCTGCCACTCTCCCAGAAGTTTCAGGCTGACCCTGAATATTTTCATCCTGTCCTGGTGCTTTCAGCCCAGAAACTTCATGGTGCTCTTGATGTTCATCGCGATGTTCTTCACGATGCCCAGATTTACCAGAATGCTTGTGACTTGATTTCCCAGATTTCGACTTGTGTTTCTTGGATGAAGAGGTTTTCTGGGTAACTGGGTTGGATTCATGAGATCCGGCCATTTTTGTATGAATGTTGTGGTAAAAAGGAATGAAATGCGAGAAGTGTGTAAAGAAAAATGAAGAACACGATGAAGAAGATGAAGAGAATTTTCAAAGAAAATGATGCGAGTGAAAATGATGCAAGTAAAAAGTGAAAGTGAAAAATGACACCCTATTTATAGGTAAAGTAACTAAGGGTAAAATGGTCATGTCTCTTCAGATTTTCACACATTGAATAACGTAAAAATTTTAATTGAAACGGCGCACCTTATGACATGTGTCGTTTCATCTTGTCAGATAGGGCACACCTTCTCATAGAGGAAGATGAAGCGTTTCTGAAGTGACGTGTCCCTTGGACTGGCACTGGCGCTCTCTTGGCTTGATCATCCAGTGTCAGTGAGTGATCATCCGGAAGTGGTTTTGCTTCCGGTTGCACTTGCTTAAGATTTAACATTGAGCACCTGCAAAAACATATATTGGCACTCTGATGCCTAAGTTAGTATTGTTGTAAGTGATAAACAATCAAGTATAATGAATAAAATTTACACTTCATTTGGGTTTACCATTCCGAAATCACCTCTTATGAACGTAAATTGGTCAACCCCCAGAGGCTTGGTGAAAATGTCAGCAAGCTGTTGTTGTGTGGGGACAAACTGCACCTTGACATCCTTCTTTTGAACATGGTCTCTGATGAAGTGATGTCTGACGTCAATGTGCTTTGTCCTTGTGTGCTGAACTGGATTCTTGGCGAGGCTAATTGTGCTTGTGTTGTCACAGAGGATGGGTGCCTCAGGGAACTCCAAGCCAAGATCTCTCAACTGGTTCTTCAGCCATAGCACTTGCGCACAACAGCTTGCAGCAGCAATGTATTCTGCCTCAGTGGATGACAAAGACACGCAGGTTTGCTTCTTGCTAGCCCAAGACACCAGACAACCACCAAGGAAGGCGCATTGTCCACTGGTGCTCTTCCTATCTGTTTTATAACCTGCATGGTCAGAGTCAGAATAAGCCCACAAGAACTCTTGGTTACCTCTGGGGTACCAAAGACCAAGTTCTTGTGTTCCCTCAAGGTATCTCAGGATACGTTTAACACATGTTAAGTGTGACTCCTTGGGGTTGGCTTGAAACCTAGCACACATGCCTACACTAAATTGAATGTCAGGCCTGCTGGCTGTTAAGTATAAGAGGGAACCTATCATTCCCCTATACATGGGCAGACTGACAGATTTACCCTTTGCGTCAGCATCGAGTGCGGCAGTGGTGCTCATAGGAGTGTCATACTCCTTGCATTCATCCATCCCAAACTTTTTGAGTAGTTCTCTGCAGTACTTAGCTTGGGAGATGAAGATTCCATTCTTCTTTTGTTTAATTTGCAGGCCTAGGAAGAACGTTAGTTCTCCCATCATTGACATCTCAAACTCTCCCTGCATGGTCTTAGAGAAATCTTCACAAAGCTTTTCGTTAGTTGCCCCAAATATAATATCATCAACATAAATTTGGACAATTAACATATCTCTGTCTTTGTGAAGGATAAACAGTGTATTATCTAATTTGCCCCTTGAGAAACCCTTGCCCAGCAAAAAGCTGCTGAGTCTCTCATACCAAGCTCGAGGAGCTTGTTTCAGGCCATATAAAGCTTTCTTTAATCTATACACATGTTTGGGATGCTTATGATCCTCAAAGCCAGGAGGTTGTTCTACATATACCTCTTCTTTAATATAACCATTAAGAAAAGCACTCTTTACATCCATTTGATATAACCTAAAGCCTTTCATGGTTGCAAAGGCTAGAAGAATTCTTATTGCTTCGAGTCTAGCAACTGGAGCAAAAGTTTCTTCATAGTCAATGCCTTCTTCTTGGTTATATCCTTTGGCTACTAGTCTGGCTTTGTTTCTTGTGATTTGACCTGTCTCATCTAGCTTGTTTTTGAAGACCCACTTGGTCCCTACTATGGATTGATGAGACGGCCTTGGGACTAGTTCCCAAACTTGACTTCTCTCAAATTGGTTTAGCTCTTCCTGCATGGCAATAATCCAGTCGCAGTCCTCAAGAGCTTGTTCAACTGAAGTTGGTTCGATTTGAGATAGGAATGCTCCAAACTCAACTTCATTTTGAACTTGTCTTCTAGTTCTGACACCAGAAGAAACATCACCAAGCACTTGATCAAGAGGATGATCCCTGTGATGTCTCCTAGCTATTGGCACCTGTGCCTCCTCAGGCACAGGTTGCACTCCAGGTTCATCACTGGGTTCATCTTCTTCTTTGGGATTGCTTGTTGGTGTTTCTTTTGGTGATGAGGAAGATGATGGTAGTTTTGGAAGATTAAGTATTCCATCATCCTCTGTGGATTGTCCCCATGTAGGAGTTTCATCAAATACAACATGCATGGATTCTTCTACAGTTTTAGTTTTCATGTTGTATATTCTATATGCTTTACTCCTAAGGGAATATCCTATGAATATACCTACATCAGCCTTTGGATCAAACTTACCCAAATTTACCTTTCCATTGTTATGCACATAGCATTTTGATCCAAATATTCTGAGGTGGCTGATGTTGGGCTTCCTCCCTTTGTATAGCTCGTATGGAGTCTTGTCTAAGCCCTTACGAACATAGGCTCTGTTGGAGATATAGCAAGCAGTGCTCATAGCGTCCGCCCAGAACACTTGAGAAACCTCTTTCTCATTGAGCATGCTTCTAGCCATCTCCGTCAGAACCCTGTTCTTCCTTTCTACCACTCCATTTTGTTGAGGAGTCCTCGGAGCTGAGAAGTTATGTTCAATGCCGTTTTGCTCACATAGCTCAGAGAAGCTATGGTTCTCAAACTCTCCTCCATGGTCTGTCCTTATGGCTGTGATTTTGAGCTCTCTCTCATTCTGCACTTTCTTAGCCAGGACAACAAAAGCATCAAAAGCATCTTGCTTAGAGGCAAGAAACATAGTCCACGTAAACCTTGAATAGTCATCCACCACCACTAGAGCATATAGGTTTCCACCCAAGCTCTTTACTCTCGCTGGCCCAACCAAATCCATGTGGATTAGTTCCAAGGGCCTGCTGGTGGAGACTCTCTTCTTGGTTTTAAACGAGGACTTTGTTTGCTTCCCTCGTTGGCAGGATTCACAAATAAAATCATGCTTAACTTTAAAAGAGGGAATACCTATAGCTAGCTCATTTTTAATTAGCATATCCAATTGAGTAAAATTGACATGAGCTAACCTCTTATGCCAAAGCCAACTATTCTCGTCACTAGATATTAAACATTTTTCTTCTAGCTGTTGACATAAGTCTAAAGTATATAGGTTCCCATTTCTGTTTGCCTTAAGCTTGCATTTTAAGTTGGCCTTATCTATACTCAGATCCTGCTTATCAACTATTATGCACTCATTTGAATCAAATATTACCCAATTTCCTTTGTCCGTGCTCTGGCTCACGCTCAGCAGGTTGTGACAGAGACCGTCCACTAGATAGACATCTTTGACTGGTCCAACTTCTCCAACTCCAGTGATCTTACCACTTTGATTTCCTCCAAAGGTCACTGTGGCTCCATCTTTGATCACCAGAGATTTGAACTTGTCTCTGTCTCCAGTCATATGTCTCGAGCATCCGCTATCGATGTACCATTTTTCTGTTCTTGGATGCCTTGAGACACACCTGAAATAATCAAGCAACCTTAGGTACCCAACCTCTCTTGGGTCCTTTGTCATTAGTGTTTAGTGCCCTTGGTCTAGTTTTGGTCTTAACATTGGGCTTATGATCATTTGGAGCCTCTAGCCTAGTGCTGGCTCTAGGCTCTTGGGTTTTCCCTGTGGAATGATTCCAGGCTCGGGATCCTTGTCCTCTCTTGGTTTCCTTTGCAGATGGAGGATCCTTTGCAGCCTTGGTTCCTTTAGGGACCCATTTGTAAGAGCTACTAACTCCATGCTTCTTGGCATTACAGGTGGACGTGGAGTGTCCTTTCCTGTTGCAGTAGTTACAGAAGCTAAAGGGTGAGGTGCTATGACTAGTGGCTTTATGGAAGAACTTTAAGTAGGGCTTTACTTTTGGTTCTACCCACTTTTTCCCTCTAGGGGTATATCCTAAGCCAGTTCTATCCCTATATGCCCTTTGATTCATTAAGATTATATTTAACATTTCTGAACCTTTGGTAAACTTCTGCAGGGCATTTTGCAGCTTGTCATTTTCAGCTGAGATTTTGCTGCAATTAGGGCAGCTCTCAAGTGTTAGGGCGTTGGGTTCTACTTGGGGAGAACCCTGGCCATCCACTACCGGAAGCCTTCTAGCTTCCGCTAGTTCCTCACTTAGTGAGTCCACCTTGGACTCAAGTGATTCCTTTTTGGTTTTCAACACTTTATAGGCTTTACATAGTCTAGAGAATTCTTCATGAACCTCATTGTAAGCCTCTTGTAGTTCAGAAAGAGTTACCTCATGATCTTCGTTGGTGAGGTCAAGATCTGAAGATGCTTCTTCATCATCTTCTCTAGCTACCAGGCAGAGGTTGGCAACTTCTTCTTCATCACTTGCTTCCTCATCTGAGCTATTTTCCCAAATGGAGGAGACAAGGGCCTTTCTTTTGTCTTTGCCTTTTGACCTCTGCAGGCTGGGACACTCAGCCTTGAAGTGACCAGGCTTCTTGCATTCAAAGCACACAGGGACCTTTTCTTTCTTGTATCCCTTCTTCTGGCTGGAGTCACCTCTCTGATAGCCTCCTTTCTTTCTGAAGAATTTCCTGAATTTCCTCACCATCATAGCCATTTCTTCATCGTCCATTTCCTCCTCATCATCCTCATCATCATCACTGATCTCCTTGCTGGGAGCAACGAGAGCAAGGTTCTTGTTCTTGGATGAGGCTTGAGGAGCTCTCATAGCCAGCAAGGTAGGTTCATATTCAGCAAGAGAGCCAAATAGTGCGGTGATGGAGCTGGTTGATTCTCCTTGCACTTCTTGCAAGATAGTTACTTTGGTGATCCAGTCACCCTTCAGATCTTTAGGATCTTGCTTACTTGCTCTCTTTCAGGAATATCCTTACCCAGCGAGGCCAAATTGTTGATGAGATGGGTGAATCTGAGCTCCAGCTCTCTGATAGGCTCGATGGGACTTAGCATGGCGAACTTGTGAAATTCTTCCACCAGCATTTCAACACGTCTCGCTTTTACTCCCCTGGTTCCAGAGTGAGCAGCCTCAAGAGCCTCCCACATATCTTTAGCATTTTTGTGGTGGCTGATTCTGTGGAACTCTTTGGGGCTGAGAGCACACTGGATGTAGTGCATGGCCCGATGGTTCAGTTGGACTAGGGCATAGTCCTCAGGAGTGTATCTGGCTCTCACTTTAGCAAATCCATCCTCATCTAGTGGAGTTTGATCCCCTCGTTCTATTACGTCCCAGAGTCTAATGTCACTTGACTTGATATACGTCTCCATTCTGAACTTCCAGAATGGATAGTTGTACCCATCGAAGCCTGGGGGCTTGTTGGGTTGAACTGAGACATCTGGTAGAGAATAGTCTGTGTCCATTACTGGATCTTTGCTTTCTGATTCGTTGGAATCGAGTGAGAAAGACCAGCTCTGATACCAAATGAAAGTAATGGATGCACAAGAGGGGGGGTGAATTGTGCTTCAAAAATAACGCTCGAATGAAACAACACAAGAGTTATACTGGTTCGGTCTACCTGACCTACGTCCAGTCCTCAACCACCTAGGCCGAGTTCCACTATATCTCAGGTTTTAAATCGGGTTCACCTGCAACCTTACAACTACAAGTTTTACACAGGCTCACTTGTAACCTTTCTAACTAGCTCCCCCTCACACCAAGCAAGGGGTTAACCTTTACACTTAAAGGATTTTTCTGACTAAGTTCTCTCAAAGAACGGATGGTGTTACACACTTAAGTACAATAAATGCTCTTATAACAGAAAGAGACTTAACAACAAGGAGTACAGAATATGTAGATGAAAAGGATCACTCGATGTGTTAAATGCTCTTTACTTTTCTGGGCAGCTTTGAATGCTTGAAGGTGTTCTTAGTTTCTCGCTCTAACTTCTCTCAAGAATATTCAAAGATAATTGATTGCTTCATAAATGAAGTTGAGCTCCCTTATATAGTCTTCAAACATTTTGAACTCTTGGTAGGTGGGCTAGCCGTTTGAATATGGCCGTTTTTGTAACATTGTGTTACTAATTCCCTAATTAACCAATATTATTTATTTCAATTCATTAATCTCTTTCTATATATTATCCATGATAGAAAAGAATAAACTAATACAACACAGCTGCTATCATGGATAATTTATTGCTAACCATGTTAGAAAGGATTTGCCTAACATGGTTATTAAACAAAACTAATTAGTATTAAACAATAAATAAATATGTATACATACGGAAGCAGATGCAGGCCTATACAAATTGGCAATATACAATTCTAAATAAACTATATAACTACTACTACCTAACTCCCTTTCCTGTTGCTTGCGCCTGTGCATGAATACCTACAAAAATGTCAGTAATCGTGGGATGAGACAATTTGTCCCAGTAATCACCGCTTAACTCACTATAACAGTGAGATGTGCGGTAGCGAGGGCGTCTAAAGGGTACCTTATTTAAAACTAGTAATATATATATATCCATATCAAATCTTCTTCCATTCATCACTCAAGTCCAACAATCACCTTCAAACCAAATCCATTCAACATCTCCATACTCCAATCAACTAATTCTACCCCAACAACTCTCACACTCACCTACAGATGCATTATGCCACCACGGTGCATTCAAGCATTTATTCTTCACTATATGATTTGACACTGTGTCCCTCTCCATAATGAGGGGACAATTTCCTTCTCTGGCAATCTCCAGAGAAGGAACCCCAATTCTGTTTTCCATTACAGAACGGGAACGGTTGGGCTCTCCACTGCCAAACAACCGTAGGGGCGGTTGGGCTCTTCAATGCCAAACAACCGTAGGTCACTTCTCTCAATAAGTCGACCTATGAACCCCGATCCAATCAATTCTAAAAAGGATCCTCAGTACAAATAACTGTCGATTGGCCTATCGACAGTTATCATCGCGCGATGGTACGTATATTTATCAGTGTCATGCAAACCTCACAATATCCATTAATTTCAATATCTCATCACAATAGTCAAAATCCATATCAATCTCATATATTCTCCCATCATCTTTCAATCTATCATCCACAACATCTTCCCTCATCATAACTCCCAAATTTTTTCTACACAACCTATGATACATCCAATCCACTATACCTCTCAATATCCCTGTCAAAATGTCAATATCCAAATGTCTATACAATCATATACACAGTCCAACAATATCACCAGCCAGGATACTACATATATAATTTGTCAAATCTTTTATATAAAAATAATCGTGTTTGAAAGGCACCCGATAGCCTGTTTTGTATAAAAATACCCTTTTCAAATGTAACATATATATAGAGGGTGAGAAAGGATTTTAAAAATCCCCAACTAACATCACCCTCAATGTTATAGTAAGGTAAGTGTGATTACCTGTCGCCCTTTAGCACTTTACTGTCTTTCCTCACCGTTTCCTCCCCTTCAAGTATAATCACCATTATATGCTCCTATAATGATATGATACATAATGGTATATATTAATATCATTTTCACTTTATAATACTTTGACGTCTCTCTCGTTCGAATTACTACCCATTTTTCCCTTTTCCATTTCAAATTCTCTAATCATTTTAGATTTGAAGTTTGCTACATACACATTCACAAAACAACATGATCAATATCAAAGAACTCAAACATTTCCCACCATTTGCACTTCTCATACACATGCATTATTCATATCATAGCAATTCTCATTCTTTAATCTTGTTATCATCCTTATACAATTCACACATACACAACTAAACTATAATTTTAGATGACTTATTACGTAAGCATTTGTTTTGAAAATTAGAACCTCCAAGCTAGGACCAATTTGAATAGCAAAACAAAATCTAACATACAAGCAAACACATCTAAACTTCAAGAATTCTTTAATAACTCGAACCAACCTGTCTCATGGATTAAAAGAAAGCAATAAAGCTTGTTTGCACTTAAAAATCATGGAATAGAATATTAAAGTCAGATTTAAATCTTGATTTCAAACCTTAAAGTAAGGCACATCAGAATTTTGTTTAACATATATAGCATAATGTACTTTTATACCACCGTTAAATCCAACCATTTTAGCGCAAATTTCCTTAGGACCCATTGACCATGACAAGAAAGAAAAGAGAAACCAAAAACATCACACATAATCAGTACACATACAAAAAGCATATAACTTTCAGAATCATTCTAACCAATCATTTGATTCCAAGCAAAATCCTACCCTTCTTTAGTACTTAGAAAATCATTAAATCCCAACATCTAATCATGAATCATACCTTCAAGGACCAATTTCAACAACTCTCAAATTGACAAGAAACTTGGAAATAAACACATACAAAATCATAACCATTTTCAATCATACTTCAACAAAGTTCCTAAACAATTCTATCATACTTGTCGCTATTTATAGGAGAACACTAGAGAAGTCTAACATTCACATATATCAGCAAAAACATCAACTTTATACATTCATGAAAAACATCTCCAGCTCTAGTTAATTTACTTGAGTAATAATCATGTTTTCACCATGAAATATCACTATTAACACAACGTCCCATTAATCATATGTCCTGCTCAATCAAATATCCTAACATAACTTCAAATTCCATTTAATCATAAATAGAAACTAATATGCAGCAACCAGAATCTAATTTGATCAATGGAGAAAGGAGAGTTCAAAAATCTAAAATTACACAACTCACATATAGAACATGTAATGCAACCAAACCATTTCATCATACTTTTACATCCAGAATTTAAAGGTCAGCAATTCAACAAGGGCACATTACTATAACAACATATTCAGATGCACTAAATAAAGAATCCACACATAAACCACATACATACTGCAAATTTATCTTTTATCAAATATCCAGAATATAAAATAAACCCCAAAAACTACAAAACTATTCCCAAAACCTGCAGAAAGCACAATTTAATAGCATACCAACTTTATCCACCACAAACAAAATCATTCATGCTTTACAAACTAACATAATTCCTTATTGCACATTCCTCATACACACACACATATTTCAGTATACCGCATAAAACCAAATTCCTTTGACAGAGGAGAGGGCAAAGAATAAAATCAACACCCTCACATGTACATGTAACCACCTAACATCAATCCCACAATTATAACAACATCACAACAGATTCCTAAACTAGAAATTTAGAAATTTTGGACCTAAAGTCCTCTTATACATGGACAGATTAGGGCTGTCCAATCTTAGGGTTTTCATAGAAACCATCAAATTCTTAATCCACTCACAAATCTTTGCTCAAAACACACAAAAATATAAAGTTTAGTATTATTCCAGCTTATTATTTGACCCAAACTTCAGAACCCCCCTCAATCAGTTCGGCCTCCACTCAAATCTCACCCGGTATAGCAGAAAAGAAAGCAAAATGGAAAGATTATAGCTACCTGAGCTCATTGTCGCCGGATTCCGCCATTAACCGTCGTCAGAACTCGCCGGAAACCGGAGAAACTCGCCGAAAAACGAAGAACAATGGAGGGAGGTTAGGGTTCAGATTTTGAAGTGAGAAAAATGATGAAAAACTAGGAACAAAACTTACCTAAGCTTGAAGATGACCCAACACTGAATGGCCATCGTCCCTCGCC
Organism: Mimosa pudica; assembly: GCA_029929735.1. Classification (NCBI taxonomy): domain Eukaryota; kingdom Viridiplantae; phylum Streptophyta; class Magnoliopsida; order Fabales; family Fabaceae; genus Mimosa; species Mimosa pudica. Next base: position 10,502,657 of record JAKELP010000033.1, on the reverse strand, counting down.
GTCGTTTACCACCGGAAAATGAAGAAATTGACAGAGGGAGGTGATGAACAGTGAGAATGGCGATGATGAAGCAGAGGAAGATGGAGGAGACTCGATCCGCCCTCCTCACCGCCGTTGACGTCGGCCACCACCGCCGCCGAGGGAGGGCGGACGCGGGGTCAGAAGAAGGAAGGGATAGGAGCAAGAGGGAGGCCGCAAAAATGAGAGAAAATGAAGAAGATGAAGGAAGGGGAGGGAGGGTCTGTCGGTTTTATGAGAAGGAGGAGGGATAGGGCATGTTTGGTTTGGTGAAATAAGGGTGTTCTCTGATGATTTGTAGCCCAAACTTGCCATAGTGTACTCTTTTAATTTTAAAACCACTTAAACCAGCCTCCAATCTTCTTAAACTTCAAAATATTTTTAGCTTTATCATTCACTCATATTTCAAACTCTTCATTTCTTAATTAATTATATGCACATTTACTGCTCAAAATTTTCAAAATATCCCCAAAAATCACCAAAAATTCCTAAAAATTCCAAAATTCCCAATTTCTCCATTTATTATTTCCCAAAACACTCCTTGATCCTATATTAAATTTTCAGGATGTTACAGTTTTTCCCATGTTACCGTTTGCCCAATAAATGCTTCATCAATGCATAGCAGGGTTGACTTGCTTTATCTCTGAAAAGTAGTCCTGACACCTCTGCTCTGACAAAAGCATTCTGACACTGCATCTCTGAACGCTCTGACATTCTGATTGCTTGCGGAAGCAAAATCACATCCGGAAGCAATCTTACTTAGTGTGCTGCACTTGAACGTTAGTTTAACAATATAAGCACATAGTCACATGCAGTGGGTGTTCCCTAAGTCTAAGGTGTATCCGGAAGCACTTCTACATCCGGAAGTGATTCCTCTTGATGAAGGATTTAGCTTACTATCACTTACTCTCGCTCAGTGTATTTCATTCCAACAGTCAGCGCTAGTCACTAAGCTATCGGAAGCACTTTCACTTGACGTAGTAAACTTACTGACGCTTGGGGTGATATCTATTCTATCAGTCTGCGCCAGTCTAAGTCTAACAGGAAGCAATTTCACTTCCGGTTGAATTATAGCTTAGTCTTAAGGTTTTGTATATCTAGCGTTCATGGACTAAGTTAAATCCCTAGTGAGTTACTCGCTGCCGCTGGGGGATGAAACATTTATCCGCGTGCGCGAGTTCTAGTCTATCCGGAAGTAAATCCACATCCGGTTGCACTCTTACTTGGGATCCTATGTTAACCTATTGCTTTCTAAGTACTTGGCCTATTCTTTCATATTTTAGTCTTCATCAAAACTTAAGATTCTAACAGAGATAGGTACCACTACATGCGCTTTAAGCGCATGTATAGGCACCTCTACATGCGCTTTAAGCGCATGTAGATGTACATGCGCTTAAAGCGCATGTAGAGGTAGAGCCTTTACCAGCGCCCCCTCTACATGCGCTTTATAAGCGTATGTAAAGACCAAAATAAGCGCATGTAAATGGGGTAATCTGTGGTAGTGGTATTTGAAGAATCTGTGATTGAATCTCTAAGAACGAGGTTTTCAAAAATGAACCAAAAGCCTCCTTCAAGATTTGAAGTGTTATCAACTTTCCTATTGAATAGGCTAATTGCAGCTACTAAAGAAGAAGTAGGGATCAACAAGAAAATTTTGATAACATTTGTAACGAATATACGTCCAAGAATGGATCCTCCGTTGCCAGAATTTGCGTTTGGGAATTATTACTTGTATGTTAAAGCTTTTCCACTGTTAAATCAGAAAGGAGAGTGTAATGATCTTGGAAAACAGTTAAGACAAGAGGTAATTAAGTAAAGTTGATAATGATTTTATTAAGAAGGTTCGAGAACATGCAGGTTTAAGCACTTTGCCGGATCTAGAAGAGATCAATAGAGCTGCTGAAGAAGGTGAGGTGTTGAGATTTCATTTTACTTCAATTTGTAGGTTTCCAGTGTATAAGGTTGATTTTGGATGGGGTGATCCTACAAGGGCTGGAGTTCCTATGTGGAATTTGAAGAATTTTATTATTTTTAAAGATACCAAGTCATGTGGGGGCATTGAAGTTTACGTCAGCTTGACAGAGGAGGATCTGGCTAAATTTGAACATGATGAGGAGCTTCTTGCTCATGTTACTAAGACTTTGAAATAATTTTACAGTTATTTTATTTTACATTTATATCTAATAAGATTACCATTAATCTATGGATGCCATGTCAACCGTATAATTTTATAGTAATTTTACATTGGTGTTTATTGTTATTATTATCGTCGTCGTCGTCATTCATCATTCATGGATGTTTTCTCGTAATCCTATTGTTGGGCTATGTATATGAGGTTTTGAATATTGTATACATGGTTAAAGATATATAGTGAAATATTTTGGGTTTGGTTACGAAGGAGGTTATTCCATGTAGAATTACGAACATCAATCAGTTTGCAATTATTATTTTTGTTGTGCGTTTTATATTCCATTTATATTGATTCAATATAATCATTTGCGATTTTGATGATGATTTGTTTACATTCTTAGACTTTAATTGAACTATTTGAACTAATATTTTGAATTATTTATCTGTCAAGTCTATAAGTTTTAGCACAGTTGTGCATTGTCTTTTGGGTGAAGGCTAAAAAGTGATATGTAACTATAAGTCAAGGAATAAAAATAGTACATAACTATTCCAAGATACACAAATGATACCCAACTATTGGGCATGAGATCAAAAATAATATTTTCATTAATATGACAATAAGATTTGACATGAAAAGTCCAAAATGCCCTTATAAATTAGTGAAAATATTTAAAAAGAATAAAAACTTATAAGGGCATTTTGGACTTTTATGTCTAATTTTATTGTCATATTAGAGAAAATATCATTTTTGATCGCATGCCTAATAGTTGGGTACAATTTGTGTACCTTAGAATAGTTATGTACTATTTTTGTTCTTCGACTAATGTATCGCCCTTGTGCTTTTTGTTTCTAGAATATTTATTGTGCTTTATTTAATGGGCATTATTTTTGGTCCCATGACCTTTTTATTGCCAGAAACCATGAGGACTAAATATGTGGATATATATTTCATTATATGTCAAATATTTAGTAGTGTATATTTAGAATTAATTCTGAATTGTTTGCATTAAGGAAAAATAATATGAGCTATTTCACAAGATGGAGAGATTTCTCAAATATTTTTTAAATTGTTTAAATATTTTGATTATTTGATTTAGACAATTAAATATCAGTTTTAGAATTATTTAGTGAAATATACTTATGATTAATTATTTGACAACATTTTTAAATGCTATTTTAAATGGGAGAATTTATTAAACAAAATATTTGTTAAATTAATTTAATATTTCTCAATAAATTGTTAAACACATCATTTCAATTGTTTAAATTGAGGAAAATTAATATCTTGGCTTTTTCACATTTAAGAAATTTGCACAAATATTTTGGGAATTGTCCAATACTGAGTAATTGAATTTGGACAATTATTTAAGCATCTTAGTTTTGTAAAATAGATTTAATGTGAAATATAATGTAATATAATTATGTAGTCGCATTTGTTGACTAGTTAATCACTTGTTCGTTACTTAAGTCAGATTTCATTGATTAAACTAATCAACCAAATTCTCATTACGATATGTACATATATGGAATTTAAATGCACATAATTGATATTTGTGATTTACATACTATTTTGACAATTAGACACGATATATCCTTCATGTTATGTTGCATACATAAACAATCACATTTGGATACTAAAGTATTAACTTTAATAAGTATTTTAATTTAATCTAGGTGGGAGAGTTTAATTTCATTTGTTTAATCACTTATTTTGATGAAATCAAATGGCTAAATTCTTCAATAAGTTGTGCATATAAAGGGTTAAATGCACATAGTAGGTGTATGAGTTTATTTTATTCCCATTAATGATTTAATTCATTAAAGTATCAAATACTTATTGATATTGCATATAAATATATGGAATTTTATTGTATGCATATGATATTGGTGATATGTATAATACCTTCTTTAGGAGTAGTCACAACATCCTAATTCACGTGTTGTAAACAAATCTATCTATCACATATGGTGCTACAAGATCAATTATGTTTGTTTGTACATACAATATACACAATTATGTGATGTTCCTGTGATAAATATGTAAAACTAAGGAGTAGCCACAAACATCCCTAAATAACTATTGATTTGAGCCTTAACTTTTGGCTTTGAGGTTCAAATAAAAATATAACCAAAGACTGCAACAAGTGTGCGATCCCGATTCATCTCACATTAAGTTATTCACTAACATTCTAAAATAACTAATGGATGGATGCATAAAAGCAATTAAATATGGGTTTTATGATTATTTAGGTGCCTAAAACTAATATACATTTTTTAAGTTGATTCGTATAGGAAAACAAAAAATGATTTGTTAATGCAATGATGATATACTCTCTTGAAATAGGGATAATATGCAACAACTATATCTTCACACTTTTAGGAATTAAAAGGTAAATAATTAAACTCACACAATGCAAGTACAAAATTGATTCTTTCGAAGGAGTATGTTAATGAAAACACCACCCAACCATAAATAGACAAATTAGCCATATAATTCAAACTACCCACACTCATGTGATTGTATTAGCCTAATAACTCAACAAGGTCATGGGCAGGGAATGACGAGGTCATGTGCACGTATAATAAGATCATGAACAACTCTAACAAGGTCATGGCCCACCCTGTGAGAAGTAATGGGCAAACATTGACGAGGTCATGGGCAAGAATGACAATGTCATGTGCATACATAACAAGTTCATGGGCAGGGAAGACGGGCAATCTAGTCTTTTCACTACTAAAAATTATCCCTCTACCAGCGCATCTTTACATGCGCTTAGAAGAAACGCATGTATTGAGGGTCCTTTACATGCGCTTTAAGCGCATGTACAGGTAAGAATCTATACATGCGTTTAAAGCGCATGTAGAGACCTTATCTCTACATGCGCTTTAAGCGCATGTATAGAAATGTGCATCAATTAAAATTCACTAAAACAATGACTACAAAAGGATTTAAGTATTTAGAGATAAAATATAAAATGAACTTAGGTGAAGAGCTCAAAATTATATGGAAACACCCTTTACATGCGCTTTAAGCGCATGTAAAGCCACAAACACCATTTAAAGCGCATGTAAAGGCACAAACACCCTTTACATGCGCTTTAAGCGCATGTAAATGCACAAACACCCTTTACATGCGTTTTAAGCGCATGTAAAGGCACTACTGAAGTGCAAAACATGGAGTCATGCTTAAGAGGTCCTCCTCAGACCTGATAAGGTGTTCCTGCTTGTGGACTTAGTGTTTCAAAGCTCCATTACCACTTTTGGGTGCTATGAAAATGTTGAAACACCTTTACATGCGCTTTAAGCGCATGTAAAGGCACTACTGAAGTGCAAAACATGGAGTCATGCATAAGAGGTCCTCCTCAGACCTCATAAGGTGTTCCTGCTTGTTGACTTAGTGTTTCAAAGCTCCATTACCACTTTTGGGTGCTATGAAATTGGTGAAACACACTGCTAGAAATTAAGCTTTTCACGACCAGCATTAACGACCAAATTCAACTATGGGGTCGTAGTTAAAACACGCGGTGGCATACTTGTAAATAACCGAAAAGGCGGAGGTTTTCCACGACCACCATTTTCTGTAACTGTGGTCGTGGAAAGTGGCGTACTTATCCACGACCACAGGTATTCAAAGTGTGGTCGTGAAAGCTATATTATTCACGACCACACTTTGTGAAACTGTGGTCGTGGATTATTCACGACCCACATTTGCATATGTGGGTCGTGAATAAGGTACTTTCCACGACCACAATCCCTTAAATGTGGTTGTGGAAAGTTTGGCGGGTTTATTTGCTTTCCCTCCAAACCTAAGTTCCAGTTCCCTCCACATTTGCTTCTCTCGCGCTTCTCACTCTCTCTCGCTCCCACCCTTCTTCCCCACTGTCTCCCACCCTTCCCCACTGTCGCCCACCGTCCCTCACCGTCCCCCACTGTCCCCCACCGTCTCTCTCTCTCAATCTCTCTCTCAATCCACCGCCTCGCGCTCCCACCGTCCTCGCCGTACCTCTCGCCGTTGGAAGGTAAAGGTTGCTCTTTTTTTATGTTTCCTTCTTTTTTTTTATCCACCGCCTCACACTTTCTTTATGAACTCTTAGGTTTCGTCTTTTTCAAAGAAGATTTTGAAACAAGTGACACACAAGGTTTTCACGCTCACGGTGTGTAACGGTAACTTTGCTAATGTAACAGTGACTTTGCTTTTCGTTCCTATAGTTGTTATGTTTCTGTTTTGCCCTTCATTGGCATTATTCCTATCAAGACTTAGGGCACAAACATGTTTGGCCGATTAGATTTTGGAGTTTATACTGAGCATTTCATTTTTGTTTTTGCTTGAGATTATATGTTTTACTAATTTTAAACTTTTTCTTCTTGCTTCCTCTGTTTTTGCATGTATTGGTATGATCATGGTATTGTATGTTTGTATGCATGTGGTGCCTTTGATCCTGTTATTGGAAATGAGTATATGGATTTACTTTTTGGTGCAATTCTGCTTGTTGTTTTGGTGTGGTCTGATTCTAGAAAAAAAACAATAAGATAAATAAATATAGGTATCAATAATAAAGATGTAGTAGGTTTTGGTGCAATATTGCTAATGTAGTAGGTTTTGGTGCAATATTGCTAATGCATTAGAGAGAAAGAAAAGGAATATGTTGTTGGAAATGTATTGTTAGTGTGTATCCACTTTCTAGGTTTTATTGTCTTCTATTCTTTTTAAAGAGGACAAGTGTGTGCAGCATGCACACACTTTTGGAAAATTCAATAAGTTGTTGGAAATGGGTTAGGTTTCAGAATGAATCGTGCTTGGATGGATGCGTTGCGGACTAGTGGAGAGTATCAAAAGGGGGTAGAGGAGTTCATTGAATTTTCCAAAAGAAACGCACCTAGCAAGAATGGAAGGTACCCTTGCCCCTGTGTGAAGTGTGTAAATGTTGATCGTAAAAGCCTCAAAGACATAAGGGATGATCTTATTTGTCACGGGATCAATCGACGATACAAGACGTGGCTTTGGCATGGGGAATTGGGAACTACAATGCAAGATACAAAAGCAGCGGCGGAAGCGGATGAAAGTGATGATGAATATGTCTGCGATGTTGGCATGAACAATATGATAAATGATATCAGAGCAGAGTCACTTGTGCCAAATGATCAGTTTGATAAAGTTCGGGGTGATGCAGAGACACCTTTGTTCCCGGGGTGTAAAAAATATAGTCGGTTGACCTTCATTCTAACATTGTTAGAAATAAAGACAGAAAGTGGGTGGGCTGACGCAGGTTTCTCGAGGATGCTTGCAGCTTTGAGTGATATGTTTCCGGACAATAATGCGGTTCCAAAGACAATGTATGAGGCTAAAAAAATCCTTAGAAAGATGGGAATGGACTACCAAAAGATACATGCTTGCCCTAATGATTGTGTTCTATACAGAAATGAGTATGAGAGATTACAGAAGTGTCCAAAATGTCAAGAGCCGAGGTATAAACAGAGGAAGGATGTTGATGGTGATGAAGATGATGATGAGACAGACAATCCAAAAAAAGGCGAACCTGCGAAGGTAATGTGGTACCTTCCAGTAGTCCCAAGGTTTAAACGATTGTTTGCTAGTGCTACAGGAGCAGAAAATCTAAGGTGGCATTGTGATGAGAGAATGTTTGATGATAGATATCTCCGGCACCCTGCTGATTCGCCTCAATGGAAGAAGCTTGATTCCATGTTTCCAGCGTTTGGTAGTGATCCTAGAAACCTCCGTTTAGGACTCTGTACGGATGGATTCAACCCATTCGGGAGTGTCTCTAGTAAACATAGTGCTTGGCCAGTGTTGCTTGTCATTTACAACCTACCGCCTTGGTTGTGCACAAAACGGAAGTATGTTATAATGTGCACAATGATTTCAGGGCCGAAACAACCTGGGAATGATATTGATGTTTACCTCGCACCGTTGATTGAAGACTTGAAGATGTTGTGGAACGAAGGTGTTGATGTGTTTGATGCATACAAGAAGGAGACCTTTAAGTTGCGGGCTTTGTTGTTTACCACAATAAATGACTTGCCTGCATATGGAAACCTGTCAGGATATAGTGTGAAGGGACATAAGGCATGCCCTATCTGTGAGGATGATACTCATTTTGTCCAACTCAAGCATGGAAGGAAGACTGTTTACCTCGGTCATAGGAGATTCCTTGATCGTCACCATCCGTACCGTCGATTGAGGAAGCGGTTTAATGGCTCACCTGAGTATGCATCTGCTGCAATTCCGTTAACCGGTGAAGAAGTTTATCGTCGTGTTGAGAATCTTAAGGTGGAATTTGGTAAGGAAAAGAAGAAGAAGAAGAAGACTAACATTTGGAAGAAGAGGTCAATCTTTTTCGATCTTCCATATTGGCGGTATCTTGATGTGAGACATAGCATTGATGTAATGCATGTGGAGAAAAATCTTGCTGAAAGTCTTATTGGAACACTCTTGCACATACAAGGAAAGACTAAAGATGGGCTCAATGCACGGAAAGACTTAATTGAAATGGGTATAAGACATCGGTTGCATCCGATAATTAGTGATGATGGCAAGAAAGCATATATGGAACCTGCTGCTCACACACTTTCCAAACTTGAGAAAATACGTTTATGTGAGTGTCTACATCGCGTGAAGGTGCCCCAGGGTTATTCATCTAACATTAGTAAACTTGTGTCAATGGATGATTTAAAGTTGGGGGGAATGAAGTCTCATGATTACCATGTTTTGATGCAACAACTGTTACCGGTAGCTATAAGAGGTGTTTTGGAAAATGATGCGCGAAAGACTATAACAAGATTGTGTATGTTTCTCAATGCCATTTGCAGCAAGGTCATTGATAATCAGAAGCTGGATGAGCTAGAAAATGAAGGTTACATTATTTTGTCGCAACTAGAGATGCATTTTGCTCCTGCTTTTTTCGATATATCAGTCCATTTGATTGCTCATTTGGTACGTGAGATAAAAATTTGTGGTCCTGTTTCTCTAAGGTGGATGTACCCTTTTGAGCAATTCATGAAGGTTTTAAAAGGGTATTCTAAGAACCCGTATCGGCCGGAGGCTTCAATAGTTAAGAGATATCTTGTCGAAGAAGCAATAGACTTTTGCAAACCATACCTAAAGAAGGGTGATGATGATAATGAAAACTTGTTGGGTGAAGATGAGATATCTGGTAAGGGGGTGCGAGGCATGAAAGTTAAGGGTGTATCGAGAGAAGATTTGTTACAAGCACATCTATATATATTGAATAACATGAAAGAAGTGCAGCCTTATTTGATCGGGCATAAGCGGGTATTGAAGGAGAGAAACCCAAAAAGGAGTGATATGCAGATTTCTAATGAACACAACAAGACATTCATTACGTGGTTTGAGGAGTATGTAGCAACAGAAGATTGTGCATCTGATACAATAAGATTGTTAGCTGTGAAGCCTCAGTACCTTGTTTTTTCATGGGGTGGTTATGAAATAAATGGGTATTCTTTCTCTACTCAAGGCATTGACAGCAAACGCACCACACAAAACAGCGGTGTGATGGTTGAAGCTGAGGCAACCCACTTTTCTAGTTGTAGAGATAAAAACCCAAAATTGGCTTCAATGCCATATTATGGGGTTATTGAAGATATTTGGGAAATAATCTATACACCACAGTTCAAAGTTCCTATATTTAAATGTAACTGGGTCACTAGTACTGCAGTTATTATTGAGCGCCACACTGGAATGATCTTTGTTGATCTAAACAAGGTTGGTTACAAGGATGAACCATTTATTCTGGCAAGTCATGCGAAACAAGTTTTTTATGTAACAGATCCTACAAATGTCAAGCTTTCCATAGTCTTGCAAAATAGGAAGCAACTCGATCTTGCTCTCACAATGGAAGATAATCATGTTGAAACACAATTGTTATGCACGAATTTTACTCCACAAGCTGAGAGTGATCAGTTAGATGACAACGACCTTTGTGCTGCTAGAAATGATCATAATGAGGGGATATGGGATGACAACACATAATGTAATTTTTTGATTTTTTGATACATGCCTATTTTTTGTTATTGTATTACTAATTTCTGACACTATTTTAATTTTTTGATTTTTTGATGACATGCCTAATCGTTTCTTTTTCACAGGTTAATGGCAGAAAGCAGCTCAGATCATGATGATGAGGAGCATCAGGAGCCCCCTCCTCCACCCCCTCCGCGGAGAAGGGGTAGAGGTCCAACAAAACTTGCTCAAGTACTTTCTCAACCAGCTGAGCATCATCAAAGAAATCATCTGCATCTTGATGAATTTGGTAGGCCTACGCGGCCAACTACAAAGCCATTTGCTAGCTTCATTGGTACACTGGCGAGGAATAGAATAAATATAGCGATAAATGAGTGGAAAGACGTGGACGACAAGGATAAGAAACAATGTTGAAGAGATATATTGGTAATCCTTATTTATGTTTCCATTACAGTTAAATATTCATGATATGTATTATGTTAGTAAGTCTTATTTGTGTTTGTTTCCATTGCAGTTATACTGGGATGTGCCTGATACTGAGGCTTTCAGGGAATATTGCTTGCATCGAGTTCAAGATAGGTGGAAAGACTTTAAGCATCGGTTAGGCCAGGAGTACATCTTTGGGGGTGCGAGAATGGGGCAAATTCCATGTGACAAATATCAAAATATTGATCCAGCAACTTGGGAGAAGTTTAAGAGATATCGACTGTCGAAGGAATTTCAGGTATATCTATAATGAGTGGATATGTTAGAATTTGTTGGTTTTAAATTGCAATAGTTTCATTAAGTCCTTTTGCTGCTTTTGTAGGAACAAAGAGAAGAACAACAAGCACGCCGCGCAAAAAATGAATACAACCATACAATGTCCCGTGGGGGATATGACTGGTTGAGAGAAAGATTGGAGGCGGAGCGCCAAGCAAGGATGGAGGAAGAATCTGAGGGTTCAGTTGTTTCGAATCCTGAGCCCTTCGAACGTCATATACAGTGGTGCGAGGGTCGGAAGAAAAGATCTGGAGAATATGTCAACGAGAAAGTTGAAGAAGTTGCTCATAGAATTGTAAGTAGTATATTCATATATACTGATTTGGTGCCAGTGTGTAGTGATTAAAGGTGTATTGAACCTTACACAATATTTTCACTATTTTTCAGGAAGATCTACACGAGCAGGCCTCTCAAGGCTCATTCACACCAGCGGACCCCAGAATGGACGTTTTAGCAACAGCAATGGGGAAACTTGACAATCCTGGTAGAGTGAAGGGGGTTTCTGGGAAAGTTTCCGCAAAAACGTTTTTTGGGAAAAAACGCCGAACAAAGGCTTAGAAAGCAGAGCCCCAGAGAGCAGAGACAATAGAGGAGATTGAGGCACGGGTTTATGCTAGACTTTCAAAGGACTTCAATTCAAAATTTGAATTACTCACATCTCAGTTGGAGGCTGCACAGGGATCTAGAGATTTGTCCTAGCAAAGGGTATGAGCATATTTATTTGTCAACTCTTCAATTTACTTGTCTCATTCAACTTTTTAACTCATTCAACTCAATTCAAATGTATTGCATCAGGGTGAAACAATTCCAGGAGGTGAGCCAAGTTATACACCTGATGATGCCAACAAGGAGTTGTGTTATCTACATCTGGATGTGCCTCACATGCGTGCTGTTGCAAAAGCTTATCAATTCCCAGACGTTGAAATACTTCATGGGAGGCCCATTCAAAAGGGTCAAGTAAAGGTGCAGGTTACTGAAGTGTTGAATGACGAGCATATGACACCTGTTCCCATCAGTGATCCAGAGGTAACACATATAGCCAATGCAATTGGTACATTTATAGCTTGGCCTAAACAGCTTGTGCTTGATACTCCTCAAGAACCCAGTTCTCCAGTTGAAAAGGTGTTTAAATTGTCCATTACTTTTCTTCATACACTGCTATTTGTTCATGTATATACAGAATGATTAATGTGTTCTTCATTTGCAGACATTTGATGATGAGAAGTTCCCTCAACTTAGCATGCTCTGGATTGTGCAGCCAACTATGACTAGTTATAGATTCAAAATGGCTGCTGGGATTGTCCATCCAATTACAGAGTATGATATTTGGCTTAGAGGTGACTCAGATGTGAAGGAGTTCTTAAAATTGGAAGAGCTTGAAAGTTGCTGGCTTGATTTGTCTATTAGGTAAAGAACAATTATATTCTTAGTTCTTTTCAATATAACCGGTTATTTGGATTATTATTCTTATCTGCCCATTATGTGTATCAAGTACTTACATGAGAAGTGTGAACAACACAGTGCAAAGAAAAAGATGATCCGCTTTTTAAGTCCTATTCACCTGGCTATCACTGACACCATTCTGGCAACTGAGAACAAGTCTGATTATCTTTTGAGAATGCGGAGTTATGTGGAATTACAAATGTCAATAAACCGTGGCACTCTGTATCTCGCGCCTGTCCTCAATGGGTAATTAGAATTTGACTTAACAACTTCTAACTTTATTTATTAGCTTTAACGTTTGTATTTTGTTTTATTTGTTGCAGGCGTCATTGGACTTTGGCTGTCATTTGTCCCAGAGAGTTTAGAATTTTTTGGTTTGACTCTATAAAGGGAGGAAGTATTGACCAAGATCACAAAAAAGTCTTTGAATTGTTAGTTAGTTTTATATCTTCCAATCTTTGAATTGTGATAACATTACACTAAACTTTAGATTAAATGCTATCATTTTTCATGGTTTCAGGGGCATTCTAAGATGGCATGATGCACAAAATACTGACGCTCTGACGCTCGAGCGTAACCCTATTCGGACTCACAATATTAAGGTGTAACATTCTTTATAATATTTAACTAAATTTAGCTGCAATTAAATTGTATGTGAGATTATTATTAATTCCTTAATTAATGATGTTATTTGTTTTTATAGTGCCCAAAACAGACAGGTCATACCGAGTGTGGTTATTACGTCATCAAATTTATGTTTGACATAGTTCATCAACAATTCACACAAGGGAAATTCGCTACTGTACGTATTCTTTACCCAATGTTACAATATTCAATGCCTCTATAATAAAGAATCACATTTTCATTATGGTTATTGCAGACTCTGGGGAGCATATATGGTTTTAGCAATGATCCGTTCAGCAAGGATGAGGAAATAGACATGATACGTAATGTACTTGCTGAATATTTTTTTTCTTTGCCTAATCTCAATCAGGGTAGTGATTGACTTTGTACATGTTGTGGTTGTATAATGTGCACTTCTGTTTGGATCTTTTTTTTGCGCATAACTGCTTCTGTTGGATCCCACTTAGAGTAGTTGACTTTGTAGAATGTTTCATTTTGTGGTTACTTGAAAATGATGTCTTTTTGGATCTATTTTGGTCATGAGTAGTAATTGATGTATGCGCTTCTGGTAGCTCTCTGAGTAGTAATTGGCTTCTGTTTGATGTTGGCTTAATAGGCGCAGGAAATGGCATACTGAACCACAAAAAAAGTAGAAATTAAAAAAAAAAAAAACTACTTTTCACGACCCACTTTTGCTAAAGTGTGGTCGTGAAAAGTTTTCACGACCAACCTTTAGCACAAGTGGGTCGTGAAAAGTAGCTTAATTCACGACCACACTCTAAAACATGTGGGTCGTGAATAAGCTATTAAAAAAAAAAACTATTTTCCACGACCCACATGTCTAAATGTGGGTCGTGAATAAGCTATTTTCCACGACCACACAACTTTGGTCGTGAAAACCATACTTTTAACGACGGCAGATTTTACGACCACAAAAAAGTGGTCGTGAAAAGCCTCCTTTTGTGGTCGTGAAAGACCTTCGGTGTAGTAGTGACACCCTTTACATGCGCTTTAAGCGCATGTAAAGGCACTACTGAAGTGCAAAACATGGAGTCATGCATAAGAGGTCCTCCTCAGACCTCATAAGGTGTTCCTGCTTGTGGACTTAGTGTTTCAAAGCTCCATTACCACTTTTGGGGGCTATGAAAATGTTCAAACACCCTTTACATGCGCTTTAAGCGCATGTAAAGGCACTACTGAAGTGTAAACCATGAAGTCATGCATAAGAGATCCTCCTCAGACCTCATAAGGTGTTCCTGCTTGTGTACTTAGTGTTTCAAAGCTCCATTACCACTTTTGTATGTGGAAATACTGCCTGTACATGCGCTTAAAGCGCATGTAGAGCCTCTACATGCGCTTTAATCGCATGTATAGGCCTAATATTAAAATAAAAGTTGATTCATTCAATTTATTTAATGATGAAAAACTTAATATAACTCATTATTTGATTCATATACATACGTAAGTTTTAAAACATAATATAACTCATTATTTCATTTTCCTGAGTAATCTTGGCGCTGTGATTTAAAATAATATTTAAACTGAAATAATAATGTCACAATTGTGAGACTTTATTATTATTTTTATTTGAACTATATATATATATATATATATATATATATATGCAGAATGTAACATTCCAAAAATTTAATTAAAGATAATTCAAAATTATTGAGGTGTCATTAAGGGAATTAAAAGTCTTAGGGAGGAATTTATGAGATTTGGGGTGATTTATTGACAATAAATCTTAATTATTTTAAATTTAAGGGAATATGATTAAAAGAATTAATTGGGGATAGAAACTTCCATGAAAAGTAAAAATTAGAATTTAGATCATATTAGGATGAAAAGAAAGAAATATAGTAATATATACAAACTTTTGGGTTAGAAATATAATTAAGAATAAACAATAGGGGAGTTAATAGTGATTTTCCCTATATTTTACCCTAACCCATTTAAAAAAAATAAATAAATACTCCCTTCTCTTTCTGTCGGCCGAAACACCCCCCCTCCATTTTCTTCCACCACTTTGTTCTCCCTTCTCATTTCTTCCTCTGGCCAAGAACGACGGCGGCGATCGGCGAGGGTGGCAGCACACGGCGGTTGAGCCGTGGTTTGGGTAAGTATCATCACCTTCTTTCTTCTTCCTCTTCCATTCATTTTAACCATTCCTCACTCCCTGCATTTTCTTTTCAAAATCCGGCGATTCACGGCTGATTCCGGCGAGAATCCGGCAACACGTGACGGCTATGTACTCCGGTGAGAACCTCCTACCTATTCTTACTCCTTTTACTTCATTTTTGGGCGAGATTGAGAAGGGGCTGATATTAGGGTTTTATGGTCGAGTGGTTTTGAGGAAATTAAGGTTCAAAATCTCAAATTAGTTGTTGTATAAGCTGTTTGAGTTATAATATGGCTTTATATGTTGTTTTTCTCTTTGGATTGAAGGTTCTTTAGGCCTTTTTCCTTGTCATGGCTGAATATATTGTAGGAAAATAAATGCTTTCGCAATTCCCTCCTCTGTTTGGATAATAGCACACTGTTGTACATGTGTGTATTGTTATTTATAAGATATGATTGTTTTAGTGTTTGGGTATACAAGTGGAAAGAAGTAAAGGACAAATTTGCTGTACTCCCCTTTTGTCATTTGATTAGTTGAATTTGATATATCTGTTTTGATGTAAAGGACATTGATATATCTGAATGGGAAGGGATATCCTCTTGGTGGGTGTGAATGAAAAGGACATTGAGAAAGAAAGATGAGAACTTGAACTCTGTGAATCAAATTCTGAATAGCTTGATTCAAAGTGGGGTGGTTTCTTAGCTGAGGCTTTTTGTGGAGAGGATTTTGCTGCTAGAGTTGGGCAATCGACTATACTTAGAGTACCAGGCTTGATTTCAAACACCTATTATCAGCTCAATTTTCCTTTTATGTTATTTATTTTTTATTTATTGAATGACTGATATACCGCTCCTCTCAATTGCTAGCCTTTCCATTTTCATTCAATATTTCAATCATGGTGTGCTGTGACATTTGCTCAAAATCCTTTAGTGTTTCATGTTTCAATGCCCAGAGGATTGAATGCTATCTGGCGATGCTCTTCTTCTTCAGGTTTTCCTCTTTATCTTCATTTTTTAGTTTTGTAATGGAGCTGATGCTTCTTAGTTCAACATAGGAATTTTTCTTTATGGTGTCACAAATTTGACCATTGCTCCTTCCTTTTGTTGACCAACATGTAGGAAATTTGGTTGCGTTAATGGGATTTGGCTGAATTGTGCAAAGGTGTTTTACTTTGCTAATTCAAGCTTGAGTAAATGTATATTTTAGTTTTGTTTTATCAAATGAAGTTCTTGGTATATCATTCTGCTTTATGATTTTGATCATTCTCTTTTTCTTCAAGTCCTGCTTTATGTTTTGTTCTTGTTTATTGCTGTTTTATTTGTATGTCCTTGTGAAAATTGATATATATGACACGTGTATATGTGTGTCGAACACGTCTTGGAAATGTCTTCTGGTGATTTCAATGTATGATGTACCCAAAAGTTTTAGCATCTGAGTAAAGTCAAGTTTTAGATTTCTCCTTTTTCTCTACTTTCTAGGATTGAGCAAAATATTCCTGTGATAGTTTTTAATGGATATTTTATGAGTTCAGGTTCAATTGGGTTGCAGTATGATGCCCATGCTTGCATCCCACCCCTGTCTTGATGTGCATTATTTATAATTTTTTTTCATCCCACACAGGATTTTGATTTGATGTTGGCCTTGCTTTAAACGTTAATTTGTTAAATATCCACACAATCATGTGTGTGTGTGTGTGTGTGTGTGGCTTACAGATATATATCTTAAAATTCTTCAAATCCTTATACTTGCCATAAATTTGTGTATCATTTAGATATCATGGCTTTTCAGCTTTGTGGAGTATAGTTGAATCATTCTGAACATGCTTTTCTTATTTTCTCAGAAGTTCAGAGAAAAGCTGCATCATAATTTTTGGTAGAAGTATCTAAGGTGCAATGGGTGCCTCAAGAGGGCCAAAGCTTTCTGGAATGCAGAAGCAAGTACTTAGCCTGTAAGATTGAATTATCTAACTTATATAAGTCTGTCATAATGATGATAGAACTTGCATCGTAGTTTTGATGGAAAATCCTTGCAAGTAGCTGAGTTACCATTTAAGAATGGCAATTGACAAGTCTAAGGTAGTTTTGATGGTAAAGCTTTCTTTCCTCAACAAGTAGCTGAGTTATCTCTAGCTGATTTGTAAAGCTTCCTCCTCTCCCTACCCGAATATAGTTCAGTGAAGCAATGGTTTTTGACACATTATAGATAGATCCCAAGAGGAATTGGAGATTTCTTCAACATAGGAATTTTTCTTTATGGTGTCACAAATTTGACCATTGCTCCTTCCTTTTGTTGACCAACATGTAGGAAATTTGGTTGCGTTAATGGGATTTGTGTCTCATTCCCACCAACTTGCTTGCATTTTGGTGCTCTTTTTGAATATGCACATATCCTTCTTTTTCATGTCGCAATTATGATATTCTTTTTCAAGTTTGCTTTTCTTTGCAAACACAATGTATGACAATTCATTAGTTGATGATATTCAATTTTATCATGGTTTTTGTGCTATTTTACTATGTGTGTTTCATGCTTCTTAGAATTTCTATTTTCAATTCTACTGAAAAGACTATTAGAATTGAATTATGATGTATAATACCTAATCCCGTCTATTACGTGTATACAGGTGGTAAATGTAAAAAAATATATATTAAAAAAAATATATATATATATACCTCTACATGCGCTTTAAGCGCATGTACATCTACATGCGCTTAAAGCGCATGTAGATGTGCCTGTACATGCGCTTTAAGTGCATGTATAGCCCCCCTCTACATAAGCTTTTAAAAAGCGCATGTAGAGCCTTTACCAGCGCCCCCCTCTACATGCGCTTTATAAGCGTATGTAAAGGCCAAAATAAGCGCATGTAAATGGGGTAATCTGTGGTAGTGTTTTGTATTTGAAGTATATTAAAGTAGGGACCTTACTTCAACATGTGGAGTTTATGTGACTTTTCTACTATTTAGCCCCTTGTGAGGGACTACAAATTAATTTTCCCTTAATAAATTCAATGTGAAAAATATTTCTTTATTATTTCTTTTGACAAAATGGCATATGCGATGAAAAGATGATTTTGTTTTTTTCTCTCTTTATGCATTTCGGCTTTACTCCCTTTTATTCTTCATTGGTGCTTCATTTCCATTTCCATTTGCCTTCATTTTGCTTTAACTACGATTCTCTTTGATTTTTTGTTGGAGTTATCAACATTAACATGTGGGTGTGTCAAAAAGAGAAGTTTCACATTGCTAGAGAGTTAGGACTTACAAGGGTATATAATACACTTGTGTTCTAGCTCAAGTTAGAGGGCCAAAGGAGGAGTGGGCCTCGCGCGCACAAGTTGGGCCACCTTGTGGCAAATGTAGTGGAAATCCGGCGATTTTTACTTATCCGAGTTTTGCAAAATTAACAAATAAATAAATAATAAATAGCTTACCAGGATACCTTGTATTTTGGGATTCAGTTTTGATTACCTCTTGTTTTTGAAATTGTGGACGTAATGCTTATCCGGATAATGATTTGGCTTAACGTTAGAATAAATATCCTAACATTCAGAAACCGATGTTTTAATGGTCATTATTTTGTAACCGCAAAATAATGTGTGTTTATGTGCCATCACTGTCGTTCCAACGTTCACTTGGCACTACCGCCTATAAAAGGTAGAGTTTGCAGACAGTCCAAGTGTACAAACAATTCTTTCCTCCTCTCATACGTATTCTCTGCTTGCCACTATTTTCTTCTGCTGTTCTGTTGCCTTGCAAAGCGCATGAAGGGTCTGTTTAATCTTGGAGAGAGCTGTGTTCAGACATTTCTGGCGGTTGCGGAATACCTCTAAAGGACAGAGTCCCACAAGGGAAGCGACTCAGATCATAATAATCTTTATTGTTTCTCTTTGTGCATTTCTATATCGTTACAGAAGTATATATATCATAACAAACAGTTCTATATCGTTACAGAAGCATATATATATCGTTACAAACAATTCTATATCGTTACAGAAGCATATATATCATTACAAATTGGAGCATCATTTGGTGTCTACCTTTATAAGAGGTGTAACATTGTGTTACTAATTCCAACATTGTGTTACTAATTCCCTATTTAACCTGTGACATCTCTTTTAGTTCAATAATATCTTTACTAACTATGATAGAAAAAGGAATTGTCATAATATCAATATCTCTATCATAGTTAGAAAAAGAAGATCCTAATGATTAAATACTATCCATGATAGAAATGAATAAACTAATACAAACTGAATACTATCATGGATAATTAATAGCTAACCATGTTAGAAAAGAATCACCTAACATGGTTAGAAAAATAAACAACCTAATGTTCAATAATATCAAATACATATAAATATATGCGGAAACGAATGCAGGTCTATACAAATTGGCAATATACGATTCTAAATAGCTATATAACTTCTACTACCTAATTCCCTTTCCTGATGCTTGAGCCTGTGCATGAATACCTGCAAAAATGTCAGTAATCGTGGGATGAGACAATTTGTCCCAGTAATCACCGCTTAACTCACTATAACAGTGAGATGTGCGGTAGCGAGGGCGTCTAAAGGGTACCACATTTAAAACCAATACTATATATATATATATATATATATATATATATATATATATATATATATATATATATATATATATATATATATATATATATATGTCAAGTCTTTCATTCATCATTCAAGTCCCTCCTTCTAAATCAATTCGAATTCATCATCTCTATTTCCCACATATCACTCAAATCCCTCAGTCAGTTCCAAATCAACTCAACAGACGAAAATAAACGTGATTGACACTGTGCCCAGTCTCAAATCTGAAAGCATGAAAAGGGAGCACTTTAAATAGTGAAAACGTCCCTGAAAAAGGGAGCACTATAAAAAGTGTACACATCCCTGGTTCCTTTACAAACCGAGGAACCTGTACAATTAACCTATCGATTTGCGCAAATCGATAGGTTACATCGGCCGACGGTACTAATAATCAGTGTCATGCAATACTCACCATCCCTATTCTATATTCCATCAACATAACTCTCAACTCAGCATGTTTTCTATCCTCACCACCTCTTAAACCACTACCCAACACTATCCCTATATACATTTCACGCCATTCCAGATCAATGGCCACCACCAGGCAGGATAATAGTATATATATAATGTGTAAAAATCTTTTATACAGAAATAATCGTGTTTGAAAGGCACCCGATAGCCTGTTTTGTATAAAAATAACTTTCCAAAGATAAAATATATATATAGAGGGTGAGAAAGGATTTTACAAAATCCTAGCTAACATCACCCTCAATGTTATAGTAAGGTTAAGTGTGATTACCTGTCGCCCTTAGCAATCCACTGTCTTTCCTTCTCTTTACCATGTCTTGAGAAGTATTTGTATATCACATTCTTTCCTATTATTTCAGCATGTAAGGATAATACATTAATAATCATTTTAAGCTATATATTAAATAACGTCACTCTCATTACTACCCAATCTTCCCATTTATATATATCCTATCTTAATGGACCACATCAAACGTAAACACACCACTACAACTAAGCACTTTTGTATATGAACTCAAACGCCAGAGAACAATAAACATACATTTCCATTACATAAGAATTAACACAAATAAATTCACTAAAGACAACCATAATCAATCATACCTTCACCAAATCAATACTTTATTAGTTAGAATCAAAACTTCCCACATTAAATAAGCTAGTATACTATTTGACTGATTAACCACTTTTATAAATCCAAACTCAATCATATGTTCCTTCACCCTTACAACCGATCCCAATCCATAACAGCTCATTATTCAATATCCAAAATAAATATGATTGAAACTACAAGCAACTTTAAACCATAGCATATATCAATCATAAGCACTTCTAAGATCACAAAACTCTTCTCAACTCCATCTCTTAAACACTTACATCCTTTATTAAAACGTTATGTACTCAATCCCTTACTTATATTCTTTATCCTATAAATTTATTTCCAATTCCAAACAACAAAATAATCAATGTAATCTGTCACAATCCTTTCCAATTCCAATTCTCTGCTTAAACATTAACAAACAAGTTATTGACAAATTCAAATCTACAAACAATAATCCATCACATATTACTAACTAATCATAACTAACATAAGACTCTATTTTTGTACTTTCCACTTAATAAAAGTCTCTTTATGTCCTTAAACATTATCCTAAAGTTCTTGAGTTTATCACCATATATAACACTTAATAACATTACTAAGTTAAATCCAATTCTTACAAAAATGTAACCTAAAATTTACCAAAGTAACAACTTAGAATAACAACCTCTTATATGCTTACCACCTAAACTTTACCACTACCAACCCTAAACAACCACCAAATACACATATACATTAAACCTCAAACTTGTAGTATTACATACCTCTAATTTATAGATTTTAAGGTTCTCTAACCATGTCGTAGGTTCAAGAACCCAAAGATCCAATGTCACCCACCATCAATTCATGGATCATTCCCTCATTATCTGTATCTTACTCATGATTTCATTCAATTCTAGGTGAAAGTAAATCACCATCACCATTATTTCTTAATCCTTATAGCTTTAATCATCACCCATCCACATCCAAAATCAACAAATAATTTCACATTTCATCCAAATTACTATTCCACTAATAATCATCCAATCCAACCTTAGCCCTATTTTCCAAGAATTAGACGAAATCTCCCAATTCACAATAAGCTAAATAATCAAGTTTTATAAAATTTGGCTAACCTTTCCAATATCATCTCTATGTATAATAACCCATAACCACTAACTAAAAATCCTATATACTCAAATAAACTAGCATTGTTAGACTTATTAGCGAACTTATAAATTTCGCCCCAATCCTTAGAATTTTCTAAATCCACAAACACACATTTAAAAGCTGGAAGTTTCAGTATGTCCCTAATTGAATTTTACCTCTCCAACCATCTGGTTATCAAAAACTAAAGGGCTGAACAGTTTTAAACACACATGCCTCAACATTCATTTCTTCTCTTCACAACCAATACTATACTAACACTATCCACAGTTCCAGTCAAAATAGAGCAGTAACAAATTTTCGACAACCCATTATAACTTCTCAGAAATTTAACTTACATACTTGATAAAATCTACAATATTTTCCTTAAGTAACCTTAATCAGAAACTAAAGCCTCCCAGACCAGAAAATCAGATCAAACAAGAAGAGAAGCAAATTGCAAACAATAAGACTAAAGCTTCCCTTTTAATAATTATTGAACCCAAATCCCAAAACATAAATCAGGCTCTCTCAAACCTCACCCGAATCAAAACAGAAAACCTGCAAAAAGAAGAAGACAAAGAATCACCTGAGCCTGAATCCTTGATGTCTTAGCTCGTCAGTGACTATCTTCGCCGGAAAATAAGGAAAGGCCGTAAGGGAGAAACAGAAACCGAGAGAACAAGAATGAAAAGTGAGAAATCAAAGTTGAATGGAAGAAATAAGTTGAAGAACACAAGATATGGCGAAGGCTAACCTTTTCCGTCGTCGTCCGCTACTGTGCTCGCCGGAATAACGCAGAAACGATGGAGGGCAAGGGTGACCTTCAGTTGAGAAGAGAGAAACGAAAGGAGAATGGATGAAGGTAGTGAGGAAAAGTGAGGCCGCGAACTCGGTGAGGGAGGGAGACCGACGGCGGTGGCTGATGCGGCGACGCCGTTAACGGGAGGAAGAACAAAGGGAGATGAGAGGACAGAGGGAGATCGAAGATGATGATGAGGAAGGATGAGGGAGATGGGCTCGGTTGGGGTAGCAGGACGCGAATGGAGGGTGTGGGGGAAGAGGCCGTGCCGTCGACGGCTTGCTCCGCCGTCCCCGCCGCTTCCGGCGACGGATTTCCGTGGAGGAGGGAGAGAGGACGAAAATGGAGAAGGGAGGGGAAGGCGGGAGCCGACAGAAGTGAGGAAGGCGGCTAGGGTTGCTCAAAGAGAAGGATGGGGTTTATATATATATAGTCTTAGGGAAAATTACAATTACCTTCCCTATTGTTATTCTTAATTATATTTTTAACCCATAAGTTTGTACATATTACCATATCTCCTTCTTTTCATCATAACATGATCTAGATTCTAATTTACTTTTCATGGAAGTTTCTAACTCCCTATGACTACTTTGACTATATTTATATAATATTTAAAGATAATTACTATTTAATTTGCATAAATCATATAAAATATCATAAATTTATTCCTAAAACTTTAAATTTCCTAAATAAAACCTCAAAACCTTAATAAATTCTTTATTATATCTAATTTAAAATTTTCAGGAGCAATTCCTTTGCCCATACACTTTCCGGACATTGCCAGAATTGAGCAATTTGACGGGAAGAATTTTCGGCGTTGGCAAGAACGTATCTATACTGTTCTGGACCTGCATGGTGTGGTCGATGCACTCACTGAGTCTGCCCCCCTTCCAGATGCTGACCAAGCCAAGATTGCTGCTTGGACCTATGCGGATAAGGTTTGCAGACATACTTTAGTTAATACTTTATCTAACGATCTGTTCGATGTGTACCATGTATACAAGGAGACTAGCAAAATATGGGAGTCGCTTATACCCAAGTACACTGTTGAGGATGTTGGTAAACAGAAGTTCGTTGTTGGAAATTTTTTTAAGTGGGAGATGACAGACGAGAAGGATATAAAGCTACAGATTAATGAGTACCAATCTACTTGAGGAACTGAGAGCCGAGAACATCAACATGCCAAATGAGTTCGTGGCTGGAGTTTTGATTGAGAAGCTGCCAGATTCATGGATCGACTACAAGCAGCAACTCAAACACAAACAGAAGCAGTTGACGCTCACTGACCTGATCACGCACATCATCATAGAAGATACCAATAGGAAAACAATACATGTTGCAAAAGCAAAAGATGCAGCTGTTAAAGCAAATTTGGTGGAAGATAAGCCTCACTCCAAGTGATATGATTCCAAACATAAGCATAAGAAACACAAGCATAAAAAGAATTCTGATTACAAGCCCAATGAATCTAACCCCAAGTTTAAAAAGAAAGGACATTGTTATGTTTGTGGCAAGAAAGGCCATTATGCAGGACAATGCAGGAAAAGGGTTGTGGTAAAAGTCAATAATCCACCAAAGCCAAATGTTAATTTGGTCAATGGTGATGAGGGAAGTTCTGATGATGAGGTCATAGCTGCAGTGGTCTCACAAGTTCTGATAATTTCTGATGTGAAGAAGTGGGTGGTAGATTCTGGAGCTACCAAACATATTTGTGCAAACAAAGATATGTATACCTCCTTTAAAGAAGGGGAAGATCAGATTTATCTTGCTGCACAATCTCAAACCACTAGTTTTGGGAAAAGGAAAAGTGGGGCTTAAATTCACATCAGGAAAGAATTTGGCACTAAATGGTGTATTGTATGTACAGGATATTAGGGCCAATTTAATTTCTGTGTCACTACTAGGAAAGGCTGGGGTTAAAGTTTCTTTTGAGTCTGCCAAGATTTTCATGACTAAGAATAATGTACTAATTGGGAAGGGTTATTGTAATCAGGGTCTGTTTATGCTGAATGTTGATGAAATGAATAATGCATCTTCTTCTACTTACTTGATTGACTCGTTTGACATGTGGCATGCTAGACTAGGACATGTTCATAAGACATATGTTACTAGACTGCAACATTTAGGATTAATACCTAAAATTGATAATAATATGACAAATAAATGTGAAATTTGTGTAGAAACTAAATTAACAAAAAGGACACATATTTCTACACAAAGGGAAATTGAATTATTGTCCTTAGTTCACACTGATCAAGGTGATCTTAAACAAACAGAAACTAGAGGTGGTAAGAGATATTACATAACTTTCATCGATGATTTTTCAAGATATACTAAAGTATATTTGTTAAGGAATAAAGATGAAGTGTTTGATAAGTTTCTGTTGTATAAGGCAGAAGTAGAAAACCAACTTGGTAGGAAAATCAAAAGAGTTAGGTCGGATAGAGGAGGAGAATATTTATTGTTCAATAATTTTAGTGAAAAACAGGGAATAATTCATGAAGTAACACATCCTTATTCACCTGAATCAAATGGTGTTGCGGAAAGGAAAAATAGAACTTTAAAAGAAATGATGAATGCTATGCTTGTGAGTTCTGCTGCACCTAATAATTTATGGGGAGAAGCTTTATTGTCTGCTTGTTTTATACAAAATAGAATATCCCATAAGAAACCTCAAAAGACACCTTATGAATTATGGAAAGGATTTGTACCAAATCTGAGTTATCTGAAAGTATGGGGGTGTCTTTCAAAAGTTTTATTACCTGATTTAAAGAAGAGAAAAATTGGTTCTAAAACTTCTGATTGTTTATTTATTGGATATGCTCAACAAAGTTCTGCCTATTGTTTTCTAGTTTTGAAAAGCGATGTTTTAGATCGTAATACGATTGTTGAAACAAAAGATGCTGAATTTTTTGAAAATATATATCCTTTAAAAGTTGAGTATATACCATAGATTATTGAAAATAATGTTTCTTCTTTTGAACGAAAATCAATGAAGAATCTTTTGAGGATTTAAGGAGAAGTAAAAGGCAAAGAAAAGAAACATCTTTTGGAGATGATTTTATACTTATTTGATACAAAATGAGCCCAAAAACTTTTATAAAGCTGTTTCTTCTCCTGAAGCAAAATTTTTGAAAGAGGCTATACAAGCTGAACTTGACTCTTTGAGTCAAAATAAAACATGGTTTTTAGTAGATATACCTCTAGGAACAAAACCTATTGGTTGCAAATGGGTATTTAAAAGGAAATATTTTCCTGACAGTACAATTGATAAGTATAAGGCCAGACTTGTAGCCAAAGTGATGGAATGACGTGGGCGGATCGGCTAGAAGACAAGAGAATAGGAACCAGATGATCGATGGGAAGAAGAGTACCCGTCTCTTACAACCCTAGCCACAAGTTGATCGATGGGAAGAAGAGTACACGTCTCTTACAACCCTAAGACGCCACAAGGATGATCAACCCTTGATAAGTCTAGCCACAAGTCGCTACAAGGATGATTAACCCTTGATAAGTCTAGTATTCTCGAAAGAATACATGCGAGCAAGGCTTACACAAGAGAAACAAAATTCTCAATTTATTCCATTTTGTTCTTCAAATTATAGTACAAGGTAAAGCCTATTTATAGGCAACGATAGAATACTCTAGAATTAAAAAAACAACCTGATAATTGACAATTTGAATTGCACCTTCCTAAAAACAAGATGACTCTTTCTTGAAGGAAAAGTCAGCTTTTCAAAATTGGAAACACGAAAAAGAAAATCTACTACATTCAATGACTTAATGCCTTATTTTATGGAAATAAAATAAAAGACTCAAATAAAATCAAATGCAATCATATTTGGTGTTTATTGACTTGGCCAACAAGTCACTCTTGCATATCCTCCGAAGGAGTGATTCTTCAATTTGAAATTTTGAACACCACATCGGCCTTGAACATCTTCTTGTTGGGCTTTTAATATTGTGACCACCTTTCTTGGATCTTTTAGAATGTTGGTCTTCCATCCTATCATTGTCCATGACATGATCTTCATCACAAAGGTTTTACACAAAAAGAAAATGTTGATTATTTCGATACTTTTTCTCTTGTGGCTAGGATTGCTTCAATTAGAATCCTAATTGCTTTAACTTCTTTTTATAAGCTTTTTATTCACCAAATGGATGTTAAAATAGCATTTTTAAATGGTGATTTAGAAGAGGAGATTTATATGGTACAACCTGATGGATGTGTAATTCCTGGATAGGAAAACAAAGTTTGTAAACTTGTTAAATCACTTTATGGCCATAAACAAGCACCCAAACAATGACATGAAAAATTAGACCAAGTTTTGTTAAGTGGTGGTTTCTCTACTATAGAAGTAGAAAGATGTGTTTATACAAAACTTGTAAATAATGTCTGTGTGATCATTTGTCTATATGTTGATGATACGCTTATCTTTGGCACTAGCATGAGTGTTGTTAATGAAACTAAGTTGTTTCTTGCTTCTTACTTTGATATGAAAGATCTTGGTGAAGCGAAAGTGATTTTGGGTGTTAAGATCATAAGGAAAAATAATGATATCATACTTACTCAAGAACATTATGTTGAGAAGATTCTGAGAAAGTTTGAACATTATGATGTATCTTTTTATCAAGTCCCTTATGATCAAAGTGTTAAATTAGTTAAACATAAAGGAGATTCAGTTGCTCAATCTAAATATGCAAAGATTATTGGGAGTCTTTTGCATTTGATGAATTTTACAAGGCCAGACATAGCTTTTGTTGTGCGTAGATTGAACAAGTTTACCCATTGTCCGAGTCATGAACATTGGGAGGCCTTGATAAGGGTATTAAAATACCTCAGAGGTACCATAAATTTTGGTATTAACTATAGTGGATTTCCCGCTGTATTGGAAGGATACAATGATGCTAATTGGATATCTGATTCAGATGAGTCCAAATCCACTAGTGGTTATGTATTTAACTTTCGTGGTGGAGCTGTAACGTGGAAGTCAGCCAAGCAGACAGTGCTAACTAAATCCTCAAGGGATTCTGAGTTTATAGCACTGGAGTTGGCTGGTAGTGAAGTTGAGTGGTTGACAAACTTCTTAGCAGATATCCCATTAGGTAGTAAACTGATACCTTCAGTGTCAATACATTGTGACAATAAGTCTGCGATATACACAGCTAAAAATAAAACCTTTAATGGTAAGAGTAGACATATTCGATTGAGACATAATATTATAAAGCAGCTGCTAAAAACTGGTGTAATCTCGATCGATTATGTGAGGTCTGAAGTTAACCTCGCGGATCCGTTAACTAAACCCCTGGGGAGGAATCAAATTGATAAATTATCGAGAGGAATAGGACTAAAGCCAATTCTAAATTGACAGCGATGGCAACCCTACCTCTGTGATTGGCGATCCCATGAAGGAGGTTCTATGGATAACAACAAGTCGTGCGTCAGTTCTGCTAGCATTATATTAATTTGCTAGTCTATTCCTATGGTATTGTGAAAGTGCTAGATTGCATTTTTGGTGAGGCTGAGTATAAGCTCTTAATGATTTCATAATCCTACGGGATGGTGTGCTCATTGCAGGTACACTTCATGAAATCACCTTTACGAATGTAGGAATGGGACCGCTCCTATGAAACCTTGGCAAAGTTTCTAGAGAATTCGTTATGCACCAGGTACGCTCATGGCTGGTCTTAACGGGTACATCTGACTTTAATAGCAGGAATGTCAGGATATAATCTGGCTATATACCTCTAGTATACGCCAAGAGTTGTGAGTTCATAGTCCGTAGGACCACTGACTTCTCTGTGTACTAAGTATTATTTGTCTAGGTCTAGTTCATAAACCAGAGGACCACTAGATACAATGGTTATATCCTTGTGTGTAACAAAGCTAAGAGACTCTTATTTGACACATGTGGGGGGGATTATTGGAGTTATCAACATTAACATGTGGGTGTGTCAAAAAGAGAAGTCTCGTCACATTGCTTGAGAGTGAGAACTTACAAGGGTATATAATACACTAGTGTTCTAGCTCAAGTTAGAGGGTCAAAGGAGGAGTGGGCTTCGCGCGCACAAGTTGGGCCACCTTGAGGCAAACGTAGTGGAAATCCGGCGATTCCACCCCCCTGCGCGCGTGGTAAAATATGGAGTCGGAAAATTTTTACTTCTATGGATTTTGCAAAATTAACAAATAAATAAATAATAAATAGCTTACAGGATACCTTGTATTTTGGGCTTCAGTTTTGATTTTTAAATTGTGGACGTAATACTTATCCGAATAGTGTTTTGGCTTAACATTAGAATAAATATCCTAACATTCAGAAACCAATGTTTTAATGGTCATTATTTTGTAACCGTAAAATAATGTGTGTTTATGTGTCGTTCCAACATTCACTTGGCACTACCGCCTATAAAAGGCAGAGTCTGCAGACAGTCCAAGTGTACAAACAACTATTTCCTCCTCTGATACGTATTCTCTGCTTGTCACTATTTTCTTCTGTTGTTGCCTTGCGAAGCGTAGGAAGGGACTGTTTAATCCTGGGGAGAGCCGCGTTCGGACATTGCTT
Source organism: Mimosa pudica (assembly GCA_029929735.1). Classification (NCBI taxonomy): domain Eukaryota; kingdom Viridiplantae; phylum Streptophyta; class Magnoliopsida; order Fabales; family Fabaceae; genus Mimosa; species Mimosa pudica. Next base: position 10,473,400 of record JAKELP010000033.1, on the reverse strand, counting down.
GTGGTCGCGGAATACCTTTAAAGGACACAGTTCCACAAGGGAAGCGACTCAGATCATAATAATCTTTATTGTTTCTCTTTGTGCAGTTCTATATCGTTACAGAAGTATGTACATCATTACAAACAGTTCTATATCGTTACAGAAGCATATATATCATTACAAACAGTTCTATATCGTTACAGAAGCATATATATTATTACAAACAGGAGCATTATTTGGTGTCTATACCATTATAAGAGGGAGCATATCGATATATTCAGGGTGTACATCGTCAACATCTTTGCCTCTTTTACTCTTGGTATTTGTCATAAATTTTGATCAATCCTCCCCGAAATGAAAAATTGCAGTGACAGTGCAATTAGTTTTATTTAAATTGTCTAATTTAAATCATTCATTCTTTTGAAATGATCCAATAACTTTTGATCGACTAATCATCAGATGGATACTTCCATTGCCTCCTTATGGTAAATTATCTGTAAAAAAAGGGAAGAAATAAACCTTTATTTTTCTTCTACTAATTGACCGCCACATATTGACTTTTCTTTCCTATTCCTCCCATATTTCTTTTAATCCTCACACATGCCACATTTAATTATTACCATATTTTCAATCATATTATTTTACCAATTTTTTTGCATATCACATATCCCTAATAATGTTGATGATTTTCAAACCCATTAGGCCATTATCCAAAATTTATGGATGATGGATGCCTTCTACCTAATTAAATTAAAATTTGCAACTCCAGCTCAATTAGTTTGATTTAGTGTGTTTATAATTAAACTAGCATTACCCATCGTCCACGGGTTCAGTGGCAAACGGATTGAACAATGAGCGTCGGGTTGACCACCACGTCTCGAGTTCGGTCCTGGGGAGTGACACTTTGTTGTGTCTCCATCGCGGCGCTTAGAGAGGCATCTCCATAGCTAAACGACTGTGTGGACAGACAGAAAGGGCTTGCTAGTCATGCTCCAAAGCCCACAGGGCAGACCCCATGAATCATGAGTTAGGTGCCCTGCCCTTGGATTGGCTTGTGCCCAAACCCCTTCCTAAAATTTGTGTGTAAAAAAAAAGAATTAAACTAGCATTTTACCGCTTTCAACATCTAACTTGTTAGAAAAAGATTACATCATCTAAGTTGTTAGAAATGATCAACAGGCGAAACAAAAATTAATGGTACAAAAATATATTAAAAATATCGTATAAGTAACTATATGTTTAATGAATTGCTTATAAGTGAAAAACGTAGGATATTGAGTAGCTTGCCCCTTTGAATAAAAAAAATATTCTCCCATCAATTTATGATGCACTATTTATGATTTGTTACTGAAAAAATGTTATGAAAAAATTAAGGGTTAAGGTGCATTTTTAGTACTCTAGAATATAGCAAAGTGCACTTAGCGTAATATACAATATTGTGGTCTATTTGTGATAACCAAGAATTATTTTCGTGGCTTATTTAATAACGACGTTAAATAAGTCAAGTTTGACCGTTATGTGTCAAATTTTGACCGTTAAATTGTGTGGTAAAGGAGCATTTTCAGTACTCTAGAATATAGTAGGAGCACCAAACATAATATACAATATTTTAGACCATTTATGATAACCAAGAATTATTTTCATTGCTTATCTAGTAATTCGTTAGCTAAAACTCACTTTTTAAGATAAAATCTGATGTGACATAATGATATAATATATGTATGTTGAAATGACAATTTAATGAACATTTATTTTAAGTTTATAACTAGGGTTAAGGGTCAAATCTAGCACTCTACTATTGCCAAAAGTTCACCCAACATAAACAAGAATTTGATGGCTCAAATGTAACACACATCTTTTCAAAAATGACTCAAATCTAGCATTTTCATCAACTTTAACGGCTTTGACCGTTAAGTTTGACTTGACCATGACACGTCACCTGCCACGTCACTCAGTTTTGCCACGTGGCCCGCCACGTCACCCAATGGGCCCACTTACTAACCATTATTGGGTTGTGTGGCAAGCCACGTGGCAAAACTGGGTGATATGGCGGGTGACGTGTCATGGTCAAGTCAAACTTAACGGTCAAACCCGTTAAAGTTGACGGAAATGCTAGATTTGAGCCATTTTTGAAAAGGTGTATCCTACATTTGAGCCATTAAATTCTTGTTTATGTTGGGTGAACTTTTGGCAATAGTAGAGTGCTAGATTTGACCCTTAACCCTTATAACTATGTAATAAGATAAAAGTAACTCTTCTTCTATTACATTATAGAGTCATTAATTCGGGTCGAGCCAGTATGACCAACCCGTTTTAATTCGGGTTGAGCCAGTATGACCAACCTGTTTTAACTCAGTAAGGCCAACCTATTTAGTTTATGATTCTTTGCTTACTTTTTTGATATATGTAAAATACTAATGACTTATTAGTTTATACATGCATGATATTAGGATATTCTATAGATCTTTATAACTTTGTAAGTGTTTAATTATTTGACTCTTTGAATAATATTGTGATTTAGTTGTTTATGGTATTTAAATATTGTATATTATGTTTGGTGCTCCTTCTATATTCTAGAGTATTGAAAATGCTCCTTTACCCCACAATTTAGCGGTCAAAATTTGACACATAACGGTCAAACTTAACTTATTTAACGTCGTTACTAAATAAGCCACGAAAATAATTCTTGGTTATCACAAATGGACCACAATATTATATATTATGCTATGTGCACTTTGCTATATTTTAGAGTAGTAAAAATGCACCTTAACCCAAAAATTAATTTATATTATATGCAATACCTCAATTACTATGAAAATAACTCTCTCTCATTTCTAAAATATATCTTGTTAAAAAATCTGCATTCCTTAGAATATTTCTACTTATAACGCTTAAAATATTGGTCCTTAATCCCCACTCTTTATGTAGTATATTATCATACTACTAATTAAATATTACAAACAAAAATAATTCATATTACATGTAAAATTTCAACCACTATGAATATGAACTCAACCCTTCCAAATATATCTTCTTATAACATCCCACCCCCAAAAAATATCTTCTCATAATGAATAAATTACTATACCCTAATCCCCATTCATGATACAATATTTATGATCAATAATTAATTTATATTAAACATGTAATATTTCAAGTATTAAAAAGATAAGTCTCTCACGCTTTCAAAAAATATCTTTTTAGATTCCCCAGCTAAAATATATTTCCTTATCACCCTTAAAAATATTGTCGAATCCCCATTCATGATGAAGCATTCATGATTTGTTATTGAAAAGATTATTGGAAGAAAATTAATTTATATTACATGTATTACTTCAAATCAAAATAAATAAATCCCACACTCCTCCAAAATATATCTTCTTAGAAACACCCCACAACCCTAAAATATAATGCAAAACAATATTGTCCCCAAATCACCATTCATGATGGAGTGGAAAGGGAAACTGTTAAAAATTTCATTATTAAGTTGGGAAAATGTAGACTTATAATAGCTAGGAAGAAATAGCCAAAGTTATGTAAAAATTTTATAATCGTCAAAATGTTAATATGGGCAATGACCCTATTTTACCCTTCAAGTAACCACCCTGGACCACTGGGCACCACCCTAAACTAACACTGGGTACAATTTTACCCCTGAAGTAACCAAAGTGGTCTAATTTTACCCCTAAAGTAACCAATGTGGTCCAATTTTACCCTCTGACGAATGTAATGTTGACATGTGTCGTTCACATGTCAACATTATATCCTACGTGTCAGCATTACATTCGTCAAAGGGTAAAATTGAACTACTTTGGTTACTTCAGGGGTAAAATTGTACCCAGTGTTAGTTTAGTATGCCCAATGGTCCAGGGTGGTTACTTGAAGGGTAAAATAGGTCCATTGCCCTGTTAATATTGGTTCGGACTAATTGTAGGAAGAAATAGCAAAAGTTAAGAAATGATTTGGTCAACGTTTTCGGTGAATTAATAAAACTCTATGATTAAATGTAACACTTTTTGTTTTTCTTTTCCTGAAATACACTATTTATTAATTCCATATATGTTGACATGTTGATTTTTTTCCATGCTGAATTGCATTAAATATTTTGAATAAAAGTCAATTTCAATCAAGCATTAATTCATAAATTCATGATAAAAAAAATTAAACAACATTCACATAATATTATACAATAAGTTTCTAACCAAAAAAAAATATCAAACAATAAGTAAACAATCAAATGCAATAAACACCATAACAAAATACAATGCATTGAAACCAATTTACCTCAAAACTGCAATACAAATCACATTGACTGAATCCAAGGCATTAAACATCAATTTTATTCTTTACTCATTGAAATTTGTTGAGCAAATTAATTGGAAATGTTTTCAATTATTTTTATTAAGTGCGCTGTGCTTGTATGCTATTGACATTCTTCATTAAGTTCTTTTTCTTTTATAATAATTTTGTATTTTTGTTTTTAATTTATCACATACAAGCATTTTAAGTTGCATATTGTTTTGCCATGATGAACCCCTTTAAGTATTTTCACTACAAATTTAATTTTAGTTAAGCATTATTTCGAACAAAAATAATAAAAGAATCAACCGATGTCAACACTTGACATGATATCAAACAATAAGTAAACAATCAAATTCTTAAACTTGAATTAAAAAAATATTGTTTGATGTAGGTCATGAAAATTATGCACTCCTCAAGTGATAATAATGCTAGTGTTTTACCCCACGCAATGCACGGGGTTAAGGATATATTGTATTTCGAAAAAAAATTCTTGCAAAAAAACTCAATATATATTATTGAATAAAAATCATATTATTGATTTATAAGTGATTTATATGTTAAAAATGAGAACCAAACTTAGAATTTGAACCACTATCTCTCGATTAATGTATCAAGTGAGAAACTATCAGATCAGACACCACTTATACGATTAGTATTTTGACACTTTAAAATACAATGATAATCATACCTCTAAAGCTTAAAATATATCTTGTTACACTTAGAAATTAAAGCATGCAAGTAATTGATATTGACCTATTACAATTAGCAAAACACAAGACAAATAGCTCGTGTAAGAAAAAGAAGGGACACATCATGTTAATCATTTACATAACAAACAACAAATCATATGAAAATAATATGGCTATACAAACATTTCTCTTAATAAAAGAAGTGAATGTGTGCCTAGAGCTTTGTAAATAGTGTGTCCATCTTATTGATATGTTCATTGGCATAGAAGCATATAGACAAACGGTGGAAGTGCTTCCATCTTAAATAGTCAGTCGTAAAAACCCATATGAAAGGCCAATGCATTTAATGTGTGATTCACTCACGTTATTAGCTACTGATATCATTGATCTGTTTGGCTCTCATAGAAGCTCTTGAAATGGAAGGGGAATTTCCTCTAACTTTGTTTTCACCAATATAAACGAATTGGTGATCGACATCTTAACATTAGCATTGACTATAAAACAGATAAATGCAAGCAATTAAATGCAAATAAATGACCATGGGAATTAAATGCTCATCAATAGTTCTATGTGAGAGAAATATGTTGACTTGTGCAGAAATTTCGCATATAATATCACTAATATCATGGAACAATTATTGAGTAGATGATCAATGATTGACGTGTATCACCTGAAATTGCTCATGAAGATATGATATGTATATAGCTTCCAAGTAAGCAACATGTGGACAAATATGAAGAAGACAAATGAGCAAATGGGAATCTTGTTTAACCTGCGCATGTCTCTCATATTCATATCTAATGATTTCACTACATACAAATTATTATGCATGTCTCTCACTATGCATTAAAAGTGCCAATTTACCGATGGTACACTCCTACGGTCCTACCTATCGAATCCGGATTAAACCGGACTACAACCCCCATAAGGATGATAACACGTGTTCGAATACCGAATAGTGCTATTATTGGGAGAGGGGACCTTTGCCTATGTGGGCGACACTCCTAGTCCGGATTAAACTGGGCATTGATTAAAAAAAACATCCAATTGACTTATGGTAACACAATTTATTTTATTATTGTAGGGAAATTTGTAAATATTATATATAATTCATGTTCTTTTTTAGTTTGATCATGAACATGCAAAAGTCTTAAATACTATATATAATATAACGCCGGGGGTTGTTCAAGCATACTATATGATTGGTCTAAGATATTTAACACCAATTCTATTAAAATTTATGTTTTATACATAGATCAATTAATGGCTCTTTGCCCATGCAACCTATGTTTTATCAAATGTAATTTAATTCAAAATTTTAAATTAATTTACGAAGTATTTGTGAGACCGTCTTTCTTTTATACTGGTTGTAAATCGTTAGGTTATTCTTGCCAAACCCATTTTTTTCTCATAGTCAACTATATATCGTTATGTCCAGATTTAATGCAATGATGATAACTAATTGTTTTGTGTTTTTTTGTTTGATGTGAGAAAATATTTTGGTCGAGTACAAACATAGGAAAATCATGTTTATAACTTTGGTTAGAAAATAAAGTTCGTAACTTATGATATTAAAACCCTTACATCGGATACAACTATTATTAATATATATTTCGTATTTATAAATATAATTCAGAGGCCAGCTGTCTACCTCCTATATGGGACTTCAGAATAGGGAGAAATTAGTCCCATTTGACACGTGGGTGGAGATACACTTGGGAAACCAAAAAAAAAAGTTAACTGTATCATAAAATTCATTAAATATTAATGGTCGCTCATCAAATGTGGGGTCATTTTTCCCTATACGTTTAAAAGGATGTTGACGTAGTTAACTACATCATGTAGTTATATTTATCATGTCTTAGTTTAGCAATGCAAGTAATTACTCGAATATCGCTTTTAACTGCATGAATTTCCAATATACTTTGAGACATTTTAAAACCTCATTAACTACTCATTTATCACAGATATAACTAGTTGAGAAACTTATATAACTACTTGTTTATCTCTTTTAACCACTATGATTTTCCACTACTTAAGACATTTTAAAACCTCATTAGTTACTCATGTATCACAGATAACTAATTTAGGAACGCATATAACTACTCGAGTATTGCTTTTAACTGCTATGATGAGTAGTGTTACTCAAAGTTCTCGATAAAAAAAAAGTAGTGTTACTCAAAGTAGTGGAAAATCATAGCAATTAAAAGTGATACTCGAGTAGTTACCCGCGTTGCTAAATTAGTTATCTGTGATAAATGAGTAGTTAATAGGCTTTTGGTCATTTTCCCTAAACTTCATTTAGGATGACTTGTTGGCGACTATGCCTTATTTGTCCTTTTGAGAATTGGAGTCACCTATTTGTCCAATTGAAATTCAAGTGTAATTTTATTGTCATTTCCCCTAAGTTTTAAAAGTTAATGGAGTTATATTTACATGTTGTTTAAAATTTAAGACAATTTTCTGTAATTTGATTAAAAAAATAAAAATAGCTTCCTATCTTTATAGTAAGAAATAAAAACTGAATATATAATATCTTATAAGTGACAGCAGAAGAAAACAACTTTAATATATGATTTCGTAAAATGACGGAGGATACGATGTGCAATGAGGATTTCTGAATATTCAAGAGAAGTTTGATGTTTCCTCATACTGAAAGTTCATTTTAACACCATGGTATACCTTAAAAAACAATTTTTTTTTTGTTTTTTTCAATCCAATTGTTGGTATAAGATCAATAGACTTCAAAATATGTAGCTCACAAACGTATAAAGATGTAGCTTTCTTGGGTATGAATCCAATACTTTTGGAACCTTACTTCTAAATAAAACTAATTAATATTTTAAGAATAAATCATACAATCAGAAACTGGGCAGGAACTAAGTATGTTCAAAGAACTAACAAGTCAAAGACTACGGAAACCGAACAGAATTTGTAGTATAAACGCTAATTTATTCTTCCCCAAATCTTACGTACTTTACGTCACTTCCCATCTTATCTTTCCACCCACTTGATGTGGCTAACCTTAAAGCCGAAAGACGAGCTTTCAATTTTGGGTCAATACTTCTGACTTTTGATCACTTGTTTTCAATAATTTATATTTGTTCTTAAAATTATTTATTTATATTTCCCCACGTTGAAATATTTAAACTCGATTAGTTTAAATTTACAGTTCAAAAGTACTTGATTACCATGTATATGAGATTCTGATAAAAAAATGTATATGGGAAAAACATAAAAAAACTTTTTTATTATTTCATCGTTTCTAAATTTTAATGGGACAACTGTATTTAAGTCCAAAACAAGAGATTTAATACTCCCTCCGTTCCTAAATATAAGATCACTTTGGGGAAGTGGATAAGTTCCTAAATATAAGATCACTTCCTATTTTATCTCAAGTTTTGCCCAAACTACCCTTATACTTCATCTTTTCATTGAAAACCCCTCCTCCTTTTGAAGTTAAGTAATTGAGGGGATTTTGGGAAGATCATGTAATTTTATTGTCTTCCTTAATCTTCCCAAATTAACCAAAGTGATCTTATATTTAGGAACGGAGGGAGTATTATAGAGGTTCACTGACAATTGCTTCACTTATAAACATGGACTAATTCAGTTTTTGATAGTGGATTTTAACAACATTGTAGGACCTTTATGAAATTAAGTTTCTTACCTAGGACCAATATACTATTGTCCCAATTTTAATTGAACTCCACATCATTTTTATTGATCTAAGTAAAACATTTCATATTTAGTTATTAAGCCATCAGGCTCTCCTGTGCCGAACAATTTTCAAAAGAAGGCCCAAAATTTACTCTAAAGTCCCACTTGCCTGCTGCGGTGCTGCCAAACTAGACATCTCTAAGGCTTAAGTCATATTCATAAGTCTATTACTTTAATTTTTGGGATATATAATGAAAATATTCATTATATAAGAGAATTGTAAAATCTAATATATTAAATTGTCAATTTAATAGCTGGAGTAAACTTTTAAGGTTTTTTTAAGTTTGGACAATGCCTTGTTTTAACTTATTGTGTTAGTACACAAATAATAAAATTCCTCTTATTTATTGATGTTTACTGATGAACTGATTCTTTTAAAGTACGACTTCTTAAAGCCAAGTAGAGTAAATAATGAACCGTTTATAAAACTTTTATAGTGCAGCACGCCAAAGACTCAACAAAGCCAAAAAAAAAGTCCATTTCTCAAGAGCTCTCTAGATTTGAGCATCAGAGTGGGGGTTGGATTCATGTGTGATCCAAGTGCCTTGGAATTATGCCCCAAATTCAAAAGGGCGAATCCTATGTGATTTCTTTTCATTGTTAAACTTTTAGGATCGGAAGAGATTACCTAACTAGAATAGAAAACTCTTGAGCATGGGTGTGTCACTCTCGGTGATCTCAACAATTCCTTCATATCATATACAAACATAACATAATAACCATGGATAACAAATGGAAAGTGATTATCTCTTTACTAAAGCTAAGCATCCCAAAAATTTTATTCCAAAATTGAAATTAGTATATGCCAATTGAATGTAGCTAAATATTTAGTGAGTTTAGATTAACGTACATAAGATTTATCAACAATCGTACCAATATTTGAAGAAAGAAAGATTATTTTAAAAATTACTTTGTCTGTTCATGTATATAAGACCTCAAATTGCCAAAATCACTCGGATTAAGAAAAATGTTGAAAATATAAACTGTCTGAAATAATAATTTTTATTTCTCAAGTTTATGCTTATTTATGATGGGGTATATGAGAGTGAGACGAAGAGATCATAATAACGTATAATAATTGAGCATAAAAGAGAACATCAGTAGAATGAATAATGGTGAGCATTTACACATTAAATAATGCTCAGTCATGGTAGTAATATTAACCAGAGCTGATATCATACTAGGTGATATTTGGTACGGAATTCTTAAAAACCAAAATTCTCTTGAAGATGACATGATCCTCATAGCCAGAAGTTTTGTAACCCGTGAGAAGTTCCACACGAGAGAGATAACATTTGGACTTCAATTTTGCCAGCAATCCGTCATTTTAATGATATAATTGGGGCTATGACCGAGAATATTCATGCCCATATATACATACTTTTACAACCTATAAGAGTTTAACTTAGGGCAATGACTCTATTTTACCTTTCAAGTAACCACTCTAGACCACTGGGCACCCTAAGCTAACATTAGGTACAATTTTACCCTTAAAGTAACCAAAGTAGTCTAAGTTTACCTTCTGCCGAATCTAATGTTCACACGTGTCATCCACATGTCAACATTACATTCCACACATTACACTTTTGGAATTGATCTAACTAAGAAACTAGTTTTCAATGTTACAATTGACTTATGAATTAAGAGCAAAGGGTGATATAGTTTTGATTGTTAACTAGAAAACTATATCACCCTTCGTCAATTGTAATGTTGACATGTGTCTTGGTGAACAAGTGGAATGTAATGTTGACATTCAAAACTATTCCAATAGGAACAAGTGGAACAATTGGAAAATATGCTACTTCAAAATTAAAAAAATAACTAGTTTATAGTTAGATCAATTTCGTTAGCATCTGGAAAAGGTGAGTTCTTCTTTGTTTATGTCTTTAGAGGTACGGTAAGACTTTCTTATGGAATGTTTTGACTTATGAATTAAGAGTAAAGGGTGATATAGTTTTGAATGTTGCCTCAAGTGGAATTGAGGCTACTCTTCTACCTTTTGGTAAGACAACACATTCACGATTCTCAATTATAATTGACATCAATTCACGACTCTAGATGTAATATTCATAACAATTCTTTGTTAGCAAGACATATTCATTTTACAAGAATAATTATATGGGTTGAGGCACTGATTGGACCTAATTTTATATGTTTAAGCATGTGCAATTGAGCTTAATTAGTGTGATTTAATTTTTATATATTGATCATTATTGGTGATTTTATATGTTTAAGCATGTTTAAACATGATATTACAAGTAAGATGAGAAGGATGTACAAACAAGAAAAATGATATGTTATGCTATGCATGAGGGGTTTGGTGTGGTTTTAAAGCTTATGTCTTTTGTTCCTCTCTCTTCTATTTTGTTCATGCTCCTCATAAACCTTATCCCACATCTCTTTCAGCTCTGCCTCTCTGACTTGTGCTAAGATCTCAAGATGCTCTCTCTCATCCCTTTCCTTCCTTTGCCTTTCGAGCTCAAGAGATTCCTCGATTGCCCTTTTTAGATCTGCAGCCTCATTCATCCCAACTGACTGCCATGAAGGTGAGTCACCAAGGGGAATAATAATTCCAGAGGGCAGATGAATATTCTTGACCTTGAACGCCCATGCTGAAAATTGTGGATCATGAGACAGATCTGCCTTTCCCTTCCCTTTCCCTTTCACAGCTCGAGCGTTGGCTCTCATTGCATCCAATACTTGAGCCTGGTGGAAGGTGAGGTTGTTGGTCCCGAAGTAGTTAAACTCCTCTTGAGTCATTTCTTCTATCTCTACCTTTACTTCAACCTCAGATGGAATGACTTCATCAACTTTCTGGGTTTCCTCAAAAAAAGAAGGAGTCCGAGTCTTAGGAGCTTCAGCTTGAACTTCCTCCGGTTGAGGCACTGTTTCAATTTCAATCTCCTCTGGAGCCGCTATAGACTCTTCTTCACTTTCATCTGTTGAGAGTGCTCTGGGAGGAGGAGCGACCCTTTTCCTTGCTGTCCTCTTAAACCTTCCTCCAGTGGAGGGAGCAGCAGGAGTGGCAGGTGTTGCGCTTGAGGCAGGGGTAAGAGCAGATGGATTAAGGACAGGCGTAGCAATGACAATCCGAGGACGAGGCATGCGCTTCAACCCATACTTCTGACTGAGATGCGCTAGATAATCATCGGTGGAAGCAAACTCAGGTGGCAATGCAGAAGACTGAGACCTAGGGGGAACGTCCTTAGGCTCAGAGGGTTGTACAGTCAGCACCATTTGCATGTCTGCTAGATGGCTTGAGGATGCTGCTGTCTGTTGGCACATGAAATGAATGGCTTCGCGACGGATGAGGTCTTCAGCTAGTTGAGCACGTTCAGAGTCCATTGTCATTCTTAGTGCAGCCTTAACGTCCACATCAATCCACAGGGACGGCTGCCACAGTGTATCTCTCCCCCTTTTAGCATCATCAAAAATAGTAAGTGCCAAGGAGGTGCTGGAGGAGGAGACAGAGGGTGGTGGAGCTGGGCCAAATCTTGGAGGAGGAGGTGGAGAGTCATGGTCATCGTCAGATGGGTGGTCTGAAGATGAATGACTAGAGGATGGGGAGGAGTGGTGAGATTGGTTGGGTGAGTGGTCTGAAGGTTGTGTATATGGATCAGAGAGATGAGTAGTAGAGGGTTGGTTTTGGGTGTGAGGAGGTGATTGATGAGTATCTTGGTTAGGTTGATCTTGGTGTGGTGAGTCTTGGTTAGATGGCTGGTGGTGATCAGGGGAGTCATGTAGTGGTGGATCTTGGTGTGGGGGATTTGGGGGGTTTTGAGGGTTAGGAGGGTTATTATCTGGGTTGTTTGGAGGATTATTATCTTGGTTGTGGGGAGGGTTTTGGTTGGCCAGCAGCAGGTCTACCTTAGCTTCAACCCGATCAAGATGTGCTTGGACCTTCTTAATCCGATGGTGCAGCTTGTTAAAACTCCTTCTAACTTGTTCTTGGAAAGAAGTCTGCAGCGCATCGTGCATTTTGAAGATCAGTTCATCAGCCAGCGTATCCAAGGTAGCAGCATTTACACCAGCAGCAGCAGCACTTGTACTAGGACGTCTGTGTGATTCCACTTCCAGATCTGCAGCACCAGAAGTGGATGGCTGAGTGTTATGTGAGGCGCTCCCTCCTCTTGAACCGGATCCAGCAGGCCTTGGGGGTTTGATATATGACACACCCATCTTATCCAGATTCTTCGAGTCCATGGGCAGGCACTTCCGGTTGTCCACTCCCTCAGTGGACTTGATGTTGAACTGCTCCAACAGGAAGGCTATCAGCTGGGGGAAGGGAAGAGGGGCATTGTCCTTCTGATTCTTCCCATCTACCCATCTGAGAAGCTCAATCGATATGAGTTGCCCTGGGTTGATGGGTTCCTTGCGCAGAAGTCGAGGGAGCCAGGGATTGTCAAGTTGGGTGAATTCAGAGAAGTTGCCACCCTTGTGGGTCATTATCCGCGAGTAGATATATTGGATTACTCGCTTGGTATCAGGCATCCCAGAGACTTTCTTCCCATCAGTCTCATAGGCTTCTGACAGTTGATCTGGGGAGAAATGCATGTGATACTTCCACTTGTTCAGGTTGGGGTCCGTGATTCTCAGGAGTTGATTGATGATTCTCCAATCAAACTCGATGTGTATTCCCCTCACTGTTGCAGAGAAGTAAACGCAAGCGACCAAGTTGTCCTTTTCCCTTCTCTTAACCCTTGCACATAGAGACTGATAGAAGACGCGAAGAACATTCACATTGTACTCGTTCTGAATTCCCAGCCAGTTCATATATTTTCCCAGTTGGTCACTCAAATCAAACAGATTCTGCAGAGTTTCCAGGTTGACATAGATATCGTTCATCAAATATGGGTTTCTGTGTTCGAAGGCAGGAGAGATTGGCTCTAGAGGACCGGATCTGTACACGGACATGTCATCTTCCTCTTGAACTCTCTGGCGTTTAGAGGAAGAGGGCTCTTCTGCAAAATGGACTTGTTTGCCCTTGCGCTTCCCAGATTTGGCAGAGGAGGAATTGGGATTTGATGGATTGGGGTTTGTCTCATTAGATCCAGCCATGATGTATGTGTATGGTAATGGCGAAGGAATAGGGTTTGGAGAGGATGAAGGGCAGATGAACAGTGCAGATGAAGATGAAGATGAAGATGAACAGTTGAGAAAAAGAAAATTGAGAGAGTGGAGAAATTTTGAATGAAAAGTTATGAGTGAGTAAATTCCTATTTATGTGAAGAGACGTTTGATGCGAGGGGTCATAATGAAAAGGCATGGGAAGCATAAATCTTTAATGGGAAACGTAAACATTTAATACTGAAACGGCGCACCTTTTTGCCACATGTCGTTTCGAGGTGTCAGAGAAGGTACAACTGTTGTCAGAGAAGGTATAACGTTTCTGAGGTGACGTGTCACTTCCTATTGTAGGTGCTTCCGGTTGCCGAGCAGCAATCGCAAGCGGCAAGATCCCAAGCTGAGTAGAAGAAATGGCGTCCAGCCACTCTACTCCTTCCAATGTTCAATAGTTGTCCTTGCTATCGATAGTAAAATTGCTTGCGAAAGCTATCTTTGCTCAGGTTGATGGTTTGTTCCTGTAGATGCTAGCAGAAGTGGATCCGCTTCCGGATGTGAAAAACTTAAGATTTAACATTACAAGTTCTCATGACCTTTTCACAAGGGGACCTGCAAAACTAAAGATTGACACTCTGATGCCTAAGTTAGTACAGTTTGCAGGTTTTAACATTTAAGCACAGGTTTATAATGAAGATTTAAACTTCAGTTGGGTTTACCATTCCCAAATTGCCCCTTATGTAGGTAAATTGGTCAACCCCCAGAGGCTTGGTGAAAATATCTACAAGTTGATGCTGGGTTGGAACAAATTGCACCTTGACATCTTTCTTCTGAACATGGTCTCTAATGAAGTGATGTCTGACATCAATGTGCTTTGTTCTTGTGTGCTGAACCGGATTCTTGGCCAGGGTGATAATGCTTGTGTTGTCACATAGAATGGGAGCCTCTGGAAATTCTAGGCCAAGATCTCGAAGTTGGTTTTTCAACCACAGCACCTGGGCACAACAACTTGCAGCAGCAATATATTCTGCCTCTTTGGATGACAGTGACACACAAGTCTGCTTCTTGCTTGCCCATGACACCAGACCGCCTCCCAGGAAAGCACATTGGCCACTAGTGCTCTTCCTATCTGTTTTATAACCTGCATGGTCAGCGTCAGAGTAAGCCCACAAGAACTCTTGGTTACCTCTGGGATACCAGAGACCAAGTTCTTGAGTTCCCTCAAGGTATCTCAGAATTCTCTTAACACATGTTAGGTGAGATTCCTTGGGATTGGCCTGAAATCTAGCACACATGCCAACACTAAATTGTATGTCATGTCTGCTAGCAGTTAAATATAACAGGGAACCTATCATTCCCCTATACATTGATGTTAGAATCTTAAGTTTTGATGAAGACAAAAATATGAAAGAACAGAATGAACACTTAGGAAGAATTAGATTAAAGTTAAAATCCTAAGTTAGAACACAATCGGATGTAAAATCACAACCGGATGACTTAGAGCAAAAACAACGTGACTAGCGCTTGCAGAAGTGAATTTAACACTAAGTCTGATCCTATGTCACCTAGTCTAAGTAGGATAGCTTCCCATAGCAAAAATGCTTCCCATTGCACTTGATTATATTACTCTGTGGGACTAACATTTGTATGCAGAACTTAGCTCTCACTTCCGATAGCAAAAGAGCATCCGATAGTGGACACTCTTTGCATTGCACAAACTTGGACTAACACTTGCAGATCGAAGCACTCACTTCCGATAGCAAAAGTGCATCCGATAGTGAACACTCTTGTATTACACACTTGCACTAAAGCTTGCAGAACGAAGCTTTGACTACCGGTAGCCAAGATCCATCTGATAGCAAGTACAAAAGTCAGAGACCGTACAAGTGCTCAGATGTCAGAGTTGCTTTTTTGTCAGAACAGAGATGTCAGAGTTACTTTTCAGAAGTCCTCTGTGCAGAATTAATTAAAAGCAAAGTCAACCCTGGTAAGCATTAATGAAGATGTACTTAACAAGGGATCAATGGCTATATTCAAACGGACATATTCCAAATTGCCGCCCAAGCCAGTGAGTGTTGGTAGCTGAGTATAAAAGAAATATCTTCAGCATTCATAAAAAAGAGAAGAAGAACAGCAAGCTTATTGTCGGAGATATTGTAGTCTACATTCTTCTTATCTTTTACTCTCTGATCTTAGAGTTGTAATATTCTTAGAGAGAATTCTTGAGAGAATCATTTGTACACAAGTGTTTATCACAATCAGTTCATAGAGTGAACATATTATCAAATCCTCTAATTGATCGAGGTTGTTCTAAAGCTTGGTGCTTGAAGAACAGTGTTGTAACCTTACAAAAGTAAGGGGGAGTATTTAGAGGTTTTCTAAATCTTCAAGGTTTGCAGGTAAGCCCATTGTAAAACCTGTGGGTTGTTAGGTGAACCTGTGTTCGTAAAACCTAAGGTGTGAAGGCTTATCTTGTGCCTGGATTAAACAAGAAGTTTAGTGGATTGAAAATCTCAGGTGAAGCCTGGGGACTGGATGTAGGTCAGGAAGTGACCGAACCAGGATAAATCTGTGTGTGCTTATTCTGTCTTTAATCTTCTTATTTCCAGCACCACACCATCATATACTTATTTGTGCATAGCATGATTCATCGTCATTTTCATCAAGCACAAGAAGTCATGTTTTAAAAGAGCATTTTAAGTTTTATTCCGCCACCCAATTCACCCCCCTCTTGGGTGACAGCCACACTTTTCAATTGATTGGCTAACAGAGCTTCCCTTTACATCAGCATCGAGAGCGACAGTGGTGCTCATGGGAGTATCATACTCCTTGCATTCATCCATCCCAAACTTCTTGAGAATTTCTCTACAATACTTGGTTTGGGAGATGAAGATGTCATCTTTCCTCTGTTTGATCTGCAGGCCTAGGAAGAAGTTCAATTCTCCCATCATTGACATTTCAAATTCTCCCTGCATTGTCTTTGAAAACTCCTCACAGAGTTTCTCGTTAGTAGCTCCAAATATGATATCATCAACATATATCTGAATAACTAACATGTCTCTATCTTTATGCAGTATGAACAGTGTATTATCCAGTTTGCCTCTTGAGAAACCTTTCCCTAGCAAGAAATTGCTAAGTCTCTCATACCAAGCTCGAGGAGCTTGTTTCAGGCCATATAAAGCTTTCTTTAACTTAAAAACATGTTTAGGATGTCTAGGATCCTCAAAGCCAGGAGTTTGTTCAACATACACCTCTTCTTTAATATAGTCATTAAGAAAAGCACTCTTTACATCCATTTGATATAATTTAAAACCTTTCATGGATGCGAAGGCTAGAAGAATCCTTATGGCCTCAAGTCTTGCGATTGGAGCTAAGGTTTCTTCATAGTCTATGCCCTCTTCTTGGTTATATCCTTTTGCTACTAATCTGGCTTTGTTTCTAGTAATTAGGCCAGTCTCATCCAGTTTGCTCTTAAAGACCCATTTGGTTCCAACTATGGATTGGTGAGACGGTCTAGGTACTAGTTCCCAGACTTGACTTCTCTTAAATTGATTGAGTTCTTCCTGCATGGCAATGATCCAATCACAATCTTCTAGGGCCTGTTCAATTGAAGTTGGTTCAATTTGAGACAAGAATGCTCCATACTCAACTTCATTTTGAACTTGCCTTCTAGTCCTAACACCAGAAGAAACATCACCAAGTACTAGGTCTAGTGGATGATCCCTGTGATGCCTCCTAGCGGTTGGCAACTGTACCTCATTAGGTACCATCTGCATTTTAGGCTCATCAATGGGATCATCCTCCCCTTTTGGATCCCTTGTTGGTGTTTCTTCGGGTGGTAAAGATGATGATGGTTTTGAAATTTTTAGATTTTCATCATCTACTGTGGATCCTTCCCATGAGGGGTTTTCATCGAAGACAACATGCATAGATTCTTCTACAGTCCTAGTTCTCATGTTGTACATTCTGTATGCTTTGCTTCTGAGAGAATATCCTATGAAAATTCCTACATCCCTTTCGGATCAAACTTACCCAAGTTTACCTTTCCGTTGTTGTGGATGTAGCATTTTGACCCAAAGATTCTCAAGTAGCTGATATTGGGCTTCCTTCCCTTGTACAGCTCGTACGGTGTTTTGTCCAGGCCCTTGCGAACGTAGGTTCTATTGGAGATGTAGTAGGCGGTGCTCATGGCGTCAGCCCAGAATACTTGGGAGACTTTCTTCTCATTAAGCATGCTCCTGGCCATCTCAGTTAGAACCCTGTTCTTCCGTTCGACCACGCCATTTTGTTGTGGAGTTCTGGGAGCTGAGAAATTGTGATCAATTCCGTTTTCTTCACATAGCTCTGAGAAGTCATGATTTTTGAACTCTCCACCGTGATCTGTTCTTATTGCAGCTATCTTGAGATTTCTCTCATTCTACACTTTCTTAGCAAGAACAACAAACGCATCAAAAGCATCATGCTTCGAGGGAAGAAACATAGTCCAAGTAAACCTTGAATAGTCATCCACTACAACTAGAGCATAAAGATTTCCACCTAGGCTCTTAACTCTTGCTGGCCCAACTAAGTCCATATGGATTAGTTCTAAGGGCCTGCTTGTGGAGACTTTCTTCTTGGCTAAAATCATGCTTTACTTTAAAAGATGGAATCCCTATAGCTAGCTCCTTTTTAATGAGCATGTCTAGCTGTGTAAAGTTCACATGAGCTAGCCGTTTATGTCATAACCAACTGTTTTCATCACTAGTGATTAGACATTTTTCGGTTAATTGTTGGCATAGATCTAGGGTATATAAATTTCCATTGGATTTATCTATGTTGAGATCATGCTTATCAACTATCAGGCATTCATGAGAGTCAAAGATTACCCAGTTGCCTTTGTCTGTGCTTTGACTCACACTCAGCAGGTTGTGACAGAGACCATCTACAAGGTAGACATCCTGGATAGGGCCAACTTCACCAACACCAGTGATCTTTCCACTTTGGTTCCCACCAAAGTTGACTTTGGCTCCATCCTTGACCATCAGTGAATTGAACTTCTCCCTATCTCCCGTCATAATGCCTTGAGACAAACCTGCACAGATCAGACAGATTTAGGTACCCAACCTTTATTGGGTTCTTTTTCATTAGTATCCGGAGCCCTTGGTCCAATGTTGGCCTTGGGTTCGCGAGTGACTTGTGCCTCTGGCCTTCGTTGGGCTTTAGGCTTTTGAGTCCTTTTTGGGACAGGTTTCCGTATCCTAGGTCTATGATTGACTCTAGGCTTGTGTACTCCCTCAGTCTCTTGCCTTGAAAAGGTCTTAGGCATATTAGTTCCTTTTGGAACCCACTTATAGGAGCTATCGGTACCATGCTTCTTGGCATTACAGGTGGACGTGGTGAATCCCTTCCTGTTGCAATAATTGCAGAAGCTGACAGGTGAAGACATATAGCCAGTGGCTTTATGAAAGAATTTTAAATAGGGCTTCACTTTGGGTTTCACCCACTTTTTCTCTTTATGTTTGTAACCTACACCAGTTTTATCTCTATATGCTCTTTGGTTCATTAAAATAACATCTAGCATTTCAGAACCCTTGGTGAACTTTTGCAAGGCGTTGTATAGCCTATCTCTTTCAATAGAGATTTTGCTACAGTTGGCGCAGCTCTCTGAGCTTGAGATGTTGGGTTCCTCTTGCGGATTTCCCTGGATGTCTGCTTTCGGAAGTCTCTTAGCTTCCGCAAGCTCATCACTCAGTGAGTTCACAGTAGTCTCAAGTGATTTGTTTTTTCTTTTTAATGCTAGAAATGCTTTGTTCATTCGGTGAAACTCTCTATGAATATCATTGTAAGCTTCTTGAAGGTCAGTCATGCTTACCTCATCACCATGGACGGATTCAAAGTCTGAGAGGGTTTCTTCTTCACCATCCTCCTTAGCAACAAGACAAAGGTTAGCAACCTCTTCCTCATCGCTAACCTCTTCATCGGAGCTGTTGACCCAGATAGAGGACATAGAGGCTTTCCTTTTGTCCTTCTCTTTAAACCTTTGTAGACTTGGGCATTCAACTTTGAAATGACCAGGCTTCTTACATTCAAAGCAGACAGGAGCTTTTTCCTTCCTGTAGCTCGATTCTCCTTTCTGGAATCTCCCTTTCTTCTTCAAGAACTTCTTGATCCTTCTCACCATCATGACCATCTCCTCATCATCAATATCTTCCTCATCATCATCTCTTTCTCTGCTGGGAGCAACTAAGGCGAGATTCTTTGCCTTTGTGGTTGCTTGAGGAGTTCTTTGGGCCAACAGAGTAGGCTCATACTCAGCCAAGGAACCAAATAGTGCAGTGACAGACCTAGTTGATTCTCCTTGGACTTCCTGCAAAATAGTAACTTTAGTAAGCCAATCACCTTTTAATACCTTCAGGATTTTATTTACCTGCTCCTTCTCCGAGATGGTTTTTCCCAAGGCAGCAAGGTTGTTTATGAGGTGAGTGAATCTGATCACCAGATCTCTGATAGGCTCATCAGGAAGCATTGTGAACTTGTGGAATTCTTCAACCAGCATTTCCACTCTTCTATCCTTGACCCCAGTGGTCCCCTCATGAGCTGTCTGAAGAGCATCCCACATCTCTTTTGTCGTTTTGAGATGACTTATTCTGAAGTACTCTTTTGGACTTAAAGCACACTGAATCATTAGGATAGCCTTATAATTCAGTTCTACTTTGGTGTAGTCATCTTCAGAGAATTGGGCCTTAGTCTTTTCTCTGCCTTCAGCATCTCTTGGAACATTGTTCCCACTTTCTATAACATCCCAAACTCGAAGGCCATGATGAGCCTTGATGTAGTTCTCCATTTTGAATCTCCAGAACGTATAGTTGTGCCCATCGAAACCAGGAGGTTTGTTGGGAGGAGTTGATATGTCCGGAAGAACATTCTGTTCAGCATCCATCACTGGATCTTTTCTTCCCAGATTCGTTGGAATCAAGTAAGGAAGACCCGCTCTGATACCAAATTAAAGTGAGGATGCATAAGAGGGGGGTGAATTGTGCTACAAAATAAAACTTATAAAATAAAACTTTAACACAGATTCTTTTATACTGGTTCGGTCTAACTCTTGACCTACGTCCAGTTCTCAATCCCTTGATTGAGTTCCACTAATCTACAGGTTTTACAAACGGGTTCACCTGCAACCTTTACAACCACAAGTTTTCTGGGTTAACTTGCAACCTTTACAGCCTAACTAGCTCCCCCTTACTACTTGCAAGGGTTCAACCTTTACACAAAGGATTTACTACTAAGTTCACTTAATGAACAGATTGTGATACTCACTTAAGTACAATAAATGCTCTTAATGAATGTAGAGATTTGAATACAAAGAGTACAAGATGATAACAAACAGAATAACTCTCAACGTATTAAGTGCTCTCTTGAACTTTTTAGCTTTCTGGATATTCTCTGAGTATTATGCTTTAAATGCTCGATTGTAGTTAGGTAACTTCATAAATGTTGAAGTTGTTCCTTTTATAGCAGTCTCTAATACTTCAGATGTTTGAACATCAATAAATCCGTTTGAATATATTCGTTATTCTCATGTTACCGGTCTCCTCATTAATGCTCATAAATGAACAGCAGGGTTGACTTGCTTTATCTCTGAAAAGCAACTCTGACAACACTGCTCTGCCATAAAGCAACTCTGACTTCTGAGCACCTGTATGTTCTGACTCTTTGTACTTGCTATCGGATGAGTTTGTGCTACCGGTAGTAGGAGCCTTGTTCTGCAAGTGTTAGTCTAAGAATCCCATTGCAAAGAGCATTCACTATCTGAAGCTCATTTGCTATCGGAAGCGAAACTAAGTTCTGCACACAAATGTTAGTCCAACAGAGTAATATATAATCAAGTGCAATGGGAAGCATTTTTGCTATGGGAAGCAATCCTACTTAGACTGGGTTATATAGGATCAGACTTAGTGTTAAATTCACTTCCGCTGCCGGACGCATGCTACATCCGCAAGCCCTAGTCACGTTGTTTTTGCTCTAAGTCATCCGGTTGTGATTTTACATCCGATTGTGTTCTAACTTAAAATTTTAACTTTAATCTAATTCTTCCTAAGTGTTCATTCTGTTCTTTCTTATTTTAGTCTTCATCAAAACGTAAGATTCTAACACATGCTCATATGTGGATAATTGGAAAATTCTAGCTTAATTACTTGCAATTTAAGTAACCAAGGGTATTTTGGTAATTTTGACTATGTGGTGCTTTTCTATTTGTAGGGGGGTCCCACGTGGGCCCCACAATACCTTTGGGAGTGCTATGGTGGCAAGGAATGAGCTAAGGAAACAACAAAAAGGCATAAAGCAACAATTACCACTTTTGGTAAGACAAGGCAAAAAGCACTTTTGAAGCATATTACCAAAAGTGGTAAAAACGACTCCAACTCCAAATTCAAATTGGGAGCTTCAAAAAGGGCAATTTTGGAATGAGAAGAAAGCATTTGAAGAGAGGAAAGAGAGGAGAAGACATTTGACAACTTGGAGGCACTCACATATTTTCCCTTCATTCCCCAAAATACCCTTCCTTTCCCTTACCACCTTAATTTGGCCAACACTCACACATATACTTAAAAATCTCTTCTTGGCCGAATTGAAACTCATTTTGACAGCTCATTAAGACCTTAATCCAGCCCATTAACCCATCTAAACACCTCTCATAAATATCTTTTGCTTCATTTACCATTCACCACTTCAACTTCACTTTCTCTCTCTTCTTCCATTTTTCTCTCATCTTCTTCATCTTCTCCACACAACCTCACGAAAATTCCTCTTCTCCCATGGATTCCTCACGCAAATTCATCATCTCTTCCATCCACATGAGTGGCTAGATCATCCTCTCCTTCCTTCAAGTCAAGATTTGTGCATTGAGCTTCATGGATTTGGCCTTGTGTGAGAATTTCTACTTCTAGGTTTTCAAGTTTGTATACATTTTAGTTCTTTCATGTCTAAGTCTTTAGGTATGTTAGGACTAGAACTTTATATGGAGATTTCCATGTAAAGTTCATTTAACCTTTAAACTTGTAAACCTAGCCTCTAGGAAACTTGATTTTCATGTGTGTTAGGCTTATACTTTTTGTAGCTTTATGAGAACAATTATATGTGATTACATTGTGGTTGTTTCTTAAAGTGAATCATATAATTAGAATCTAGATTTAGGTTCTATGTTGCCTATGAAAATGCATGAAGGTTAAGCTAGGGTTTCTTGATTAATTAGTTTAAATTAGCTTAAGTTTCTTAGATTTAAGAAGCTTAGGCCGATTTAAGCTAGTTACATTAAGAGGAAATTGTCACATGAGGCCTATCAATTAAGTTTGCACAAATTGAGATTTGAAGGAGGAGATTCCTACTCTTGATTACTTCTCATTTCATTTCGGTAATATTGTTCTTATTAGTTTTAATTTGTAGTTTGTTAATCAACAATATCACTCTCAAAACCTTTGTTAATTTGCGTGGCATAAACCTTTTACTTGCAAGATATTGACCTAGATTGTGGATTTGACCCTTACTCACCACTACACTCTAGTGGAATTGAGTATTGAATTTGTTTTGATTAGCCAAGGCGACTTTAGGCTAAATCAGGCACCTATGATTAAGAGATTTTACATTGAAATTTTCGATCGAACATTGAGAGATATTATGAAATGAGAGATTTACCTTCCGGTGGAAAGTATGTTGTCTTGTGTGGTGAATTCAAACAAATACTTCCAATGATACCCAAAGGGTGATTTACGTTTTTGATCCAATGCATTCAATTGTCACATTGACCCATCCTGATCTCAATGCAAAAATAAACAATGTAAGGTAATTTATTATTCGACAAGTTTAGCTCCGACAATAGAAGTTGTTGACCAGATCAATGAGTACATGTTGACTGTTATACCTGGAGAACCAGTTGAGTATTTTAGTTCAAATTCAATATGCAAGACTGACATGGATAATACTTCATTACAAGAGATAATTGTGAAATTCGTGGCTGTCACCCAAGAGGGGGGGGTGAATTGGGTGAGGGAATAAAACTTAAACTCTTTTCGAAAGACTGCTTGTGCTCGGTGATGATGATAATAAATAATGCTATGCACAAGTCAGTATGCTATGTGATGCAAAAATAGAATGATCAAGTATAAATATATGCACACATAAATTTATCCTGGTTCGGTCACCCAGACCTACATCCAGTCCCCAGGCTACACCTGAGATTTCCAATCCACTATTCTTGTTTAAACCGGGCACAAGAGAAGCCTTTACACTTTAGGTTTTACGAGCACGGGTTCACCTAACAACCCACAGGTTTTACAACGGGTTCACCTGCAAACCTTACAAACGCAAGTTTTACGGGCTAACTTGCAACCTATGGAGATTTAGAAAACTTCTAAATGCTCCCCCTTACAAAATGTAAGATTACAATTATGTTCACTCTATGAACTGATTGTGCTAAACACTTAAGCTCGAATGACTCTCTCTAAGAGTAGATGATGTTACTCACTTAAGCACAAAAGAATCACTCTCTAAGAATATTACATATCTAAGTCCGAGAGTAGAAGATGAGAGGAATGTAGAATAGTGTTTCAGACAATAAGCTCTGTTCTCTCTCTCTCTTTCAAGCCCACTTCTTCAGAAATGAAGAACATCCCTTTTATACCAGCCTCTGAATATCTAACCGTTGGAGAGGCAATAAGACCGTTTGATTATAGACGTTGGGGCCTTGTTTACGTTGTCCTCATTAGTGCACAGCAGGGTTGACTTTGCTTTATCTAAAAAGGTGCTCTGACCAAGCTGTTCTGTCAACACTGTTCTGGCAATACTAAAAAGTCGTTCTGACATCTGAACATTTTGTACGGTCCGACTCTTGCTTGCTGTCAGAGAGGACTTCGTTCCTCAAGCATAAGTCCAGGATGTTAAGAGACTCATTATCGGAAGCTCTCTTGCTATCTGAAGCTCGTGGACTCTAACATTTTGCTTGCTATCACATAGAGGAACTTTGTTCTTCCAAGCACTTGTCCATGAATGATAAGAGTGCTTTGCTATTGGATCCTCTCTTGCTATCAGAAGCTCTCTTATGGACTCTGACTTTTGTGGGCAGTATGAGCTTTGACACCTTGAGTGAATCTTCAGATTATGTTCTCATACTCCTCATGCTTGGTAGGTAACAATGTTGTTTGAATGTGTCTGTTATCCTCTTGTTACCGTTGGAAGGAACATCTTCTTAAATGCTTCAGCAGGGTTGACTTGCTTTATCTCTGAAAAGTAGTCCTGACACCTCTGCTCTGTTAAAAGCATTCTGACACTGCATCTCTTTGAACGTTCAGACATCCTGATTGCTTGCGGAAGCAACTTCTCATCCGGAAGCAACCTTACTGAGTGTGCTGCACTTGAACGTTAGTTTAGCAATATAATCATATAGTCTCATGCAGTGGGTGATCCTAAATCTAAGGTGTATCCGAAAGCACTTCTACATCCGGAAGTAAATTCACTTGATGAGGGATTTAGTTCACCATGACTTGCTCTCGCTTAGTCTATTTCATTCCACCACTCAGCGCTAGTCACTGAGCTATCGGAAGCACTTTTACTTGACGTGGTGAATTCACTGACGCTTAGGGTGAAATCTATTCTATCAGTCTGCGCCAGTCAAGATCCAACAGGAAGCAACTTCACTTGATGTTGCATTTCCGCTGACGCTTGGGGTTATATCTAGTCTATCAACCTGCGCCAGTCTAAATCTAATAGGAAGTGCTTTCACTTGGCGAAGTAGACTTACTGACGCTTGGGGTACTAACTATTCTATTGCTCTGCGCCAGTCTAAGTCTAACAGGAAGCGCTTTCACTTGGGGAAGTAGACTTACTGACGCTTGGGGTAATATCTATTCTGTCGCTCTGCGCCAGTCTAATTCTAACAGGAAGCAAACTCACTTCCGATTGAAACATAGCTTAGTCTTAAGGTTTTGTGTACCTAATTCTCATGGACTAAGTTAAATCCCTAGTGATTTACTTGCTGACGCTGGGGGATGAAAGCATTCATCCGCATGCGCAAGTCCTAATCTAACCGGAAGTGATCTTGCATTCTCAAGTGATCTAACTCAGGATTCTAACCATGTCATCTAATCCCTCCTAAGTGTTGATTATGTTCTCTTAAGTACTAGACCATATCATACCTTAGTCACCATCAAAACTTAAGATTCTAACATTCTCCCCCTTTTTGATGATGACAAACCCAATAGATGACTAGAGAACATAATTAAACTTAGATCACTCATCCTAGAGCTATATTCCTTTCCCCAGTTCTCTCCCCAAAAATCTAGGCATCTTATCTATCTCTCAGCTCTAGACATCTCATGTCTCATCTCTCGCTAGACATCTCATGTCTCATCTCTCGCTAGACATCTTATATCTCATCTCTAGACATCTCATCTCATCTCTAGACATCTCATCTCATCTCTAGACATCTCATCTCTCTCCCCCTTTTGGCTTCATCAAAATCCAACAGGTGCAAGCTAGCCTTAGGGATGGGGATACTTTTATCGTTCTCCTAGGAATGGGCTTTCTACCTAACATTACTTTTCTCCCTATGTATCGCTAATAAAGATTTGTTCTAGACTATTCAATACAATGTACGAGAATTAACAAGGAACAGCAATAATGGCTCATGATCCTAAATGATTGTATATTCCCTAAACACTATGTAGGATAGTTAAACATGTTTTTCAAAGGAGATATTGATACATCAAATCTAATCATAATTAAATTAAGATCAAAACATACAAAACAGTTTTCTTTTTGAAGGTGAAAATTCTTTCCAAATGTAATTTTGATCCTCTCGAATTGATTAACATGATATCAAAAGTAATTTTGATGTGTTTAAAAATGATGATTATGATATCAAATGCAATATGTGATTTTAAAATTCAAATGAGATGAAATCTGATACCTAATGAAATCAAATGAGATCTGTGAGTTTGAACTTGTGGTATCAAAGGAAATGATTGAATGCCAAATGAAATTTGTGATACCATATGAAATGAAATCAAATCAAATGAAATTTGTGTTTTTAAAGGTGCCAAAAATAATTTCCAAACAAATTGCATCACAGCATCTTAAGAGTTTATTATCGATGACAGCATGTGACTCTCTATTTTCAAGGGATCATTAACAGGTAATGTCCACTTACTTCTCTTCTATATTAAGATTAATCATCATTAAATCAAGAAGGGAAGCATATAAGAGAGGTATGTTATCAATTACTTTCCAGCATGTCATTTAGAGGATACAGATGTGTGAGCTAGGATGATTTTCTAAGACAGTGAATGATTTTGAAGTCAATGCAGATTGAGAGAAACATCCTAAGTTGACACCCTTACCAATGCCATGTATGCATCATATGTAAGAAATGGTAAGGTGTAGATGTTACCACAGATGAGGGGTACTCATACTCTATTAGACTCAGGAATCTGAATCATACGCAGATAAGCATGCTTCCTGACATCTTCAAGAGGTGTGCTATCTCAAGTGGAAACCCCTAGCGCAAGTGCTTTGATGATTCGCTTCGGCAAGCTGAGCTACAACCACAAGCAGACATGACTGGGCAGTCACTCTACTCTTCCCATGGTTCAATAGTTGGCCTGCTATCGAAGGCGCTGATTGTTGTGAAAGCAACCTTGCTCAAACTTGATGAATGGTCCTGCATATGCTTGAGGAAACAAATGCTTTCTGATGGTCAGTGAAAGAACTTAAGATTTAACATTGAAGACCATCCTCAGGACATTCAAGTCAATCTGTGTTAATCAGCACAAGCTAATAATTTTAAGAAACCATGCTTGCTAATTGGTTTAAGAAAATATGAGCAATGATTATGTGAAAACTAATTTTGAAATTATCTATACATTCACATAGTTTCACTATCAAGACATGAACTCTATTTATACTCTCATGGATAAATATCAATGTGATAGTACAGAGAATATTAAACAGGTGGCATATTTTCAGAGTTTCATAAGCAGGTATAGTTCAATACATATGCCTCAAGGATGTTCATGTTAGATCATGAAGACATGTGAATTAATAACATAATGAGATTTTGAAAAAGAGAATCTTCATCCTCACAAAATAATTTGATTAGGATTGAATTCGTTTTACAAAAACAACCAAATTTCAGCATATGATTACGAGAATAATTTCCAAATTTTAGCTCAAGTTCTTCTAGATATGGTCAGTGTGATCTCATTGTTCTTAGGATATCAACAAGCTCGAAATTAATACAGATTATAGCATGCTTGTGATACTATGCCATGTTTTACAGATCTAGCAGAGTTTAATTCAAGGCATTTCCTAAGATTGCTAATGCATGTCAGACAAGAGAGAGACTATCCATTTAATTTCACAACAGAATATGTAAGGGATAGAAATGCTCATGTGTATTGGCGAGAGTTTCTCAGGTTTGGTATAGCCATTCCACACATCTTGATAAGAGACATTTTCGTTGCCATTCTCTCTTGGTTATATTCATTGTTCAAGCTTCAATAATCTGTGTCAACATTCTTAAACCACAAACTTGAACTGAGATCATTAGTAGATTGAGAACTTAAAGATGTAATTAAGAGGGATGTATTGTTCTCGAAACCATAGCTGCTTATGCATTGAAAAAGTTGATGCAAGAGATACCACATGAAATGGAAAATCAGAAATAGCTTTTGAGTGCTATCATGAGGTACGGTTGTCATGTAGGTTTAAAGAGGATCAGAATCTGTTTTGAAAGTTTGTATTTCAAAAGGATCTTTCAAAAATCAAGGTGAATGCATAAACCATTTTCTTCCATGAGAGGTGCCCTTAAAAGAATTCACTAAGCATATATGAGTAAAATGATTTAGACACCATATGAAAAACTCTGAGGAAGATTTTTAGTTTTAGTGTCAAAATTCTGAAACTAGTTCCGAATCATCTTAACAATGTCAGAAATCTTAGAGCACAATGATTCAACATGCACAAATTCAGAAGGTTTTGAAGAAGGTTCAGTTTCAAGGTGTCGGACTTCTTGAATTTGTAAAATCTGTATGCATTATATCAGAAAATGAATTTGATATGATAGGGTCGTTTTTACAGAAAATAAGTGTTCATCACAGATAAGGGAAATCATATCAGTTTCAGAGAAATAAGAGCTGTTGAGCCCATCATGCATTTACTAGCCAAGTGACTATTCAAGTAAGGAGGAAGGTAAGAATGATATCACCATAGCTCCATTCGCATCTAGCAGTAGCTCGCTTGATTTTGGTTGGCAATGTATGGAATCTATATTTAAAGCAGTACCAAAATCTATGCGTGACGAATGCTTATCAAGACTTGACTAATTGTTCAGATGAGGTACAGTCCTGAGTCTTGCTGAGGCTAATAGGATGGATTCGAGCTGGTGCAGAGGGATGAATTTACTTTGTGATCACTACCACTGGCATCTCTGGCCTCTTGAACCCATACTTCATACACAGCTCTTCACTCAGATTGGGTGCTGGCGCAGAGGGAGACACAGGTTCAGCAGAAGGTATCTCCGCAGGTTGATCACTCAGCGCTATCTCAAGTTTGCCTCTGAGCTAGCAGATTGTTGGGGGCACATGAATCAGATGGCTCACTGTGGGGGGAGGAGATCTTCCTTTTAGCAAGGGTCTTCTTCACCCTTGTCTTTCTGGACCTTCGGATTGCCCTTCCTACAAAATACCAGATAGTTCCTTCCTTTTGTATCCAAGTCTGGATCTGAAGGTCAGTTTGTAGGCTATATATAGTTCACATGCATTTAGATTACGTCCTATGTGTATGGCATGGTGAATCTTTCATGACTATATGCACAAGGATATACAAGGTTTTTGATCAAGATAGTCATGGACAGTATGTAGATTATGAACATTACTTATTTCTTCAAGCTTTCTTCTATGATGAATATAATGTTCACACCTTAGGATGCTTAATGTAAAATCTCAATAAGTCCATCTAACATTAGCATAGGAGATTTTACTATCAAATGCTTCGTTGCTAAGTGATCCCTTGCTTACCCAAGGAGATCTTCTATACTTATCCTTGGTTCGAAGCACTTTCTTCTGAGAGGTAGGATTCAAGAGCCTTTTCAATGATGATCGAGGAATCCACTCTCTCTTGTTCTTCTCAGGATAATTGAATGGAACTTTGTGATAGCTCATCCTTGAGACAGAACCATTGTCCCTTGTGGTGGCCGACAGCTTCTTATGATTGTACCAGTGGGTTTCAGCAGTTGCATCACCACGAGTTCTCTTCTTTGGGATAAGAGGAACTCTTGATCTTTCCTGCACAAGTAAGGCACTAGGAGGATGTTTTGGTACCCATTTGTACTTGGGTCCTACATGGTTAGCACTGGACCTTACTTGTCCTTTAGGAATCCATACAAACTTATTTCTCACATTTGTATTTCTTCTAAGACTGCATGTGTGAGAAATATGTCCTAATCTACCACAATAATGACAGATAATGGAATGATAATCAAAATGAGATTTTCTATCATTATCATGATTAGTTTTCTTTAGAAAAGCTTTTTGTTCCTTTGAAATCTCAGTTTCTTTTGAAGACTTTTCTTTTTCCTTCAACACGTGTTTACAATCAAAACATTTTTCAAGACATGTTGAAGTTTTCTCTGCCGATAGTGGGCTAGCTATCGGAACCACTAGTTCTTTAAAAGAAACCTCGGAAACTTTAGACGTAGAAGAAGAAATTAGTTTTTCAAGTTTCCTATCTTTTTCTTTTAAGCCTAGAAGTTCTTTTGCAAGTTTACAATATTCGGTATATAACTCATTGTATGCATCTTGCAATTCAGAGAGTTCAAGTTCAGATTCAGATACCTCACTTTCTGAATCTTCTAGGCAGAAATGGATACTCTCTTCACTGAAGCCTGCTTCCTCAATATCAGCTTCCAGAAGCTCATCAGTAGATGATCCACAAAGAGCACGAGTTGAGCTTTGGACAGCTGTGCTTTCAAGAGATGGGTTAGAAGCATATATCATATCAAGAGTATTCCAAATATCTCTAGCACTAGAGCAATGTTTGATTTTCTGGAAATCATTTTCAGTTAAGCCTTTGTATAAAATTTGCATTGCTCGAATGTTTAAGGAAAACAAATTTTTCTCCTTTTCAGTCCAGTTTCCTCTTGGTTTGAAATCAAAATCATTTTCAAAAATATCCCACATTTTCAAACTAGTGGATTTTATAAAACTTTCCATTCTTGCTTTCCACCAACAAAAATCAATATTTTCTAACACAGGTGGAATGGTATGATCAAAGCCTTTGGAAAACATTTTAACCCAAATCAGCCAAGGTCTTTGCACTTGAGATCGTTTGATCCTTTAAACAAGTGACCTGGCTCTGATACCAAATGAAATTCGTGGCTGTCACCCAAGAGGGGGGGGTGAATTGGGTGAGGGAATAAAACTTAAACTCTTTTCGAAAGACTGCTTGTGCTCGGTGATGATGATAATAAATAATGCTATGCACAAGTCAGTATGCTATGTGATGCAAAAATAGAATGATCAAGTATAAATATATGCACACATAAATTTATCCTGGTTCGGTCACCCAGACCTACATCCAGTCCCCAGGCTACACCTGAGATTTCCAATCCACTATTCTTGTTTAAACCGGGCACAAGAGAAGCCTTTACACTTTAGGTTTTACGAGCACGGGTTCACCTAACAACCCACAGGTTTTACAACGGGTTCACCTGCAAACCTTACAAACGCAAGTTTTACGGGCTAACTTGCAACCTATGGAGATTTAGAAAACTTCTAAATGCTCCCCCTTACAAAATGTAAGATTACAATTATGTTCACTCTATGAACTGATTGTGCTAAACACTTAAGCTCGAATGACTCTCTCTAAGAGTAGATGATGTTACTCACTTAAGCACAAAAGAATCACTCTCTAAGAATATTACATATCTAAGTCCGAGAGTAGAAGATGAGAGGAATGTAGAATAGTGTTTCAGACAATAAGCTCTGTTCTCTCTCTCTCTTTCAAGCCCACTTCTTCAGAAATGAAGAACATCCCTTTTATACCAGCCTCTGAATATCTAACCGTTGGAGAGGCAATAAGACCGTTTGATTATAGACGTTGGGGCCTTGTTTACGTTGTCCTCATTAGTGCACAGCAGGGTTGACTTTGCTTTATCTAAAAAGGTGCTCTGACCAAGCTGTTCTGTCAACACTGTTCTGGCAATACTAAAAAGTCGTTCTGACATCTGAACATTTTGTACGGTCCGACTCTTGCTTGCTGTCAGAGAGGACTTCGTTCCTCAAGCATAAGTCCAGGATGTTAAGAGACTCATTATCGGAAGCTCTCTTGCTATCTGAAGCTCGTGGACTCTAACATTTTGCTTGCTATCACATAGAGGAACTTTGTTCTTCCAAGCACTTGTCCATGAATGATAAGAGTGCTTTGCTATTGGATCCTCTCTTGCTATCAGAAGCTCTCTTATGGACTCTGACTTTTGTGGGCAGTATGAGCTTTGACACCTTGAGTGAATCTTCAGATTATGTTCTCATACTCCTCATGCTTGGTAGGTAACAATGTTGTTTGAATGTGTCTGTTATCCTCTTGTTACCGTTGGAAGGAACATCTTCTTAAATGCTTCAGCAGGGTTGACTTGCTTTATCTCTGAAAAGTAGTCCTGACACCTCTGCTCTGTTAAAAGCATTCTGACACTGCATCTCTTTGAACGTTCAGACATCCTGATTGCTTGCGGAAGCAACTTCTCATCCGGAAGCAACCTTACTGAGTGTGCTGCACTTGAACGTTAGTTTAGCAATATAATCATATAGTCTCATGCAGTGGGTGATCCTAAATCTAAGGTGTATCCGGAAGCACTTCTACATCCGGAAGTAAATTCACTTGATGAGGGATTTAGTTCACCATGACTTGCTCTCGCTTAGTCTATTTCATTCCACCACTCAGCGCTAGTCACTGAGCTATCGGAAGCACTTTTACTTGACGTGGTGAATTCACTGACGCTTAGGGTGAAATCTATTCTATCAGTCTGCGCCAGTCAAGATCCAACAGGAAGCAACTTCACTTGATGTTGCATTTCCGCTGACGCTTGGGGTTATATCTAGTCTATCAACCTGCGCCAGTCTAAATCTAATAGGAAGTGCTTTCACTTGGCGAAGTAGACTTACTGACGCTTGGGGTACTAACTATTCTATTGCTCTGCGCCAGTCTAAGTCTAACAGGAAGCGCTTTCACTTGGGGAAGTAGACTTACTGACGCTTGGGGTAATATCTATTCTGTCGCTCTGCGCCAGTCTAATTCTAACAGGAAGCAAACTCACTTCCGATTGAAACATAGCTTAGTCTTAAGGTTTTGTGTACCTAATTCTCATGGACTAAGTTAAATCCCTAGTGATTTACTTGCTGACGCTGGGGGATGAAAGCATTCATCCGCATGCGCAAGTCCTAATCTAACCGGAAGTGATCTTGCATTCTCAAGTGATCTAACTCAGGATTCTAACCATGTCATCTAATCCCTCCTAAGTGTTGATTATGTTCTCTTAAGTACTAGACCATATCATACCTTAGTCACCATCAAAACTTAAGATTCTAACAAATTGTCACTAAATTCCTTAACTCCGTCAAATGCTCCGGAATACCGCACCATAGATTTTTTCTTAAGGTAGGTATCCCTATAACGTTGATTAGGAATATAGATCAATTTACAGGTTTGTGTAATGACACAAGGCTTCGCACAACATTATGGGGACACAAGCATTGGGCAAGAGGTATTAATTCACCAGAAGAATATGAAACCTTCTAATTCCTAATTCAAAGCTTCCTTCTAAATGAGTAGAAGACAGTTTCTTGTTAGCAATGGGCAACTATATGTTGCAATGTCGAGAGACAATCAACGACAAATGTTAAGTTATACTTGCCAAATCCAGTTTTTTAACACGGGCAACTATATGTTGCAATGTCTAGAGAGTTTAGTTTGTAGATGGTTTGAAGATTATCATCCTTTATTCTAACAAGAAAGTTTTAAATTGTACCAGGAATGTTGCTTACATAGAGATATTTCAAAATGTACAAAAAAGGTTGAGACAACCTATATATATGCCTTTCATGGTTTTTGTTAAAACAAACTCTGAAGTTCTATGCATAACTCTTTGTATTGAGTTTTTCTTAGTTAAATGTATGAAATGTCTGCCTATACTTTTAGTTGGAAAAAAATCACAACTTACGAAGTTAAAACTTATAATCTACATCATTAGTATAAACAGTTTCTGCTATAAGTATATCCTTCAACCAGATACATTTATCATTAATAATACAATAGTTATCATTGGGAGACTGTGATTTCAAATTTACTTCATAACAGTCTTGGAAGATTTGGCACGTTGACTAATTACAAATCCAAAGTCCGTATTTTTCAAAATTTGGGGCATGTTTAGATACATTTCTAAAACTTATTATGGCTCCCAAACCTAGGTTTCACACAAAGACATTCAAACACTCAATTTTTTTATAAACTATTTTGAGAAGAAAAGCTAGGTTTGGGGTTCCAAAAGCTATTTTGAGAAAAACTACATTTTTCTCCTTTTCCAGCTGAAAGCTTCGATCTTTCATTTAGGAAAAATATTTATTTCAAATAAAAGAAACATGAAATAACTATTTTTCAGAAAAACTATATTCTACTCAAAATTTATTCTTAAAAGCTATTTTCAAAAAGCTTAATCCAAACACTCTCATTTCATCAAAAGCTATTATCAAAACGATATTTTTCCAAAAGCTATTCTCCAGAAGAAGCTGAATCCAAACAGGCCTTGGTTGATATCAATAATCGTGTTCTGGCGGGTTAGTTAGGATTTGAATTGATCAATATGGACATATCAAAATCAATGGGGACAAGCCATTTATTATGGGAGACCAAGTAGAACAAGCGTACAGTCAATATAATGAATAAGACAAACCAATAGAGGTTGGTCTGTGCCTGTTAAAGGTGATTGATATCGATGAGCAAATTTGTCAATATTGCAAAGACATTTTCTTTTTTCAAACAGTCTACCTAAATTGAATAAAACGGATGATATAGATGGGTAGCATTTCCCAATAAATTTAACCAATATGAAAAAAATATACCTTATATGAAGATACTCGCTCATGTCCTAAATATAAGATTCATTTAAATTTTTTTAAGAAATTATCGCTCATGTCCTAAATATAAGATTCATTTAAATTTTTTAAAGAAATTAATTGTGCAAAATCAATCATTTTAAAATGTTTAAACAATAATTCATTATACTCATATACTAACCTATAATTTAATTACAATGTCAAATGTTATAATTTAGTAGTTTAATTTACATTCATAACTTCTACAAAAAAGTCAAAGGTGTCTTTTATTTAGAAGGGGACTGGGTAATTTTTAAGTTATTTATTTATTTCTCTTCATTGCTTAATCACCACCATCAACTTGTGTATTAATTGTTCTTAACTTGTTGATATATATATATATATATATATATATATATATATATACACACACACACACACACCATAATGGACAGTCTGCTATCAATACTTAAGAAGATTATCCAGGGATGACCAGAAATGATCCGAGTTATAGAAGATCAATCCTTGTCCTTTTTCATACAAGGGATAACAAGACTTCTCACAGAGGAAGTCATCAATAGATCTTCTCCCTTCAGATCACCCCAGCACAGTCTTCCTTCGTTTCCTACTAGAGACGTAACTGGATAATTCTCTTAAGTATTCATAGCAGTATGTTTTATGAAATCATAATCTCAGGTTAAATAATACTACTACCTTTAATCCTTGCTTAGAATTTAGTTACTCATACCTTATATTTCAGACGACTTCCAAAGTTGTTTCTGAATTGTAACTGAAGAAGGAATAGTTAATTTGCAAAAGGAATTTTTATTTGAGGTAAGAGATTACAAGAGAGTTTTGGGATATATATATATATATATATATATATATATATATATATATATATATATATATATATATATAAAGTACAATTATGAAATGTTATGTTAAATACTCGCTCCGGTTTGTAATATAAGAGTCCAACCGTCAAAGCATGGTTCTTAAGAAAACATAATAAAGTTAGTTTGGTGTATTAAGTTAATTCTTTTTTTTTTTTGCAAATTTGCCTCTATTTATTATGAAACTATTAAGAGAGAAAATATGTAAGAATAAATATGAAAGAGAGTTAGGGGAAAAGTAGAAAAAATTGTATTTGATGATAAGAAAATGTAAAGGTGATATCTTATATTTTGGACAAAAGACATTCATTTTTGGTTCTTATTATATTATGACAATGAGGGAGTATATAATTTATCTATCATATACCATTTCAAATTAATATGGAGAAAGGGATCGGAGTGAGCTAATTAGCAGTACTTAGCAATACTCTATCGGAAACTACATTTTAGCCGCGATTTAAAGTGACACCTACAAGTTACAACAACGATTTTGGGGCTGTGTTAAAAAAAGTTGTTCTAAGGAGTGAGACTTCCATAGACGATATTGAGTGTGCTCAAACGTAATTGAGATATTTGGTTTTAAGTCAAGATAGTTGGGGCAACAAAGTGATTCTGTATGTTTGATAGAACAATTAATTAAGAGATTAAAGAGTCTTTTAATAAATAAAATAAAAAAAGTAAAATAAAATTAAAAGAAAATTAGAGGAAAGGTGATAAAATAATTTATGAATGAGTTATTCTGAAAATGAAATATTTACTATTATTTTACTTTAAGTTTCAAAATATCACATATGAAAAATCTCGTCGTTTTTATGAATTTTATCAAAATTACTTGTTAAAGCAACTATCTACGCCAGCTATTATTGTACATTTCGTTTCATTAATTCCCTGAAATAATGACAGATACCAAAAACTATGCCACTTCTCAAACAAGTCGGTCACCAATATGGTCTAATCTTATCATCTGCAAGTGTGTATTACTTTAGCACAGAAAGCAACCCTACTCTTCATACGCGAGACAGGACAAATGCACGGCAGTAGTGGTCAACAATATCAGCAGGTGTACCATTTATTTACATTTAAATCTTAATGATATATATGTACATTTCCATTTAGTATAAAATCAAGTTGATTTATTTGAAGAAGATAAGAAAAGTAAAATAATTTTTTAAATTAATTGTTTTTCTTAAAAATAATTTTACTAGATAGATTAAGGATGATAGTGTAGTTAATTAATATGACATCTTCATAATCATCTTTCTTAATTTTTGCTTTCATCCCTCTCTTAATTGTTGTTGACTGGGTGTTGATATTTGCAATTTCATAAAAAGTGATAAAAATAATGAATAGGCAGTTAATTCATACATTCATTAATAATTAATAATGATGGAAGTATTTATTTAAATTCATTAATCTTCCAAAATAATTCAACGCATACTACTATTTCGAGCTCGTGCGTGTGTGTATATCCAAATGAATAAAAATAATACTAATATATTTTTATGTGAGGAGGCGAACAATAGAACGCAAAGTGATAGAAACAGCATAGCTACCATCCATGACTTTTCAAATATCTTTACTATGGTATCTTATTCCATCATATACTTCTACAAACTATTTATACTGGCTGGTTAATATGGAGAATTGAGCGAAAGTAAATCACAAGAAGCAAAGCATAATAGAGAGAAAAAGAGTGGAATAAGAAAACCACTGAGAGAATGGGTGTAGTAGAAGTTGAAGTAATCTCAACAGAAATGGTGAAACCATCATCTCCAACCCCTCAACATCTTCGCCATTACCAACTCTCATTCCTCGACCAACTTACCATGCAAATCCAAAATTGCATGGTCTACTTCTTCCATGCTGATGATGTGGCAACCAAATTCAACACCAAAGAAGCTTCCAATCATCTCAAGAACTCATTATCTCAAGTCCTAACTCACTTCTACCCACTCGCCGGAAGACTCAAATCTGACAAGTTACTCGTAGACTGTGCCGACGCTGGTGTCCCTTACACCGAGACTCGTGTCCAGTGCCACCTCAGCCATGTCACCGGCGAGAACCTGCCCCTAGCCGACATCAATAAACTCCTTCCGTACGACATGGATGAAGCTGTGGACACTGTCCTCGGTGTCCGATTCAATGTATTCGAATGCGGTGGCATAGCCATCGGAGTTTGCCTCTCCCATAAGGTCGGCGACGCGCTGTCGTATTTCCAGTTCATTAAAAGCTGGGCTGCCGTGGCACGTGGTGGCGGTGAGTTGGACCCAATAAGAACACATTTCCAGTCTTCTTCACTCTTCCCGCCAAAAAACTTGAAAGGATACGATCCTGATTCATCCATTGGGAAGGAAAAAATAGTTTCAAAGAAGTTTGTATTTGAAGAATCTATGATAGAATCTCTAAGAACAAGGTTTTCAAAAATGAACCAAAAGAAGCCTCCTTCAAGATTTGAAGTGCTATCAACTTTCCTATTGAATAGGTTAATTGCAGCTACTAAAGAAGAAGAAGTAGGGATCAACAAGAAACATTTGGTAACATTTGTAACGAATATACGTCCAAGAATGGATCCTCCGTTGCCAGAATTTGCGTTTGGGAATTATTACTTGTATGTTGAAGCTTTTCCATTGTTGAATCAGAAAGGAGAGTGTAATGATCTTGGAAAACAGTTAAGAGAAGAGGTAAGTAAAGTTAATAATGATTTTATTAAGAAGGTTCGAGAACATGAAGGTTTAAGCTCTTTGCCAAATCTAGAAGAGATCGATAGAGCTGTTGAAAAAGGTGAGGTGGTGAGATTTCATTTTACTTCAATTTGTAGGTTTCCAGTATATGAGGTTGATTTTGGATGGGGTGATCCTACATGGGCTGGAGTTCCTATGTGGAATTTGAAGAATCTTATTATTTTTAAAGATACCAAGTCATGTGGGGGCATTGAAGTTTACGTCAGCTTGATAAAGGAGGATTTGGCTAAATTTGAACGTGACGAGGAGCTTCTTGCTCATGTTTCTACCAAGAGCTTGAAATAATTTCGCAGTAATTTTATTTTACATTGATATTTAATAATATTACCAGTAACTTATGGATGTTATGTCAACAGTACAATTTTATAGTAATTTTACATGGGTGTTTATTGTTATTATTATTGTCTTCGTCGTCATCCATCATTCATGAATGTTTTCTCATAATCCTATATGGTTGGGTTACGTATATGAGGTTCTGAATATTTATACATGGTTGAAGAAATATAGTGAGATATTTTGGGTTTGGTTGAGAAGGATGTTATTCCATGTTGAATTCCGAACGTCGATCAGCTTGTGTTTATTATGTTTGTTGTTCGTTTTATATTGGGTTAAACCAACTTTTAATCCCTATGATTTCCCTCAATTTGGGTTTTTATCCCTATAGTTTCGAAGTTGAGGTTTTAGTCCCTTTGGTTTCCTCCAGTTAATAGAGTTAGTCATTGTAGTTTCAAAATAACCAAAATATGGCATTAATGGTGTTAAATATGATTATGTGGCGCTAACTCCGTCAGTTTTGCCTACGTGGCTAATGATTATATTAGATTACATGGAAAAATAATCTAAGGTGGATAAATTATTTTTATCTACAAAAGAATATATTTAAAAAATAAAAATCATCTCCTATATCACAAATCGCACATTTCTCTCAATCCAATTACACCTGAAGAACAATCAAACCACACCTTACTCTCCTTCTCTCAATCTCATCTGTCATCAGCGGCGATTTGAAGAAAGGGCACTCTCTGGTATTGTAATCTACCACTCGCACTTCAAACCCTAGCCATTCCTCCTCGCCTCGCCTTCCCAAATCTTCCTTCCTCTATGGTATTGTAATTGATAAGCTCCATAACTGCGCGCACATTTCATCTAAATTTTCTGATTTATCACATGTTTTTGGTAAATAAATAGATAGGAATATAACAATACTCATAGTGTAGAGAAAATGATATGAAATACATGTGATTGAGATTATGAGTTGAAATTGCTTAATTTTATATATATATATATATATATATGTGTGTGTGTGTGTGTGTTGCGAATTTACCTTCCCTTTTTGAGTTAATGTGAGTAGGAACAAAAGGGCAAACATAGGAACATCAAAAGATTGGAAGCAATAAAGAAAAGAAGAAGGGAAAAAGGAAACAGGGATTCGCTAGATGTTAGCCCTCAGCGAATGCACAGCCAACCTGCAAAAAAGGAGTTCGCTAGACGTTGGCGCTCAGCGAACGGATCCTGAATTACACCCTCTCGGCCAAAATCTTCGCTGGAGGTTCGCATTTCACGAACGTGTAGCGAACCTGTGAAGAAACTGAAACTGTGCGTTTTTGACTGAAAAAGCTGAAGGATAAAAGGAGGAATTGAACCACATTAGGCAGACTCGACTTGAGCAAGATCTAGGGCACCAAAAACTCTCTCTTCTTGGGTTTTTTTTGCTTTAGGTTTGCTTGTTGATTGAAGATTGAAGGTTGGGAAGTTGGTGAAAGCATTGAAGGACACTTAAAGCTCCCTCCTTTTGGTTCCCTCTTCATCTCTCCTTACTTGTATGCATTTATGACTATGTATTCCTCTTGGAGTTGTAGTTTTTATTTGAATATGAGTAGCTAAATCTATTTATCTAGGATTATTTTGAACCCTTGTATGAAGTAACTCTTCAAAACTTTTATCCTTTTGTGATTAATGGATATATATATGTGTGTTTATTTTACTCTGGCCCTAATGCCTCTAAGTGATTTATCACCATTTAGTTGATATGTTCATTTGACTTATGACTTGAGAGAGCTAGGTTAAATGTAGAACTTGAGTAAAATAGTGTAAGAACTTGAAGTTTGCATGACAAATGAATGGTTTTGTTAATAAGATAGACATATACTTATTAGCCTCACATAGCCACATTAGGGTTGAAACTTAGAAATTGGGTTTTATTAATTGTGACAAGAGATTGCATGATTAATAGAATTAAACACTTGTTCTTGACTTGACGGAGCGTTTACAAGTATTCTAGAACCCTAGGTTAACACATATATAAATATTAAAGCAAGTAGGGGAGGAGTGAAGGTTACAAGATACAAGGGGATAAATAATCCTAGGTGCTAATTAATCCTTGAAAAAGAGCAATTTGTCATCATTGTCTAATTTTAACTTTAGAAAATAGTTTTTATTCAGTTACTCATCAAATCACTTTTATTGTTAGCTCAACTTAATTTAATCATTAAGCTTCTTGCTTGACCGGATTTGTATCTCAATCCTCGTGGGAACGATCTTTTCTTATCACTTTATTACTTGGCGCAACCCGTGCACTTGCGGAGCGAACAGTAATCTATTTCTCTTCTGTCGTGGTTCTTTCA
This sequence comes from Mimosa pudica, assembly GCA_029929735.1. Taxonomy (NCBI): domain Eukaryota; kingdom Viridiplantae; phylum Streptophyta; class Magnoliopsida; order Fabales; family Fabaceae; genus Mimosa; species Mimosa pudica. Next base: position 10,432,272 of record JAKELP010000033.1, on the reverse strand, counting down.
AAAATCAAATGACTTCCCATTTGGCCCCAATTTTTTCAGGATTTTAATTGTTTTAGGAGTTTGGTGTGCATAATTAAATGGCCTCATGAAGATTTTAATTTTCATGATGTATTTGTCGGGGCCCTACTATTGCTATTTTTCTATGTGTATTTTTATTCCTTTGATGTATTTTGCTGATTTTACCTTGTTTCAAACCAAACTCGCTAATAGGGTTTACATTCAATATATTCATTCCCCTTCCTTACATGTTTAACATTCAAGGTTATTGCTTCTGAACTCAATATGAAATTGTCGAACTTTGCATCTGGAATTAAATTAGTAATATTGGAAGGTGTGATTCGATTGTGAGAAGAGAAGGGGAGGAAGGTACAATTGGATTGTTCTTGAAGTGCAACACACACATAATCGTTGTAGGATTAACTTTATCTTGCTTTGAAATAATAGTTAATAACATTCATGTGGATCTATAATATTTATCATAATACTATTGAAGTAAACTGTTACCTGTATTTTGCCAATTACTAATACTCATCTTCATTTCCATATCTCAATGTCTCCAAGTAATTGTGTCACTATTCCCTTATATTATAACATAATGTAATAACGGAAAGTAATTAATAATAATTTTTTGCAAAGAACTAACGGCCTCTCTCTAATCCCAATAGATTAACACTAACCAACCCTTTATGACAATTACTTTCTCTAGGTATATTTGCTTCAATTGACTATGATATTAGAATAGTGGAGGAACACATAATCAATTTCAATCATTAATTCAAGCTTTAACTATCAACAAGTTAATCATCATTTGAGTGTCACTAACTATGGATTATATAACTATGGTTCATGCTTATCATAATGAAAGCTATAAAAATTCACTTGATCATGCGACAAAAACTGACACATGCATGCATCCAATTGTATGTGCGTTTATTGTGTTCTCAAACAACGAAACATCCTAATCTGAAGAATATTTCAGCATTCACACTTCTACATAGTAATAATTAACAAATCTGAAATAACTTCTTCAAGTATATAAATTCTTACACACAGTATCATCCAAAAACAACAAAATAATCTCTTAACTTCTTTTAATCATAATTCCCATGTACTTTCATAATCCATCAAACATTATCAGCAATTACTAAGCATAACCAGCAAAACAAGCTCAGTTGTAACCTCAAACACCATTTTACATCTAGATCCTATATTTTAACCATTTCTTTATCTAGAATTTTAGAAACTGCCTAATCCAAACTTTTGATCATTAAACTAATTTCATACATAGATAAAAATAGACAAACAATCTTCTTAATACTTATGCACTTTAATATTCTTAATTTAAAGTTCTACTACATGCTTCCATAATCTATTTTACCATTCCTATACAGCCTCAACAAATAAATTAAAAATTAACACCGAAATTCAGAAAATTGCAGCTCAATAACATTGACTTATAACTCTATATTCAAATCCAAAACATAAAATAAATTTTCAATAAACAGACATAAAAATAAAACTGAACTTAATACCTTCGAATTCAAATTGTTTATCATTTAAGAATTCAAAACATAGGACTATATACTTTATAGTTGACTTTTTAAGAAAATTTCGCAGACTCGAGGATCTTCCATAAACTATCCATCAACCCTATATAAAACTGTTCAAAATCCAGACAATCATTAGAATCACACATGCAAACACAGAATTTAACTCAAAGATAATCATCATTACACATCAGTGAAGATCATAGATTCACCATGACAAAGATAGAACATGTGTACTTTGAATTCAAATTGTTTATCATTTAAGAATTCAAAACATAGGACTATATACTTTATAGTTGACTTTTTAAGAAAATTTCGCAGACTCGAGGATCTTCCATAAACTATCCATCAACCCTATATAAAACTGTTCAAAATCCAGACAATCATTAGAATCACACATGCAAACACAGAATTTAACTCAAAGATAATCATCATTACACATCAGTGAAGATCATAGATTCACCATGACAAAGATAGAACATGTGTACTTTAAACAGGGTTGCTTATGTAAGAAATTGAAGCATAAGTTCGGTAAAGAGTAGAGCCGGAAATATGGGTCAAACCCACAGGTTGAGCCCGGCAACCCGCGGGTTTGGACAGGGTTAGAGTTGGTAAAATCCCAACCCATTTCAAACGGGCCGTTTTGACCCAGCCCATTCAACCCACGGGTTTAACATGGGTTAGCCCGGCGGGGTTGGCGGGCCAACCCTGTTTTTTGAAATATAAAAATTAAAAAAAAATTTACCTTAATAAGTGAAGAGAATTAAAGTACAGGTATTGACGTGATGACATATAAAAAAATTTTACCTTAATAACTAAAAAAAATTATGACGTATAAAAAATTATGTTGGCACGTGGAATGTAATGTTGACACGTGGACGACAGGTGTCAACATTACATTCGCCAGGGGTCAAATTGGACCACTTTGGTTACTTCAATGTTAAAATTGTACGTGGTGTTAGTTTAGGGTGCCCAGTGATCCAGGGTTGTTACTTGAAGGGTAAAATAGGGTCATTGCCCTTATTAATATGACAATATCAAATAATACTTATCATAATTTTTCAATCTGATCTCAACAATAAAATAAATTAAAAACAAACCCAATAGTACATTTTCATGGGAAATTCACAAAATATGGTCACTATATTTCCCACTTTCAACTTTCACTAGTACATTATCAATAATTAAAATATTGATCGGTCTCCGGGACTATAACTATTTTAATAATTTGTTTCCATGATTATGGCTTCTGACCATATTGACTTGCCATCGAAATATATTTTAATATCTCCCAACATCGGTGCCTCTTCTTATCAATATAATCATTGTTAATGACAGATTATAGTATAATATGATAATTAGTCTTCAAGACATTTTTTACATATTTATCCCACGAATTAATTAATATATTTTTTTCAAAAATCATTGCTTCAAATCATTTTTTATCATAGTAAATTGATACATACTTATACATATATATATGGTAATATTGTAAAATTTTCTTTCTTTTATATATGACTTGTAGTCATATATACATTTTCTCATAATATTTGTCTTCAAGACCACATAAAATATCTTACAATTCAATAACTCTATTTTATACAATTTGACGCTTAAGTAATTTGTCACTTAGGTCTTTTGTCATTAACTTTCAAGAATCAATAATAATATTTTGAGCATCAAAATGTCAATCCCCCTTTCATTATCCTTTTTTGTTAAATGAAAATTTTCAATATGGGAGTATTATATTAACAATCATTACCAAATTGATGAGGCTTCAAGCCACCTAACAAAACAATTTGTGAGTTTCATAGCATCAGACCATTCAAGAATATGAAATGTAAATGAAATAACATCACAGTACACTAATAACATGAAGTATGATAATTTAAAGGTAAAAAATATAAATAATAATAACTAGAATAATATAAATTGCAATATAAATAACAAAATAAAAGGCGTGAATAAAAAATATCAAATAGACAAAATAAAGAGAAATAATAAATGGAATATAATAATATAAACAAAATAAAGTGGATAATATAAAATGACAAATAAAAGGTGGAATAGTAAATGACATGTATATAGCATGTATATTGTGTGTAATGTAGTGTTTATGTATCATGTAATATTAGTATATAATATTATAATATATATATTATATTTATGCAAAACATTAAAATTAAATATGTTTAACGGGATTTTTCGTGAAAAATCAATAGGTGTATGAATTACAGGCGGTGTACCGACCAATCAAATTCATTGTTGTTAGAATCTTAAGTTTTGATGGTGACTAAGGTGTGATATGGTCTAGTACTTAAGAGAACATAATCAACACTTAGGAAGGATTAGATGACATGGTTAGAATCCTGAGTTAGATCACTTGCGAATGCAAGATCACTTCCGGAAGTATTAGCACTAGCGCTCGCGGATGGAGTACACATCCCATAGGGGAAGCAAACGGAAGCAAGTGAGACACTTGGTTAGAACCCTAGTCTGGAGTGCTAACACTGAATCCTAAGTTAAGTCACAACCGGATGCGGATTCACTTCCGGATGAATTAAGACTAGCGCTCACGGATGAAAGACTCATCCCACAGCAGAATCACAACCGGATGCGGAATCACTTCCGGATAAACTAGGACTCGCGCACGCGGATGAATGATTTATCCCCCAGCGACAGCGAGTAACTCACTAGGGAAATAACTTAGTCCATGAGCGTTAGGTACACAAAACCTTAATACTAAGCTATGTTTCAACCGGAAGTGAAATTGCTTCCTGATAGATTTAGACTGGCGCAGGTTGATAAATTAGATATAACCCCAAGCGTCAGTGAAAGTGCAACGTCAAGTGAAGTTGCTTCCTGTTAAACTTAGACTGGCACAGGCTGATAAAAGAGAATACCCCAAGCGTCAATGAAAAAGCCACGTCAAGTGAAATAGCTTCCTGATAGATTCTGACTGACGCAGACTGATGGAATAGATATAACCCTAAGCGTCAGTGAATTTACCTCGTCAAGTGAAAGTGCATCCGATAGTGTAGTGACTAGCGCTGACTGTTGGATTGAAGGACACTGAGCGAGAGTGAGTAATAGTAAACAAAATCCTTCATCCAGTGGTTTTACTTCCGGATGTAGAAGTACTTCCGAATACATCATAGACTAAGAGGACTAACGCTCAAAGTATACACTAAGTCAGAACATAGTCTAAGTAAGACTACTCCCCATAGCAAACAAGCTTCCCACAGCATGTATAGTTCTTACTATATTTGATTATATATATTGCTATGTTGGACTAACCAGTATGTGCAGAACTTAGTCACACTTCCGGATGCAAATAAGCTTCCGGATGCAAAGACTCTTGGCATTGGGATTCAGAGATTAACACTTGCAGAGCAAGATTGCCACTTCCGGATGAACGATGATCATCCGTCAGCAAGAGTACAAGAGTAAACGTCACATACTCAGAAGTCAGAATGCTTTTGTCAGAGCAGAGGTGTCAGGACTAAATTTCAGAGATAAAGTAAGTCAACCCTGCTAAGCTTTAATGGAGCGTTTAAGAAGATGAGCTTCCAACGGTAACAAGAGGTTAACAGATATTCAAACAACATTGTTACCTACCAAGCATGAGGAGTATGAGAGATAAGGAGAACATTATCTGAAGATTCACTCAAGATGTCAAAGCTCATACTACTCACAAGAGTCAGAGTCCATAAGAGAGCTTCTGATAGCAAGAGAGCATCCAATAACAAAGCGCTCTTATCATTCATGGACAAGTGCTTGGAAGACAAAGTTCCTCTATGTGATAGCAAGCAGAATGTTAGAGTCCACGAGCTTCACTTCAGACAGCAAGAGAGCTTCCGATAGTAAGTCTCTTAGCATCCTGGACTTATGCTTGAGGAACGAAGTCCTCATCTGACAACAAGCAAGAGTCAGACCGTACAGTGTATAGATGTCAGAACAACCTTTGTCAGAACAGTGTTGTCAGAACAGTGTTGACAGAACAGCTGGGCAAAGCACCTTTTCAGATAAAGCAAAGTCAACCCTGCTGTGCATTAATGAGGACAACGTAAACAAGGCCCCAACGGCTATATTCAAACGGCCTTATTGCCTCTCTAATGGTTGGATAATCAGAGGCTGGTATAAAAGGAGATACTCTTCATTTCTGAAGAGTAAGAGAGAGAGAGAATAGAGCCTATTGTCCGTAACATTGTATTCTACATTCCTCTCATCTTCTACTCTCCAATCTTAAATATGTAACATTATTAGAGAGTAATTCATTTGTACTTAAGTGAGTAACATCATCTACTCTTAGAGAGAGTCATTTGTACTTAAGTGTTTAGCACAATCAGTTCATAGAGTGAACAGAACTGTTATCTTACAATTGTAAGGGGGAGCATTTAGAGGTTGTCTAAATCTCCATAGGTTGCAAGTTAGCCCGCAAAACTTGTGGTTGTAAAGGTTTGCAGGTGAACCCGTTGTAAAACCTGTGGGTTGTTAGGTGAACCCGTGTTCGTAAAACCTAAAGTGTAAAGGCTTCTCTTGTGCCTGGTTTAAACAAGAATAGTGGATTGAAAATCTCAGGTGGAGCCTGGGGACTGGATGTAGGTCTGGGTGACCGAACCAGGATAAATTTATGTGTGCATAAATTTACATTTAAACATTATATTTTGCATCACAAAACATACTGACTTGTGCATACCATTACTTATTAACATCATCACCAAGCACAAGCAGTCTTTCGAAAAGAGCTTTAAAGTTTTATTCCCTCACCCAATTCACCCCCCCCTCTTGGGTGACAGCCACACATTTCATTTGGTATCAGAGCAGGTCACTTGTTTAAAGGATCCAACGATCTCAAGTGCAAAGACCTAGGCTGACTTGGGATATAAAATGTGCTTTGAAGGTTTTGATCATACATCCCTCCCGTGTTAGAAAATACTGATTTTTACTTATGGAAGGGAAGGATGAAAAGTTTTATACTATTCACGGATTTCAAAATGTGGGATATTTTTGAAAATGATTTTGATTTCAAACCAAGAGGAAACTAGACTGAAAAGGAGAAAAATTTGTTTTCCTTAAATATTAGAGCAATGCAAATTTTATACAAAGGCTTAACTGAAAATGATTTCCAGAAAATCAAACATTGCTCTAGTGCTAAAGATATTTGGAATACTCTTGATGTGATATATGCTTCTAACCCATCTCTTGAAAGCGCAGCTGTCCAAAGCTCAACTCGTGCTCTTTGTGGATCATCTACTGATGAGCTTCTGGAAGCTGATATTGAGGAAGCAGGCTTCAGTGAAGAGAGTATCCATTTCTGCCTAGAAGAGTGACAGCCTCTTTAATCCTCTGAAATAGGTAAGGATATGATGTAAAGAAACACACACACTATATATAAGTTGTTCATAATATATATGTATATATAATTCATATAATATATATAAGAGTATATATATTAGTAACATTATATAAGAAGTCTAATTTGATTAGAGTTTCGTGCTTATAACATGTTATAAATTAAAAATAATAAGAATGAATTATAAACATAAGAAAAAGAAGAAAGATGAAGAAGAAATAAAGAGGTATAATGGAAAATAATCACAAGAAACATCCACAAGTCATTTATGAGGAGGCTATAGGAAAAGATAACCTAAGAATGTGTCGTTATGAACAATCGCTCATATAACAATATTCATAGCAAAAACCCTTATAACTTTTCGCTATACGAAAGTTTTTCATTTTATTCCCAATGCCATTTTTTTACAGCTGCGGATACCATTTTTCTGATCATAGTGCCTTATGTCAATAGTTGATGACTTTCTCATTAAATGAATTTCAAAAATAAAAACAGTAAATTTTTATTTACAGAGTCAGTCTAACAATGTAAAAAATACTCACATATAAATACAAGAACTTTAAATCTTATTTATAGTGTATTAAGTATGTTAAACTATAAATAAGATAATGGTATTGTATGTAATTGAAAAAACATCAGAGATAATCAATGGGTAGTTGGTTAAACTGGTAAGTGGGCTGCAACCCTGTAAGGATGAGACCGCGTATTCGAATCCCGGGAAGCGCTCTCATAAGGAGAGGGGACAACCTTACTACGTGGGCAACACTCCGACCCCTCGGGTCCAGATTAAACTAAATGTACCTGCAAGAAAAAATAACAATCGACTACTACTGGATGCATCACAAGTAAAATTAGATATAATTAGAATTCTGGATGCTGTAACATTGTTTATTAGCCTACATTACTCAAATTTTAAGTCATCAGTAAATGTTTTTCCTAGAGCCTCAAAATTATTACATTAAATTATGATAGTCTATTAATTATCTCTCTCACTTTTAATTTATAAAACAATAATTTTTCGTATGATATTATTATACTTAGCCTTCCTCTTCAACCCCTAGAACGACACATATACAAACTAACACGATGTGGCACCTCAAGTTGGAAACACACAGATATGATCTATGCGTATTAGAACGAGATGGAAATTCTTGATAAGAAATATTAAATGAACAAACTTATATTTGTATTATTAGAAATTAAATGAATACTCCCTCTGCTCCTAAATATAAGAACTATTTGATGAGATGAATTTAGTTATAAATATAAGACATATTTATAATTTTTACTCAGATTTCCCCAAATTATCCTTATGAATGCTTCCCAATAAAAGACTAAGAAAAAAGGGAGAATGAGGTAAAGGTAGATGGTTAGAGTATATGGTTAATATCATGTTTTAATTAACTCAACTAAAATCCTTAATATAATTATATTAGGTAAATACAGCTTATATTAAGGACTTGATGAAGTATATTAATACACGCGTCCAAGAGGATAACAATGCAGCAATAGAAGTAGTTTATGTTAGAATCTTAAGTTTTGATGAAGACTAAAATATAGAGGATTAAACCAAGTGCCTAGGAAGCAATAGGATAACATAGGATCCCAAGTAAGAGTGCTTCCGGGTGAAGATCTACTTCCGGATAGATTAGGACTTGCGCATGCGGATGAATGTTTTCATCCCCCAGCATCAGCAAGTAAATCACTGGGAAATAACTTAGTCCATGAGAATTAGGTACACAAAACCTTAAGACTAAGCTATGTTTCAATCGGAAGTGAGTTTGCTTCCTGTTAGACTTAGACTGGCGCAGAGCGATAGAATAGATATTACTCCAAGCGACAGTGAGTCTACTTCCCCAAGTGAAAGCGCTTCCTGTTAGAATTAGACTGGCGCAGAGCGACAGAATAGATATTACCCCAAGCGTCAGTGAGTCTACTTCCCCAAGTGAAAGCGCTTCCTGTTAGACTTAGACTGGCGCAGAGCAATAGAATAGTTATTACCCCAAGCGTCAGTAAGTCTACTTCGCCAAGTGAAAGCACTTCCTATTAGATTTAGACTGGCGCAGGTTGATAGACTAGATATAACCCCGAGCGTCAGCGGAAATGCAACATCAAGTGAAGTTGCTTCCTGTTAGATCTTGACTGGCGCAGACTGATAGAATATATTTCACCCTAAGCGTCAGTGAATTCACCACGTCAAGTAAAAGTGCTTCCGATAGCTCAGTGACTAGCGCTGAGTGGTGGAATGAAATAGACTAAGCGAGAGCAAGTCATGGTGAACTAAATCCCTCATCAGGTGAATTTACTTCCGGATGTAGAAGTGCTTCCGGATACTCCTTAGATTTAGGGATCACCCACTGCATGAGACTATATGATTATATTGCTAAACTAACGTTCAAGTGCAGCACACTCCGTAAGGTTGCTTCCGGATGAGAAGTTGCTTCCGCAAGCAATCAGAATGTCTGAACGTTCAAAGAGATGCAGTGTCAGAATGCTTTTGTCAGAGCAGAGGTGTCAGGACTACTTTTCAGAGATAAAGCAAGTCAACCCTGCTAAACATTAATGAAGATGCACTTCTCAACGGTAACATAGGATTAACGGCTTTATTCAAACGTTCATATTCAACCTGCCACAGAAGCCTATGAAGCCGAGTATAAAAGAGACATTCATTCAGAAGAGAAGATATGGAAGAAAAAGAGAGAACAGAACAAAGTATCTGATATATCATACTCTTCATTCTACACATCTTCTACTACTACTCTCAGATCCAGATTTGTGATATTTTTCAGAGAGTAATTTTATTGTACTTAAGTGAGTAACATCATCCACTCTTAGAGAGAGTTAGTTTTGAGCTTAAGTGTTTAGCACAATCAGTTCATAGAGTGAACATAGTGTAAACTTACAATTTGTAAGGGGGAGCATTTAGAAGTTTTCTAAATCTCCATAGGTTGCAAGTTAGCCCGTAAAACTTGCATTTGTAAGGTTTGCAGGTGAACCCGGTGTAAAACCTGTGGGTTGTTAGGTGAACCCGTGCTCGTAAAACCTAAAGTGTAAAGGCTTCTCTTGTGCCCGGTTTAAACAAGAATAGTGGATTGAAAATCTCAGGTGGAGCCTGGGGACTGGATGTAGGTCTGGGTGACCGAACCAGGATAAATTTATGTGTGCATAAATTTACATTCAAACATTCTATTTTGCATCACATAACATACTGACTTGTGCATATCACTACTTCGTAAATATTATCACCAAGCACAAGCAGTCTTTCGAAAAGAAATTCAAAAGATTTAATTTATTCCCTCACCCAATTCACCCCCCCCCCTCTTGGGTGACAGCCACGTTTATCATTTGGTATCAGAGCAAGGTCACTTGTTTAAAGGATCCAACGATCTCAAGTGCAAAGACCTAGGCTGATTTGGGTTACAAAATGTGTTTTGAAGGTTTTGATCATACCATCCCACCTGTGTTAGAAAATGCTGATTTTTACTTATGGAAGGGAAGGATGAAAAGTTTTATACTATCCACTGATTTCAAAATGTGGGATGTTTTTGAAAAGGACTCTGATTTCAAACCAAAAGTAAATTGGACAGAAGAGGACAAAAGCTTATTTTACTTAAACCTTAGAGCAATGCAAATTTTGCACAAAAGTTTATCTGACAATGATTACCAGAAAATTAAACATTGCTCTAGGGCTATAGATATTTGGAACACTCTTGATACTATGTATGCTTCTAGCCAATTTCTTGATGTTAAGGCTGTCCAAAGCTCACTATGTGCTCCTTGTGAATCCACCGTTGATGAGCTACTGGATGGTGATGTAGTAGAAGCTAGTATCAGCAAAGAGAGAGTGGATCTCCGCCTAGAAGATTCAGAAGCTGAAGAAAATGAGGTACCTAAACTTGAAACTTCTGAATTGCAAGATATGTATAATGAGCTACATGTTGAATTCTGTAAACTTGCAAAAGAAATTCTAGGCTTAAGAAAAAGGAATAGGGAACTTGAGGAACTTATTCCTTCTTCTACAACCAAGGAGTCCAAAGTCCCACTCATAAAAGAAGATTTTTCGAAAGACCCTGAGATTTCAAAAGTTAATAAACATAGAGTCTTTGAAAAGAAAACTGACCACCATAATAGTGATAAGAAATCTGATTCTGAACATCATCCCATTATCTGTCATTATTGTGGTAGAACTGGTCATATTTCTCACACATGCAATTTTAAGAGAAATTTAAATGTGAGAAATAAATATATATGGATCCCCAAAGGACAAGTAAGGTCCAGCGCTAACTATGTAGGACCCAAGTACAAATGGGTACCAAAACTCCCTTCTAGTGCCTTACCTGTGCAGGAAAGATCAAGAGTTCCTCTTGTCCCAAAGAAGAGAACTCGTGGTGATGTCACTACTGCAACTACCTGGTTCAATCATAAGAAGCAGTGTGCTACCACAAGGAACAAAGACCTTGTCTCAGGGATAAGCTATCACAGAGTTCCATTCAACTATCCTGAGAAGGACAAAAGAGAGAGGATGTCTCAACTCACATGGAGAAAACCTGCGAATCCTGTCTCTCCTAAGAAAGTGCTTCAGGCCAAGGATAAGTATAAAAGATCTCCTTGGGTAAGCAAGGGATTATTTAAGGTTGAAGCATGCAACAGTAAAATCTCCTATGCAAATGTAAGATGGACTTATTGAGATTTTACATTAAGCATCATAAGCATGAACATGATATGGCTTATAAGATATTTCACACAATGTTCATACTCTACATGCTATCTATGACTATCATTATCAGAAGCCATGTGCATATAGTCATAGTTGATTCGCAATGCTATATTCATAGTGAATAATTCTTAAGTGCATAAGAATCACATACTTCCTACAAACTGACCAGTCAGATCCAAGTTTGGAGACTGAAAAATGGGAAAGAGAAATCATTTGCTATTTTGTAGGAAAGAAGGTACGAAGGAACAACAATTTTCATGATCATACCTGATCAGAGCAATGTATCAAATCTGAATGAGTTGTTGTTCATACTGGGCTCCGAGAGCTACTGCTCCTGAAATTAAGAAGATCAAACAAACTCTACTTGACGCAAATATGGCTTTAGTTATGAAAGCTTGATCGCTGTGGATGCACAAGAGAGAACATCAACGAGTCACTCAAAGTTAAATCTTAAGTAAGTACCATCGGAAGCAAAACTACTTCCGGATGCTCTCGTGCTGACGCTGAATGACTACTCAAGGCAACCAGGAGCGTCTGTCCAACCGGAAGCAAAATCACTTCCGAATACTCTTTTGCTAGCGCTGGATGATAATTCAATATGATCACGAGCGCCAGTGTCAGATCAAGGGACACATCACTTCAGAAAACGTTTCAACTTCCTCTATGAAACGCTGTGCCTTCTCTGAAGCAACACGTGTCATCAGGTGTGTCGTTCCAACTTAAAAACTTACGTTACCCAATGTGTGAAAATTTGAAAGAGTATGCCCATTCTATCCTCAGAAGTTTTACCTATAAATAGAAGTCATTTTCCATTTTTCACTTTTTACTACATCTTTTTCACTCGCATCATTTTCTCTGAAAAGTCTTTTCATCTTCTCCATTGTGTTCTTTATTTTTCACACTTCTTGCATTTCATCTTTATTTACACAACATTCTTACAAAAATGGCCGGTACGAATGAATCCAACCCAGTCATCCAGAAAACCTCTTCTTCCAAGAAACATAAATCGAAATCTGGGAAATCCACTCACAAGCATTCTGGTAAATCTGGGCACCATGAAGAACAACATGAAGAACTTCATGAACGCCAAGAAGGTTCTGGGCAATCACGAGGACAGGGTGAAGACGTTCAGGGTCAGCCTGAAACCTCTGGTAGAATAGAACAGGCAGTGGGTTCTGAACAAGAGCGGAATGCTCAGGGAAAGAAGAAGAAGGTTCATTTTTCTGAGGAGCCTTCCTCCAAGAGGCAGAGGGTTGAGGAAGAAGATGATCTCACAGTATATAGAGATAGGGCTCTGGAGAGTGTATCCGCCAAATTTGAGACATCCATTCCCATCTTCAACCATGGCCTGTTCATCAATCTAGACAAGTTGGATGAACTAGGGTTTGCTCATCTGCGCCCTTACTTGGAAAAGTATATGCCTTGGCTGGGCATCAACCAGGACTACAACGTCAACGTCCTGCGAGTCTTTTGCCAATCCCTCTCTGGCAGAGCTAAATATAGGAAGGTGGATGGAAAGGAGCAAGTCCACAAACTCTCCTTCACTGCTACTGTAAGAGGAAAAACCTTCAGGTTCACTTGGAGAACCTTGAATGAGATGATGGGAATCACAGAAGAGGATATGAATGAATGGATCTACCCTGAGTCTCACAAGTACAGCAAGGAGGAACTCGAGGAGTTGTATGGCACCAACAGCAAGAAGGTGTCCAAGATGTCTGATTCTAACAGGCTCTTGTACTATATCTACTCCCGGATAATGACTCATAAGGGAGGCAACTTCAACGAGTTCACACTGCTGGACAACCCTTGGTTCCCTAGACTCCTCTCGCTCAAGCCTTTCAACCCTGGGCAGTTGATATGCCTAGAGCTTCAGCGCTGGTTAAGCAATGACAAGTCGGGTTATCTTCCCTATCCCACCATCATTGCCTTCCTCCTCGAGAAACATTTGATCAGGGCTACATCTGCTGTGGAAGAAGAAAATGTCAAATGTAAGCCTGTAGGAGCAACTAATATGGCAAGGATGGGGATTAAGTATCTCAAGCCCCCTAAGCCTACTCGCTCACACTCACAAGCCAGTAGTGCTTCTGGGACTTCAGCCCCCTCTGCATCTGGAGCAGGGGATCAGGAAGTTGACTCACATGCTGGGCCAAGTCGTGTTGCAAGAGTGCCAGCCTCTGTTAGGGTCTTTGCCGAGGAAGTAAAGGAAGAGCTCCTCCTCAAATTGACGGAGTCCTTGGTGGGTCCTCTCCGTGCTGAATGTGAAGCTGGTTTCCAGCACCAAGGGGAGCGGATCCAGCGGCTCGAGGACAGAATAGGACAACTTGAGAATCACCTTACCAGGGTGGATGCAAAATTAGACCTCATTCTCCAGCACCTACAAATTCCCCAACCTTCATCACAAGGTAACTTACCACCTCCTCCTCCTCCTCCTCAAAACCCTCCTCCTCCTAACCACCCTCAACTACCACCTCCTCCTCCGCCCAACACTCAACAAGCCCTACCATCACCCAACAATGACCAACAATCCCAACCTTCACCTACCCATGACCACCAAACCCAAGACTCACCTCACAACTCTCCACGCCATTCTCCTAGAAACTTCTCATCCTCACCTTCCTCATCCTCATCCTCACCCATTCCCACACGACCAGGTGCCCCTACACGCTCTCCACTCCGCTTCTCCAACCCTACCCATCAAAGCCCTAGACGCATAGGATCTGAAACAGCCATTCACCCCCTCAGCCAACCATACGGCGAATATCCCCGCCTTCAACCACTCTCCGATGACCATTTACCCTTTACCCCTGACTCCGCCAACTACAAAGAATACTCCTCCACTCATCCTTATGGGGATATCCTTGTCACCACCAGCTGCTTCCCCGACCCTCCTCAAACTCCTGAACACCTATCTTCTCCCACATCCTCCACCTCTACCCTCTCACCCTCCCCTCCCAAGAAATTTGGTCCTGAACCACCTCCATCCTCCTCCACATCCACTCCATCCCTGGCACTCACCCCTGTTGATGATGACAAAAGGGGGAGAAATGTTATGTCCACTCTTCGTCTAAGCAAGGCCACAAGGGATGCCCTCAGCCAGCCATCACTCTGGATTGATGAAGATATCACGGCCGCCCTGCGTCGTGCATATGAGTCTCAGAGGCTGAGTGGTGCAGAGAGCCTTATAAGAGGAGAGGCCGTCCGGTTCATGCAGCAGAAGAAAGCGGCTGAGCAAGGACCACAATGGGATATGGTTGTGTATGGGCAGAATGAACAATCCTCACAATCTGAGTCATCATCGGAGCCTCCTCCAAATAAAACAAGTAGAGAGATGGTTGAGGAGATCATAATGAAGTGGGGACTGAAGAGACCCAACCATCCTCCCATTGTGATAGCCAAGCCTGTTCCTGCATCCTCTGGGCAAGAGTCTGAGGTCCCTTCATCTGAGCAATCTTCTGATCCTCCTCCCTCGTCTGAGCCAGCAGCCAGATTCAGTGCACCCAGAAAGAAGGCCGTTGCTAGGAAACGTGCCAGGAAGTTAATTGCCACCACTGAATCTGATGAGTCTGAGGAAGAGACTCCATCTGACCTACCTGAGCAAGGAACTTCATCTGCTCAGGTTGTGCAAGAAAATCCAGTGGTCCAAGCGGTTCCAATTCTGAAGGAAGTCAAATTGGAAATTGAAGACATGACTCCTGATGAATTTGAGAGATTTGGATTCACTGACAAATTATCTTTTGGTCAGATGGCTTGCCTCGATGCTGAAAGAGCAAGTGCCATGCCCACTCCTCCAATTAACAAAAGCAAAGGGAAGAGCAAAGGGAAAGGGAAAAGGAAAGCCCAAGAAGTTGAAGAGGATCCCAACTTCTCTGCATGGAATGTGAGAATCCGGGCTGTACACTATCCCAATGGAGAAGTCTGCTACTTCGACGATGCTACAGGTTTCCCTGGGTATGAAGAAGTGGAGAACATGAAAAGGGCATACGAGGAGTCCATTGAATCAGAAAGGCTCAGGAGGGAAAAAGAGGAAAAAGAGCTTCAAGAGATCATTGCCCAGATAAACCAGAGTGAGCGTGAGGAAAATGAAGAGAGGCAGAAAGAGAGGGAAAAGAAAAAGAGACACAAACTCTAACCCCCAATCCAAATATTTTTGTTGATTTTGTTTTCATGCATATTTTCATTCATACTTAGTGAAATTTATTTGTATACATTCTTTACTTGTATATGTTATTTGATTACATAACTCTGACTTGTAACCTCTGCTTGTCAATAATATTTGTCTGAGTTACTTGTTGTTATCCATTGCTTTTATTCTCTTGATAATCCTTCCTTAGGAACTTAATCGATAAAACTAGGTTTGTCATCATCAAAAAGGGGGAGAATGTTAGAATCTTAAGTTTTGATGAAGACTAAAATATAGAGGATTAAACCAAGTGCCTAGGAAGCAATAGGATAACATAGGATCCCAAGTAAGAGTGCTTCCGGGTGAAGATCTACTTCCGGATAGATTAGGACTTGCGCATGCGGATGAATGTTTTCATCCCCCAGCATCAGCAAGTAAATCACTGGGAAATAACTTAGTCCATGAGAATTAGGTACACAAAACCTTAAGACTAAGCTATGTTTCAATCGGAAGTGAGTTTGCTTCCTGTTAGACTTAGACTGGCGCAGAGCGATAGAATAGATATTACTCCAAGCGACAGTGAGTCTACTTCCCCAAGTGAAAGCGCTTCCTGTTAGAATTAGACTGGCGCAGAGCGACAGAATAGATATTACCCCAAGCGTCAGTGAGTCTACTTCCCCAAGTGAAAGCGCTTCCTGTTAGACTTAGACTGGCGCAGAGCAATAGAATAGTTATTACCCCAAGCGTCAGTAAGTCTACTTCGCCAAGTGAAAGCACTTCCTATTAGATTTAGACTGGCGCAGGTTGATAGACTAGATATAACCCCGAGCGTCAGCGGAAATGCAACATCAAGTGAAGTTGCTTCCTGTTAGATCTTGACTGGCGCAGACTGATAGAATATATTTCACCCTAAGCGTCAGTGAATTCACCACGTCAAGTAAAAGTGCTTCCGATAGCTCAGTGACTAGCGCTGAGTGGTGGAATGAAATAGACTAAGCGAGAGCAAGTCATGGTGAACTAAATCCCTCATCAGGTGAATTTACTTCCGGATGTAGAAGTGCTTCCGGATACTCCTTAGATTTAGGGATCACCCACTGCATGAGACTATATGATTATATTGCTAAACTAACGTTCAAGTGCAGCACACTCCGTAAGGTTGCTTCCGGATGAGAAGTTGCTTCCGCAAGCAATCAGAATGTCTGAACGTTCAAAGAGATGCAGTGTCAGAATGCTTTTGTCAGAGCAGAGGTGTCAGGACTACTTTTCAGAGATAAAGCAAGTCAACCCTGCTAAACATTAATGAAGATGCACTTCTCAACGGTAACATAGGATTAACGGCTTTATTCAAACGTTCATATTCAACCTGCCACAGAAGCCTATGAAGCCGAGTATAAAAGAGACATTCATTCAGAAGAGAAGATATGGAAGAAAAAGAGAGAACAGAACAAAGTATCTGATATATCATACTCTTCATTCTACACATCTTCTACTACTACTCTCAGATCCAGATTTGTGATATTTTTCAGAGAGTAATTTTATTGTACTTAAGTGAGTAACATCATCCACTCTTAGAGAGAGTTAGTTTTGAGCTTAAGTGTTTAGCACAATCAGTTCATAGAGTGAACATAGTGTAAACTTACAATTTGTAAGGGGGAGCATTTAGAAGTTTTCTAAATCTCCATAGGTTGCAAGTTAGCCCGTAAAACTTGCATTTGTAAGGTTTGCAGGTGAACCCGGTGTAAAACCTGTGGGTTGTTAGGTGAACCCGTGCTCGTAAAACCTAAAGTGTAAAGGCTTCTCTTGTGCCCGGTTTAAACAAGAATAGTGGATTGAAAATCTCAGGTGGAGCCTGGGGACTGGATGTAGGTCTGGGTGACCGAACCAGGATAAATTTATGTGTGCATAAATTTACATTCAAACATTCTATTTTGCATCACATAACATACTGACTTGTGCATATCACTACTTCGTAAATATTATCACCAAGCACAAGCAGTCTTTCGAAAAGAAGATTCAAAAGATTTAATTTATTCCCTCACCCAATTCACCCCCCCCCCCTCTTGGGTGACAGCCACGTTTATCAGTTTACTTGTACCATCCTTGCCTTTCTTAATCTCTTTATTATATATGGTATCCTATACTATCAAATCTCTATCAAACATACATCAATACTGAAGATTACATATCAATTGCAAGAATAATTGTGTGAGCAATTATAGAAAGTAGTATGTTTTGAAAAATAGCACCAAGAAAATGAGTCTAGAAGTTGAATTAACCTTTAAGAAAATGGTGAAGTAGTACAGCAAGAAAAATAGCACCAATTAAGGTCCCGTTTGGAAGCAGGAAAGCACAGCTTAGAATTAGAAAGTGAAATTATTTCAGATTCTTAGGGTGTTTGGTGTGCTGAAAGTGTCAATTTCAGTTTCCCTCTAAAATTGAAGTCTGAAATGCAAATTTGACTTCTCACCAAAATTGAATGTGGGCCCAGGTGCTAAATACCACATTAGCCTTCATTTACTCTCAACAAATACATCACAAACTGAGCTGGGAGCTTCACGCAAGACATGGGCAACCAAAAAAGCGAGTGAGGATTTTGAAGCACAACCATTATTGCATTCCTCCTTCATGGCCCTGTTTTTGTGTTCAATTTGAAGTCTTTAGTGTGTGTGATGCGTGGTTTTTGTTCAAATGAATGAATTTTCATTTTAAAATTGATGGGTTAGCAATGATTGCTTTCCAAACTATAGTTACATAGTTAAAATCTTCATGTGTGTTGTTTGAAGTTGTTGCCCAGATGCTTTTGTTTAACTGCAATGTTGGGAAAAGTTTGGGGATGATGTCAGTTGAAAAGGTCCAACTTGAGAGTACACTGATGGCTAAAATCGATTTTACAATGGCAAAATCGATTTCAAATAGATTTTACAATGGCAAAATCGATTTCAGGATGCCAAAATCGATTTTTGCTGGCAAAGTCGAAAATCAATTTAAGTTTTTCAACATGTGTGTGGCTGTGTAAATACCAACGAAAAAGTCGAACCCTAAACTTGTAAACCTCCCAAACTTCGTCTCCCACAACTCTGTCCCCAAGTTTCCATCATCCATTCTCCAGTTGGCCGCCTTGTTCCTCAACACGCCGCCTCCTTTGCCGTTGGGGTTCTTTTTTCAATAAGAGATGCGTCACAGTTGGGGTTCATTTTTCAATAAGGGGCTTTTTGGGAATGTTACAAAAGGGGGAGGGACAACACTGTTATTTAAGGTCCACATTCATTAAAGAAAAAAAATCATGTGCCTTAAAAAACTTACTTTCAAATTCATCCATGTGCCAACCAAACAGGCACCCTGCATTTTCTTTCTTGGTAAAATGAAACACTTTCATCACTTTTAGATTCATCACTTTACTTTCCTGCTTCCAAACGGGCTCTAAATGAGTTTAGAAGTTGAAGTAATCTTTAAGAAAATGATGAACACTGTGCCAAAAAGACTTTATATATTAATGAATGAAGTGACATTTTCTTGAATAAAGTGCGAGACCGGAGACTTTCTCCATTGTTTACTATTGAAAATGAAAAAGACTTTATATACTAATTAAGTTAACAATTGGTATGCATAATTACTTAAATAATTTATTAATGAAAAAGACCATATGACTATTAATATTTATCCTGTCTAATTTGGGACTCAAACTAGGTCATATATCAATATACAGAAGATACATTGATATATATCATTTTATTGATAATTTTATATTATACAAATAGAAAATAGGGGAAATTAATTATGTGTCACATGGAAGAAATTTAATTAGAATGAGTTCGTACAAAATTCCCTAATTAAATTGAGATTGAGTGAAATCCCCTAATTAATTAATTAATTTTAAAAATGCTTTTAACATAAATTAATATAACATGTAATAGAATTAAAAAAATTCAATAATAACTAATTGCATTTAAAATCTATCAAAATTTATATTGTTATACAAAAATATTAGTTCAAAGTTCAAAAACCCAACAAATAAAAAAGCTATAAATGTAAAATTAAATAATTAATTTTTTGTTGCGTTAACATTCTTGTCACAGTTTAAACTATGACAAATTGAGTTGTGATGAAAATTTAAATCATGATACTTTTTGTCACGGTTTAAACCGTGACCAACATCGTCACAGTTAAAACCATGACAAATTTTGGTCACTATTTAAAATGTGACCAATTGTCCCTTATTGTCACGGCTTTTTTTATTTGTGTAATGGTATTTTAAATTGTGACTAACTGATTGATCACAGATGATTTCATCACATTTTGAAAAATGTTGAAGCACTTTTAAAATACAGACTGAAACTGGTAAAATCAAAGGACATTACTTGAATGCTATACTACAATTACCTAGTGAAAATGGTAGACACATGAGACTCAAAATCTCTCATGCATGCTATTGATGAATGTGTTATCACTTCTTATATTTATAGTGCAAATTGTGTTCCCAAGATTTGACGCCAAAAGTTGTTGATGATGAATTTAATATGTTGTGATTGATGCTCAATAATGTTGTTACAAAAAAAGTTATTGTAACATTATGTTACTTAATCACTAATTAACTAATGATATCCATTTTAATTCTATAATCTATTTACTAACTATGATAGGAAAAGGATTTTTCATAATATCAATATACCTATCATAGTTAGAAAAAGAATATTCTAATTAATAAAACATTATCCATGATAGAAAAGGATTCCTGATAAAATATAGATGCTATCATGGATAATTAAAAGCTAACCATGTTAGAAAGAATTTGCCTAACATGGTTAATAAATAAAACTAATAGATATTAAACAATAAATAAATATATATACATGCGGAAGCGAATGCAGACCTATAAATTGGCAATATACAATTCCAAATAAATTACACAACCTCCACTACCTAATTTCTCTTTCCTGAAGCTTGCGCCTGTGCATGAATTCCTGCAAAAATGTCAGTAATCGTGGGATGAGACAATTTGTCCCAGTAATCACCGCTTAACTCACTATAACAGTGAGATGTGCGGTAGCGAGGGCGTCTAAAGGGTACCACATTTTAAAAACCAGTAATATATATATAACCAAATCTTCTTTCATTCATCACTCAAGCCCTTCATTCACATCCAAATCAAAGTCCACATCATCATCTCTATTACCATATCCCACTCAAAATCCCTCAATCGATCCCATTCTAACAAAACCTCATGTCTCCATCTCCAATCTGAGTACTTTCACTATAACTCTCACACTCACCTAAAGATGCATTGTGCCATCAAGGGGCATCCCAGCATCTAATCTTCACTATATGAATTTGACACTGTGTCCCTCTCAATAATGAGGGACAATTTCCCTCTATGGCAATCTCCAGAGAGGGAACCCCAATTCTGTTTCCATTACAGAACGGGAACGGTTGGGCTCTCCAATGCCAAACAACCGTAGGTCACTTTCTCTCAATAAGTCGACCTATGATCCCCGGTCTAATCAATCCGAAAAGGATCATCAGTACAAATAACTGTCGATTGGCCAATCGACAGTTATCATCGCGCGATGGTACAAATATAAATCAGTGTCATGCAATGCTCACAATATTCTTTTCAATATCTCACAATATTCAACATCTCAATCACCATTTCCTTTCAATACCACAATCCCGTTCACAACCATTCAATTCCTTCCCTCAACCTAACTATCATTATCCTTAACTGAGTACTACATAAATCCCTCACAATCTCAAACTCAACAATTCACGCACTTTCAAACCTCAATCCTCTTTGATTAGAATATGGTACCTGTATGTCATACTATTCAGGAACTACCACCACCACCAGGATAATATATAAAAAATGTAAATCAATCATTTATATAAAAATAATCGCGTTTGAAAGGCACCCGATAGCCTGTTTTATATAAAAATAACTTTACAAAGATAATATATATACAGAGGGTGAGAAAGGATTTTAAGAAAATCCTAGCTAACGTCACCCTCGATGTTATAGCAAGTTTAAGTGTGATTACCTGTCGCCCTTTAGCAATCCACTGCCTTTCCTTACCATTTCTTTAGATTTCCTCCAAATATTTTCCTCTTAGTTCCTCCTATAATGATAGGATACAAGATGATAAATTAATATCATTTCACCTTATAAAACTTTGAAGTCTCTCTCGTATCACATATTACTACCCATTCCCCTTACATTCATTTTTCTAATAAATCATTTCAACTCAAGAAAATATAACTAATCCGCAACAAACAACATTCACAATAGTCACCATATCAACGAGACGATCAATACCATGTTCATTTCAAGGTTTCACAAAGGAGAGCACCCAAACATTAGCAATCTTATACCGTTAACTTTATTCGATTAACCAATTATAGCCATCAAGCAGAAATCTCAAACAAAACATGTCAGGGCTATTTGAGTTCCAAGATTCAAAACTAAGGTCATGAAACTAACATGCAATTAGATACATAAAACACACAATCAAAACAAACAGCCCAAAATTCCAACATTCACACAAGCACAATGACCAAATCTGGAACCTAAAAAACACCAAGCTTAATCAGATTAATATACAAGTATAAAGGCATCATCAATAGTTCATTTATTACCTTCATTTCAAATGAAGAATTGCTGAAAAGAAAATCAAAACAGTTTCAAATAAAAACAAGAGAGCAGTACGCAATAACACTTGCAGCCCACTTCAGAATTTTAACAATACAAGCACAAAACAATAAGGCACACTTAATTTTCTTTATTTTCTCTATTCACAAACAAACTTCTACTCATCAATCTCCTTTCAATTAATAATTAACCCATACTTTACAACAGTTAGGCAATAACAATAATTTAACAGTTAATAGGCCAAGTATTCAAATCACAAGAAGTCAAACCAATTATAACAACTCTTGACAACACACCTAGTTCACATTAATTACAACAAACAGTCCAACAATCACAAAGAATAAGAGGGAAGACCAAAGCTCCCAAATGCCCCTAAAACTTGATAATCTGATATTTATCATATCATATTTCCTTTGAACATTCTAAAACCAAATTACAAGTAACCATAAGGCTAAGATTTAACAAAGTAAAAATCAAAGCAAGCTCAACAAGTAATATACTTCGTCCCTCCTTCCTCTCCGAATTCACAAGTACTAATCAAAGTCAGATTTTTGCCTCCTAAGTTTCAATCCTCAATTAAAAATTCTATATTTAAACATGAGACAACAACACTCCAATTCATTAACATACTATCGTACTTTATTTAAACCTCTTAATTATCCAACTATGGTTCAAATTACCATACACTTGATTTAAAACTAAGCACAATTAGCAAGCCAGAGAAAAGCATATGATATCTATATCATATTTCATATATCTATCTGCACCTTAAACATTTACAGCAACAATTCTAATAACAAAATTATCCAGCCATGAAAGCTTAAAACTTGACAACAACTATCATATTTATAAGACACTAAAACACAATTTTGAACACCAATCGACAGCCAATCAACCAAAGAACACTGACTTCAACCATAAACCAGAAAAGGAAAGGACCTAATACTAGCTAAAATTAACAAACAATCAAGCTTATCTTTCATTTAGAACTCTCAAATCCCCAAACTCATTCGGCATCTCTCATAACTCGCCTAACATTGCAGAAAAAGTAAAGCTTGGACAAGAAAGCTTACCTAGACTATATTCAGAGATTGTAGGTAATTCATGGGCCAAAGGCCGCCGGAAATTTCGTCGGAAAAATGCCAAAGCAGTGGTAAACCCGAAAAGAAACCAAGAAAGGAGGGGAATATATGAGAAATCAACATTAAAAAGAAATATAGCTCAAGAAACCCAAGAAAAGACGGAGCTTTACCTCTCCCTGTCGCCGGTCGCCGGAGACGAGAAGGAGAAAGTGAAGAGGGTGAAGGAACTCGCCGGAAAGAGAAGGAGCAAACGGAGAACAGGCGTGTGTGGGGGTTTTGAAGAGAAAACGAAAATGGAAGTGATGTTTAGGGAAGGAAAATCGCGGGGAAGGGAGAAGGAACCCACGACGACTTCCTTCTTCACCGTCGCCGTTAACGGCGACCTCCAGGGTGGCTGACGAGGGAGTGACCGGAGGAGAGAACTCGCAGATCAGGGGAAGAAGTGGACGAGTTCGATGATGATGGTGATGAGGCGGCTAGGGTTGCAGAATGTAGAGGAAGAGGAAGGGTGGTGAATATATATAAATACTCTAGGGAAAATTACAATCAACTACCCTATTGTTTATTCTTAATTAGCCCGAAAGTTTGTATATAGATATTTTTTTTCATATATATAGATATTACTATATCCGCTTCTTTCCATCATAATATTATCTAGAGTCCAAGATATTATTCATAGAAATTTCTAACTCCAAATGATTCCTAAAACTATATTTCTTTAAATTTCTTTAAATTCTAGAGTAAATAAGAATTAATATTCCTAAATTGTCCAAAAATATCATAAAATTACTTCCTAAGACTTCAGATTTAATTTCCTAAATTACACCTCAAACCTTAATAAATTCTTTATCATCTCTAATTTAAAATTCGGGATGTTACAGTTATCATATGGCTAACAAATGTTGGTTATCAATAATTCATCTTTTAGTCATGAATTCGTGGTCACCAAAATCTCTCAGCCACGATGATAACATCTTTTTGGGCATTTGTAACATTATAACTTTATAAGCATCAACCAAAAAATTTATAATATCTTGTTGATTAACAACTTTTGGCTACTACACTACTACTTTTGGGGCCTTTTTTATAACAATACTAGTATGAGCACTTTAATTTCCGAATGATTTTGTGCTAATTTTTGGAGTCAAAGCTTTAAAGTAATACATCATTTGACTATAAATACATTTATGACATTCACGACCCATTCTTTCAAAGATTATTTTGAGGACTCTCCGCATGCATTATTTTCACTAATTCATTCAATGAAAGAACGATAGATACCTAAAATGATGTGGCAGCTCCTCAAACTGGCAAATTTTATATTGTCATATATGTGCAATGCACAAGCTACCTCCTATATTCACACATGAAACTGATGGAAACTGCCTGGAGTTAACTGTAAAAACTCCTACTAGAAGAAGCATAATATTTTTTTAACTGAATAACAATGCATGTATAATCTTAATCTTGATGACATATAAATATATAATACCTCCAATCCTTAATATAAAAGTTTCCCCCTCCCCATCTATTCCATCATGCCAAACAATATTGAGATTAAAATAACTACTGGTCGGCGATCTTTAATAAGACAATAATATTAGACATGAAATGTCCAAAATGCCCTTATAATTAAATAAACTTTTACTGGACAACTATTAATTTAAAAAGGCATTTTGGACTTTTCATTTCTAATATTACTGTCATATTAGTGAAAATATCATTTTTGATCACATGGTGAAAGTTGGGTATCATTTTTGTACCTTGGAATAGTTATGTACTATTTTTGTTCCTTGACCAATAGTTATGTGTCATTTTTGGGTCTTTGGCCTAAAATAAACTACTTAATTATTTTTTGATAAAAAAATAAACTACTTAATCATAACATATGATATATGATATTTCTTAAAGGGCGAAGGTGCAAAAATGATACTAAACTTTACTCAAAATTGAATTTTAATATTTTTCGCGAGGAGTAAAAATAGTACCCAACTTGGGGTCCAGGTGCAAATATAATATTTTCACTTGAAGGAAATAAAATTTAGATATGAAAAGACTCTTATGCCCCTCATTAAATTTTATTTAATTAGGGAGGAATGAGGGTATAACAGTCTTTTCATATCTAAATTTTATTTTCCTCAAGTGAAAATACTATATTTGCACCCGAACCCTAAGTTAGATAATCTTTTTGCACCTCGCGAAAATTTAGCATTAGAAACGTAATTTTGGGTAAAGTTTAGTATCATTTTTACACCTTCGCCCTTTCTTAAAACAAATCTATGTATATTATTAACCATACCATCATGTCACGTAAATTAAATTAACTTTGAAAAAAAATAGAAAATATTAGTAAAAATTGGGGGGGGGTGGAGGGCTTATATTTATTGAAAAATGTTAACCCTAGCTAGCTCTTATATTTAACCATAAAGGTAGTATTTCAGAAATATATAATAAAAATACTAAATAATTGAGAGACGTCAAAGGTGAACAGTGCAATGTAGAAATAGTTAGCTTACTATGACTTAATCTCTTGATTACGATACCCGAGTCTATCATATCTATACAAGCATTAATACCAGTAGTTCATTGGAACAATATAAATAACCAAAGTACCAATGAGAAGCAACACACCATTTTAGAGAGAGAGAGAGAGAGAGACAGAGAGAGCAAAGAAAATGAGTTTAGAAGTTGAAGTAATATCTAAAGAAATGGTGAAACCATTGTCTCCAACACCTAAACATCTTCGCGAATATCACCTCTCCTTCCTCGACCAACTTAGTGTGCCAATTCACAGTTGTATGGCCTACTTCTTCCATGCTAATGAAGTAGCGAAGAAATTCAGCACCAAAGAAGCTTCCAATCTTCTCAAGAAATCATTATCTCAAGTTTTAACGAACTTGTACCCACTTGCGGGAAGACTCAAAACCAAAGACCTTCTTGTTGATTGTAATGATGATGGTGTCCCTTACATAGAAACCATAGTCAAGTGTCACCTCAGCCACTTCATCAACAACCCCTTGCCAGCTGACATTACCAAAATGCTTCCCTATGATATGGATGATGACGTTGACACCGTTCTAGGTGTCCAATTCAACTTATTTGAATGTGGTGGTATAGCCATCGGAGTATGCCTCTCCCACAAGGTTGCTGACGCGCTGTCATTATGCCACATCATGAAGAGCTGGACCAACGTCACACGTGGTGAACCAGAACCAGTAAAAGTTCACTTCCAATCCTCCTCACTATTCCCTCCAAAAGACATGGGGGAATATGACCAGCGTTCAATCATTGGACTGCACAAAGTTGTAGGAAGGAGATTTGTATTTGAAGCATCTACAATAGAATCTCTTAGAAAAAAGTATTCCAAAATGAAGGAAGACAACATTCATGAAAGCCTAAAAAAACCTTCAAGATTTGAAGTGTTATCGAACTTCATATTCAACAGATTTGTTGCAGCTACCAAAGAAGGGAACAAAAAGATTCTTCCTTTAGTGACATTTGTATTGAATATACGCCCAAGAATGGAGCCTCCACTCCCAGAATATGCGTTTGGCAACTATTTCACATTTATTGAAGGTTTCCCAACGTTAGATGAGAAAGGTGAATGTTATGACCTTGGAAAATATCTAAGGGAAAAGATAAAAAATGTGGACAATGATTATATCAAGAGGCTTCGAGAAAGCAAGGAATTGAGCACTTTCCAAAAGATGGAAGAGATAGAAAAAAATGCTGAGAAGGGCGAGATAGTAATATTTACTATTACTTCAATTTGTAGGTTTCCATTATACGATATTGATTTTGGATGGGGCAATCCTGTGTGGGCTGGAACACCTACATGGAAATTCAAGAATTCGATTATTTTTAAAGATACAAAGTCAGATGGAGGAATTGAAGTATATGTCAATATGATTGAGGAGGACATGGCCAAATTTGAGCGTGATGAGGAGTTTCTTGCTTGCTCATGTTTCTACTTCAGACCTGAAATAAGTTTGCATTAATTTCATTTTATATGGGTGTTTATTGTTATTTTGGTTATTCAGTGTCATTTACGTTCAGATTTCTTCTCAATTGTTCTCTTTTGTTGTCAGTCAGACTGCTACTTACAGCTTCTCTGTCGATTTAGTGTGTGTTTGGAATAATTGATAGAGGTGTAGTTTTTTTCCATCAAACTTTTTTAGAAGTAAGATTGGATAAAAGGTAAATTTTGTGATGTGATTTATGTTTGGATGTGTAAGAATAAAAGTGACTTATTTTCAGAATAAAAGTGGGATCAAGTCTTTACTATTTTGCCCTCCCATTCTTATTTAATTAACTGTTAATTGCAATCATCCTACAAATCAATTACTTATATTTAATTAAAATTAAATTAACTGCATAAGAAAATTGGGATGTTACAGACATCAATCATGAGAACGAAGAAATTTCCTGCAGCCTCATTTCGTAAGTACTCTACCACTAGCTCTTCGACTCCTCCATCTTTGTCCTCGAAGTCTTCTTGCACACCAAAAGCATAGCACACAATGTTGTTAATCGAGTGTGCTTGAGCGTCATGGTTGTCATCACTTCCTTCGGCTTGCATTTCTACATGAAACTCGAACCAACTTCTAATACACCAACATTATTGTAATCGTCTCCCTCTCCCTTGTACGATAAGACTAGATAATATATGGGGAACTACTTCTGTATACAATGAATAAACACAGCATTTCTTATTTTCCACAATCTAAACTTACATCTCTTATAGGGACAAACTATTTTGCCTTTAACACTTGATCATGTGAATACAAATTCTAAAAATTGATTGAGACTCACAATGTATTGTGTGGCCGAACGCGGCAAGGATCATGATTTATCCAACATTGGAACTATTATGAAAAAAGAACAAGAGAAATATATAATAAGACGAGAGAGCTGTGATACTAATGAATAATTGATAGGTACTTTTATAGTAGTTGATTATACTTAGTCATGTTTGTCAACCGCCAATATGTGAGAATTGGGTGAATAAATAAAAATTCAGGACACATAGGGGCAGTTTAGAACCGGCACTATGTGTAACTTTTTAATAAATTAAATTTATTGACATAAATTGGTGGGAACCGCCGCAATATGTGTTGACACAAAGTGGCAGTTTTGAACCATATCTATGTGTCAATTAATTGAATCATTAAAATAATTGACCCTAGCTACAGTTCATAACCACCGCTATGTGTCAATTATTTTATTGATTAAATAAATTGACGCATTGCGGCGGTTAATAACTGTCTATATGTTCAATCTGTTATTTATTAATTGACTCATTGCATCAATTATTAACCACTGTAGTGTGTCAAATTTTAAGTAATTGACACATTGTGACAGTTATTAAACATAGCAAAGTAGTAATTATCTAATACGCAACTTTACAATTTACATTTTACTTTGATATAGCCGCATTTAATAATGACCCTAAGTAGCAAACTCCTCCTATAAAACCTTGCCCCTTCTATCTTCAACTCTTTCTAATTTTTAGTTTTTATGTTTGAATTGTATTTATTGTTGCTCTATCCATTTTTTTTCTAACGGTTATTATTTTGAATTTTGAATCGTATTTCTTGTTGCACTCTCTATTTTTTCTAACGGTTATTATTTTGAATTTTGGAATGTATTTCTTGTAACTCTCTCCATTTTTTAGTGCTGATGAAAAAATGATTAGTTTATATATAATATATTATATTATTTATATTAAATTATATAACAACCATACTTTCTATTACTTTCTTCAATTTTTAACTGTTATCTTATTATTTTTATTTTGAAATATAGATATATTTAATTTGACCTATTATTATATTTTTTATTTTATTTCAATTACTCTATTATTATTATTATTTATGTTAGTTTTTTGGGTTTCTAATAATAACTGAAAAAGTACAAAGATCGAGTTAAGATTCGAAAAAAATTACAAAGATTTCTAAGATTTCTTGTTATTATCTTAATTTGAAAATTATTTCTTTTATTTGATTTTTTTATAAGGAATACTCCGCCTACATTTATAGCTTGTCTCAAGCCCGGATAAAGGAGTAGGGTTGTGTTAGGATTCGGCGGCCAACTTAAAAGTATGTTGAATCTATTGAGCATGGACACACAAATTTTTTATAACAATAGTTGATCAAATGGTATGAAGTCCCTACAAAAGAAGGAGAGGAAAACCGAAGAGAACTTTTAATGAAGTTTTTCAACGAGATTTTTTTTTTTATGAAGAGTTTTATCTCCAAGCATAACTATTGATTGCGTACATTACCGTCGTTTGATCCATGTAACCGACCCCACTTAGTAGGGATAAGGTTTTGTTGTTGTTGTTGTAAGGCATAATATATATATATATATATATATATATATATATATTCTTTTTATTTTAATTATTTCTTTACCTCCTTTCTAATAATTTTTAATCTTTTAATTCATTTTTCTTTATCTCATAGAATGAACTAAATGTTTCTTTTATAATCAACATTTTTAAAAAGTAATTAAGTGCCTCTATTTACGCCTAAATTTCATGTTTAACTTTACATTAGGCGGGTAAATAAAAAAAAATCAACATTCGAGTATAACTACTGGCAGATTATAACCATGGGTAAGTGCAAAAAAAAAATTAATATATTTAGCGGCATTTTCAAATTAATAATTTAGCTTCAAGGAAACCCTTACAAGTATACCGACAGTTTCTAAATGTTAGAAAAGTTATATTATTTTTATTCTCCACTTTGTGGTGTTTATAAAATCTGAAAAGCGAAAAAAATTAAGACACTTAATTTCAAAGAAGTCTAAAGGAGTTGTTAATGACTACTATTAACAACTGCAATAGTTTCATTAACAAGTGGTAATAACTCCTTGGAATCTCTTTGAATTTAAATGTCTTGTTTGGGGCCTAGTTGCATTTGTCCCTAAATTTCCTGCGAACTATTTCCCTGCGTGTTTAAACGTGGGTAACATTTGTGGCTAAAATTTTCTGCGTTTCATCTTACACTACAACGTTTGTATGCCGGAAAGTCACGTTCCAATGGTAAATTTTCCGGTGTTTGTTATAATTGTCGGAAAATAGCGCAAAAGAGCCTCGTACGATGTGTTTTTGGTAGTGACCTCAAACTTTCAAAAGCTTCATCTTATTGGCAAAACAAAACCAATCCAATCTGGCTGAGCAACAGACTATTGAAGCGGATTAATTTCAGACCATTGGTAATTGGTAATATTCAAATAGGACCTGAAATGACGCCACTACTACAAATTGTCCCTCTACCAGCGCACCTTTACATGCGCTTAGAAGAAACGCATGTATTGAGAGTCCTTTACATGCGCTTTAAGCGCATGTACAGGTAAGAATCTATACATGCGCTTAAAGCGCATGTAGAGGCCTTATCTCTACATGCGCTTTAAGCGCATGTATAGAAATGTGCATCAATTAAAATTCACTAAAACAATGACTAGAAAAGGATTAAAGTATTTAGAGATAAAATATACAATGAACTTAGGTGAAGAGCTCAAAATTATATGAAAACACCCTTAAAGGCACAAACACCCTTTACATGCGCTTTAAGCGCATGTAAAGACACTACTGAAGTGCAAAACATGGAGTCATGCTTAAGAGGTCCTCCTCAGACCTTATAAGGTGTTCCTGCTTGTGGACTTAGTGTTTCATAGCTCCATTACCACTTTTGGGTGCTATGAAAATGTTCAAACACCCTTTACATGCGCTTTAAGCGCATGTAAAGGCACTACTGAAGTGCAAAACATGGAGTCATGCATAAGAGGTCTTCCTCAGACCTCATAAGGTGTTCCTACTTGTGGACTTAGTGTTTCAAGGCTCCATTACCACTTTTGGGTGTTATGAAATTGGTGAAACACCCTTTATATGCGCTTTAAGCGCATGTAAAGGCACTACTGAAGTGCAAAACATGGAGTCATGCATAAGAGGTCCTCCTAATACCTCATAAGGTGTTCCTGCTTGTGGACTTAGTGTTTCAAAGCTCCATTACCACTTTTGTATGTGGAAATGCTGCCTATACATGCGCTTTAAGCGCATGTAGAGCCTCTACATGTGCTTTAAGCGCATGTATAGGCCTAATATTAAAATAAAAGTTGATTCATTCAATTTATTTAATGATGAAAAACTTAATATAACTCATTATTTGATTCATATACATACGTAAGTTTTAAAACATAATATAACTCATTATTTTATTTCCCTGAGTAATCTTGGCGCTGTGATTTAAAATAATATTTAGACTGAAATAATAATGTCACAATTGTTAGACTTTATTATTATTTTTATTTGAAATATATATATATATATATATAGATATATATATATGTAGAACAAAAATTTAGTTATATATTCTAAAAATCCTATAAAAAATCCCTAATATATATATATATATATATATATATATATATATATATATATATATATATATATATTCTCACCCCTTCACTCCCCATAACCCTAGCCGCCCCCCTTCACCTTCATCATCATCAAATCTGTCACTCCCTCTTCCATCCGCCTTCTTCTTCGTTCCTCCTTCTTCCCGGCGACGAACGGTGGCCGCAGTGGTGGCTATCAACAACGGCGGCTTGGCGGGCCACGCGAGGCTCAGAACCCTTTGTGGGTGTATCTTATGTTTCCTTTATTCCTTCGTTTTTCTTCAAGCTTCAACAGCTTGTCATGGCAATTTCCGGCCATCTTCCGGCAACGACGAGAAATTACGTAGGCTTCGTCATTTCTTGTGTTCTTCAATTGTTTGTTACCTTTTTCCAAATGATCTATCATCCTTCTTTCTCTGTTTTTGCTGTTCCTCACTCCTCCATCTTGTTTCCTTTCGATTCTGGCGGCGGCAAGCTTGAAACGGACATGGAACACCGGATGCAAGCTCCTGTGAGTGTTTGCTATCTGTTCTGACTTCTTTTGCTTACACTTTGTGCTATTTCTTATGAGAGGCCGAGTTTGGGTTAAGGATTGGGGTTCAATAATCCACTTAAAACTAATCAAGATGTAAACTTTATTAAATATGGGTCATTGTAGTGCATGTCTGATGGTTTTGCCTTTGTGTGGCTCATGGAATTCGGTTCCTTTCTCTGATGTCCTGAGTGAATCGAATTGATTGGTTGGGTTTATGATTTCTTTCATATTCAGATTGTGCTATTAAGTTGTTATGGCTGGGTGGAGTAAACTATTCTGTATGAGATTATGTTTGTAAGGTTGTAGGTGGTATGTTGTTGCTGGATAAAGTGCTTCATGTTATATTTTGTGGTTGTTGGGCGTTCTAAAATCCCAATTTCAAATAGAGAAGGTATATGTTGTTGCTGGATAAAGTTCCATTTTTTTTTCCTTTGGGTCTCAACCAAAATGTCTTACGCTTCTCATATAATCAATCATTCCAGAAAGGTAATTTTTTTTCGCTCTATCTTTCAAAATGATTATACCCCTTCATTGTATTGAAACTGTTAGATGTACAAAATGTGTGGTAATTACATCTGGGTGTATTTTCATTCAAATTTTTGATTAATTTGTTGTGGGAAATTGAGCATTTTGGTATTTTCAAATGGGTTATTGTAGCTTAATTTTTGTCTCAAAGTATTGATTTTCTAATGAATGGAAGAGCAAATTATTTTTTCAGATAATTGCGAAACCCAATATCATGGTTACCGGTCCCTAGCAAGTAAGAGTGTTTCTGAGCCTGCCTCCCACCATGCAGTAAGTTAAAATCAGTTTATGCCAATTGAACATTATGCTACAAGTTTGTCCTCTAGCTAGTTTTAATTATTAATTTTAATTAGCTGGTTTTTCTAGCTGATCCGGAGGCAATTGCCTGATTCTATCTTTCGTAGAAATTGTCATTTGGAGGACAAACAAGGAACATCTCAACGTGTTTCACCCGGGGTTCTTTAAACAATGTGAATTCATGGTATTTCTTAATTTGTTTATTAATTTATTATCTTGCTTCACTAGGGTAATACATACTTACGTCCTTTCTGATTGCTTCCTCCTCCTAACAAAAGCTCTCATGTACAATCAAGGAGATCTTATGCATCTGCTGCAGGTATTTTCTGTGACTATTGGGTTTCTTACTTTCTTTGTGATTTAAATCCTTCTTTTCTCTATTGAGCTTTCTATTGGGTGTTTTATATGAGTGTTCATAATTTGTATTCCTTAAACTGATCTTTCTTGAAGAATCTGTCATGTGGCATAACCTGCATGTATGATGTGCACATCTAACTCTTCATGAACAATTTAAATTGCTGCATGCTTTGGCATCTGCAGCTTTACCATGCTTGTTAAATGTATTATTGCCATTCCTACTATTTTATTGGAGGCATTTATGCATTGATTGATTGTTAGGTGTTAAAATTGGATGTATTGGATTTTTCAGCAATGATGTTATATTTTAAAGAGTTTGATGGGTTTCAGATTTATAAGAATAGTTTTATTGCTAGTATATCTATAATTTATTAGTTCTTTGCCAATGTTGGCGAATATCTTTCAGACCTTCCTCCACACCAAGAGATTGGAATGCCCTCACTATCACCTACTATGACTGAGGTATGTATCTTTCTGAAGCTCATGAGTTTGTCATACAATATCTTATAGTTTCTGCATATTGATTCAAACTTATCTGTAGGGAAACATTGCAAGATGGTTGAAGAAAGAAGGGGAAAAAGTTACTCCTGGTGAAGTTCTGTGTGAAGTTGAAAATGTAAGAGTTGTTCTGCTATTGAGATTGTAGACTTTGTTTTTGTGTAGTATAACCTTTATGTGGGCCTTGATATCTCAATACATAACTTTTGAAGGATAAAGCAACAGTAGAAATGGAGTGCATGGAGGAAGGTTATCTTGCCAAGATAATATATGGGGACGGATCAAAAGAAATCAAAGTTGGAGAGGTATTGAACTCTAGTTAACCCCCCCCCCCCCCAAAAAAAAAAATTGTTGGGAACTTCTTGGTGTTTTGTAAAGCATGTACGTATATAGTGGGTTGATCCAATAAGTATTGAAATGTAATTAACCTATTGAGTTGTTTTGGATATGGATTCTTTGTTCTCTCTATTCCATTCTAAATGTGTTTGAGTTGTTTTATGGTTGTAATCTATGGTCTGAAAGTTTTATTAAAATTGGAGGGTTGTGCAAGTTGGCACATTCAAATTATGCTTAGAATGTGGAATGTTTGTGTGATTGTTGAATGTTTTGGGCGGTTTGCTTTGATTTTGGGATGTACATTGTTCTTTGAAGTTTGGTTCAAAGAATTACGTGTATACAGGTGGCAAATGTAAAAGAATATATATTAAAAAAAAAATATATAGTTGTACATGCGCTTAAAGCGCATGTAGAGCTCCCCTCTACATACGCTTTTCAAAAGCGCATGTAGAGCCTTTACCAGCGCCCCCTCTACATGCGCTTTATAAGCGTATGTAGAGGCCAAAATAAGTGCATGTAAATGGGGTAATCTGTGGTAGTGCGCCTTCAAAATCAACTCCAGAAATAACTCAAACAAAAACACAATCATATAATAACTAGCTAAAGAAGAATATATGAAAATCCATTTAAACATTAAGTCTCACTAAAATTTGTCTCTGAAAAAGTCAAAGCAAGTAAGCAACGTCTAAACTAACAGAGAATTAATTATATGCTTGAAAGCAAGCTAAATTGCTCATAACTCAAAACTGATTCTACTAAATTGAAGGAATCCGATAATAAACATCAAAAGAGAACTCAACCACATCTCTATTTCAAAATTTCCTTAAATCAAAGATAGATAACTCAAGAAATAATCAGAAACAAAATGGAAACACTAAAATCAGTGAAACTAGCAGTAGCTACTTACCAACTAGAGTTGATCGTGAGACTTGAGACAAGAAAAGCGTACGGTCGAGCTTCTTATTTTCGTCTTCGATTTTAGCCACGTCATTTGAAATTTCAGGGTCTGAAAATCACCAAAGATTGATCTTTCTTTCCTTCATCGTAGTCTTTTATTACTTACTCAAAAAAATGAAATGGTTGTCTTCGATGTTTCACTTTCATTCTCCTTCGTTCTCTTTAAAAAAAATGGACAAATAACCAACTCTACACAAAGCAACCACACAAAAACACCAAAACAACATCAAAAGAAATCGATACCTGAAATTTGTTTCATGTTCCAACTCTACATAGAGCTAGAATCAGTTCAAGGAGCGAGTGAAGAAATCAAAAGGATGCAAATGCCGCAAAAGTTTCGTTTGCCTCTCTCTCTCTCTCTCTCTCTCTATCTCTGTCTCTCTCTCTCTCTCTCTCGCCCCCCCCCCCCTCATTCAATGGAAGATTGAATGTGACTAAGGTTTGAAGAATAAAGGAAGAAAAGTAGAGAGTACGAGAGAAAAAATCAAGGGCACGATTAAAGGAGGATGATTTTGAAATTAGAATTATAAACTTCACCTGATGACTTTTTACGGCAACATGGGCTTATAATACCATCAGTGGTGACTATAAGAATTCGAGGCCAAAGGTTACGCCTTAGGCAGTGACTTCTCAAAGTCGCCACTATTGTGAATGTGTGAGTGACGACCTTTTATAGTCACCACTAATACATATACATACGCGGTGTTTGACATTTTTAGTCGCTACAAAAGGTGAATCTTTGGTGTCAACACGCAAATGTCACAACTAAAGCCGCTAAAACCCGCCCCCAAAACTCTTGCTTCAACTTATAGTATGCTAGACTCTCTCTATGTGTATATCTCTTAAGAAATCTGGTTGTTTTAGCTATTCATAAACATGTTCATGAAAAGTAAACAAAGGTTGAGTGAAGGACACCATGTGATGAGTGAAGGACACCATGTGACTAGGTATAGTCAGTCGATGTAGTGTCTCGGGCCCACCCCTTCAATAACAAGGTAAAATGATAGCACAATAATTAACAAATCAAGCCGTAATCAAATACAGGTAAAATGAAGAGGAAGATAAAATCTACATACATAAGTAACACCCCAAAAAAATTAGATTAGAAATAACAAAATATTAGTTATAGCTATAGCAAATAATTAACAACTTAGAAAGTGTTGTAATTAAATTTTGTGAAAATAAAGGTATTTTAAAGAAAATAGTTAGGAAGAGAGTTTTAGACTAGAAATTTTATCGAAAGCAAAGAGTAGAAATTTTACAAAGGCAACACTGCTTAGGGCATTTTCTTACAATAACTACACTTACCGGCGCTTTACCAATCGCCGGTACATATTAAATAAATAAAAAAATAAAGAATATATGTACCGGCGTTTTACATAACGCCGGTACGTATATAAAATTATAATTAAAAAATAAAACATACATACCGGCGTTTAAGCAAAACGCTGGTATGCATTGCTTTATTATAAAGTTTTTTTAAGCAAACCGGCGTTTCTCAACCCGCCGGTAATAAATAATAAACAAATAGCATTCCGGCCTTTTCCACTCAAACGCCGGTAATCCCAATTGCCTTATAAATACCGCTGCTCTCCCCATTTTCCTCTGCTCATTCTCTTCCTCCACCACCTCCGCCTTCTTTCTTTCTATTGGTTTTCTGTTTCTATGTTTGTATTTTGTGTTAGATTGTTTTCATATTTTATTTTTTTTATATGTGAAGTTTTATCTATTTATATATCACTGTTTATTTAAGTTTTTAATATACTGTTGTAATGTTAAATTTGTAAATATGTTTTCCTTTTATTTTATCTAATTTTATTTTTCGATTTTTTTTAATTATATCCAGTATTTATTTGTATCTGCAATAATATATTTTTGTCCTGATTTTATGAAATCGGGACGAAATCTTTTTTAAAAAAAAGTTTAAACACTTTCCGTATTATTAAATTAATTTTTATATACCGGCGTTTATAGCAAATGCCGGTATTATATTATTATATAATTATATGGACACCGGCGTTTATAGACACGCCGGTGTGTTTTATAATAAAATAATACACACCGGCGTTTTACTATGTGCCGATGTGTTCTTTTATTATTTTACATACCGGCGTTGGTATAAACGCCGGTATGTATAATATTTAAATAATACGCACACCGGCGTTTACCAAAACGCCGGTATGTCTATATATAATTATTATCCTAGATTCACGTTCCGGCGTTTGTACCACCCTCCGGCGTTATCTAAAACGCCAGTGTGCCGCTTTTCCACGTTGGTTTTTTCGCGTGTTTCATAAAAATGCTGTAGCGTCGTTTCGCCGGAAAAAACGCCGGAAAGAGGCAAAAAGAACACCGGTAAGAGGCCCGTGTTTTGTAGTGTATGGGTAATATCATGTTAAAATATTTTAACTAACTCAACTAACATCTTTAATCAAATTAAGTAAATAGGTCTTATATTTATGACCAGATGGAGTATAATAATACAGGCATCCAAGAGGACAACAATACAGCGATAGAAGTAGTTTACTTGTACCATCCTTGCCTTTCTTAATCTCTTTATTGTACATGGTATCCTATTCCATCATATCTCTATCAAAGATACATCAATACTAAAGATTACATATTCATAGCAAGAATTGTGTGAGCAATGTAGAAAAAAAATATGGTTTGAAAAATTGGTGAAGTAGTAGGGCAAGAAAAATAGCACCAATAATTAAGTGAGTCTAGAAATTGAAGTATCCTTTAAGAAAATGATGAAATAGTGGGGCAAAACTCAAGTGACATTTTCTTGAATAAAGTGCGAGACCGGGGACTTTCTGCATTGTTTACTATTGAATTGAAAAAGACTTTATATACTATTTATTAAGTAAACAATCGGCCTTGGTGTGCAAAATTACTTTAACAGTTTATCAATGGAAAAAGACCTTTAATGACTATTTATCCCGTATAACTGGGGACTCAAATAAACTAGGTAGCCCTCATTTATCCTAACATTCAGCAACGGAAGTTGCTCATACCCCTGCTGTGTTCACCGCCCCATTCACAAGACCATTGTCCTATTGTGTTACACGCTGGAGGGTTTCAAGCTAAGACGACTAGACTAATATATACCATTTCTCCCATATCGTGGCTGAAGAATTATACAAGATTCAAACTAGGGAAAGGTTCAAAATGAGAGGGATCAACATTCATATTTTCGATAGACAATAAATTTTCGATTTTTTGATATCTCTCGGTTAGTCTTCACAAAATTTTGACTTTGGATATTAATGAAAAGATCGTGATTTTTGATTAATTAATTATTAAAACTTAATTCTCATTCCATTTTACAGCTAATTTCACATTTTATTGAAGGTTTCCCAATGTTAGATGAGAAAGGTGAATGTTATGACCTTGGAAAATATCTAAGAGAAAAGATAAAAAAAGTGGACAGTGATTATATCCAGAAGCTTCGAGAAAGCAAAGAATTGAGCACTATCCATAAGATGGAAGAGATAGAAAAAAATGATGAGAAGGGTGAGATAGTAAGATTTAATATTACTTCAATTTGCAGGTTTCCATTGTACGATATTGATTTTAGATGGGGCAATCCTGTGTGGGCTGAAACACCTACATGGAAATTCAAGAATTCGATTATTTTTAAAGACACAAAGTCAGATGGAGGAATTGAAGTGTATGTCAACATGATTGAGGAGGACATAGCCAAATTTGAACGTGATGACGAGTTTCTTGCTCATGTGTCTACCTCAGACCTGAAATAAGTTTGCATTAATTTCATTTTATATTGATGTTTATTATTATTTTGTTTATTTAGTGTCATTTTTGTTCAGGTTTCTTCTCAATTGTTCTCTTCGTTGTTTGTCAAACTGTCTCTAATGCAGCTTCTCTGTTGATTAGTGTGTATGTGTTTTTTTTACCTTCGATTAGTGTGTGTTTGGAATAATAGGTGGAGATTTAATATTTTTCTAATTATATTTTCTCGAAGTAAGATTGAATAGAAATTAACTTGTGTAATGTAATTTATGTTTGGATGTGTAAGAATAAAAGTAGCTTATGTTCAGAATAAAAGTGGGACCCAGCCTTTTCGTTTTATTTCTATCTATGTCTTTCTCTCTCCTCTAGAAGCCATAAGTCAAAAGATAGAAGCTCTTCTAATTAGTTCCGCCAAAAAAACATTGTAGCACCAGAAGCCCATCTAAATAGAATACATTATTGTCAAACATGAAAAAAAAAACAAGAAAGACGACTTCTACACCACGACGGGGCTTTTAAGCCCCAGAAGCTCAATCCAAACACACTGTTAAACCATGTTATCTTGGCAAAGACAATTATTTGTAATATGGTTGAAGCATTAAATATTATTTGGACTAATAAATAGTTATTAAGTATTCATTGATACAAGGAACAATTAAAAGTATCAACTATGATTATGAACAAAAAAAAAGTATCGTTGTGCCCAACTCAGTCAAATTTTGCTTAATTGTCATTTGATTTGTCATGTGTCTACAAGTCATTAGCAAAAATCTAATGGGAGTGTAAGCCAAAATTATACTTTTTAATTTTTTTGGCATACTTTATTCTTCTTTTTTATTCATTCTGTTGTTAGATACTTTTTCATTAGCCAAAATATATCTTATCCATAGTTTAATGGATAAAATTATTTCCCAATATACAACTTGCTCCTTTATATATGATTAAATATGGTAGAAAATCAGTTTAGTTATATTCAACTTATAACATGCTAGTCTCTCTTCATTCTAAAATAATTATTTTTTGTCAACAAGGTCTATATATATAGCGGCGACAAAAATGTAGCGGCATATGTGACCTTCAGAAAAATTCTTTGTAGTAACTAAAAAACGTTGCCGCAAAAAGAGTAGTTTTAGAGCAAAAAATTGGGCAGATCATTCGCCACTAATACATAGGATTTTGCTGGGACAAATATGTCACCACTAAACTATACCCCATAGCAGTGACGTATTTGTCGCCACTTTTGTCGTCGCTAAAACCTTTATTCTTTTAAAAAAGTAATATTTGATATTTTTCCCCATTAAATATATATCATATCAACAAATAAATAAACCACTTAGAAGATAAATATAGGCAACAAAAATACATTATATTAATAAAATCAATCATATTGTAGTCTCAAAAACAATATCATACATTATATTAATAAATTCAATTATATCAATTATATTGTAGTGTCAAAAACAATATCGAACCATGCCCTAGAGAGATCTAAAACATAAGAGATAGAATACACAAATTAAAATAGTAATTGAAAATCACTACCACAGATTACCCCTTTTACATGCGCTTATTTTGGGCTCTACATACGCTTTATAAGCGCATGAAGAGGGGGGCGCTGGTAAAGACTCTACATGCTCTTTTAAAAAGCGCATGTAGAGGTATACACTATACATGTGCTTTAAGCGCATGTATAGGTATACACTATACATGCGCTTTAAGCGCATGTAGACATGTAGAGAGGTATATACCTCTACATGCGCTTAAAGCGCATGTAGAGGTATACACTATACATGCGCTTTAAGCGCATGTAGATAGGTACATGCGCTTAAAGCGCATGTAGAGGTATAAACTATACATGCGCTTTAAGCGCATGTAGAGAGGTATTCTCTACATGCGCTTTAAGCGCATGTACAACTATATTTTTTTTAATATAATATTCATTTTACATCTGCCACCTGTATTACTTTGTGGCATTACTTCAACAAGCAATATTCTTCATACTATGTAGGCCTTCAAAATCAGTAAGGACATGTTAGCCAACTAAAAGTATTCACATGCTTTTTATGTTTCCTTCTTGATTTTCTTTAAACAAGACACAAAGCACTACCACACATAGCAGTAATAAGTACATATGAGTTATCAATTTCATTTGTTAATGCCACATGCAAACACACATTTCATTCTAACTACACATTTACCATAACAAATAATTCAGCCATACTTCAAAGTCCACTTAATCACAATTAGAGAAATACCAAGGAATTGCAAAACCATTCCTTGAATTTCGCAAACACACATGTACACTATTTAAAGAATATAAATTCATTGGCAACCCATATCCCACCAACCATGCCAAGAGAAAATAAAGCTAAAGAGAACAAATAAAATTATTAAACATAGCCAAAGGATATTTGAAGCAATTAATCATAAGCCGATACTAACTATCACATAAGAATAGGTTAGACTCCAACATCAACTTCAAAAGATACAACTTTATTCACTACCATGTTATAAATTAACACACACTTCACACAACATATCACTCTCATTTATCCATTTGTTTGTTATACTTCATTTGGCCAAAATAGAATCATCCTATTATAAAATAAGAGACTGATACAACTCAAAGAAACTATAATTTTCAAATCAAGCTTAACAAGTGTATCTCAATAAATCTTCTTTGTTTTATTTCTACATGATATTAAATATTACACTTAGCAATGATCAAAAGACGTAAACTACACATTACTTTTATTCCAAACTTACTTTGAAGATATGCAAGGATATAAAATTTCTTTGAAAGGCAAGAGAAATCACTATCACAAAATCTTCAACTAATAAACTTCAAACAAACTGTACAAACACAAAGCAATTAAGCAACACTTTAAAAGAACATTATTACTAAACTCTCAAGCCTTTATTAAACCAAAACAGAATATTACATTACAAATTACAACCTCACCAATAATTTAACCACAATGATGGTTCTAACTACCATGTGCATTTAGATTACAGTTTCAATCATCTAGAGTGTGTTTTATGTTCCAGATTTCCAGCAATATATAAGGCATGGACAAGAGACACAATATTCAAAATACAATCAGCAGCATTTCAAGCCAATCATTAAGGCATTATGCAACACCAATATTTGCATCTTTACAGCATTTAATCACAGCCACTCAACATCCAATTAAGGTGATATCTAACAGCTATGTATGCAGCAAAGTATATAAATCCACCGTTTGATGTATTCAAACTACTCCTACTACCAAAAGAAAAATCAAAACAGGGCAGGAATAAAAAAAATATTCTGCTATACTCTTAACAATTTAATCCTGAAACTTTCTTTGTTAAACTAGAACAATGCATTTCAAAACTTAACCTCATAGTAAAATCTCAACTGCATTAGAAACAACTATAAACAGGACATAAAAAGATTTATGTATAAACTACACTATCTAAAACCATATCAACACTAAAGACATGCTCCAACCCCAAAACAAAGAAGCACTTATATTCAATGTTCAGACCTCACTTTACATACTAATCTAGAGTTTGAAACCACCGGAAAAAAAAACATCTCTTAAGTATTAATATCAACACAGTGTTTCTATCATCACTTTGAGTTCATTAGCTCATAAATTTCACTGCTAAAACGGTGGCTAACTCAGGCGAAGAAGGAAATAAATTTCAAGGATATGAAGATTACATACTTTATAGTAAAGTTGCTGCATAACTGTGTTGCAGTCATTGACTGATCTCCGGAACCTGATTCCATTGGCTCTGACCATGAAATGCTTTGAGATAGTAACATATGAAAGAAGAGGCTGCCATTAGTTACTGTTCTCAATCTTCAGTTCAGTTGTGTTTGTCAAATAAGAAGGAAGAGTTGTTACTAACAATCCATCATTCACTTCCAAAAAGAAAGTCACCAGAAATTGATCCTCTTTACCTGAAATATCACCCATCACGTTACATTTTTTAAAAAAATGATTGACCTCTAATTCAATTTCTCAGCAATGATTTTTGTCTCTCTTAAAACTAAATCTATTCTGTACCAACTTAGAAGCTGAAAACATCAATCCTAAACATAAATGTTAGGCTTACCAGGGAAAGTAAGAAGATCAGGATCTTCAATGGAAAAGTTGAAGTTGTCTAACTTTTTGTCAAAGATGAGTGACTCTTCTTTGTTACCCTTCAATATGATGAAGTAGGGGACTCTAATAAATGGTGGATCATTGATTGGATCCACAATGATTGGAACTTCAATGACATTCATTCCATACTTATTCTTGGTAGCCACTCGGATAGCATCCTTACCACAAAAGTTCTCCTTTCTGAAGGTAAATTGCATGATCAATTATAAACTTCTAAAAATATCCTAAACTAAATGCAGTTTTCCTTAAATCTTCATTTTGACATATGGTTTGTGCATAATGAGTTATGATATGTACAGTTGGAAATGATTAAAACGAAGAAGTGACAAATAAATAATTTAGAGAAACAGTTAAAAGGATACAAGGGAATTACAATGAAATCTCAGAGATTTAATTACTCAAAAATCCAATAACAAAACAACTAAGGAGTATAAATGACAAGTGTCCGTGCAAGAAATGTCAAAAGATTTACTCCTCACTTATCATTTAGACTTCTTAGTAATTAAGTCCATTTCTTATAACCTCATTGTAATCCCCCCAAAAGGATATTACCCCAGATATTGGATTGACTGGAGGGCTGAATTGATTACTTCCACAGAACCTTTCAACATTGAATTGATTACTTCCACAGAACTTTTCAACATTAAAAAGTCCTAAATCAAACCAATCCAAAAACAAGGTAATCAAGGGAAAACAAATTCAACAA
Organism: Mimosa pudica; assembly: GCA_029929735.1. Classification (NCBI taxonomy): domain Eukaryota; kingdom Viridiplantae; phylum Streptophyta; class Magnoliopsida; order Fabales; family Fabaceae; genus Mimosa; species Mimosa pudica. The sequence continues at coordinate 10,388,289 of JAKELP010000033.1, read as the reverse complement.
AATATATATATCCATTCCAAGGCAAGATATATGAACCACAAACTAATTCAAATATCATATAATGACTTAGCACACATTCTAACACTCATGGCAGCAAACAATCATATAATGAAAAGGAAATATTATGTTATAATCAAACCAATAAGAGAACCGGTCCAAACAAACACAATAAGCAAAATCAATTATCCATTTTCAGTCACATGAACATTCACATGAAGCTTGCAAAAACAACCAAAATCTTAATGTAACATCCTAAAAATTTAATACAGGATCAAGGAGTGTTTTGGGAAATAATAAATGAAGAAATTAGGAATTTTGGAATTTTTAGAAATTTTTGGTGATTTTTGAGAACATTTTTGAAATTTTGAGCAGTAAATGTGCATATAATTAATTAGGAAATTGAAGAGTTTGAAATATGAGGGAATGGTAAAGGTAAAAATATTTTGAAGTTTAAGAAGATTGGAGGCTGGTTTAAGTGGTTTTAAATCAAAATGAGTACACTATGACAAGTTTAGGCTTTAATTATCAAAAACCACCCTTATTTCTCCCTAACCAAACACGCCCTCCCTTCTTCCTTATCAATATAACCGACTCCCTCCTCCTTCCTCTTCATCTTCGATCTCCGCCTCCTCCACCTTCATCATCATCAAATCGCGCCTTCTCCTCCTCCCTCCCAACCAGCCGAGCTTCCTCCACCTCATCTCCTCCATTCTCATTTTCCCCTTATCTTCATCATCATCAAATTCGTCGCTCCCTTCTCCATTCGTCTTCTCCTTCTTGTTTCCTTTTTCCTCCGGCGAGTTTTCAACGACTTTCAGTGGCGACTTGGACGCATTTCCGGCGATAGGGAGCTTTGGCCGAACCACCAACCTTGGGTGTCACCTTAGGTGAGGTTTCTTTTCGTTTTGCCCTTCTTTTCTTCGATTTAGGACGAGGTTTGAGTGAAGAATCCAAATCTGGGTTTGGGTTTCTGGGATAGATAATGAACTAAAGTGAAATTTCAATTTTAAATTCTTGATGTTTGTGAATGGAATATGGTGTTACTTTGAGATGATATAGATTTTTACAAACCCTCAATCTTGAGCTTTTTGAATCTGTTGTGTTCTTGGGGTTTTGAAGCTTTAATCTTCAAATGAACTATTGTATAAGTTTATTTAAATGGTAAATTGGATTTTTATGTTGAATCTCATAAGGATGTGAACTTGTATTGGTTTCTTTGCTTCCTATTCTGTCATGGTCGAATGATTAAAGATGAAAGATAATGATTCTTGTTGAAATTGATCTTTGTATGTGGGATTGATAGATTGATATAGTTGAAATAGTATTAAATAATGTATGTTCAGTTCTTAGATATACTCTTAAGTTAGGGTTCCTCCGTGTATTTCAGTTTCATGTTTTGCAGTTTTCTCTAATGGTGCTAATGAGATGAGTATGGAAGTAGTGTATGGTGACACATGTTTAATGTAGGATTAAATGCTGTTTCATTTTATTCCATCTTGCTCTTATTTTATTAAATGATGGTACTAATTTGGTTGTTATGAATTACATGTGGGTTTCCAAAGTGATGTGTTTGAAACTGTTTTGTCCTTAAAGGCTTAATAGCCAAATTGTCAAGAAGTGGAGTGAGTAATTAATGTTTATCAAAATTTATTTGGTTACCAACACAAGTCTGAATATTATCCTCTTCAATTCTGATTTTGTGGATGTTGATGTGGGGTTATCATTTTTAATCAAATACATAGTGAATTGTGGTTTCAAATTGTTTAAGATACATGTATATATATTTGAAATCTTATATGGGTATTGGGTATTTGCCTATGGTTTGCTGTTTTGGCTTTTGTGCAGCGACATTGATGATGTTTTGGCTTGTATGTAAACCTGATTACTCTTGCTTGGTGGCTTTGAAGTTCATATTTATTTATTGTGCTTGTTGTTTGATTTGGACTAACTGTGACTGGATTATTGTGCCTCTTGGTGTTTTGTTTGGTCAAACTATGAGGAAGCATATATATATGAACTTGTTATATGCTGATGATGATTTTGAGGACTCTTATTGTTAAATCTTTTCGGTTATGGCTGAACTGATTCTTGGTTTCTCTATTTCAAGTCTTTGCTAAAAGAGTGATTTGAGTTGGAGTGTTATTTTGAGTTACTGCTCGTTTATGGTTTAAAGTTTTGATAACTAAAAGTACTAAATGTAATCAGAAATTCGTTCTTTTGAATAGGAGATAATTGTGAAGGTAAATTGTGATTTTTATGAATAACATGATGAATGAAGCGAATGTTTAAGATCTATTGTTTTAGGTTTTATTTAGATTTGGGGAAGGACTAAAATCTGTTCTCTTTGTTTGATTGGGGATTGGAAAGAAATTTTGATACTTCAAGGTGTGCCTCACTTAAAGGTTTGAAATCAAGCTTTAAATCTGAATTTAATATGTTATTCCATGATTTCCAAGTGCAAGCAAGTTTTATTGCTTTCTTTCAATCCATGGGACATGTTGGTTTGAGTTATTAGAAGATCCTTCAAGTTGCTTGTACGTTAAATTTTGTTTTGCTATTCAAATTGGTCCTAGCTTGGAAGTTCTAATTTTCAAAACAAATGCTTACGTAATAAGTCATTTAAAATTATAGTTTAGTTGTGTATGTGTGAATTGTATAAGGATGATAACAAGTTTAAAGAATGAGAATTGCTATGATATGAATAATGCATGTGTATGAGAAGTGCAAGTGGTGGGAAATGTTTGAGTTCTTTGATATTGATCATGTTGTTTTGTGAATGAGCATGTAGCTATGAGTTGGCTTTATTGATATAAATATTGGATTATTGTGTGTGGATTTTGAAGTGGTATAAAGTTGTCAATAACTTGTGAATGTGTATGTAGTAAACTCAAAATCTAAAGTGATTAGAGAATTTGAAATGGAAAAGGGGAAAAATGGGTAGTAATACAAACGAGAGAGAAGTTAATCTATAACTTAGAATAATTATTAACCTACTATTATTACATGGTGTAATAATAGGAAAGGATGCGATTTGCATAGTTTCTTCGAGGCATGGTAAAGTAAAAGGGAAAGGCAACAGAGAGCAAAGGGCGACAGGTAATCACACTTAACCTTACTATAACATTGAGGGTGATGTTAGCTAGGATTTTGTAAAATCCTTTCTCACCCTCTATATATATACAATTTATCTTTGAAAGGTTATTTTTATACAAAACAGACTATCGGGTGCCTTTTAAACACGATTATTTCTGTATTAAAGATTTTTACACATTATATATATACTATTATCCTGCCTGGTGGTGGCCATTGATCTGGAATGGCGTGGAATGTATATAGGGATAGAGGTTTAAGAGGTGATGAAGATAGAAAAGAGGGTTATATGATGAGTTGAGATAGTTGAGAGTTATGTTGATGGAATATAGAATAGGGATGGTGAGTATTGCATGACACTGATAGTACCGTCGGCCGATGTAACCTATCGATTTGCGCAATCGATAGGTTAATTGTACAGGTTCCTCGGATTGTAAAGGAACCAGGGATGTGTACACTTTTTATAGTGCTCTCTTTTTCAGGGACGTTTTCACTATTTAAAGTGCTCCCTTTTTATGCTTTCAGATTTGAGACTGGACACAGTGTCAATCACGTTTATTTTCGTCTGTTGAGTTGATTTGGAACTGACTGAGGGTTTTGAGTGATATGTGGGAAATAGAGATGATGAATTTGAATTGATTTAGAAGGAGGGACTTGAATGATGAATGAAAGACTTGACATATATATATATATATATATATATATATATATATAGTATTGGTTTTAAATGTGGTACCCTTTAGACGCCCTTGCTACCGCACATCTCACTGTTATAGTGAGTTAAGCGGTGATTACTGGGACAAATTGTCTCATCCCACGATTACTGACATTTTTGCAGGTATTCATACACAGGCGCAAGCATCAGGAAAGGGAATTAGGTAGTAGAGAATGTTTAGTTTATTTAGAATTGTATATTGCCAATTTATAGGTCTGCATTCGCTTCCGCATGTATATAAATCTATTTATTTTTAATATCAGTTAGTATTGTTTATTAACCATGTTAGACAAATCCTTTCTAACATGGTTATCAATAAATTATCCATGATAGCAGATGTGTTGTATTAGTTTATTCTTTTCTATCATGGATAATATTTCATCATTAGGAAATTCCTTTTCTAACTATGATAGGACATTGATATTATGGAATTCCTTTTTCTATCATAGTTAGTAAAGATATTATTGAACTAAAAGAGATGTCACAGGTTAATTAGGGAATTAGTAACATAATGTTACACTTAAACTCATTACTCATGCTTTTCAAACACCTAAGCAATGCACAATCGTTCAAACAAAGCAAAGGCAGAATTTGGAATCTATAGAAATAACAAAACAAAGAACCTAATCAAATCTAATCTTTAAGTAAGGCTCTAATCTTTTCCAATATATCAACAATTGAAACTTTATCTTCATTCAAATAAGTCTAAACTCTTTTAAACTCTAACCCAATAAAACCCCAACTCTCCAAACGGTTTTTAATCGAGAATCAAAAGCTAGAAGAGTGCATAGTATACTCACTGGAACTCAAATCCGGTTTTGAATGGCCAGTTCAAGCACGTGACCGAGGAGCAAGAATGGAAAAATAGTGAGGAAAACGTAGTTGCAAATGAAAATGACTTGAAGAACCAAAAGAAACAGCAAACCTCACCTCTCACCGCCGCTGATCGCCACTGCTCGCCGGAGAAGACGATGAAGCTCGCCGGAAAGAGAGGAAATCGTCAGAAAATCGCGTGAAGATGGAGAGGAGAAGATCGAGCAACACGAACTGAAATAAAGGGGAAAGAGAGGAGGGGAGGTCATGCCGCCGTGCCGCCGCGTCGCCGCTTCAGCTCGTCGTCACCGCCGCCGAGTTCAGAGATTGAAGAAGAAAGAAGTTAGGGTTTGTGGGAAGGGGGTGGCCGATATTTTTTCTTATGGGAGGGGGTTGTGTTTGCTTAATGTGTGTATATGTATGTGTGGTATGGTGATGGGGAAAATTCTAATTAATTACCCCATTCATTCACTCTTAATTATATTTCTAACCCAAAAGTTTGTATATATTCCTATATTCTTCCTTTCCATCATAATATTATTTAGATTTAAAAATGCTTTTCATGTAAGTCTCTATCCCTAATCAATTCTTTCACTTATATTTTTCTTTAAATTCCAAAAATAACTATATTTATAAATTCCATTTTAAAACCCTCTACATGCACTTTAAGCGCATGTAGAGGTATGAACACCCTCTACATGCGCTTTAAGCGCGGGTAAAGGATGTTTCTACCTCTACATGCGCTTAAAGCGCATGTACAGGGTGTTTCACCAATTTCATAACACCCAAAAGTGGTAATGGAGCCTTGAAACACTAAGTCCATAAACAAGAACACCTTATGAGGTCTGAGGAGGACCTCTTATGCATGACTCCATGTTTTGCCCTTCAATAGTGCCTATACATGCGCTTAAAGCGCATGCAAAGGGTGTTTGAACATTTTCATAGCACCCAAAAGTGGTAATGGAGTTTTTAAACACTAATTCCACAAGCAGGAACACCTTATGAGGTCTGAGGAGGACCTCTTATGCATGACTCCATGTTTTGCACTTCAGTAAAGCGCATGTAAAGGGTGTTTGAACATTTTCATAGCACCCAAAAGTGGTAATGGAGTTTTTAAACACTAATTCCACAAGCAGGAACACCTTATGAGGTCTGAGGAGGACCTCTTATGCATGACTCCATGTTTTGCACTTCAATAGTGCCTTTACATGCGCTTAAAGCGCATGTAAAGGGTGTTTGTGCCTTTACATGCGCTTAAAGCGCATGTAAAGGGTGTTACCATATGATTTTGAGCTCTTCACCTAAGTTCATTTTATATTTTATCTCTAAATACTTAAATCCTTTTCTAGTCATTGTTTTAGTGAATTTTAGTTGATGCACATTTCTATACATGCGCTTAAAGCGCATGTAGAGATAAGCCTCTACATGCGCTTTAAGCGCATGTATAGATTTTTACCTGTACATGCGCTTAAAGCGCATGTAAAGGACCCTCTATACATGCGTTTCTTCGAAGCGCATGTAAAGGTGCGCTGGTAGAGGGACAATTTGTAGTAATGAAGGGCATTACAATACATCAAACCTTTTCAATCCAGGTTTTGAAAAGGTGGCTCCTTTGAACATCAATTCCTACACATAAATGAGAATCAGTTCTCAGTATAAATTCAGGAAGAGTAACAAATAAAAACCATATCAACAAAGCAATTATAATATTCATGTATATTTAGAGGTTATAGAGAACAACGAAAGGAAAGTTGCTACAACTAACCGATTTCATGAGTTATTATACACAATTAAATGTTTCATACAATATACTGAGAATCAAAGCACACGACAAGATCATATTAACCAATGTACAAAAGAAAATGGAAAGTACTTGTAATTTAATGACATAGGATGAAGTCACTTGTGTAAATGAAAATATTTTGTTGAACTGCGTTATGTTTTGTTAGAGGATTGCATATCAGATGTTTGATCTTACCCATAAATGCATTTACACGGGTTCTCTATATAATTGAAAATGTAACACCTTACCTGTTTACACTACCACAGATTACTCCGTTTACATGCGCTTATTTTGGCCTTTACATGCGCTTATAAAGTGCATGTAGAGGGGAGCGCAGGTAAAGGCTCTACATGCGCTTTTAAAAAGCGCATGTAGAGAGGGGGCTATACATGCGCTTAAAGCGCATGTAGAGGTATGTACCTCTACATGCGCTTTAAGCGCATGTACATCTACATGCGCTTAAAGCACATGTAGATGTGCCTCTACATGCGCTTAAAGCGCATGTAGAGGTACATACCTCTACATGCGCTTTAAGCGCATGTACAGGTGGCCCCTTTACATGCGCTTTAAGCGCATGTATAAAATGTTTTTTTTTTAAAAAAAAAGTTATTATAAATTTACATTATTTCCCAATATAACCACCAATATTCAACTCTATTCATCCACACATTTTTCTCTAATTATCTTCACCCTTTTACTACTAGACAACTAATTCCTATTTCATCATCAATTTCTTCATTCTTCCAATACATATATTATCATTCATCATTCAATAATTAATATGAGTCATAATATCGCATTTACACAACATAAGAAATTTGCAATTGAAAAGTGTGTAAGAACAGTATATACACTACACATAATTAACAAATAAACCCTGTTTATCATATAGTAGACGTGGAAGGGTTGTGTCAGTCACTGTATGAAAGACAGATAAATCCTTAATCAACCTCACAAGTTACAATTAATTCTTGTGCAGTAGAGACATGAGATATAGCATGTGAGTTGGTGAGATTCACATGCAGACAAGTTTTCGAGAAGAACAATTTAATAAACATTGACATATGCAGCCAGTATGTTGCCAACTATTAAAACAAAATAATTAAACATGTCCAATGAACCCTGTCAGAGATTTCTTAGACCAGTAGGAGTATTGTGTATTGAGTTACCCCCTCCTGTCACTATAGTAAGGCATCTTCCAGAAGAAAATTATTGTCCTTAATTATAAGTCACCAAGTGAGGTGCTAATTACATTTTTCCAAGACTGCCCCTATTTAAAATATCATTAACCACAGCTCTTATGACATCATGGATGTTCATGGAATTAAATAAGGGTAAATACGAAAGATTCTTTATTTTCATTCTTTTTTTTTCTGGCCAACTGAGAACATTTCATTAAATAGAGAAGGGATTGAATCCCATACATCAAGTTGCACTTAGTCTAGAGTGCACATAGTGGCATTAAAGCCCAAAAGAATCAAAAGATTTACAAATTCGATGGTTTGTTAGCCAATGCCTTCTCTATCCTCGCCCAGTACTGGTAGTCCTACTGATGAGTGTCCTTCTCGTGCTTCCCGACAAAGGATGGATGCTAGGGGAGATGGTGATTCATGAATCAAACCGTGAGGTCCCATTTCCCTTGAAGCCATTGCAGCCAAATGATCCGCTGCTTCATTACCCTCGCGTGGAACAAGGCTAAGTGTTATCAGGTGTCGGTTAGACAAGAGTTGGACAATATCAGTAAGGTGGGTGTGGATTCTCCAGTCACATTGTTCAGCCTTCCTCATAGTGATTGCTTCAAACAACTCCTTGCAGTCTAGCTCAATAACAATAGGGGTCTCTGGCCATTGCTCGGTCAGTGTAATAACACATTTAAGCGCCTCAGCCTCAGCTTCGATGGAGGAGCCTACTTCCATGCCCTCTGCCCAACCACATAACCAAGCACCATGGCAATCCCTGCATATGATACCCACAGTGCCTCGTCTCTTGGCTTTGCAGAATGCTCCATCGCAATTAATTTTGATGCAACCCGGTTCAGGTCTTTGCCACTGTGCCACTTCTTGTCCACGGTTTTGTCTACCCCCATTCTTTGGCACTTCCCTCACAGCAAGGAATTCCCGCACAAAATTGTTAGAGGTCAGAATTGCTTTCTCTGGGTTGGGTGGTTCCTGCTCAAAGACCCATTTACACCTCATTTTCCAAATGGTCCACAAGTGGGTGGCCACATAGGCCACGGTATAGTCAGCACCGTCAGCACCAGGCGTTGCTAATAGCAAAAAGGGTTCAAGCCATCTTTCAATGCTGGTGATACTATATTCATTCACCGTCAACCCCAGTATACAACCCTTCCATGCTCGGCGAGCCCACGGGCATAAGAGGAGGAGATGTTCCAGAGTTTCAACATCCTCACCGCATATTGGGCAAAGCGGGTTCACTGCACATCGCCTTCTAAAGAGCGCTTCATTAGTAGTAATAGCCCTATTTAAAACCCTCCACACAAAGCTGCGGGTTCTCGGAATGGTCTTGATTTGCCACACTTTGCTCCACACTTTGGTGTTAATACTGTATGAGGTAGAAGCTCGATCAGTGGATGGCCGGTTGATTCTGTGGGTGCTCATTCTATAGGCTTTCTTCACGTTATAAGTACCATCTTTAGTTCCTGTCCATATCAGCCTATCACTCGTCTTGCTTTCAGCGAGGTGAATGTTAACAATTTTCCTTGCTTCCTCAGAGCTGATGGCCTCTCTAATAGGCCTTAAGTCCCACTGCTTGTCGCGGATGAGTTCGGCCACCAATAGATGATGGTTGATTGTGGCATTATCCCTTTGTCTAAGCAAGCCACCCGGGTTCTCGAGGATCGATGGCGCCCCCCAAACCTCAATATAGTGTCCCGTTCTCACTTGCCAACGAAGATTGTGCTGCAGAAACTCTCTTCCTTTTAAAATACTATCCCATCCCCACGAGGCGCGTGGACCCTTCACCGTTTGTAAGTACTGATTATTGGGAAAAATAGATACTTTTTAGGATTTAAACCCAAAGAGCATCTGGGTTTTGGAGAATTCTCCAAGCTGATTTGGCAAGCAGAGCATCATTGAATCCCATGAAGTCCTTGAATCCTAGCCCACCATCACGTTTAGATTCTGTTAGTTGCTGCCAGGCTCTCCAATGGATGGCTGATGCTGAGTTTGAGTTGCTCCAGAAAAAGCAAGATACCGACCGATCTAATTCTTTGCATGTTTCCCTTGGAAATTTGAAACATGACATAGAGTAGGTGGGGATGGCATTGACAACAGCCTTAATCATGATCTCGCGGCCCGCGAATGAGAGGCACTTCTTCTGCCAACCCAATACTTTCCTCCCAACTTTATCCTTGACATAGGCTAGCGCTTTCTGCTTAGAAGGGCCCCATAGAATCGGGAGGCCTAAGTAAGATCCTGGATTGTCTACTTCATGTACCCCTAATTCTTGTTCTATAATCTCTCGCTGGTGAAGGGGGGTGTTCTTGGAGAAAAAGAGGTTTGATTTTTCCAGATTGATCATTTGGCCCGAAGCGGCACAATATTCCTTTAAAATGTGAGCAAACTCCTTGCAATTGTCTGTGGTGGCTCTTAAGAAGACTATTGTATCATCCGCAAACATACAATGGGTCAAAACCGGGCTCCCCCTTACTAGTCTGGTTCCCTCCAACCTGCCCTCAGTTGACTTGGTGATCATCATGGCCGAGAGGACTTCGGAGGCTAGTATGAATAGGTTAGGGGAGAGAAGGTCCCCTTGCCTTAGTCCTCGTTGGGGGTTGATGTGTGTTATAGTTCTACCTGAGAGTTGGACATTGAAAGACACACTACGTACACATCGCATTATCCAGCCAATCCATTGCTCACTAAAATTCATTCTCCGCATGACCCATTCGAGGAAACCCCATTCCAACTTATCATAGGCCTTATTCATATCCATCTTCAGGGACAACTCCCACTTTTGTCCGGATTTCTTGTTCTTTAGATAGTGGAAAGCTTCATGGACTATGATGCTATTATCCTGAATCAACCGATTGGGGATGAATGCTCGCTGCTGCTCAGAAATACAGTAATCTAATACAAGCGTCAACCGGTTGGCCAAAATTTTAGCAATGATCTTGTACCCGAAGTTGCACAGGCTTATGGGGCGGTAATGGCTCACAGTTTCAGGATGCTCAATCTTAGGGATCAGGATCAAGTTGGTAGAGTTTAGAGCAGTAATGTCTTCATTCTCTTCAAAAAAACCGTGAACCAGTTTAATAGTGGCTTCTCTGATTTCTTCCCATGAACTTTGGTAAAAGTGACCGTTAAATCCATCCGGCCCCGGAGCCTTGAACGCTCCTAACTGAAATACGGCATCTTTCATTTCGGCTTCTGAGATTGGACAAGTCAGGCCCATGTTTTGTTGTTCAGTGATGACCGGTTTCACAACTGATAATGCCAGACTCGGATCCCCTGCTTCACTCTTGAACAAGGACTGGTAAAATTCTGAAATAAGAAAGGCCACCCCCTGCTCGTCATCCACCCAAACCCCTTGGTTATTTTTGAGTTGCACCACCAGGTTAGTCTGTCTTCTGTAACATTATGTTAGAAAAAGAACCTTCTCACAAATTTAAGTAATATCCATGATAGAAAAGAGTCACCTAATATCATATGAAAGCTATCATGGATAATTAAAAGCTAACCATGTTAGAAAGGATTAATCTAACATGGTTAATAAAATCAAACACCTATAATCAATAACTAAAACTAACCATGTTAGAAAGGATTAATCTAACATGGTTAATAAAAACAAACTCATTCAATCCATAATTAATTTCTTATTAGATGTAACAATAATGCGGAAGCGAATGCAAGCCTAAAATCTGTTGGCAATATACATCCCTACTAACATCTATAACCTATACCCCTTTCCTGGCCTTCGTGCTTGTGCATGATCACCTGAAAAGAAATAAAGGGAATGGGGTGAGACAAACAATGTAACATCCCCAAATTTTGATTAAGGTTAATGGGAAATTATTGAGGTGTTATTTAGGAAATTTGAGTTTTAGGGAGAAATTTATGGAGATTTATTGTTAGTAAATCTTAATTTTTGGAATTTAAGGAAATATAGTTAAAATAATTATTTGGAGTTAGAAACTTTCATAAACAAGTATTTGGGATAGTAGATAATATTATGATGGAAAGAAGGAGATATAGTAATATATACAGACTTCTGGGCTAGAAATATAATTACGAATAAACCTTAGGGTAGTTAATTGTAATTTTCCCTAAACTATATATATATATATTCCCACCTCCTTCCATTTCCTTCACCATTCGAACCCAGCCGCCGAAACCCTCCCCTCCACCTTCGATTTCTCTCCTCTCCTCCCCATCCTCTTCGTTTCACTTCTTCGGCGGCCTCCTCTGTCGGGTGTCACGGCGGAGACCACCGCCACTCCTTTCTTCATCTCTTCACTCCCTCAAACCGAGACCTTCACCTCTTCCCTCACCTTCAATTCGGTTTTCTTCGTTTTCCGGCGACAAGCCGCGGCGGACGGCGGCAGAAGAAGGTAAGGTCCAACCTTCTTTTCATTCCTTAAGTATTTTCCCATCCACCATCATTTTCTCACTATCTCCTTTTCATTCTCGTCATTTTCACTCCTCACCGTCGGTCTCCTTGTTTTTTCGGCGAAACAGCGACGGCCGGCGATCAGAGACAGACGACGACGCATAACTCACACGCCTGATCGGACTTGGCCTAAGGTGACTTTCCCCTTTTGATTTTATCATTTTCCTTCGATTTATGTGAGTCAGAGAGAGAGAGTCCGATGTGGGGTTGTGAAATGGGTTGAAATTAGTCATAGGGTCCGATTCTAAGTGTCTAAGAGAAGATTCAAAGGTTAATTTGATGATTTGGCAAGTTTCATCAAAACCCTATATTTTGGGTTGAAGAAACCCTACGAAATTTATTGTTTTGGTAAGGGCTTAAAACTTTGAATTCGTTGATGTGTGCCTGGGTTTTCTGTTTTTGATGTTTTGATGATATTGAGTATAATCCATTGTGCTTCCTTGTTAAATTTTTATACTTGGATGGCTGAATGTGATAATAGCATGATGATATAGTGAAAATGCAAACTTGATTAAGAATACTAAGGTCTATTTTTATGTGTTTGTAGTTGGGTTTGGTTGTTTAATTGTGGTTTCTGGGTGTTGCTAGTTTGGAGAAGGAGGGAAAGGAAATTGTGAATGCATGTGCATGTGATAAATGGTCAATAGCTGAATGGGGATCTCATATGAAAGTGTATCAAATTCTATTAAAGAAGGGTTTTAGTTCATTACAATGCTTGACTCTACTATGTGCTGATGATTAGAACTTTTAGTGCCTTTCCTCTTTGTGTTTGATTCTGCAGAAAAGAAAAGAAAAATTCTGGTTGTAGTTTTAATTGAAAACTTATTGTTCTCTCCTTCCAATTGATTTATGCTTTAACTTGTTAAAGATATTAGTGTTGGTGCTGTTGGTTAAATTAAATGGAAATATTTAATGCCATGTTTGATAGGAATGTGTGTAACAATTCTGTTTGCTGAGTTATAGTTCTTTTATAACCATAGCTACTTGCTTTGTTTCTAATCTTGAGCAATATATGTGAGGGTAGAGATGAAGAGAATTGTGATGCTTGTGGGATTAAATTAGGAATGAGTATAAAACGTGTGTGCATGAGTATTTAAAATTATTTTGTTTCTTATTTCTTAAATAATCAAATGACTGAAAGAGTTGAATGAGTTAATTGGTGTTGATATTCACTTCTGTTTTGGTTACTGATATGAGTTAACCCTTAATTATACATGTAAAGTAACATGAATACTTGAGATTTATTTTGGTTGACATGAAGTGGTATATGATCATTCTAATACTCTTTGATTATAACTTTGCAATTTGTGAGTGTATATAATATGTGGTCTGTATAACTTGTGGTGATAAGTAAGTTGATTGTTATTCATTGGTTATTATATTGTTTGAAGGTATGTTTTAGTGTTTGCATACTGATTTGAGATACCAGGTGTCCATTTTATATACTGGACTTTGAAGCATTGCTATGTTAATTGATAGGAAAGTTTGTGAATACGAGAAGTGTTTGTGAGGAGACTTAAGTGTCTTCATGTGACTTAGAAAGATGGTTTTCTTTGGTGCTACGTTGGTTATGTTTATATAGTATTATTTTCCTAGTTTTATACAAAAGGTAACAGATTTATTATTTTGAATAATGAAATTGGAATGTATTTTGAGTGCAAAGAGTAAACAACTTATATATAGCTAGTTAACTTGGTGACGATTTCATACAAGTAGATGTTGGTTTTAAGAAATAAAAATAAGAGGAAAATGTTTGCTTTTGAATATGGGTGTTTGTCTTGATCAAGAGAAATTAGTGTTTGTATGCGTGTGCAAAAGAGAGTGTTTACCTTGGTTTTGTGTAGTATTATTGGATATTGATGTGATTGCTGCAACATGGGGTTCTTCCTCTTTCTGTGTGTAATAGAATTCATGGGGAAATTATTGAAGTAGCTTTAACTACGTGAATTTATAAATGAAATGTGTGATTGTGATTGTGGTTATGTTTGATACATGGTTTATTGGTTGTTTGTGTTTTAAGAATGTGTACTATGGAAATGGCTTGTGAAATGATTTCATAAAATGAATAAGATCATGTGAAATAAGGGATTGGGTAGTAATATATAAGAACGAGAGAGACGTTAGTTAATCTATAACTAAGAATGATTCTCAACTCCTATTATTGCATGGTGTAATAATAGGAAAGGATGCGATATACATAGAGTTCTCAAGGCATGGTAAAGAAAAGGACGAGCAATAGCGAGCTAAGGGCGACAGGTAATCACACTTACCTTACTATAACATTGAGGGTGATGTTAGCTAGGATTTTGTAAAATCCTTTCTCACCCTCTATATATATATACATTTTATCTTTGAAAAGTTATTTTTATACAAAACAGGCTATCGGGTGCCTTTTAAACACGACTATTTCTGTATAAAAGACTTTTACACATTAGACGCCCTCGCTACCGCACATCTCACTGTTATAGTGAGTTAAGCGGTGATTACTGGGACAAATTGTCTCATCCCACGATTACTGACATTTTTGCAGGTATTCATGCACAGACGCAAGCAGCAGGAAAGGGAATTAGGTAGTAGAAGTTATATAGTTTCTTCGGAATGGTATATTGCCAATTTGTATAGGCCTGCATTCGTTTCCGCATATATTTATATGTATTTGATATTATTGAATATTAGGTTGTTTATTTTTCTAACCATGTTAGGTGATTCTTTTCTAACATGGTTAGCTACTAATTATCCATGATAGTATTCAGGTTGTATTAGTTTATTCTTTTCTATCATGGGTAGTATTCAGTCATTATGGAATTCCTTTTCTAACTATGATAGACATTGATATATGGAAATTCTTTTGCTATCATAGTTAGTAAAGAGATAATTGAATTTAAAAAGGATATCATAGGTTAATTAGGAAATTAGTAACATAATGTTACAACTTGGTTATCAGTATTTGGTATACGATAACCTAGGACTGTGCTGCATTGCATATAGATTGGCAATATACATTCTTTGTATTCCCTTCCTTATGTGCATGAATATCTGCCTTTGAGAGGAGTATCGCTCATCCCGTGGTGGGGAGAGAGTGATAAGTGCAATTGAATAGGTAATGTGGAAAAATTGAGAAGAATATAGAAAGAATACTAAAATAAATGAAGACACTGATAAGAATTTAGGAAGATTAACGAAATAAGGATGATTCTCTGGGGTCTCGAGTATAGTTATGTGCTAGCCATAATCATAGTCGAGGCATCATGAGATACCTTATTGGGTTAAGGGACTAAGAGAAATCGAAAATGACAATTGGTAATGAATAAAACATGAGATAATAACTGTTGACCTTGTGTTTATTGCTTATTATTTGATAAATTGTTTGCTTCACTGATGATTTAACTTGTGCTATCTGATTGTTTGGAATAAAATTCTCCCGAAATTGTTTGTTTTTATAAGCTTCAACATGAAGTATGCTATTGTTTTGAATGTGTTTTGATTATCTTTCACTTAGTAATGGTTAGAGAGTACATTATCATGAGTAATAGAAGGTTGTTGCCCATTTATATTAAGAGGCTGGAGGCTTCCGGTTACTGGAAGCAGCCCCCTTAATAACAGATGTTGGTAGCCCTCATTACATCATGAGTGCTTGTTTCACACCGTTACTAAATGAAAGAAAGGTAAGTATTGTTTGAAAATGGTTATTCAAATTTGATGCGGTTGCTTATATGGAATTGAAATGTTAGTAATTAATTGTGTATATATGATATGAAATTATAGATAAGATTTGATTTTTGTTTTAAAAAAAAAAATTGTTTTCTTTAGTTGGTAGATTGGTGATGATTATAAGATATTGTGCTTGTGTGTGTAGGTGTTAAATGTGTATGTGTAAAGGAATATGTATGATGATCGTTTAAGTTAATGTAATTGACTCTATGAAAATGATTAAATTTCATTGTAAATTATTAATGAATGTTGTGTGTGAATTGTGTGCATGAGGAACTATTTTGTCTAAGAATGATAAATGTCTACATTTTAATTAATTGGGATGTTTGGTTACAAATTGATTATGAAAACATGATTGTGGTTAGCATTGTGATTTTATTCCTTGTTGAGCCACATGATTCTTTTAATGATTGATTGTAGAAGATATTGATGTGTTGAGTATAGCTAATGGATTGCTTGATACATGAATTGTAGCTAATTTTATGACATAAAATTCTGATTTCTAATTGCTTAGGAAGTTTGTTGAATATTTGTTAAAGAAGTAATAGAAATTGGAGGTTGGTTATAAGTTATGGGTCTTAGAATGTTAGATAAGCTTGATTTTGAATGAAGAAACATGACTTAGAACAATTGAAGTCTAGTTTGGGGTTTTAGTACTTGTTTACACTATCAATAAGGTTATGAGGTGATGATGATGTGGCTAAATAGAAGAATCTGACTTTGTGTGTGTGTTGGGGTCAGAGTTGAATACTTAAGTACGTAGATGTGTTTTGTCTTAGATAACATGTAATGGTCTAGGAATAAGAATTGTTGATTGAACTTCTGTAACTTGGGAAGATTCAAGCGGGTTAGTCATATAGAGGGATTGTGTAAATTTAACCCATTGGATTGTTTGAGGGAAGGTTGATTGGAATGATTAAATGTTTGAGTGGTTAGAGACTTAGTAACGTGACTTTATTTTGTGTAATTGTAGAATTCTATTGGTGGATGAATTAATTCCATTTTCTTTTGAAGAAATCTATTGTGATCTTGGTGATTGAAATACACGATAAAGCTAATGGACTGACGTTTGATTTGGAGACATTTAGGTTTTGGGTTAAAGTTGGTTAAGGGAAACTTTAGGATTAAATTGTTATTGATGATTTAGAATAATATTTTGGGGTAGTATGAAAGACTAAGAAAGATAAATTGTAGAAATTCGAGGTTATCAACGTGGTTTAGTAATTGATACACTTTGTTGATTATGGTTGAGATTGGAGTAAATGGACTTTGTTGATTTTGGGATGATGTGTATGGTTCAATTAATATACAAGTTGATTTGTATAGGTATAAGAGGCAATGCACAAAGGGTTGATAGATATAATAATTAAGGAGGATATTAGGAGGTTTGAGAAAAGTGGTAGATTGTGTGGTGAAATGTAAATGTGAGTCAAAATCATGGAAATAAACCAAATAGTTGGATTTGTGAATGATTATTGGATGGAATGAAGGTTTGTAGTTGGACGATCTTTATTTGGTGAACTATATGTTGTAATGTATGTAGAATAGACTAGAGAAGTTGAGTGAGGGTGATTTTGAGATAAAGTGAGACTATTAACCAAATATAGATCAAGTCTACCGTTTATCAACTCCTCAATAATTTACATCTAAGAATTCACTTGCTAACATTGACCATTAACCAAATATAGACTATTTGGTGAACTACATGAAAGTAGAATTCCAAATAACTCCCTGAACTATATTTCTTTAAATTCTAAAATAAATAAAATTTAGTATTCATAATTTGTCCCAAATATCGTAAGATTTCTCGCCAAGACTTTAAATTTCCTAAATAACACGTCAATAATTTCTTATTATCCCTAATTAAATTTTTGGGATGTTACATCTTCGAATGATGGTTTTCTTGTGGAAGTATCGAGTGTTCAGGTCCCCTGCTTGAAGCCAATTGGTACGGGATCGCTGCCACCAATAGACTTCCTCCCGATGCCAAAAGTGCTCCAATTGTTCTTTGATGATGGCCATTTGTATTTTAGAATCACCTGTGTAGACTTGGGCCTTCACTTCCTCAAGTTTCTTAATCAGATCAGCAATCACTTTTCTATTATTGGGAAAGTGTTCCTTACTCCACCTAATGAGGGCTCTTCGGCATAGATTGAGTTGATCGACAAAGTCAGAAACTCGACTGCCTTCCCTTATCATACACCTAGCCCAGCATTCATACATTAACGTGTGGAAGCCTTCGTGCGCTACCCAGAGAGCATCAAACTTCACTTCCTCGCGGAAGGCCACATTTCCCATTGCCCTGTCTATTTTTTCCTTAACATGTGCTTGTCCCTCCCTCTGGTTACACCAAGTATAACGCGCCCCTTTGGCCTCAATGTCCATGAGCTCACAGTCCGAGACAAAGCATTGGAAGTTTAGGATTCTTCTAATCACATGAGGATTGCCTCCAAGCTTTTCAGTCTGTGATAGCAAATCATTAAAGTCCCCTATACATAGCCACGTGGCTATCATGTTTTGTGCAATTGCTCTAATGTGGTTCCATACCTGCATCCTGTTGCCTTCCACCGGTGGGCCATAGATAAATGTGATGTACTCAGGTAAAGGGGCTTGTGTTGACTCAATTCTGGTATGAATCACGTTTTTTGAGCTGTGCAGGATGTTGAAAAAAACCCCGTCCATCCACCATAAGGCTAGACCCCCTGATTTACCTATTGGATCCACGTACCACGCTTCATCAAAACCACAAGTCCTTCGTTTCTTCTCCAAAAAAACTACTTTCTGCTTAGTCTCCATGAGGAAGACTAAGAGGGGCTTCTCTTTCCTTATCACCTCCCTGAGGTTGTTGACTGCCAGGGTAGCCCCCAACCCCTGGCAGTTCCACGAGATCAAACTCATTTGGCATTGGTGGCTGTTGTAGGATAGCCACCTGAGCCTTCATCATCCCCATCTTTGTCGCTAGGATTGTCCTTCTTCTCCACTTTCCTTAGCCACTCCGTCGGAAAGTCAATCTCCAATCCCTCGTCACCTCCTCCAGTCGCCTCTAAGGACTTCGAGTGTTTCTCTCGAAGGCCCTTCTTCACTGATCTCATATTCCCCTTACGACCCCCGCCAGGTTTAGTAGCTTTGAGTTTGGTCTCCCTATCTCCTTCTGGAAACAACCTTTGTTTCTTACATGGGCCTGGGGACTCAGGGTCTGGGGCTAGTCGTTTGAGAGTGACTCAGCCCATCTTCTGGGCCATCTCTGAAATAGGGGTTAACTGGGCTCTTGGTGAGGCAGTAACCATAGCCTCCTTACTGGATTGAGGTGGGCTTGAGTGGAGAGGCCCAACTCCAACCACCAGCTTCTGTGCGCCAGCCATTGGGCTTTCCGTAGGCTCAGGGTCCAGTAGGAAAGGAAGACCCTTACCCTAGGCTTCCTTGTCTATCAGGCCCACTTCATGCTCATTGACCATAGGCAGAGGGGTTCCAGCCTCTACACCCAAAGGTTTCTGGATATTCTGGTCAACCACCTGTCCAATCGCCGCCTGCTCTGCTCTGCTCCTGCTATCATCTCTTTTGCTTTTTTCTGACAACTTCCCTAGCTTTGGGGACACCCTAGGCACAAGAGCGTTAGAGACCAAAGCCCGACACGTCTCACCCGCGTTGGTTCCACGCGCCTTACCCTCGTTGGACCCACACACCTCTCTCCCGTTCCTGCAATCCTCCTCCTTCCAGTCATGAGCAACTTTGACCATGGCATGCTCCAAGTCCTTCTCGCCAGGCACTGTTAACCACGCACCATAGCATCTCTGCCCATACTCATCTACCCGTGCCTCCTTATTGCATCCTCTGAAGTCATGGCCCAACACCCCGCACTTGTAACAAAAGGTTTGAAGCCTTTCATACTTCACCGTAACCCATATCTCGGTACCATCAGGCCGCTCAAGAGAAAAACCTGTCACCAGGGGGTTATTGAAACCAATCAGAACTCGAGCTCGCCCAAAGGCCCGGTTGAGTTTGTTGTCAGAGTTGGGGTCTTCGTACCACACGAGTTTCCCAACCAGATTTGCCATATTCTCAATGTTTTCCTTTTCCTCCAGCACCCCTAGGGGTAAGTTATGGAACTGTACCCATATTGGAGTAATATCAAAACTGACCTCATTAATAACCATCAGATCTGTCCATTCTTGAATACTCATTAATGCACCTTGAATAGACAACGACCTCCCCTTCAAAAGCCTTTCTTTATGTTTGGGGTAGGTGGAGATAAATATATAGGCGTCCTCACCCATCTCGACGATTTCTGTGCCTTCGCCCAAGTTCCACCCCTTCTGCATAGTGGCTACCACTGATTTCCTATTCAATGGTTTCTCAGTCATAATCTTTCCTATGAGCATAGGTTTTCCTTTAATCGTCTCTGGGCTCTGCTTCCATATCGCCTTCAGGCGAAGCTTGGTATCCTCAGTCGAATCGCTGTCACGCTCCATACTATTGTTGGTGTCACCAGAGCTCACCATTGTCGCTTCGTTTGGCTTGATACACTCTAGTGGGGTTGCAGTGGGCAGCCCCTTTACCTCACACAGATGTACACTCAACACTCTGGTTTCCTCCTTACAAAGGAAGTAAGGGAAGAAAATCTGATCTCGGAGAGCTGCAGTGGGCAACCCCCGTACACTCACCACACTGTAAAAGGTGGTACCTTACACTCTCAGGGTGAGAGAAAAAAACCTCATGCGAGGGACAACCGTTTCGTTGATTCTTTATTTTCATTCTAGTAACTTATGCTAGGCCTCAGATTCATAAGATTAATCTAATACTATATTATTGGTCCCAGATTCTGAGGATTAATCTTTAATCAATTCATAAAGCAAACCAAACCACTGCCTAATTCGTCTGTCGGTACTTACAAAATAATACATGCAAAATACCCAACTTATACATTTTTACTAGAGTGGCAAAAAAGGAAACCGAGCGCGCGCGTGTACCCACATTTCTTTTTTTTTTTTCAGGTATACCAAGTATTAAACAAAACACTTTCTTTAGTTGCCCTATTGACATCATAATTAACGGAATATAGCCCACTTGTAATTAGAAAGATTCTATCTTGGCAAGATCTACTGGATACTGACACAGTTTTAAAACTCTCAAACAACCAAACACCATGGCAATACTCCACAAAAGTAGACAGTATATTCCTTTTCATGTAAACCAAATCCCCCCATTGTCAAAACTTCCAAGTAACAAAGTTAAAGAATTTACCAAGAAATGAGGAATGGCTCTCTAAGGTAGTTGAAGACACTAATAACCAAGTTATCATTAGTAACAACATCAATATGAGGCCCAGGAAATTGTCCATTAATCAAGATCCCCTGCAAAACCAAACAAGTCCACCCACATTGGATCTCAAAGCAAAAAAAAAAACACCTAAAGAAGAAAATACAAAACTACCCAGAAAAAGAAAGAGGCAAAAAGCACATGCAAATGAGAGAATGAAGGACCTGTTGCTTAACACCAAGAAAACTACTCAGAAAATACAGTACTACGTACTGTATTAGCTTCCTCTAATAGTTTTTTTTGTCTTGCATATTAGAGTTCAATTTTTTTTATCAAACATAGGTTATTTGAAACTGGGAGTGTTAAATGGATTATATTCAACATATTCAGAGAAGAAAAGTTAACAGACATGTTTAGATGCAGACACTAATATCCACAATCTTTCTGTCAGTCAGAGCTAGAGGGGTATCATCAAATAGGCTTGATGATGCACAGTCTGTAACTTATCCTACAAAATCTTTTGCAAGTTATTTCATCAAGTGTAGGCAGGCCATAGAAAAGAAAATTGCCACCAAATACTCAAAATGATATCTTATAACTAGCTAAATTATACTATCACTGATTCAATTAGTCTACATATCTATCATGCCAATGACTTATGAACAGATAATAGAGAAGGAATTTGAATCAGTCAAAACATAGAACATGCAAACACACACACACACAGAAGAAATCAAGGGACAATCTTCAAATGCTGCAAGGAGCACGAGGCAGAACCTTTCATAGTTTGTTGCTTCTGACTGCGAACACGAAGGGAAGCCGAAATGGAAGGAGATGAGGAAGAAAACGAAATGGTGAAGCTCGAGAGTGAGGGTTTGAGGGGCGACGACCTTAGGAAGGAGGAAGGCCGCCACCGTCGAGACTCGACGCCGCCGGAGGAGGAGGAAAAATCGGAGCTTGAGAGAGGGAAGGAGGAGGACGAAGGGATTTGGTTTGAGAGGGGGGGTGTGGCTGCAAATTTGGAGAAGGGAGGAGGTAATGTAGATGTTAGGGTTTAGGGGGAATTACGAAATTGCCCTTCTTTCTTTATTTACAAAATTGACTTACTACATTTACATGCGCTTTAAGCGCATGTAGATGTAGTATAACCAAAGCATAACACCCCAATGGGGTGCTTTAGCTTATAAACACTTGTATGAGTAGCTTATGACATCTGAGGATGAACTCTTATGCATGACTTCAAGTTTTTCACTCCAATACTGCCTTTACATGCGCTTTAAGCGCATGTAAAGGGTGTTTCACCAATTCCATAGCACCCAAAAGTGGTAATGGAGCCTTGAAACACTAAGTCCACAAGCAGGGACACCTTATGAGGTCTGAGGAGGACCTCTTATGAATGACTAAATGTTTTGCACTTCAGTAGTGCCTTTACATGCGCTTAAAGCGCATGTAAAGGGTGTTTCACCAATTCCATAGCACCTAAAAGTGGTAATGGAGCCTTGAAACACTAAGTCCACAAGCAGGGACACCTTATGAGGTCTGAGGAGGACCGCTTATGAATGACTCCATGTTTTGCACTTCAGTAGTGCCTTTACATGCGCTTATAGCGCATGTAAAGGGTGTTTGTGCCTTTACATGCGCTTAAAGTTCATGTAAAGGTTGTTTCCATATAATTTTGAGCTCTTCACCTAAGTTTTATTTTATATTTTATCTCTAAATACTTAAATCCTTTTCTAGTCATTGTTTTAGTGAATTTTAATTGATGCACATTTCTATACATGCGCTTAAAGCGCAGGTAGAGATAAGGCCTCTACATGCGCTTTAAGCGCATGTATAGATTCTTACCTGTACATGCGCTTAAAGCGCATGTAAAGGACCCTCTATACATGCGTTTCTTCTAAGCGCATGTAAAGGTGCGCTGGTAGAAGGACAATTTGTAGTAGTGTTACCACTATACTATATCATTTAAACAAATTTAGAAATACTTTTCATATTGTAGAAGACCCAAAAATACCAATAATTTTAAACTTTTCTTTTAAAAATATATTCCCAGCTATTTATTTCTCAAAATAGGGTTAAATACTTTATACTTCTAAAAAAATCTCATATTCTCCTCTTATCTACCCTTTTATTCTCTATCATATTATTATTATATTTTATTATTCTACTTAAAATAAAATATAGGCTACCCCAGATGACCACCCCCGTTGTCTGTATTGAGGTTAATTCTATCCCTAGGTCAAAATATTTACATCATAAACTACCACTAGGCAAGCTCATGCTTGCTTATATACACAAAAAGTATTTCCAATGTACATACAGTTATCCAAAAATATTTACATAGCGTTCCAGTCCTGTTATTCCCTTATATGCACTTCAAAAACATCCTACCTTATAACCTCCTTCTCACCAGCTCCTTAAGCCGCTAAAAAATAGCAGTCAATACAGTTTACTTTGTATACAAGCATATAATAATATAAAAATATGAATATACACTACTACAAAGTAACCCTATACCAACGCAGCTTTACATGCGCTCATGAAAGCATGGTAAAAGAGCATGTAATGATAACGTTTACATGCGCTTAAAGAGCATGTAAATATATCACTCTATACTTGCGCTTTAAGCGCATGTATATAGCAACGTTTACATGCACTTTAAGCGCATGTACATAGCCGAATAAATACACGCGCTTTAATAGGATAACGTAACTTACTCCCCAGATAATGAAATGAATCCTGCTCATGCTAGAAACATACATCAAGTTTCAAAGAACCACATTGTGGTGTTATTTTAATGTTAAAACTCCATATACATGCGCTTAAAGCGCATATATAGGCTTTCCATGTGAGAAACATCATATACATGCGCTTAAAGGCAGTATTAAAGTGAAAAACTTGAAGTCATGCATAAGAGTTCATCCTCAGATGTCATAAGGTATTCCTGCTTATGTATTTAGTGTTTAGAAGTTCCAGAACCACATGGGGGTGTTATGATAATGTTAAGACTCCATATACATTCGCTTAAAGCGCATTTATAGGCTTTCCATGTGAGAAACAGCCTATACATGCGCTTAAAGCGCATGTAAAGACTATACTAAAGTGAAAAACTTGTAGTCATGCACAAGAATTCGTCCTCAGATGTCATAAGCTACTCATACTTGTGTACTTAGTGTTTAAAAGTTCAAGAACCACATTGTGGTGTTATTTTAATGTTAGAAATCCATATATATTTAAGCGCATGTAAAGACTGTATTAAAGAGAAAAACTTGAAGTCATGCATAAGAGTTCATCCTCAGATGTCATAAGCCACTCATGCTTGTGTACTTAGTGTTTAAAAGTTAGAGAACCACATTGGGGTGCTATTGTATTGTTAAAACTCCATATACATGCGCTTAAAGTGCATGTATAGGCTTTCCATGTGAGAAAAATCCTATACATGCGCTTTGTAACATCCCAAATTTTGATTAAGGATAATGAGAAATTAATGAGGTGTCATTTAGTAAATTTAAAGTTTTAAGAAGGAATTTTAGGATATTTTGGGAAAATTATGAATATTAAATCTTCATTAGTTTGAAATTTAAATAAATACGGTGAAAGGAATTGATTGAGGATAGAAACTTCCATGAAAAGTAAATTGGAATCTAGATCATGCTATGATGAAAAGAAGGAGAAATAGTAATATATACAAACTTTCGGGCTAAAAATACAATTAGGAATAAATTATAGGGTAGTTAACTGTAATTTTCCCTGAAGTATATATATATATTCATACCCCTCCCTCACTCTCCAAACCGACTCCTCCCTTCCCTCCTCCCTTCCCCTTCCTTCTCCATTCCCGTCGCCCTCCTCCCTCCTCCTTTGTCCCTGCGCTTTCGCCGGCCACCCAGGGGCCGACGGCGACGGCGAAGGAGGAAGCCGCCACGGCTCCCTCCTCCTTGCCCTGCGTTTCTCTTCCCTTCACCATCGGCCTCCCTTCTCCATCCGCCTTCTCCTTTTTCTTTGATCTCTCGAGCCCTCCTCCCTCTCCATTTTCTCCGGCCGCCGTTAACGGCAACGGCGGAGAAGGAAGCCGCCGTGGGTTCCTTCTCCCTTCCTCGCCGATCACCCTCCTGTTTCCTCACTTCGCTTGCTTCCATCCGGCGTCTTCGCGTTTTCCGGCGAAGCAGCGGCGAGTTCGCTGGTGTATGATGGCGAGGAGGTAAAGCATTAGCCTTTGTTTTGCTTCTTGATCTATGTTTCCTTTATTGTTGATTCCTTACATTTTTCTTCTCTCCTTTTTCTTCTTCCTTCCTCTCATCGTTTCTGCAAGCTTTGATGGCGTTTCTCACAAACTCCGGCCATTTTTCCGGCGACCTACTGCATGTGCAAGTGAATGTTCAAGCTTAGGTGACTTCCCTTTTTATTTTCTGTGATTTATTTGTGAGATTTGAGAGTTAGGGTTTCAATTGGGTTTTTGATTTTGGGCAAGGTTTTTTTTTAAATGTTGATCAAATGTTTGAAATGAGTGTATTTTCTGTGGCTCTTGCCTTTGCTATGTCTCTGATTTGTATTGGTTTGATCCTTTTCCCCTCTGTTTTGAGCGCCGATGCATATATATGTGTGTTAGTTTTGTTGAGATGCATGTGTGTATAATATTATGTTATGATTAAAATTATAATGGCAAATTATTGTTACTGTTGCATGTGATTTTGTTCGGATTGATGCTTGTTTTGTTGAGGAGAAAGGATCAATAAGGTTTGGATAAAAATTGGGATTATGCCTTGTATGTTACGTTGGTGTGTAGGTTGTAAATTTTCAAAGTTTGATTGTTATGGGTTTGTTTGTTAATGTCTGAACAGGTTATGTGCTTGAGATGTTTTCAATTGTAATTTACAGCTTTAGATGAAGAGTTATAAAGGTTTCTTTTAGGTTGTATGTGAAAATTTATAAAGCTTTGGGTATATCACCTTATTCGAGGTCTATTTAGTTGTCTCAATTGACTTGATGAAATTGAATCGCATGTTGATACATTAATTTCTGTTCTTGTTTCCTTTATGGACCAAGCTGAAATTTGAAGAAGTTTTAAATGAATGCATTTTTGCATCTTTAACTGTTTAAGTTGAATGAAATTGTGGAAGAAATGGATGTTATTGTTTATTTAGAGTGAAACCTTACTTGCTTTATGACTTATGAAGTGGGATTATATGTGTATAAGTGGTTATGGTGGTTTTACTAACTTTTATATTGATTTCTGATTTCAAAACAGCTGAATATATATATAGGTTCAGATTTATATTGGTTATATGAGTTAAAAAAAATTGTGCATTTGATGATATGTAATGTGTCCGAAGTTCTCTACTTAATAGGTTAATGGCTAAACTGGTTTGTTGAGGATTTATATGTCTCCTTTGCTGCACAAATTGAACAGGAGATTTAAAGAAAAGAAAATTTACTTTAAAGCCTAACTAAAACATGTTATTTGAATGTGAATGCTGATTTGGTTTATGTATGTAACTCTGAAGTGTTTCTGGTTGTTTTCAATGGCTGAACTAGTTTAATTGAGAAGTTCATATTGATTATGACTTGATAAATTCCAAATATTCGACAAGTTGGTGAGTCAAAAATCTGATTTGGATGTGTATTTAAACTGCTGGATTAATGCACTATCATTGGTGAATGTTTGGAGCTGTTTATTTGTTAACTATGGATGGTTTAATCCGGATTTAATTAGAAAGGAAACTACGTATAATAATTGGAAACTTATGCTTTCATGTTTATGTGTATTTGATTTGTTAAAATTATGCATGTTGACTTAAAATGGTTTCTGTTTATACAAGTGAGAGTTAATTGAGTTGTATGGTTGGTTCTTTGAAAATGTGTGTGCATATGGTGTGTTTATATTTGATTAATGTGATTTATAATTTTAATTGGTTAATATTTGAATAAAGGAAAAAGGGAAAATGGGTAGTAATGCAGATACGAGAGAGAGACGTTTAACGTGAAGTAGAATGATACTAATTTATCATTCTGTACTACATTATAGGATTGATTGCGATATGACTTCCGTGGCATCAAGAGAGGTTGAGAAATAGCGTAAATTGCTAAAGGGCGACAGGTAATCACCCTTAACCTTGCTATAACATTGAGGGTGACGTTAGTTGGGGATTTTGTAAATCCCTTCTCACCCTCTATATATATTATCTTTAAAAGATTATTTTATACAAAATAGGCTATCGGGTGCCTTTCAACCACGATTATTTTTATATAAATGATTGATTTACATTTTTATATATATTATGCTGGTGGTGGTGGTAGTTCTTGAATAGTATGACATACAGGTATCATATTCTGATTAAAAAGGATTGTGGTTTGAAAGGGCGTGAATTGTTGAGTTTGAGATTTGTGAGGGATTTATGTAGTATTTTGTTAGGGATCATGATAGTTAGGTGGAGGGAAGGAATTGAATGGTTATGAATGAGATGGTGATATTGAAAGGAAATGGTGATATTGAAAGGAAATGGTGATTTATATGTTGAATATTGTGAGATATTAAAAAGGATATTGTGGACATTGCATGACACTGAGACATATGTACCATCGCGCGATGATAACCGTTCGATAGGCCAATCAACAGTTATTTGTACTGGTCAACAGACTGGAGACTGTGGCCAATGGTCAACAGATTGGAGACTGTGACCAGCAGTCATCTGATTGGAGACAGAGACTGCTCCCTTTCTGATTGGAGACAGATTGGGGTTTCCCTCTCATGGGGTTACCAGAGAGGGAAAATGCCCCCTCACTTTTGAGAGGGGCACAGTGTCAACTCATTTAGAATATATATAAGGCTCGATTGTAGTGCCTCCGGGATGGCATGAGTAGAGCACCAAGGTTGTACATGGTTGTGAGCCGAAAAGTAGGATTTGCGAAAGTGCGAACAAGATTTACAATGATCAGAGCACGGATTGGAGATTGGATGACGAAGTTTAGTTGATGTGGGAATCGATTGTGTGATTTTGAGTGATATTTGGAAAATATGGATGATGAACTTGTTTTGATTTGGATGTAACAGAGGGACTGGGGTAATAAATGGAAATATATATATATATATACTGCTTTTGAAATGTGGTACCCTTTAGACGCCCTCACTACCGTACATCTCACTGTTATAGTGAGTTAAGCAGTAGATTACTGAGACAAGTTGTCTCACCCCATGATTACTGACATTTTTGCAGGTATTCATGCACAGGCGCAAGCATCAGGGAAGGGAATTATGTAGTAGAGGTTATATAATTTATTTAGAGTTGTATATTGCCAATTTGTATAGGCCTACATACGTTTTCCGCATATATTTATATGTATTTGATATTATTGAACATTAGGCTGCTTATTTTTCTAACCATGTTAGGTGATTCTTTTCTAACATGGTTAACAATAAATTATCCATGATAGCAGCTGTATTGTATTAGTTTATTCTTTTCTGTCATGGATAATAATAGTTAATTATTAGGAAATTCCTTTTCTAACTATGATAGGACATTGATATTATGGAAATCCCTTTTTCTATCATAGTTAGTAAAGAGGCTATTAGTCTAAAATGAATATTAGGGGTTAATTAAGTAATTAGTAACGTTATGTTACACGCTTAAAGCGCATGTAAAGGCTGTACTAAAGTGAAAAAATTGTAGTCATGCACAAGAGTTCGTCCTCAGATGTCATAAGCTACTCATGCTTGTGTACTTAGTGTTTAAAAGTTCAAGAACCACATTGTAGTGTTATTTTAATGTTAGAAATCCATATATATGCACTTAAAGCGCATGTAAAGGCTGTATTAAAGAGAAAAACTTGAAGTCATGCATAAGAGTTCATCCTCAGATGTCATAAGCTACTCATGCTTGTGTACTTAGTGTTTAAAAGTTAGAGAACCACATTGGAGTGCTATTGTATTGTTAAAACTCCATATACATTCTCTTAAAGTGCATGTATAGGCTTTCCATGTGAGAAAAATCCTATACATGCTCTTTAAGCGCATGTAAAGGCTGTACTAAAGTGAAAAACTTGTAGTCATGCACAAGAGTTCGTCCTCAGATGTCATAAGCTACTCATGCTTGTGTACTTAGTGTTTAAAAGTTCAAGAACCACATTGTGGTGTTATTTTAATGTTAGAAATCCATATACATGCGCTTAAAGCGCATGTAAAGGCTGTATTAAAGAGAAAAACTTGAAGTCATGCATAAGAATTTATCCTCAGATGTCATAAGCTACTCATGCTTGTGTACTTAGTGTTTAAAAGTTAGAGAACCACATTGGGGTGCTATTGTATTGTTAAAACTTCATATACATGCGCTATAGGCTTAAAGCGCTTAAAGTTGATTCATTTAATTAGAGAAAGAAATTATGATGTTGGATATGATTAAGTATATTAATGCCTAATTATCTTAGATTAAAGAAATATAGTTAAAGAAGTCATTTCGAACTTGAAGCTTTCATGAAAAATATTGGAAAACTTAGATAATATTATGATGGAAATTAATGGAAACAATAATATATACAAACTTTTGGGCTAGAAATATAATTAAGGATGAATAATAGGGTAGTTAATTGTAATTTTCCATAAAGTACTTATATATATATATATTCACATCTCCTTCCCCCAAACCCTAGCCGTCGGACCCCCCCTCCCCCTTCTTCGATTTTGATCGCTCTCCCTCTCCCTCCCTGTAACATCCCAAAAATTTAATGTAAGATTAGAAAATGTTTTAGTAAACAATAAATAGAAAAATTTGAAATTTTTAGATGTTTTGGGAATTCTTGGAAGTTTTGGGGAAATAAATGCCTAAAATAATCATTTAAATAGTCGGAGAAATAGGAATTATGAGAGTTTAGTGAAATTCAAATTATTTTGTAGGTTAAGACTTAAGAAGATTAGAGGTCTGACTTAGCAAATAAAAAAAAGTAAAAGAGAGTATTATGTTAACTCTAACTATATATATTACACCCAAATAAGCAAAAACCAAACAGCCCTTCCTCCTTATCATATATGTTTGGCCGTCACACACACACACCCCACCTCCTTCACCATTTTTGTTTCCTCACTTCCTCCTCCCTCACTCTCATTCGTTCTCCTCACTTCTCCAACCTCAAACCCATAACTCCCACCGTTCTTCCTCCGTCCGTCAACCTCTTCTCTCGCCTTATCTCTGTTCCCTATCCCTTCGTCCCCTTTTCCGATTTTCCGACGGAGCAGCGGCGGGTTCGGCGGCGTGCGACGGCGGAAGAGGTAAAGTTTCGACCTTTCTTGCATTTTTCGAGCTATACTTCTTGTTGATGTTGATTTCTCATAGTTTCCTTTTCCCTCTTGGTTTCTTTTCGACCCACCACTGCTATGGCATTTTCCGGCGAGTTTTCCGGCGACGACGAGCTCTTTTGGGACCTGCAACCTCGGGTTCAACTTTGCTGGTGAGCTTTCTCCTCAAACCTCACTTTTATTTGCGATTTTAGGTGAGATTTGAGAGAATCCGAAATAGGGTTTGGGTTTTCATGACCTAGAAACTAATTAAAGACGGTTTAAGCTTCATTACAAAAGAATTTAGAATGGATTTAGTTATTGATTAAAGTTTGGAGTAGTTTAGGTCATACCCTAGTTTTTGGGGCTTAAGGGCTGACGAGTTTCTTAGTGATTTTTGGCTCGAAATTTCTTTATTAATCACCATAGAAAGTCTCTTATTGTTGTTTGTTGACATTCTCTTGTTCTATTTGTGGAGTTAAGGGATTTCCCATTTGTGCTTCTTTGATTCAGTCATCTCTACTGGTTTTGAGATTCTTTGCTGATTTAATTGTGATTTACATGTGGGTACAGGATTAGTGTTGAAACTGTTGTGTTTGCAATTGCGAAATGAAATGATAAATGCTTGTTGTTTGCTGGTTTATTGTTTGATTTTTTTTTATTGGATTGTGAATGCTGAGAATTTCTTGTTGGCTGATTATTATGTAATAAAAAGGGACAAAGGTGGAACATTTTCTGGTTTATACAGTTTTGAACTTCAAACTGAAATGTGGTTCAGATTTCAATGAAGCAGAAATAGTGATTAAAAATAGGGGTTTTATTGCTAGATTTAGTGATGGATACCGAGGGAATTTGTAAAGTTCAAATTGTTTCTCTGCTTGCTGAATTGTATGAATGTTTAAGCATGGATGTGGCTCAAGTGTGTGTTGTATAAGTGTTTGTCAATTTTCTGTATTTTCTATTGTCATGGCCAATTAAATTTAGGAAACATGAAAGTATTTACTCTTCTTGAGTTAGGTTCTGTTTGGGCTATGATTGAGAAATTTGAATAAGTTTGGGAATGTTAATTCATTTCCTTGTCGCTGGTTCAACTGAATGCTCTTAAGTATAGGAACAGGGTAATTTCTTTATTTATGGAGGTTTTGAGGATTTTGGGGTTAGCAATTAAAATTTACCTATATAGGAGTTGTTGAATTTTAAGTTGGATAAGAAAATTATTTGGATGAGTTTAAAAAGGTTATCCTTGATTTTATGGATGAGCTTAAAGGGAATTGTTGTTGAGTGATTATGGGACTAATGGTTTGAGTTTAAAGATGGAGGAGATTATGGAAATGATTAAAGGATGATAGAATATATTTGGTTGAAGTGAGAGATAGTTTGTGTTTAGCAAGAATTTGATTGGTTTAAGGATTTATAGATGTAGGAAGCTTTAGTTTTAAGGAAATGAATCAGTATGATTAGAGATATATGCATAAGAGAGAATTAAAGTTCCGATATGAGTATTTTTTTAAGATGATGGAATTGGTATGTTAAAGGATTTGGAAATGAGCTAATAACTAAATTGAATATATCTATAAATTGCTAAACTTAAGTATTCTCAAACTTTGATGATTATATTTGAATTATAATAGTGATGTGAGGTTGAGTTTGATTACATAAAAGGTCATTAAGATTTCAAGAACCCTAAAAGAGTAATTTTAATAATGATTTGTCGTGGAGTTTATGTTGATGTTATAATTATGGTTTGTTGTTTAATTGCTACCTTGTCATATATTACAATTTCTATGTTTTTGCTGAATTTGGTGTTAAAGGAAAGGAGTAATACAATTTATAAGCCTAGTGATTTATCTTATGCTTTGTTGACTTTTCATGTATGTGAGTTGTTATTGTGTAATTGAATGAGGTTGGAAATGTGATTTTCTTTCTTGATTGGTATTATATCAGTAGGATTTGTAATCTTTTGTTTTGACTGAACCTAAGTTGTTATTGATGTTGTGATTGATAATGTTTTGGAAAGTTTAATGCTAGTGGTGTTGTTTAATTGATTCTGAATCTTACATGCTTGAATTAGTTAAAGACTTTATTTCTCTATTTCATTGCCATTATTGGCTTGTATTTGGCTGAATGGATCCTGAACCCAAAGGGATATTAATAAGTATTGAAATGGATGTCAAGAAAGCCAAGTGTGATAGTTTGGAATGTGGCTAAATGAGTATTGATAATTGGGCTGATATGAAGAGGATTTGGAAGTGCGCAGATGGATTTGAATAACAGAATCTTGTTTGCATTATTAAGGAGTATGAGAAATCTGGTTCTACCTTTCAATGATCTAATCAATGAAGTATGTGAGTCTGATGGTGTTTATATTTGATTCATGAATTGGTTACAATGTTTGAACTAAGAAAATGGGGAAAACTGGGTAGTAACTTCATAGGAACGAGAGAGGCGTAAAGCATTATAAAGTGGAATAGTATTAATTTATCATCGTATATTAATTATTATAGGATTTGATGTGATGTGGTGTTTGTGGCATCAAGAAAGGAAGGATAATTCAGTGCATAGCTGCTGGAGAACAGGTAATCACACTTAACTAACTGTGATATTGAGGGTGATGGTATTTGAGGATTTGTAAAATCCTCTTCTACTTATATGTATAAAAAAATGTTTTCAAAGTTAATTTCTATACAAAATTGGCTAAAGGGTGCCTTTCCAAATGTGAATTACTTTTATATATAAAGAATCTGGTTGTTACATGACACTGCTTGTACCATCGGCCGATGTAACCGTACTATAGCGCAATCGACGGTTAGTTGTACTAGTCCTATTGAGTAGAGACAGGGACTTACGATTTCCGAGTAGAGACGGGCTCCATTTATTATTTCCTTTTGATTAGAGACAGTGGAAATATGCCTTTCAGAGTAGAGACTGGGGCACAGTGTCAATCATATTTATTTTGGATATTGGAGATGGAAGATTCTGTACTGGATATATCTTTGTATATATTGCATGATTATGCAGGCTTTGAAAACTGTGGTACCCTATAGACACTCCGCTACCTCACATCTGAGTATCACAGTGAGTTAGGCGGTGATTACTGAGACATTATTTGTCTCACCGCATGGCCCATTCCCTTTATTTTTGCAGGTGATCATGCACAGGTGCGAGTACCGAAAAAGGGAACTAGGTTCCATAGGCTATTTGTATTGTTTAGAAATGTATATTGCCAACAATCTATAGGTCTGCATTCGCTTCCGCATATGTTTGTTTGTACTCGAGATTACTAGTTAATTGGAAATTTGTAGTAGGTTGTAACTATTAGATTTTAGGTTGTTTCTTTCTTCTAACCATGTTAGATGAATCTTTTCTTACATGGTTAGCTATTAATTATCCATGATAGTGTTCAGGTTGTTTTGGGAAATTCTTTTCTATCATGGATAATGATTATTATTAGGAAATTTTTTTTTCTAACTATGATAGATTTATTGATATTATGGAAATCATTTTTCTATCATAGTTAGTAAAGGTATTATTGAATTAATCAGGAATATTAGTAACAGTATGTTACACTCCCACTTTCTCTCGAGCTCCGGCCTTCCTCCTCCATGGTCGCCGTCGTCACACCGGCGTGGGGACTCGTGCTTCCCTCCGTTTCTCGCTTCCTGTACCATCGTCGACAGTGTGTGTGTGTGTGTGGCGGGAAGGAGAAAAGAAGAGTTGTGTTCGTGGTGGCCAGCGGTCTAGGCGTTTCCCGGCGAATATGGAGGATACAAAGAGCTCATTAACGTTGGGTAATTTCTCCTCTTTCCCTTTCCCCTTTGTTCTTGATTATTGGGAGATAAATTTCTAGGGTTTGGTTGTTTTCTTTGCTTTGGCCGTCACTCTTGATATCTCTCTCATTTTCATTCCTCTGTCTCTTCAAAAATCCCTCACACTCTCTTATTTTTTGGTGTTTCCTCACATTCCAACAGTGAAGGCCGAAAATCCTTGGTGGTGTAGGATGTTGTTCATGCATACCAAACGAGATTCGAGCTTAGGTGATTCTCTTATCTTCATCTTCTATTGAAGTGTCACTCAAATTTAAGGGAGGCTGAGAGTGGTTCTGCAAATTTGTGGTTAAAATGAAGTGTAAGATTTGATTAGCAGTGATTGATTAAAAGATTTTGTATATGGATTGAAGTTGATGGTGTTGTGTACAAAAGTCTTGAACTTTGTTGTTGTATGAAGTTTGTTATGCTGCCTTTGTCTGATTGGTTTTCCCGGCCTCTTTCTCTATTCTGTTTGTCAATGATGTATGTTAATAAAGAAATTTGTGGCTTTGATGTTGCGCTGAATGGTGAGGCATGTTGTGTTTAAAAATTGTTCTGCCTTCTAGTTCTTGATAAATGAATGGTTGGAGAGATTGTTGATTTATTTCTTTACATAGATGTGGTGGCATGAATATGTAATGGTAGGACAGTGAAATGCATGTGATGATTAGGATGAAGATGTTTTAATTAAGAATGGATAAGTTGACTTTTATCAGTGTGGTAAACATTACTCTGATGAATTTTGAATTCACCAAATAAGTGAATGAGACGTGCATGATATAGAATAAGAGACCTATATTTGAGAGCTTAGTGATTTGACTAATATTATTTGTGGTGTTTCCTAGATTATAAAAATTAGCAAAAAAACCTTGTTAGTTCAGCTTGTATTCTATATTTGTATATGTTTTTATGGGAAAGAGCAACAAATGGATTTTTGAAGAAAGTCATGCAATTTTCACAATCTTCTGTAATGTATTTAACCAGAAAATCGAAAATTTCATGACATGACACTGTTATAGCTTTACTTATATTAGCAACTCTGAAAGTGTTTTGCACTAGAATTCTATATCTTGATTGTAGTGGAAGTCCAATGCCCTTTGTTTTTCTTGTTAATCCATCATTTAAGTGCTTGAACATTATTCTGTCTTGAATTATCATGCCATTATTTTGCAATTTATTTCTTTAAATTGGCTTTATGAGACTTCTTATAATTGTTTTCCTTGCATTGTGTTTTAACTAAATGAAGTTTCTACTGAAGATGATGTTTACTCTCAAAGGCTCAACAACATAAGGAGATCTATTCTATATATAATGCTATTTGAAAATGTTGCACAAATTTGGTTCCATACATAAATCATTTTACTCTTATCATTACAGAAAAGGAAGTACCATGATGGAGATCAAGATCTAAATGATGCAAGTGAGCACAAAAAATGCAAGGTAATGAGAGATTTGTGTTGCATGGTTATCATAATTTTACTCCTTATATTTGTCTCTTTATTCTTTTATATTTTTGCTCTCTTTTTTTGTTGCATATCTTGTTCATTATTTGATATTTAATGGACCTTCTTATGCAAATTATTATTAGCCCGGGGATCTGTTTGGCCCGTCAAGACCCGACCCGGTCATATACGAAAAATTGTCCGTCACGATGTGGCCCGGAACCAACCTTATTAGGACATGACTGACCCAACCATCGGGTAGGACAAGACCAGGGCATATGCTCCGTGACCAATCGGGCGGCCCGGCCCGATTATTTATTAATATTTTTATAATTTTTTATTATTTATTAATATTTTTTATGAAAAAATGTTTTATTAATTTTTCTATTAAATGTTTTTCCTTTGCTTGTTTCTATTATAATAGCTTCCTATATGGTTAATGTTTATTAATATCTCTAGAGTAAGTTATTAGGTTATGTTAACAATTGTATTTGTATTTTAAAAGTCACTCAATTATCTCTTTAATATTCAATTTAGAGTAGTTGGTGCTATATTCAAACATCAAAGTGATTTTTTTTGTCGAGAGCTATATTCAAAGTGATCACTAACTCATTTTTGTAGTAGCTATATGTGACTCATTATATTTATCATTGCATTGATGCTTCTTAATTCTTATTGATGAATGATGATCAAATTTTTCCTTTGTTCTTTCTGAAATTGGGGTCGAGTTTTTCTCATTTTGTGCTTGGCATGACCATCATGGTCCGTCATGTGGCCCTGCGGTCATGTCCGACCCGATCTTGGTGTCGGGCCAAACAGGACATGACCGGGTCTCAGGCCAAAAATTTTGGCCCGACACTTATTTAGGACATGACTAGGGCATAGAGGTGGCCCGATCATGTCCGTCATTTGTGCAACCCTAATTGCAGCATAGAAGCTCAAAAATTGATGAGTTGGGTGCAATAAGGGTTGCAGGATAAAATGGATGTATGTTGTAGTTCACGTTTTTCTCAAATAGTTGTCTCAGTTGACATTGTGAAACTTGAGGTACTTCATTATAAATGCATGATTTATTTGATTTCTTTCTATTATCCACGCC
The DNA here is from genome assembly GCA_029929735.1 of Mimosa pudica. NCBI lineage: Eukaryota > Viridiplantae > Streptophyta > Magnoliopsida > Fabales > Fabaceae > Mimosa > Mimosa pudica. The sequence goes on along the minus strand of JAKELP010000033.1, from coordinate 10,351,681 downwards.
GTCTAATCTTTCCTTTGAGTGATCTTTTATTTAGGATGAATCTTGACAAAGTTGAGGAGGTGAATATTTATTATTTGTTCTGAATCATTTCCTATTTTGTCAATATTTTTAGTCTAGATTAACTTGTGAACAACTATGATACACATAGTTCTTTTTGCTGATGTATATATAAAAAATGAATCACGCATTGTTATTGTTTTGATATTGATATATAATTCATTTTTGAAGATGTAAAGTCATTGACTTTTTCTGGTAAATTCTTTTGATATAATGCTAGTTGCACTACTACAAATTGTCCCTGTACCAGCGCACCTTTACATGCGCTTAGAAGAAACGCATGTATTGAGGGTCCTTTACATGCGCTTTAAGCGCATGTACAGGTAAGAATCTATACATGCGCTTAAAGCGCATGTAGAGATAAGGCCTTTCCATGCGCTTTAAGCGCATGTATAGAAATGTGCTTCAATGAAAATTCACTAAAACAATGACTAGAAAAGGATTTAAGTATTTAGAGATAAAATATAAAAAGAACTTAGGTGAAAAGCTCAAAATTATATGGAAATTGTTAAAATGATATGTTAATTGGGCTTTACATGCGCTTTAAACGCATGTATAGGGCATACCTTACTAAATTAACAAAGCAATGCCAATACATGCACTTTAAGTGCATGTAAAGGCTGTATTAAAGTGAAAAACTTGAAGTCATGTATAAGAGTTCATCCTCAGATGTCATAAGGTATTCCTGCTTGTTGTACTTAGTGTTTAGAAGTTCCAGAACACATTAGCGTGTTATATCAATGTAAAAACTCCATATACATGCGCTTTAAGCGCATGTATAGGCTGTGGAAGCCTATAAGCGCATGTAAAGGAAATATTAATGTGCAAAACTTGAAGTCATGCATAAGACTTCATCCTCATATGTCATTAGGTATTCCTGCTTGTGTACTTAGTGTTTAGCATTTCGAGAACCACATTGAGGTGTTATATCAGTGTAAAAACTCCATATACATGCGCTTAAAACACATGTATAGACTTTCAAAACTCAGAAATTTAATGCCCTACATATAAGACCAAAATCTAGATGATAATACTTCTAAATGGTCCTATCCTTTGGGTCAAAGCATCAAAACAATCATTGTGGTTCACTTTGTTTATTGTATATGTCTACACATGCACTTAAAGCGCATGTATAGGCTACATAGGCCTATACATGCGCTTTAAGCGCATGTATAGGGTTCCAACACTCAAATATTAATGCCCTATATATAAGACCGATTTCTAGATGATAAGACTTGTAAATAGTCCTATCTTTTGGTTCAAAACATCACAACAATCATTGTGGCTCAATTTCTTTTTTGTATATGTCTACACATGCGCTTAAAGCGCATGTATAGGCTTAAGAAACTTAAAGCCCTACATATAAGACCGATTTCTTAGATGATAAAAGGGAAACATTTAATTTTTTGATTTTATCAATTTTAATTTATATGAACTTAATTATACAAAAATTTGATTACTTGTACATAAATATATAATTTTTTTAAAATTAATATTGAATTTGACCAATTGGATTTTGGGAAATTAGGACATTTTGGATGTGTTAAGGAAATGAGTACCTAAGGAGATGGATTAAATGATTTGAGAGATTTGTTTAGGACTTAAATGGTGGGAGACCAATTGAAGGATCTTATGTTCAAAGACATGAGAATAAAAAGGAATATTCCAAAGTATAAAGTATATCAAAACCTCTTTTTCTTCCTCTTGAAATTGGATTAAATGATTTGAGAGATTTGATTAGGACTTAAATGGTGTGATACACTGATGATATTCATGACAATGAAGTATCAATGTCAATGAATTCAATCTTTTTAAATTATATCAAAACCTCTTTTTCTTCCTCTTGAAATTGGATTACCATTCCAAGAAACAGCTTCCCTTCTTTGTATCTAATGAAGATTTCCACTAATTTCGAGGACGAAGTTATTTAAGGGGGTTAGAATTGTAACATCCCAAAAGTTGAATTATAGATAATAGGTAATTAATTAAAGTATTAGGATATCTTTATTAAATTAAAAGGACATTGTAAATAAGTAAATGATGATAAATATATTTTGAAGAACATAATTTGCCTATTTTCTCTCGAAGTTAAAGAAAAATAGTACAAGTTGAGTTTTAAATTAAAACTTTAGTGAAAAATGCTCTAGGGCATAGTTAAAACTATGGTGGGAGAAAATATGTAAGTTAGTAAATAGATTGTTTCACAATTTAGTTTTAAGAGATGATTTAGAATGGGAAAGTAAATAAATAAACATACAAGGGTAGTTTTGTAAATTTCTCCTTAAAACCCTAACACTTAATCTTATAACATACTCTTCCTTCTTCATTTGGCATAGGCAGCCGTCAAAATCCCTCCCCTTTCCTCTCCATTTTCGTTCTCCACCCTCCCACTATTTCTCTTCTCCTTGTCTCCGGCGAACGGCGACAGTGAAGGCCACCATGAACGATCCAAAACCACCATTTAACCCTACCTACTCTTCAAAACGCAGCTCCCTCTGTCATCTTGTTTTTCTGACCTCCCTCTTCACTTCCAGCGACGTACGTGTTCAATGGGAACAAGGCCGATTCCAGCGAGGATGAGTTCGAATCAAAGAACCAATGTCTTATTCAAGCTCAGGTGATTCTTTTCTTCCTCTCTTCACGTTTTCTGTTCGATTTAGGTGAGGTTTGAAAGAGCTTGATTTAGGTTTTTGGGATTTTGGGTTCAATAATCATGAAAAGCAAAGTTCTAGTCTGATTGTTTGTGATTTGTTTCTGTTTTTTGCTGTTCGATATGAATTTCTGTCCTGGGAGGCTTTATGATATGACTAAGGTCATTTAAAAGAAAGATTATAGAATTTATGAAGCTTGTGGGTCAAATTTCTGAGTTGTAATTGTTTGTTGAAAGTTGTTTTACTCCATTTTGGCCGAAACTTTGTGTTTATGATGTTTGTTTAATTGGGCTTGTGATGGTATTTGTATTTTCTGCTTTGACTTCAATTTATACAGGATTGTTGGTAATTTAAAGTGTTGGTTGGGTGTTTTAATCAGTTCACACTTGAAACCAATCTTTAATACATGTGATTTGAATGAGGTGTTAATTGAAAAATGCTAAAGGAAATTGTATTAATGTCTCTTGTGTAAGTGCATATTTGTGTTCTATAAATTAGAAGGGTATGGATGTATAGCCTACAGGCATGTTAAAAATTGAGTCTAAACAAGTTTGAGTGAAGGGGTGGATTAATGTTGTATGTATGATTTTCATGGGATTGAAGGATTTGTTGTTTCTTTGTTTTCTTCCACTGGTTGCTGTCATGATTGGTCTGAAATTGCTGACTTATTTCTGATTTAAAGGTGGACATTGTAAACCATAATAAATATATGCTATATAAAAATATCTTGCTTAAAACTTTGAGATTATTTACTGCCTATGTATGGAGCGTGTCAACCATGAGTTAGAAATCTGATTTATGATCAATGAGCTGAATAATTGCTTGACATTCAAATATTTTTAGGGAATTTCCAACGACATTATTGTGTTAATGTGTAAGAAAACTTGAGTTCATCTTGTGAAGTTGAATCTAAATCTTTCTTGCTCGGCTTAGGTTGGTTGTCTTGGTGACATAAACCTTAAAATCATCTATGAATGATGCTTTGGATTATTGAAAATGGAGGTTAAACTTGGAGGTTAAAGCTGAAATTCAGTTTGTTGTTTTCTTTGTTATAGTTGATAGGTATTGCTATGGCCTTGTTAGATTCATCAAAGGAAATGGTGAATGACTATGATTTCAGGGGTATTTTATTTTAGGAATTTAAATTCTGGTTTGGGCTGAATAGATTTAAGAAAAGAAATGCCTTTAGTTAGTGTTTATATGATGATTTGTGATGTTTTGTGTCCACCTCTCATATTGGCTAAATAGATTTTTGATACGGGTGTTTGAATTTGATGCTTAGCAAATTAAAATTGTTATTAGTATGTGCTATGTGAATAAGTGTGATTGTTCTTGAGAATGCATGAGAATATTTTCGTCTTGGCTAAATGCATGAGGAGGCAATTAAAATAATTTTAATCGCTTTGAAATATTTATGTAATGCTTGAAGTAACACATGTGATTAAATGCTAAGGTTTATTAAGGATATTCGATCTTGCTTTGTCATGATTTGTTTTCATGTAGATTATTGATTAGTTAAAACTTTGAGAAATATAAAAGACTAAGTTAAAGAGCTTAACCAAAGAATTTAAGAAACTATGATCTAGAGGGGGATTTGGGTAGTAATACGAATACAAGAGAGACGTTTAACTATTATAAAGTGGTAATGATATTAATTTATCATTTTGTATCATATCATTATAGGAGTATATAGTGGTGATGATACTTGAAGGAAAATCTACAAGGAAACGGTAAGGTACATATGATCTTTAAGCGCATGTAATGTAGAATAGGCTATTGTTTCATACTTGAGATCATTTTCATTTCTGGCATCAAGGTACATATGATCTTTACTGCATGCAGCATGGATTTTTTGGCGTTGTGTGTGTAATATATATGAAATTATGTTAGCAAGATTAAATGCAATAGACTCTAAGTGTTGAGATGAGGCATTGATATATAATTTTGTTAGCAAGATTTAATCTAATTGACTTTTGGTGGTACATATTTTGACTGCTACTTGTTAGATATAAGTTGCTACTTAGGAATTTGTAGTTTTATACTATGGACATCCTTGGTGGAATTTCCTTTTGACTTTGCTCAATTGTGGCAGTGCATATATTCATTTTGGTGATGTTTATATATGACTGGAAACAATATATTATTATATTTTGATACAATGTACAGATATATGATTCTGTTAGCAAGGTTCACGTGATTCTCAGGTAGATTTAATATACATTATTTTGAGTAAATGTTCTGGTGATTATTGGTGTAGGGGCAAATGTAATGAACGGCTAATGTAAAAACAAAAAAACTCTGTACATGCGCTTAAAGCGCATGTAGAGGGGGTCCCTCTACACGGCTTCACATGCCTAAAAGCCCTATACATGCGCTCTAAGCGCATGTAGAGGACCTCTATACATGCGCTTTTAAAAAGCGCATGTAGAGGGGGTCCCTCTACATGCGCTTTTTGAAAGCGCATGTAGAGCCTTTACCAGCGTCCCCCTTTACATGCGTTTATAAAGCGCATGTAGAGGCCAAAATAAGAGCATGTAAAAGGGGTAATCTGTGGTAGTGTTGGTTCTATGTACTACAACTAGATGTAGTACACTAGACAACCTAGACCTGGGAACCTAATTAGGATTTTCCCCACTTAATCTCTCACAAATCGCGGAATGGAATGGTAGAAGCAAAAAGAGACACCAAAGCTTAACTCGAGTCTTGCATGTCTCTGGTGGCCTCTTCTGCCTTAGACCACCGTAACAACCGCTGGAGCAAGAAAGAATGAAGAGAAAGCCAGAGAGATGTTGGGGAAGAAGGAAGATGCAGAAGCGAGGGAAAGAGAATGAGTGTGATGATGAATAAGTAAAATGAGGCTTAATTATTAAGATACGCAGTAGCCAATTTGCCCTTCATTCTTTATTTCACTCACTTTCTAATTTCATCCTAAACTAAACTGCAGCAATAATTTATATCCCCATGACCGCATTAAATTCATCCGCATTTTTTTATGAGTTTCTTAACATTAATATGCTTTGATATCACTTAAAATTTATTTAACCATCATAAATTTATTTCTAACATTTTAATTTATTATTGGCACCCCAAGAACCTAATTAATTATTTATTATCTAAATTTCCCTATAACACCTCCCCATTCGAAAGTTCATTTGGACTAAAGTTATTTGGTAGTTGATCATTTTTACGAATTTTAATTTCTGAAATCCTAATGGCATATAAATATTCATAATAATATTTTTTATTCTCATTTTCACTATTTTATTTTCTACATCTTCATAGCCAAAGGATTACAAGAGAAGTCAATTTTATTGTTGAGTACGTACATAAAGCATCATAACAATCTTCACAATACTACCATACGTGTTTAACCAATCAATTTCACTCCCATATTATGTCCCATTTTAGCAGTCAACAATAAACACATGTGTGGCTAAAGCAAACAAACTCTAAAATTCCATGAGTGCTTCTAGCACAATTTTGCATTGCAGTTAAACTAGAGTCAAACCGACCACGCCTACAAGCAATCAATCCATAGTTCATATCAATATGATGATAACCAAAAACTACAAAGGAATAAATGATAAGGCTTCTAATTGAAAGTACAAGTTGATGAATTTATGAATCCATATTCTTACCACAAGCCAATTTTCCACCAACATTACCATGGGTCACACTAAGCTCATGTGTCCACCTACAAAAATAAACGTAAATGCAGATCACACAAAAATTGTTTGATAATTAGGGGTTTAAAATATTTGTTCCTCCCCTTTGTATCAGTATTGTTTAATAACATCTTTTGGTCCCAGAAAAAAAAGAAGCTTCATCCATGTTTAACTCATTACAACCAACATAAGAGTAAATTTCATATTTGAGCAAAGACTATTTACTCAGCCCATTGACTTGCTAGAAGCTTATCATAGAAATGAGAGGAATAATATTATCCTCTTAAGTCATGATGATGACAAACTAATTGCATTTCCACATACTCTTATGATAATATATCCTCTAGGCCATGTTTATACTGCAACTTTGAAACATAGGCATTTTCACTTAGGGCAAAGATGCAAAAATAGTCATCGTAAATTTAAAAATGTGCAACTATAACTCTGGTAAATTGAAGGGGGCAAAACTGTACACTATAAATCAAAATGGGGCAAAATTGGGCAAATGTACAAAAATAGCCATCGTAAATTTAAACGTATGTTTTCCAGACGTGGCCCCAACATTAGTAAATGATGTGTCATACATTTAAGGGTGCAATATGTTGATGAGACTTTAATTTTTTGATGGGACTTTAATTTTTTTATGAGACTGTATTTTTTCAGATGATTACGTAGAAGTAAAGTGAATTTCATATAACTTGGGGTTCTATTTGGTTTCTTATCGAAATGATTTGGGGGGTTTAGAGTTCGTTTTTAGTGATTTAGGGTTCAACTGGATGCATTTTAGCTTTCACGTTAAATTTTGGAATTGACATGTCATTTACTGATGATGGTGGAGCCCACGTCTGGAAAATGTTTGTTTAACTCGGCCTAACAGAGAGGTTACTTTTGCCTCATTTTGGTTTACAATGTATGGTTTTGCCCCATTTTAGTTTACAATGTACAGTTTTGCCCCCTTCAATTTACCAGAGTTATAGTTGCCCATTTTTAAATTTACAGTGGCTATTTTTGCACCTTTTCCCTTTTCACTTATATGTTAGAATATGAGTTTTGATGATGATTAAAAATGATGACTAAGTAATAGAATTAAAAGGAATTAATCATGAGTAGATTGCAGTTCAAACTTAACTTAGAAATATTTTATATGACAGAAAACATATCGCTAAAATGGAAAAGATAGCGTTACGAATAAATGTGAAGAATTAAGTCTTAGCGTCTAATATTTGCTTGAATTACAGAAACATAGCGCAACACTCGCAGTAAATTCATTTGTCATACTTCCGTGCTTTGATCTGACAAGAATGTTTCTAGTTGTTAAGACAAAGAATGTTCGGATTACTTATTTTAGTAAGTCCAAAAGTGTCTCTACCAGAAACAAGTCATCCTAGGTAGAAGCAACATTAATGAGCCCCCAACCACAACGGCTATCGACATTTAATGAAGTGATTGAACGACATTATTTCTCCAACGTCTTCCTTCACCAGAACTGGAGTATAAATTGAAGACTTGAAGACTGAGACAACTACCGAAAAAGATTGCACAAGCTTAACACTGTGAAAGAATTCATTGTTCTCATCTACTCTCTATACTAAAGCTTTATTGCTATTTGTGAGTGAGTGAGATTTTTGTTGTACTTAAGTGTTTATCACAATCTATTCATTGAATGAACTTATTACTGAAATCCTTTAATGTTAAAGGTTGCTCTTAAGTTTGAGACTTGAGAGCTGGGTTTTTTACTTACAGTTGTAAGGGGGAGTTTCGTGAGAGAGACTTTGTAAGGTTGAGAACTGGACATAGGTAAGTGTTGGCCAAACCAGTATAAATCTTGTATTCTTGCATTATTTGTTTTAAGATTTCGAAAACACAATTCACCCCTCATCTTGTGTATTATTGTCATTTACATTACATTCTTTTCCCCCTCTGTCGCCTCATTCAGTGCCTTTCTTTCAACCAACAACAATGAAGACCTCATACGAAGACTTCCATCTTCAATACTTCATTTCTGAATCGTCAAGGTTCAAAAACCTAAAACTGCTTCAAAATCAGAAATGGTGACATTGAAATTAAGGAGTTAAATGTCAAAAATATAAAATGGGAAAATATGGAATTGCAAAATCGTAAAGGGATTTTAACAGTTTCAGTAACATATGAATGAATGTATATGAGAAATGAATGGGTAAAGAGAGGGATGAACTCACAATTTGTGGGGATCAGAGGTTGCCACGAGAGAGCTTTGTACAAGTTACCATGATACTTCCTCCCACTTCCTAATCATGATTAAGTTAGAATAATACCCAAGAAAATAAGCACTTCTATCCTTACAAAACATCAGTTTTCAAAATAAACAAAACCATTTTTATCTTGTATTGAAGCATCAAACCCAGAAACTGTCATTATATTTTGCACAAATAAAATTTTGGGGGACCAATGGGTAGTTGGTTGAGCTGGTAAGTGGGCTACAACCCTTGTAAGGATTAAACCTGACGGTAATTAACAAAAAAAATAAAAAAATTTTGGAAGGAAAAAATTGAACTTAAAGATGGACACATAATGTTTTAGGAGAAAAACGTGATTGGAGGGGAAATAGAGATCATTTAGGATCTGAAGGTGGTCCTGAGCGGAAGCATGTGAGACAAGGGAATGAAGGAGTGAGATGTAGAGCGGAATGTGAAAGAATAGTTTCAGAAATTGGTAGGGCTTTGGATGGAGGGAGGGGGAGTTAATAATAGAGTGGTAGTGGAATTAATAATACATTGGAATAGGAGAGGGCATTGGATGAGGGAAATCGGAATGGATGGTTAATTGGAGTAGGGGAAGGGGATGCAAGCCTGCAATACATTGTACCTCACAAACCAAAAATGCAAGCAACCCTGCTTGTGAAAGTGAAACAACTTACACTAAGGATCAAAAAAAATTCACTAAGATTGAAACTCCCCAAACTTGGGTTAAACCACGTAAAAAACTGGTTTCAAGTGTGAAAAGGAGAAGTGGTTAGAATAAATGGTCCATTTTGAACAGTAGACCATTGAAAAGTACTAAAATGACCTTTTACAATTCATTAGGCAGATTGATATTTTGAAATTAGTTCGTTGATCAAAATGATATTGAAAAAGTCTTAGAAATAAATTTGTAAATTAAAGCATATATATATATATATATATATATATATATAGATAGAGAGAGAGAGAGAGAGAGAGAGAGAGAGAGATTATAGGGATAAATAATATCTCTCCAAACTTATCACCTCTTTGCATGTGTCCACATCACCAATTATTCCCATCCAATCAGTCTTTTAAATTATCTTCTCCCTTTTAATTCATTTTTATCCTTCACAATTAAACACACCTACCAATTTTTTTATGGGGTTAAAGGTCAAATCTAGCACCCTACTAACCTGGGGTGTGTGGTTGAGTTGTAAGGACTCATTCACCCTTAACCAATTGTCTGGGGTTCAATCCCTGGCGTTGGGTATGGAGAAGCATTAAATCTCCAAGGCCAGCTGTCCCACCCTTATTGGTGCCTACAAATCAGGGGGGGATTAGTCTCTCACTTGTCGAGTGAGGGGATACCTTGATCATGTATAAAAAAAAAATCTAGCACCCTACTATTGCCAAAAGTTCACCCAACACAAACAAGAATTTTTGTTTTCAAATGTAGCACACATCTATTATAAAATGAGTTAAATCTAGCAAATCCGTCAATTTTAACGGCTGGACCATTAATTTTGACTGGATTTAAACACATCACCTACCACATCACCCCTGATTCGCCCATATCACACTACAAAAAATTCGCTACTTGGCGGCGTCCACTTAGCCGCGTTTGTGCCAGAAACACCGACGCGTGTTTCGCTTTGCGGCGGTTTAACACAAACGCAGCAAAGTGTGATACAAAACGCCGTCAAGCGGTGGAAAAAACATTTTTTTGATTTTTTTGTTTGTCTTCACACTTAGCCGCGTTTGTACATGCCGGCATGTGAAGCGTGCTTTTTAATTTTATTCCCGCCAACATGCCTGCGTTTACAAGCGCGACAATGTTTTATAATTACTTTTAAATAAAAAACATTCCCGCGTTTAAAACGCAGGCATGTGAAGCGCGCTTTTTCAATTTTTCCCGCCCACTTGCCTGCGTTTACAAGCGTGGCAAAGTTTAAATATTAATTTTTATTTAACACATACCCGCGTTTGTAAACGCAGGAAAGTAGGTTATTAATTGCAACAGTTGTAACCACCACTTTCCTGCGTTTATAAACGCGGCCAAGCGGGGACAAATTTAATGGGCAGGTACACCTGCCCATTTAATGCACTTACAGGCGTTTGTGAACGCCGGTAAGTTTACCATTATATGAGCTCTTCCTCGCGGCTTCGTTCGACATTTTTAGAAAAACCAAAGGGTCCCACCACGTGAAAAATCTTTTCCTACGCATTTGCTTACAGTATATATTCTACAATCCATCTGATCGATATGACAGGTGGTCATCGTGATAAGCACGCTCTGACTGCAAAAGAATTGGAGCGTCAGAGGAAAGAAGAAAAAGATCAGCAGTTGGAGAACCTCCGAAGGCGAATACAAGAGGACAATATTCCAGAGTACGTCTACCACCATCACATCCGGGAGAACCCGATTGATGAAGTTGTTCTTCACCAAAACATTCCTGGAAACATTCCTGGCACAAATATAAACATTTACGACCGCGGTAGTGTTGACCCATCTCATTTCATTATGTTTCTCGACGAAGATGGGAACCCTCGAGTTATTCCAGACCAAGAGGGTCAGAGCGGGCAACATCAAGAAGAGGAGTATCATCGCCTTGGGGAGGATCAGGAGGGCGATCAACATGATGATGATGATGATAGACATGATGATAAGGACTATGAGGAGGAGTTTGTCATGCCGCAGCCTCGTATCAAGTGAGGGAGGAGGGAGAAGTCTAGCACTGGCTTCACTGTTAGAGTGAGGAGTAAGTATTTTTATATTGAATTTAGTGTCAATTTAATTTTTTATTTATTAATTAATTATTTTTAAGGTAATAATTTTTTTCATTTAATTTATAGATGCTGAGGGGCAAGAGTCCACTAGGAGGCTGACGGTGCAACAAACACATCACTTGCCTGATAATGAGAGAATTGCGCTGGATTATTTTGACACTATTGGGCAACCGATAAATAACGAAGGCGTGTTGTTCGATCGCTTCTGCCTCAGTATAGGCGAGATGACAAATAATTTGTTCGCGGTCGACATCACAGACTGGAGAAAGGTAGAGGACCGCTTTAAGGAGCAAGGATGGGAGATGGTGAAGGTAAAGATGCTTTATATATATTTCTTACTAATTAAGTTGAATTATAAATTAGAGTTAACTAACTAACAATGGTTTATATATTTGTTTTTGCAGAGAAGATTTTGGGTTCGCTCAGACCCAAAAGTCAAGACATTCGGGTGGAAGAAGATTGGGCAGGGGTAGAAGGAGCAGAGGAACGCGATGTTCAACGACAGGTGGAAGGGGGGCAAGACCTATGGAAGAACTGCTCCGTGACATTCTGGATAACGTCACGAGCGAGCAGTGGCTGAAATTATGTTGTTGGAAGACCAGAAAGCTACGGAGGGAGCGGTCGGAGCGAGGTGTGAAAGCTCGGAGCTGTCTTAAAGTGTCTCATTCGTTAAGGAGCAGGCCTTACGTTGTAGGTTACGGGGAAATGGTATGTATTTATAATACTAGTATTGTTATTAATATTATTATATTTTAATAAACATGACATGCTTAATTACCTTGTTTTGTTTAATATATCTTTTCAGAAACAGGATGCTCAAGCCCAGAGCGTCACAGAGAACGTGTAAAGGATTTCCTCACGGAAGCTTACACTCACGTGGATGGCACGCCAGTTAACCAGGATGCTGTACAAGAAATTGTAAGTATTTATTATATATTTTAATTTTGACTAAATTTAATATATATTTGACTAAATTATCAACATAAATAGGCGAAAGTTGAGCGTGCAGTAGAAGAGCACGCGAGAGGAGGGAAGCGACTGAATCCCAGGGCGAGAGTATTGCAGATCCATTCGCCGAGGTTGCGGCTGTAACACCCTTTCAAAATCATATACAATTTATATAAAATTACATTTACACTCCAAAAGTCTCAAGCCAGTGACAAATTTAAAAATTGATGATACACCTTTTTTTAAAATAAACACAAAGTAAAACATTAAAAGCTGAGGTCAATGACAAAATAAATATAAAATAAAAGTGTGCTTGCACCTCAAGTGCCTTCCCCGGCTTGCTATTAGATCCTTCACCTAAAATTGTTAATAAAGGGGTGAGATCGACATCTCAGTAACTACCGAAATCTCCTAACATACACATGCAAGTTACATATAATTACAATACAAAATTCATTCACATATTCGTTCGTACAAATTAACTTTTTATCCATATTAATTGACCTCTTAATTCAAAAACGATTCATTCACATTAATATTCTTTAATCATGCATAAATGCAGTATGCCTCCCTTATATCACCTCCACCCTTATACCGCTGACAGGAGCCATAGGCTAACATATAGTCCAAACAGAAATGAATCTAATTAACTAGATTATTCCAAGCTCACCAGTACATGAGATATACCCTGCCAAAGGTATAGAGTTCAAGCATGGACTATGGCTCCCCTCCTTAAAGAACAAATATAAGGAGTTGTCACATGTCCCATAACTTCCATGCGATCCCTGGCAAAGGAATGCATAAAAGAAAGAGCCCTGACAAGTACCACTACCACTGTGCACCGAGTGGTGGTATAACAATTCATCATCACATAATCCTCCTCTAATCCCTATCCCATAACAGATGCTCATGCAATGACATATATATACATTCACCAACAATTAAAATATACTTGAATTAAATTACCATAATACACTCGCTAACGCAATATAGTATCATGATATAAGCAAGCATGCTTGAAAAGAATTAAAGTACTCATTATTCACATATCACATATCAAAACAATAACAACAAGCATGCTTGAAAAGGAACAAACTAATCAAGAAATTCACATTTTTAAATTAAGAGGCAATCAGTAATCAATCAGCTTATAATTATCCATAATTTACAAGCATACAAAAGAATCATTCAGAGTTACTTGTTGCTCCTTAGCGCACAGGTAATCAAACAAAGTCACTCGAAAGTCCTTAACAAGAGTCTACAACATCACAAATATATATCTATTAATATATGGATCCTAGAGATATTCTCTCCACTGCACATTAAGCTACCCGTAATTATACTTGCATTTTTATTCCTTGATAAAATATTTTTAAATCGTATATTTTATTAGTTTAATTTTTATTTTGGACAAAACTTCTATTATAATATATATACATACCCACTACACACCATGACATTATAATTGTGATGAGTGTATATAAATGAAACTTAATATCACCGATAAGAGGTTTGAACAGAAGGGATATGTGTATAGAATGGTTTAGGATGAATTGAATTGGATTACTGTTCGCGAGGAGTGTGAACAACTGTTATAATACATACTTATCCTAGGCCACTTCTTATATTAATGGAGTATAGGAGTTAAGTATAAAGTACATCCTTTGTCATGATAAAAAAAAATCAACTTGGGCAGTAATGAAAATAACAAATTGGGGATGGTTTAAGAAATAAATAAATATTTTCATAAAATAAATAAATAAATATAATAAAATAATTCTCATGAAAATATCACACTTTAATAGCCAATATAAGGATGACATGTGCGTGTGTATGTTTTTTTTAAATATATATATTTTAAAAATTAATGTATCACAATTATAAATGAATAAAAGCCCATGAAAATCAGCACATATTAGTTAGTAGGTTAATAGTTTGAAAATGAAAATTAACGTGTGAAAAGGAGAAAATAAGTTTATGAAGATATTAGTATTATTAGTATTAATAATAATAAAGCTATGATCATTATTATACTTACATCAACAGTTACAGAGGAGAGAAAAATGGATTCAAAGCTTGAGAAAATTAGGAAAAATAAATAATTTTAAAAGGCAAAAGAATGTGGGAAAAGGCACAGCAAAACCCGTTAGTCATAGATTTCATGGAGTAAAGTAAAGAAACAATGAAATTGTTGACACTAAAAACTCATGTACCTACAATGATTGAAGAAGTGGGTTCTGAAAAAAAAAATTGAAGAGGTGGGAAAGTCAAAAAGTTTTAAACTACATGTCTGTAATGTGAAGAAAAGGAAAAGATAAAGAAAAATAATAAAATCCACTAAAATGACTTCCCCCACAGTAATAATATGAAAAAAAACAAAGAGGAGAAACAGAAATAGCACCTGAAAAAGAAGAGGAGACACGGCTAAGGTTGAGGGAAAAAGTGAGGGTGAGAATAAAAGAGAATATAAAGAGAAGTGTTTAGGGTTTCTACTATTGGGTTTTCTAGAATTGGGCCTCCCTTTTTCAACTATACATTTTTCATATTTTTATATAACTTATTACCATTTATATTGTTTTTTTCAGTTGCTCTCCCAATACAAGTGTCGTCCAAAAACTACCAATTATTATCATTTTTTTTAAGTTTTGAAAACCAATTGATTACTTATTTTAATTTTTATAATTTCCTAATACTTGAACATAAAAAAATTTAATGCCACCAAAATTTCTAAGCATAAAAAAGGGGATGTTACAGCGGCAATCCGACAGGAGATGGAGGCGGAGACTCTCGAGCGACCTCGACATCATGGACGCGTTCATGGTCTTGGGTTAGGCGTGACCCCTACTCAGATTTTCCGCCCATTTAGACAGAGCACGCATTCAGCAGGAGGCACATCGTCAGCTAGACCGAGCCAACCACCATTTGAGTCTCAGCTTCAGATGTCCTAGCGGGAGCGCGCCCTGGCTGAGCGTGAAGCATGCTTAAAGGAGGCGGAAGAGAGAGCACTGCGAGAGGTGAAAAAGGAGAGGCTTGCGAGTGAGGAGGCGAGGAGGGACAGGGAGGAGGCAAGTAGGGTGAGGAGGGAGAGGGATGAGGGCAGGGCGGAGTACCAGGACTTCATGGCCCAATTATGGAGGGAAAGGGAGGAGTACGAGGAGCGCCGCCGTCGACGTTCGTCGTAGGACTAGTTTAGTTGTTACGTTGTTTATTTAGTGTTGTTGTTTCAATATATTTGTATTATCTTTGGATGTTTTATTATTATAATTTTTATGTATGTTTAATTATTTGTTCTAGTCATTATATATAAAGTACTAATCAAATTTAAAATTCCTTGCTTAATTAAAAGCAAATAAAATTAAAATTGGATAAATAATCATGATACATAAAATTTTGTACAAATCATTCGTCACCGTCCTCAGGCTCCCTGGTTGATGGTAACTGTTCTTCTTCCTCTTCCGGCACGAGATCTCCGAAGTTTACATGTGCTACCAGTTGGGTAGTTTCAATTGAAGCATCATAATCTTCAGCTTCATCCCCCATGTCATACAGGTCACTAGGCTTGACATGCACTACCATACACCAATCGCTGTGTTTAGGCTCAGGAACAAAGTATACCTGTTGCACTTAGTCGGAAACGAGATATGGCTCATCGTCAGGTGATACGCCAGTGTGGATGAGTCTGGAAAAGTTAACTGATGTGATCCCAAGAGCATCCACCTTTTTGCCTCGTTTTCCCCTAGTATCTGCCCACTCGCACTTGAAAAGAGGAACAGAGAATTCACCGTTATAGTTCAATATGATGATATCAACTAACTTCCTGTAATAGTCCACTGCCCCTTCACGCATATTGGGGTTCTGTGAGGTGTCATTAGCTCCTTGTCCCAAACGACCTAACACACCGGAATTTTGGGTTAAACGTGGACCATCGCGTGCGACCGTGAAAACCATTGACATTGTACGACGTGTATCGCACAACATGGGTTAGAGGGCCGGTTGCTAAATTCAACAAAGTTGGGGGGGATTGTAGGTCACTGCGTATTCTGTCCCTGAACCATTCAGCAAATCTACGGTGAACCATGCTGTCAATCATTCCAGCTGTGGTCCCTTGTCGTCCTCGGAGTTAAGACTTAATCAATCTTCGGAATGCACTGTACGATCATATCAAAAAAATATGATGATAATATTTTTAGGTTTGTAAAATAAAATAACAACAGTAACGGGTTTTACTCACGATAAGAGTCCACCGCACGGCATCCTATAAGGACATGTATATGCTCTTGCAAATATTCCGTAGGGTTCAGGTAGTAGAGCTGACCTGCTCCGACTGGCTTTCCAATTGGAGGAAACAAAGCGTTCGACCTTGGAGGAACATAGAGAGGGTTGTCATTGATGCGAGGAGGACGCCCATTAGTGTGAATGAGATCAAAATAACACCCAGCAAATGTAACAACCTCATCGCCGATGTAATACTCAGCAATGCATCCCTCTGACACGGCTCTATTCCGTACGAATGATTTCAATTTCGCCAAGTACCTGCATATATGTTACGTACAATATTTAGTAATAAGGAGATATAAAACACTAGTAGATTACAAAGAGTAATTATAACTTACCTCTCTATCGGATACATCCAATGATAATGCACGAGTCCACCCTTCTTTGCTTTGTTGACAAGGTGCACAATAAGATGCACTTGAGAAGTGAAAAATGACGGGGGGAATATCATCTCCATGCGGCAGAGGGTCATAACAATTTTCGTTTGCAGCGCATCTAACTCTCATCTATCCAGCACCTTCGCACACAACTGTTTGAGTATGAAGCTGAGTTCGGCTAGGATTGCAGCCACCTCATGCGGTAATGTGTGTTTTGTTAGGGTGAATATGGCGGGGGTAAACTTGTCATTCTCATCCAGCCATTTGCCTGAATGTATTCCCATTTCCTGAAGATCCTTTCTCGCTGCAAGATGATCTTTTGACTTTCCAGGCTCATTGAGAATCGTGTACAGAACATTTTCACTCACATTCTGCTCGATGTGCATGACATCCAAGCAGTGACGCATATGATTCATTTTCCAGTAAGGCAGATAAAAAATATGCTCCTCTTTTTCCACTGGGGCGCTGGACCCGTCCTACGCGTCTTGGAAGCTTGCACATCTTTATTTGGAGGCGGCGGGTCCTTCCCGAATTCATTAATGAGGTTTACAACCTGTTCAAAGATTTCAAACCCAGACAGGTTTTCAGGCGGAAGTCTGTCTTCCCGTAATCTGTTGAACTTATTCTTCTGTCGTCAAAAGTTATGGTCCGGTGGAAGGAATCTTCCATGACACATGAAACATGATTTCTTGCTGTAGGTCAAACGGTGCGGCTGCTGGTCAAAGTTACAGTAATGACAAGCCATCCCTGTATATGTATTCCAACCTGATAGCATGTCGAGGCCAGGGAAATCACTAATGGTCCACATCACCGTAGCGCGAAGCTTGAAAATTGTCTTGCTTTGAGCGTCATATATCTCCACCCCTCCTGTCCACAGCTCCTTCAATTCCTTCATCAAAGGCTGAAGATAAACGTCTAAGTCGTTTCCAGGAGACGTCGGCCCGGAACGATCGTCGACAAGATGAATGAGGTTTGTTTCATAAACATCCAAGGCGGCAGATTATATGGTATCAACACCACAGGCCACACGCTATATGCTTGGTTGAATGAACCGAACGGGTTAAATCCATCAGAGGCGAGACCCAACCTGATATTTCTTGGGTCAGCAGCAAAATCAGGGAAATAACGGTCAAACGCTTTCCATGCATCACCGTCGCGAGGATGTCTCATTTTTCCGTCGGCGCTAACTTCTGTTGCGTGCCACCTCATATGCTCAGCCATTTTTGGTGGCATATATAACCTTTGAAGTCTTGGACTGAGGGGGGAAATATCTCATACTCTTTTTAGGTCGTTTCTTCGCCCACTTGCCCTGTCCTTGCACCTCGTACCAATCCGAGTTGCACCGTTTGCATTTTTCCAATGTGGCGTCATCACCAAAATACAACATACAATTGTATTTGCAAGCATCAATTTTGATGTAGCTCAACCCCATCTTTGTCACTTGTTTCTTCGCTTCGTAAAATGAAGGTGGAATTTGAGCTTCAACATTGTAGAATGCATCTGCCAGCAGATCTAAAACGTCTGACATGCCCGCATCAGAGGCTCCGCATTTACACTTAGTACTATACAGTTTTGTCAAAAATGACATTTTAGTGTATCGTTCATTGCCTGTAGACATAAATATTAGTTCAAATAATGAAACTAATTAATATTCAGTAACTAATAACAATTCACACATAATTAAATGCAATATATACCGTGGTATAATGGCGTATCAGCCTCCATGAGTTCAAAAAATTTCTCGCCGCTTCATTGCGTAGGTACTCTGCCTCTGGTCTTAACACATCTTCTTCTCCATCTCTGGTGTCGCCTTGCAAAGCCAAAGCATCTGACAGCGCGATGTTAATTATTGGATGTGTCTGTGCATGTTCAGCAACGTCACTGGCTTCAACTTGAATTCCCACTTGAGAACTCGACCCAACCTCAAAATTAACAGCAGCATCGTTGTTGTTATTATACAACTCAATCTCTCTGTGGTATATCCAAGTACGATAATATCTTAGAAACTGTATCCTCATACAGTGGGCATAAACATCGTCTCTTGTCTGCCACTTCTTAAACTTACACTTCTCACAGGGACACACAATTTTACCCCTTATACTAGATCTCAAAAAGGCAAAATCTAAAAATCCATTGAGACCATGAATGTATTGCGGGGCCGAACGGGGAAAAGATATCCATGATTTATCTAAAATTGCTACTTTATATTATGAAGAAATTAAATAATGGAGAAATAGAAAAGAGAGTGAAGAGTTAGTCTCATATATGAGCTATTTATAGACGTAACTTCATTATCACCCACGTTTAACAACATACCGGTGTTTGTAAACACGGTAAATATGAAGAAACGTTGTTTTCCTTATTTTAATACATACCGGCGGTCATAAAAGCGGGCATGTTAAAATATTATAAAAGCTTCGCTGCGTTTCAGGAACGCCGGTATGTTAAAATATAATAAAAAATCATCTCGGCGCTTGTAAGCGCGGGTATGTTAAAAAATAATATAACCTTTGCCATGTTTACGAACGCTGGTAAGCAGAGAACTTCACCTATAAATACCGGTCTTCCCTCTCTCCATACTCGCCCCTTTCGTGTCCTCTCTTCCATCTTCTCTCTTATTCTTTCTCTCTACTCCTTTTCAAATCTTTGGTTTTCAGTTTTAAAAAATAAAGCGTTATTCTTTTTATGTTGTAGTTTTCCTTATTTATTTTTTTAAATTTTCTTATATTTCCATTTTTCCAATATATTTTATTTCTTTTTACTTATAAATCCTTTTTAATTATTTTTATTTTTTTCTCCTGTTATTTTATTTTTTTAATTTTATTTGATATAGGAAGTGTTTTTTAATTATATCTTTTTAATGCTAATCTTTTAGTTACTTTTTTATTATTCTGGAATAGTTTTGTTAATATATAATAATCGGATTTATTATAATAAAAAAATCAATTTCTTTTATAGCTCAATATTAGGATTTGGTTTTTTCTCATTTCTTTCAATAATTTTCGCATAAATTTTGACCGTATAACGGTTAAAATTAATGCGGTTTTTTTAATCCATAGAATAACTTAGCCGCGTTTATAAACGCGGGCCAAATATTAATAAAATAATATAAAGTGGCCGCGTTTATAAATGCGGGTAAAATACGAATAAAATAATGAATACAATACTATACATTGGTTGAGTTTATAAATACGGGCAAAATATGAATAAAATAATGAATAAAATAGTATAAATTAGCCGAGTTTCGAAACGCTGGCAAAGTATAAATAAAATAATATAACGTGGCCGCATTTCTAAACGCCGCCAAGTTTTAATTTTTTTTAAAAATGGACACCTTAACCGCACTTGTAAACGCGGGTAAGTGTAAAAATTCAAACAACCCACCAATTATCGCCGGCCATCCAAAACGTTGGTAATTTTCGCCGGTAAACTTTCCCGCGTTTTCTAACACGCTACCGCGTTTTGTAAAACGCAGGAAAGGAACGTCCTGACGCTTCATTCGCCTGCGTTTGCGAAAACGCCGTAGAGTCTTAGCCGATTTTACAAATGAGGGTAAGTAGTGAAAACCGTCCGTCGGCAAGTGCCGTATCTTTTGTAGTGTCACCTGACACATCATCTCCATCTTCGCCACGCATCACCATAATCTTCTCCAGAATTGCAGCCATCACCCACTTCATCTCAATCTCACAAACATTACCTTTATCCTCATCTCAATCTCCCAAACCCAGAAACAATCCAACCACCACCTACTTACCCACATCATCACCATCATCTTCATCTCAATCTTCATCTTCACTCAGTTCCCCAAACTCATCATCGCCAGTGGTTTGGGAGATTGGAACAACAAAGGTGGTTTTCAAAGCTTTGGTTGAAAAGGGATGGCAAAGGAGATAGATGAGCTTCAGTGGAGATCTGATGTCGGTGGTGGGTGTGCGGTGTCTAGAGGATCTCGCAGCGGATGTTGGTGGTGTATGGTAAAGTTCGTACTGAGGTCCGGTGGTGATGAGACGGACCCAAGGAAGAAGAAAGAAACACCAGCGAGATATGACAATGGGTATTTGTTGAGTTTGATGTGGTGGTGGTTGATGGCCGACTGTGGCCGGAGTAGGAGTGAGAAGTTGTAGTGGAGGTTAATGGTGTGGCCGGAGTGGGAGTGGGGATTCACGGTGATTTGGGGGAAATAGAAGACAAAGGGAAGAAATTAAGAGTGGTGGTGGTTCTTGGTGATGGTGGTGAGGCCGACGGCTGTGTTCGGCGGCCGACGGCGGTGTTCGGCGGATTAGTGGCAGGTGGACGAGGGGGAAGAGATCGAAGAGGTGAAGGTCAATAGTGATGAGTTTGAGGGAACTGAGTGAAGATGAAGATTGATATGAAGAAGATGGTGATGCTGTGTCAGGTGAATGGGCGAATCAGGGTGATGTGGCAGGTGATGTGTTTAAATCCAGTCAAAATTAACGGTCAAAAACCGTTAAAATTGACGGATTTGCTAGATTTGACCCATTTTGTAATAGATGTGTGCTACATTTGAGACCCATAATTCTTGTTTATTTTGGGTGAACTTTTGATAATAGTAGAATGCTAGATTTGACCCTTATCCCTTTTTTATATTTACTCCCTACTTAACGTCATCATCATCACTCACCCATTCCATCACTTTCACTCTTTTCATCATCTTTACTTTCTAACCACCATCATCTTCACTTTCTATACACCAACTTCACTTTCTCTTCTCTAATCTCTCCTTCACTTTCACTCTATAACCACAATCGTTTTCACTTTTTATATGCCAACTTCACTTTCTCTTCTCTAATCACTCCATCACTTTCACTCTCTTCATCGTCTTCACTCTCTAACCACCATCATCTTCACTCTCTATACACCAACATCACTTTCTCTTCTCTAATTTCTCCATCACTCTCCCTTCTCTCTCTCCATTCAACCTCTTCATTCTCTAACACTCTTGTTTTCTCTATCAAACGATCAATGCCTCCCTATAGTCCAGAAGCGGTGGAGACGCACGCTGAGTTTAGGTTAGCCTTAGGTGAAGCTCCTCTCTCTGTTTTTATTTTTTTCTGATTTGACCGAATTGTGAAGTGGGCGATTTGGGTTCTGAATTTTTAGTGCTTCCAACTGAATGAAATGAATATATAAGCCTTTGATTTTTTTAGTATTTTGAAGAGGAAACTGTGTGCTAAGAGAAGATTTGATGACTTGATTCAAAACCCAAATTTTTAGGTTTCAATCTGACGATTTTTTTTCAAGGGAATTGAGAGTCAAATATTTTGATTAATCTGTTTGTGTCTATTAAATTTGTTATTTAGCTTTGTATGATTGATTTGTTTGAGTTGATGATTTCACAAATTCTTAGTCATCCTCTATTTCTGACTGATTCTTTAGTGTGTATGTGTGTGTGTGTGTGTGTTTTGGTGTATTCTTTATTGTGTTTGGTTTGATGAGTTTGAAAGGCAAGAAAAAAGAAAGGGCGAAGGGGCAAAAATAGCCACTGTAATTTGGCAAATGGACAATTTTGGCACTGGTAATTTCGATGGTGCAAAACCGGACATTATAAACCAAAATGGGACAAATTTAGCACCCTCAAACTGAGGTGTTAAGTTTGATAGTTAGTTTACCGGGAATGGTGATATGGCATGATGACGTGGCGCAATAAGGAAAAAAGATTAAAACAAAAAAAGATACTGTCATGTTGTTAAAAAAAGATCCTCCACCATCTCACACAGCCACCTCCGCCGTCTCCGCCGTATTCTTACTCCGCCACCGTGGCTGCTACTCCATTTCCTTGCTAAGCTTCATTTTTCCTTCAGATCTGGTAAATCTCAAGGTCAATATATAAGCATAGAAGCTTCATGAATCAACTGGAGAGCTTGTCTCTTGTAACATCCTGGAAATTTTAATATAAGATCAGAGAGTGTTTTGGGAAATAATAAATGGAGAAATTAGTAATTTTGGAATTTTTAGGATTTTTTTTGTAATTTTTAGAATATTTTGGAGGTTTTAAGTAATAAGCGTGCAAATAACTAATTAAGCAAGTGAAGATTTTGAAATATGAGGGAATGGTGAGACCCAAAATATTTTGAAGGTTAAGGAGATAGGAGACTGGTTTAAGTGGTTTTAAATTAAAAAGAGTACTCTATGGTAAGTTTGGGCTACAAAATTAATAGAAGCCACCCTTATTTCACCCAAACAAACGCGGCCTTCCCCTTCCCTTAACATAAACCGACGAGCTCCCTCTCCCCCTCATTTCTGATTTCACACACATACACCCACACACCACCCACACCAAATCTTCTCCCAAATCTCACCCATTTCATGATAGCAAATCTCCTCCCCTCAAATCCTTGCAAAAACCTAAGCTGTTTTGTTCCTTTTCATCCACCACCGTTCTTCTGTAGTTTTCCGGCGTCGGCGGCGTCGTTCTCCGGCGATCAACGGCGGCGAGAGGTGGGTGGTTCTTGTTCTTTCGTTTTCTTAAGTCACAATTTCTGGTTCCAACTTGTTTTCTCACTTTCTCTTCCCTTTTCCTGCCCTTGCTCGGCCAACCACCTTCAAAGGCCGATTTCCGGCGACTCCGACGGCGGCCAGCGGCGGAGATTCTCTTCCCTTATTATTCTTGAACTTTGTAAGCCTTCTTACACTTTTTGACTTTGATTTTTGGTTAAAACTTCCTCTTTTGAGTTAGGGTTTTGTAGAAATTGGGACTTTCGGGATTCACAAGCTACAATAGTGATTATTTAGTGGTCAATTGAAGATTTGTGTGAGCAATTAATGTTTGTTGAAGTTGGAAATTACTTTGAAATTTTTGGGAATATATAAGTATTCTTTAAAATTAGGGTTTTGGATGTACTAAGAATTATGGAATGTTAATGCTTTAATATTGAAATTGAGACATTGAATTTGAGTATTCTTGGGAGTAATTGGATATTTTTTTTAGGAGATTGAACAGTTAGGAATTTTCGGTAAAAGTGGTGATTCTTTGAAGTTTAGGGTTTGACCATAATTAAATGTTTGAAGCTTAAAACAAGAAATTGTGAATATGTAAGTGGTTGATGGAAGACTTTTGGAAAGTGTTTAAGTTTATTGAAGTTGTGAATTATTTTGGGAATTTTTGGAGCATTTTTATGGCTCTTTAAGTTAGGGTCTTGTTAATGGAAGATGATTGTAATGAATTGGGGGTTTGTAAATGCTTGTGAAGTTTATTATAGGATGTTGGAACGTTAGTTTCGGTTGGATTGGTGTTTGAAAGGAAGTTTCAAAGTTAAAGTGTTGAGAAATGGGAATTTGGTTACAGTTAGGCATGTTTGATTAGTGGAGGAGTGTTTGGGAGTTAGTAAGGCTACCTTGAATGCCAAATTAATATTAATGAAGTGTTTTTGGTGAATTATACATGAATGGGTAATTTTTATCTAGAGTTATTTGAAATGGTAAAGTTAGTACTATAGGAATATAAATAATGGTTAAGGGAATTGTGGAGGTCTAAAGGGATATAGAAAAGGGGTGAATGTTGCAAGTAATTCATTACTTCAACATTGGTTTTGGAATTGTTTGAAAAGTAGGTCCAAGTCACTGATATTGTGCATTGACCAATAATTTCCCATTAGGCGGCTGTAGACGAAGGTGACTCGGGTGGAGCACGCGGAAAACAATAGCTGCTAGGATTTATTGTTATTGAGCTTGAACAGGCAATCACGCTTAACTGACTGTGATACTGAGGGTGACGGTAGTTGAGGATTTCTAAAATCCTCTCCTACTTATATATATATATATATATATATATATGAAATGTGTTATGAGTATTTTATACCTAAACGTGGGCTATAGGGTACCTTTCTAAATACATTGTACTTTATATATTTATATATTTATCAATCTTTTGTATGTTGCATGACACTGATTTTTTAGTACCATCGGCTGATGTAACCATCGATCTGCGCAATCAATAGGTTAGTTGTACGGGTCCATCGCACTTGAGATTGGGACCAGGGATTTTCGGACTAGAGACCGGTCCCTTTTTATATGCTTTTCGGACTAGAGACCGGGCACAGTGTCACACACATTTATTTTTGTCTATTGAGAGATGGATGTATCTGTTCTGTATATATATATATATATATATATATATATATATATATATATATATATGTATTACGTGGTTTATGCAGGTTTTGAAAACTGTGGTACCCTGTAGACGCTCCACTACCCCACTTCTGAGTCTCATAGTGAGTTAAGTAGTAATTACTGAGACATAGTTTTGTCTCACCCCATTCCCTTTATTTTTGCAGGTGATCATGCCGGAGATAGGCTGCGTGGAAGGGAAAAGGAGCCGGCCTGCCATACTGAGTTAGTGGGTAGGCCGGAGGTAAACCATAGATATATATATATTGCCATCAAGTAGGCTGCATACGCTTCCGTGTTTGTTGTTGTGTGTATTTGTTTGATTATGTCGAATTGTATTATCTGTTCATTTGATCTGTCCATAACTTGTAACTGGTGTGTTGTGAAAGTAATGGATGCACAAGAGGGGGGGTGAATTGTGCTACCAAATAAAAATCGAACAATAACAACACAAGAGTTTATACTGGTTCGGTCTTCCTGACCTACGTCCAGTTCTCAACCACCCAGGTTGAGTTCCACTATCCTCAGGTTTTACTACGGGTTCACCTGGAACCTTTACAACAGCAAGTTTTGCACGGGATCACTTGCAACCTTACAACCACAAGTTTTGCTCAAGGCTCACTTGCAACCTTGCTAACTAACTCCCCCTTACTACCAGCAAGGGTTCAACCTTTACAAATAAAGGATTTTCTAAACTTAGTTCTCTTGAAGAACGGATAATGTTACACACTTAAGTACAATCAATGCTCTTAATACAAGAAGAGACTTAACAACAAAGAGTACAAGATTAGTAGATAAAAAGAACTCTCAATGCGTTAAATGCTCTTTCTCTTTTCTGGGCAGCTTTGAATGCTTGAAGGATTTCTTAGTCTCTCACTCTAGCTTTCTTCAAGATGTCAAAGATATTAGTTGTTTTCATAAATGAAGGTGAACTTGTTTATATAGTCTTCAAGTATTCACACTCTTGGTAGGTGGGTTAGCCGTTTGAATATGGCAGTTTTTCCCAAGTTACCGTTTGCCCAATTAATGCTCCATTAATGCTTAGCAGGGTTGACTTTGCTTTATCTCTGAAAAGTAGTTCTGACACCTCTGCTCTGTCAAAAGCATTCTGACACTGCATTGCTCTGAACGTTCTGACATTCTGATTGCTTGCGGAAGCAAGTCCACATCCGGAAGCAACTTTACTCAGTGTACTGCATTTTGAACGTTAGTCTTAATAATAATAGCACATACTCACATGCAGTGGGAGTTCACTTTAGTCTAAGGGAGTTCTTTTCCATCCGGAAGCAATTCCACATCCGGAAGCACTTTCACTGGACGTTGGGTTATGTTCACATTTTACTCACTGACGCTCAGTGTTATCCATACCAACAGCCAGCGCTAGTTACTAAGCATTCGGAAGCAAATCCACTGGACGTTGGGTTATGGTCACTGGCGCTCATGTTATCCATACCAACAGCCAGTGCTAGTCTTAATTCAATCGAAAACAAATCTACATCCGGAAGCTTCCTAACTTAGTCTCAAGGATTTTATATACTAATGCTCTTAGACTGAGTTATGACTTGGTGATATACTTGTTGTCGCTGGGGGATGAGACGTTCATCCGCGAGTGCTAGTCTTAGTCCATCCGGAAGTAAATCCACATCCGGAAGCACTCTACCTTGGGGTTCTATATTAACCTAATATTCTCTAAGTGTTTGGCTTGTTCTTTCATATTTTAGTCTTCATCAAAACTTAGGATTCTAACATTCTCCCCCTTTTTGATGATGACAAACTAAGTTAGCTAATTAAGTTCATATGAAAGAATTGAAAGTAATAAATAGATAAAGCACAAACAACTAAGGTAATTATAATTGATGAACAAAAGATTACAAGTTAGAATGACAATACAGATAGAATTTACAAGTAATCAACAATATTGCAAAAATGAACTATGCATGAAAAGTATGAGAAAAGAAAAATTTCTAAGGTAAATGTATGGGGTAGAGTGGGGTCTATAGGTGATGTCTCTTTTTCCTCTCCCTCTCTCTTTGCCTATCCTCATTTTCTTTTTGGAGCTGGGCTAAGTGGGCATCCTTCACATTCTGGTCGATCTGGGCAATAATCCTTTGAAGCTCTTCCTCTTCCCTCTCCCTTCTGAGTCTCTCAGACTCAACAGATTCCTCAAAAGCTCTCTTCATGTTTTCAACTTCCTCATACCCAGGGAACCCTGTTGCATCTGAGAAGGGAGTGACCTCGCCATTGGGATAATGGACAGCCCTGATCTTTACATTCCATACAGGGAAGTTGGGGTCCTCCTCAACTTCCTGGGCTTTCCTTTTCCCTTTGCCCTTTCCTTTGCCCTTGCCTATTGGTTTAGTAGGTTTGGCTCTTGCTCTCTCAGCATCCAAGCAAGCCATCTGTCCAAAGGAGATCTTATCCGTGTATCCATACCTCTCAAATTCTTCAGGAGTCATGTCCTCTATCTCCAACTTAACTTCTTTTAGAATTGGGATGACATGCTCCTCTTGAGAAGATGGCTGAGTCTCAGGTATGAACTCAGCTTGGACTGATGGTATCTCTTGCTCACTCTCAGCAGTCTCAGTAGAGGTAGTACTCTTGTTGGCATGCTTTCTAGCAACTGCCTTCTTTCTTGATTCACTATACCTAACTGCTGAAGGAGGAGGAGCAGAGGTTGGCTCAGATGGAGGAGTAGCAGATGTTGGCCTAGAAGGAGAAGGAATTGGTTTAGAATTACTATTGGAGGGTGGTTAATCTTCTTCAGGCCATACTTCATCATTATTTCCTCAACAATATTCCGGGTAGGCACAGAGGGTGGAGGCTCAGCAGAAGAGGCTTCTGGCACTGGTTCAGGCTGCTCTGGTTCAGACTCAGGCACAGAAGAAGAAGACTCATTAGGTTGGTTGAACAACACCATTGCCCACTTAGATCTTTGCTCATCCAGGCGCTGCTGTTGCATGAATCTCATTGCTTCCCCTCTGATCAGATTCTCAGCACCACTTAATCTTTGAGAATCCATGGCTCGGCGAAGAGCGGCGGTGATGTCTTCATCGAGCCAGAGAGATGGTTGACTCAGGACATCCCTTGCTTCCATGGTATGGCGGAGGGTGATAGCAGCATCTCTCCCCCTTTTGTCATCATCAAGGAGGGCGAGAGCCAGGGAGGACTGAGTGGGTGAAGAGGAGGGTGAGGATTCAGGCGAGGATGTGGGTGTGTTGTGGTCTCGTGAATTAGGAGGGTTTGGGAAGAGGATAGTGTTTCGTTCGAAGAAGTCGGGGTGAGTGAATAGCCCATCGAAGGGGTAGGTGGAGGAGTAGGCTGCGGGTTGTTTAACTCTCCATGGAATAGGGGGTTGGTCGCGGAGGAAGTAGGTCTGAAGGGGGTGATCTGGAGAGGTAAACCCAAGGGATTGAGCTATGGTGGGTGAGTGTTAGGAGGAGGATTGGAGGGCTCTGTGGGGCTTGGGGGTGGTGAAAGGTTTGGGGAGTTTTGTGGAGATGGGGAGTTGTTGGAGTTAAGTGGTGAATGGCGTGGGGAGTGTTGGGGTAAGTTTTGAGGGGAGTTTTGGGGTGATGGTTGATGGTCATTGTTAGGTGATGTTTGGGGTTGTTGAGTATTCTGAGGAGGAGGAGGAGGTGGAGGTTGGTCATCTTGTGGAGGAGGAGGTGGAGGTTGGTCATTTTGTGGAGGAGGAGGTAGAGGTAGGTTACCTTGTGGTTGAGGGATGTGGAAATGATTGATGATAAGGTCTAGCTTAGCCTCGGCCCTTCCCAGGCGATCCTCGATCCCCTGGATCCTCTATCCTTGCTGCTGAAGAGCTCCATCATATTCAGCTCGGAGAGGGGCCAACAAAGTATCAGGCAGCCTTTGAATTATTTCCTCTCGCAGCTCTGCCATCATTGTCCTTTGTGCAACAGACAACCTTGGTGCTCTGCTTGGGCCAGGATGAGAGTCTACCTCTTGATCCCCTGCACCTGATACAGAGTGGACGGAGGTGTGAGAGGCACTGCCTGCCTGAGAGCCTGAACGAGTGGCCTTGGCCTTCTTTAGATACTTAATCTTCATCTTGCTAATGTTAATTGCACTCACAGGGAGGCACTTAACATTTTCTTCTTCCTCAGTGGATGTAGCCTTGATCAAGTTCTTCTCAAGGAGGAAGGCGATGATAGTGGGGTAGGGGATACTTCCAGCCTTATTGTTGACCATCCATCTGTGCAACTCAAGACTGATCAACTGCCCTGGGTTGATTGGCTGCTGGGAGAGGAGTCTGGGGAACCAGGGGTTATCCAGGAGAGTGAACTCGTTGAAGTTCCCCCCTTTGTGTGTCATCATGCGGGAGTAGACGTAGTATAAGAGCCTGTTGGAATCAGACATCCCGGACACCTTCTTCCCTTTGGTGTCATAAACCTTTTCAAGTTCCTCCTTGCTGAGTTTGAGTGTCTCAAGGTATAGCCACTCATTCATCCCTTCCTCAGTGATCCCCATCAGGTCGTTGATGTCCCTCCAAGTGAACCTGAAGGTTCTCCCCCTTACTGTGGCAGTGAAGGTGACTCTCCGAATCTGTTCCTTCCCATCCACCTTCTTATGCTTGACCTTGCAAGTGAGAGACTCGCAGAACACCCGCAGGACGTTGATATTGTACTCCTAGTTGATCCCCAGCCAGGGCATGTATTTTTCCAGATATGGCCTCAAGTGTGGAAACCCTAGTTCATCTATCTTGTTTAGATCTAAGTATATCCCGGTGTTGAAATAGGGTTTGACAGTTTCAAATTTGGAGGAAACAGCCTCCAAAGGCCCATCTCTGTATATATGTGGATCATCATACTCCTCTACTCTTTGTCTTTTCGAAGAGGGCTCTTCGCTGAACTGAACCTTCTTCTTCCCCTTTCTCTTCGAGTGTTCTTGTTGAGGTTGTTCAGAATGCCCAGTTTGTTCTTGCTGCTCTTGACTTTGCCCAGATTTCCTAGAAGTCTTATGAACTTGCCCAGATTTCCCAGAAATCTTATGAACTTGCCCAGATTTCCCAGACTTGGATTTCGATTTCTTGGAGGCAGATGCTATCTCAGTGTTGGGGTTTGTCTCATGTGATCCGGCCATTTTGTGTTTAGGGTTAGGTGAAGTGTATGGAGTGAAATAACAGAAATGTAGAAGAAGTGGATGAAGAGAATGTGATGATGATGAAGAACACGATGAATGAATGCAGAGAGTTTGGGTGAAAATTTGTGTAAGTGAAAAGTGAAAAGAAAAGTGACTGTTGGTTCCTATTTATATGTAGGGTTGCAACGGATGAGATGCACATGATGACTCTACATGAAGGCATGCGTTTGTTCATTGGGTAACGTAAGCATTTAATAGGAACGGCGCACCTTTGTGACATGTGTCTCTGCACAATGTCAGAAGAGGTATAATCTTTGGTGTGAGAAGATGAAACGTTTTCTGAAGTGACGTGTCCCTTTGTTCAGGCACTGGCGCTCTTGCTCACTTTAGTTCAACACCCAGCGCTAGCAGAAGAGCATCCGGAAGTGGTTTTGCTTCCGGTTGGAGTGGCGCTCCAGGTCACTTTGAGTTGTCATCCAGCGCCAGCAAAAGAGTATCCGGAAGTGGTTTTGCTTCCGGTTGGACTCACTTAAGATTTAACATTGTGGGGGACCTGCAAAACTAAAGATTGGCACTCTGATGCCTAAGTTAGTATAGTTGCAGGTTTTAATCAATTAAGCACAAGTTTATTTTGAAGGATTAAACTTCATTTGGGTTTACCATTCCCAAATCACCTCTTATGAATGTAAATTGATCAACCCCCAGAGGCTTGGTGAAAATATCAGCAAGCTGATGCTGTGTGGGGACAAATTGCACTTTGACATCTTTCTTTTGAACATGATCTCTGATGAAGTGATGTCTGACATCAATGTGCTTTGTCCTTGTGTGCTGAATCGGATTCTTGGCGAGGCTTATGGTGCTTGTGTTGTCACAGAGGATGGGAGCCTCAGGGAACTCCAAGCCAAGATCTCTTAGTTGGTTCTTCAGCCACAGCACTTGGGCACAACAGCTTGCGGCAGCAATGTATTCTGCCTCTTTGGATGATAAGGACACGCAGGTTTGCTTCTTGCTAGCCCAAGAGACCAGACAACCACCAAGGAAGGCGCATTGACCACTGGTGCTCTTTCTATCAGTTTTATAACCTGCATGATCAGAGTCAGAGTAAGCCCACAAGATTTCTTGGTTTCCTCTGGGATACCAAAGACCAAGCTCTTGTGTTCCCTCAAGGTATCTTAGGATACGTTTAACACATGTTAAATGTGATTCCTTGGGGTTGGCTTGAAACCTAGAACACATGCCTACACTAAATTGGATGTCAGGCCTGCTTGCCGTTAAGTATAGCAGGGAACCTATCATTCCCCTGTACATGGGCAGGCTGACAGATTTACCCTTTGCGTCAGCATCGAGTGCGGTAGTGGTACTCATGGGAGTGTCATACTCCTTGCACTCATCCATCCCAAACTTCTTGAGTAGCTCTCTGCAGTACTTAGTTTGGGAGATGAAGATGTCATTCTTCTTTTGTTTAATTTGCAGGCCTAGGAAGAACGTTAGTTCTCCCATCATTGACATTTCAAACTCACCCTGCATAGTCTTAGAAAATTCTTCACAAAGTTTTTCATTAGTTGCCCCAAAGATAATATCATCGACATAAATTTGGACTATTAGCATGTTTCTATCTTTGTGTAGAATAAACAGTGTATTATCTAGTTTGCCTCTTGAGAAACCCTTTCCCAGCAAGAAGCTGCTAAGTCTCTCATACCAAGCTCGAGGAGCTTGTTTCAGGCCATACAAAGCTTTCTTTAGCCTATACACATGTTTAGGATGCTTGTGATCCTCAAAGCCAGGAGGTTGTTCTACATAAACCTCTTCTTTGATGTAACCATTAAGAAATGCACTCTTTACATCCATTTAATATAATCTAAAGCCTTTCATGGATGCAAAGGCTAGAAGAATCCTTATTGCTTCGAGTCTAGCGACTGGAGCAAAAGTTTCTTCATAGTCTATGTCTTCTTCTTGGTTATACCCTTTGGCTACCAATCTGGCTTTGTTCCTTGTTATTTGACCTGTCTCATCCAGTTTGTTTTTGAAGACCCACTTGGTCCCAACTATGGATTGATGAGACGACCTTGGGACTAGTTCCCAAACTTGGCTCCTTTCGAACTGGTTTAGCTCTTCCTGCATAGCAATAATCAAGTCGCAGTCCTCAAGAGATTGTTCAACTGAAGTTGGTTCGATCTGAGATAAGAAGGCTCCAAACTCAACTTCATTTTAAACCTGCCTTTTGGTTCTGACACCAGAAGAAACATCACCAAGCACTTGATCAAGATGATGATCCCTGTGATGTCTCCTAGCCGTTGGCAACTGTGCCTCATCAGGCACTGTCTGCACTCTAGGCTCATCACTGGGTTCATCTTCTTCTTTGAGATTGCTTGCTGGTGTTTCTTTTGGTGGTGAAGATGATGATGGTTTTGGAAGGTTTATTATCCCATCATCTTCTGTGGATTGTTCCCATGTAGGAGTTTCATCAAATACAACATGCATAGATTCTTCTACAATTCTAGTCCTCATGTTGTATACTCTGTAAGCCTTACTCCTAAGGGAATACCCTATGAATACACCTATATCAGCTTTTGGATCAAACTTACCTAGATTTACCTTTCCATTGTTATGCACATAGCATTTTGATCCAAAGATTCTGAGGTGGCTGATGTTGGGCTTCCTGCCTTTGTACAGCTCATAGGGGGTCTTGTCCAAGCCCTTGCGAACATAGGCTCTGTTAGAGATGTAGCAAGCAGTGCTCATAGCGTCTGCCCAGAACACTTGAGAAACCTCTTTTTCATTGAGCATGCTCCTGGCCATCTCAGTCAGAACCCTGTTCTTCCTCTCGACTACACCGTTTTGCTGAGGAGTTCTAGGAGTTAAGAAGTTATGATCAATACCATTCTGCTCACACACCTCTGAGAAGCTATGGTTCTCAAATTCTCCTCCATGGTCTGTCCTTATGGCTGTGATTTTGAGGTCTCTCTCATTCTGCACTTTCTTAGCCAGGACAACAAAGGCATCAAAAGCATCTTGCTTAGAGGCAAGAAACATTGTCCAAGTGAACCTAGAATAGTCATCCACCACCACTAGAGCATACAGGTTTCCACCCAAGCTCTTCACTCTCGCTGGCCCAACCAAATCCATGTGGATTAGTTCCAAGGGCCTGCTGGTGGAGACTCTCTTCTTGATTTTAAACGAGGACTTTGTTTGCTTCCCTCGTTGGCAGGATTCACAGATATAATCATGCTTAACCTTAAAAGATGAAATACCTATAGCTAGCTCTTTCTTAATCAACATCTCAAGTTGAGTAAAATTAACATGTGCTAGCCTTTTATGCCAAAGCCAACTATTCTCATCACTAGATATTAAGCATTTTTCTTCTAGTTGTTGACATAAATCTAGAGTGTATAGGTTTCCATTTCTATTTGCCTTAAGTTTGCATTTTAGGTTGGCCTTATCTAGATTCAGATCCTGCTTATCTACTATCATGCACTCATGTGAATCAAAGATTACCCAATTTCCTTTGTCAGTGCTCTGGCTCACGCTCAGCAGGTTGTGACAGAGACCATCCACCAGATAGACGTCTTTCACTGGCCCAACTTCTCCAACTCCGGTGATCTTTCCACTTTGATTTCCTCCAAAGGTAACTGTGGCTCCGTCTTTGATCACCAAGGATTGGAATTTGTCTCTGTCTCCAGTCATATGTCTCGAGCATCCGCTGTCAATATATAGGGCTTTATGAAAGAATTTTAAGTAGGGCTTCACTTTTGGTTCCACCCACTTTTTCCCTTTAGGTTTGTATCCTAAGCCAGTCTTGTCTATATGCCCTTTGATTCATTAAAATGATATTTAGCATCTCAGATCCATTTGTGAACTTCTGCAGGGCATTTTGCAGTTTATCTCTTTCAGCTGAGATTTTGCTGCAACTAGGGCAGCTCTCAAGTGTTGAGGCATTGGGTTCTGCTTGGGGAGAGAACCCTTGCCATTCGCTACCGGAAGCTTTCTGGCTTCCGCTAGCTCTTCACTCAGTGAGTCCACCTTGGACTCAAGTGATTCCTTTTTAACTTTGAACACCTTATAGGCTTTACATAAGCGGGAGAATTCTTCATGAACCTCATTATATGCCTCTTGAAGTTCAGAAAAGGTTACCTCACTGTCCTCTTGGATGAGATCAAGATCTGAAGATGCTTCCTCATCATCTTCTCTGGCCACCAGGCAGAGGTTGGCAACCTCGTCTGAGCTATTTACCCAGATGGAGGACACAAAGGCTTTTCTTTTGTCCTTCCCTTTCGATCTCTGCAAGCAAGGACACTCAGCCTTGAAGTGGCCAGGCTTTTTACATTCAAAGCACACTGGTGCCCTTTCCTTCTTATATCCTCTCCTCAGGTTGGAATCACCTTTCTGAAAACCTCCTTTCTTCTTGAAGAACTTTCTGAACTTTCTCACCATCATTGCCATCTCCTCATCATCGATGTCCTCCTCATCATCCTCATCATCATCATTATCATCAATCTTCTCCTTGCTGGGAGCAACAAGGGCAAGACTCTTGTTTTTGGATGAGGCTTGAGGAGCTCTCTGAGCCAGCAGGGTTGGTTCGTATTCAGCCAGTGAACCAAACAGCGCAGTGATGGAGCTGGTTGACTCTCCTTGGACTTCCTGCAAGATGGTAACTTTGGTGATCCAATCACCTTTCAAGACTTTTAAGATCTTGCTGACTTGTTCTCTTTCAGGAATATCTTTGCCCAGGGAGGCCAGGTTATTGATAAGATGAGTGAACCTGAGCTCCAGCTCTCTGATTGGCTCAGTTGGACTAGTCATGGCAAATTTGTGAAACTCTTCTACCAACATCTCGACTCGTCTTGCCTTCACTCCCTTGGTTCCAGAGTGAGCAACCTCAAGAGCCTCCCACATACCCTTAGCAGTTTTGTGGTGGCTGATCCTATGAAACTCCTTCGGACTAAGGGCGCATTGAATGTAGTGCATGGCCCTGAAGTTTAGCTGGACTAGAGCATAGTCCTCGTTGGTGTATCTGGATCGCTGCTTTGCAAAGCCATCATCATCAAGAGGGGTGTGATTCCCATGTTCAATCACATCCCAGAGTCGGATGTCGCTAGACTTTATGTAGGTCTCCATTCGGAATTTCCAGAATAGATAGTTATACCCATCAAAGCCTGGAGGCTTGTTGGGTTGAATAGAGACATCTGGCAAGGAATAGTCTGTATCCATTACTAGATCTTTACTTTCTAGATTCGTGGGAATCAAGTCAGAAAGACCTGCTCTGATACCAAATGAGAGTAATGGATGCACAAGAGGGGGGTGAATTGTGCTACCAAATAAAAATCGAACAATAACGACACAAGAGTTTATACTGGTTCGGTCTTCCTGACCTACGTCCAGTTCTCAACCACCCAGGTTGAGTTCCACTATCCTTAGGTTTTACTACGGGTTCACCAGGAACCTTTACAACCGCAAGTTTTGGACGGGATCACTTGTAACCTTACAACCACAAGTTTTGCTCAAGGCTCACTTGCAACCTTGCTAACTAACTCCCCCTTACTACCAGCAAGGGTTCAACCTTTACAAATAAAGGATTTTCTAAACTTAGTTCTCTTGAAGAACGGATAATGTTACACACTTAAGTACAATCAATGCTCTTAATACAAGAAGAGACTTAACAACAAAGAGTACAAGATTAGTAGATAAAAAGAACTTTCAATGCGTTAAATGCTCTTTCTCTTTTCTGGGCAGCTTTGAATGCTTGAAGGATTTCTTAGTCTCTCACTCTAGCTTTCTTCAAGATGTCAAAGATATTAGTTGTTTTCATAAATGAAGGTGAGCTTGTTTATATAGTCTTCAAGTATTCACACTCTTGGTAGGTGGGTTAGCCGTTTGAATATGGCCATTTTTCCCAAGTTACCGTTTGTCCAATTAATGCTCCATTAATGCTTAGCAGGGTTGACTTTGCTTTATCTCTGAAAAGTAGTTCTGACACCTCTGCTCTGTCAAAAGCATTCTGACACTGTATTGCTCTGAACGTTCTGACATTCTGATTGCTTGCGGAAGCAAGTCCACATCCGGAAGCAACTTTACTCAGTGTACTGCATTTTGAAAGTTAGTCTTAACAATAATAGCACATACTCACATGCAGTGGGAGTTCACTTTAGTCTAAGGGAGTTCTTTTCCATCCGGAAGCAATTCCACATCCGGAAGCACTTTCACTGGACGTTGGGTTATGTTCACATTTTACTCACTGACGCTCAGTGTTATCCATACCAACAGCTAGCGCTAGTCACTAAGCATTCGGAAGCAAATCCACTGGACGTTGGGTTATGGTCACTGGCGCTCAGTGTTATCCATACCAACAGCCAGCGCTAGTCTTAATTCAATCAGAAGCAAATCTACATCCGGAAGCTTCCTAACTTAGTCTCAAGGATTTTATATACTAATGCTCTTAGACTGAGTTATGACTTGGTGATATACTTGCTGTCGCTGGGTGATGCGACGTTCATCCGCGAGCGCTAGTCTTAGTCCATCCGGAAGTAAATCACATCCGGAAGCACTCTACCTTGGGGTTCTATATTAACCTAATATTGTCTAAGTGTTTGGCTTGTTCTTTTATATTTTAGTCTTCATCAAAACTTAAGATTGTAACATGTTGTAGTGTTATGACGGCTGTGAAAGTTTTGATTATGTGATAGTCGTAGCTGTGCCACAGATTTTGTGATGGTGATGATTGATATTGTACTGTATGTGTATTATGAGTTACGGGAGGATTTGTCTGCTAATGGAAAGACAATATCTTTTTCTTGATATCATATGACTGTGATCAGTGATAAATGATTATGCTTTGTGATACTGACATATTCAAGTCAGATATTTGTGTTGTTATGTATAATTGATATAGGTGTTTCGAATAACCGTGTTAAGGGAAATTCTTTTCCTAACATGGTTATATTGTGCGATTGTGTTGTCGTGTTGTGATTAGTGTTGTTATTTTATATAACCATGTTGGATGGGCCCTTCTATGACATGATTATCTTTTCGGAGTGTTATGTTGTTCTCTTTTTCTAACCATGTTAAGTGAATTCTTACTAACATGGTTAGTAGTTAATTATCCATGATAGTATTATTGTATTAGGATATTCTTTTCTATCATGGATAATACATAAATTATTAGAAATTTCTTCTTCTAACTATGATAGTGATAGTAATATTATGGAAAAATCCTTTTTCTATTATAGTTAGTAAATGAATTATTGAATTAGAATTTATATTATTAGAAATTTAGGGAATTAGTAACAGTATGTTACATCTCTCTTACCTCTACCGCCGTCTTCACCTCCGCCGAAGCCGTCGTAGGTCCGACCTCCGGAAAGGAGAGCTCGTCTCTCTCACCATCTCAACTACTTTCTCCAGCCCCGCCGCTGCATCCATCTTAAGGGAGCCCCTCCGCCATCATCTTTAACCCACCCTGCCGCAGCTACCTTTTCATCCTCCATCGTCGCCGCCATAGCTCCATTCTCCTTTTGGGAGAGAAGAGTGGTAGTAGGAGTAGAAGAAGAAGAAGGCAGTGAGAGAGATTAGAATAAGAGGAAGGAAATGCCTTTTGGGGCCCACCATTTTTGTTGTTAGGGTTTCATGTTCTCTCTCTCTCTCTTTCTCGCTGGTTTGCTTGCAGAGAAGGTGGTGAAGAAGAAGAAGAAGATGGATCCTTCTGCAAAATACTTGTGCTTCCTTCTTTGTTTTTTATTTCATATAGCTTTTTTGTGCAAATTAGGGATTTAGTGATGTGGCAGGGCTTGCCAAAGTGGATTCACTTCAATTGCTGATTGTCATGCCACATAGGTTAATGAATGTGGGCCCCACGCTAAAACACACTTCTGTTAGCTTCAACTTAACGGCGTGGCTAGATTTGTCCCATTTTGGTTTATAATGTCCGGTTTTGCACCATCGAAATTACGGGTGCCAAAGTTGTCCATTTGCCAAATTACGGTGGCTATTTTTGCCCCTTCGCCCAAAAAGAAAATCTTGTTAATAATAGAATTGGACTAGAACGTAGGGTTAAAGATCATTGTAGTCTACAAACTATTTTCAAAGCATCAATTTGGCCTACAAATAATAAAAGGTATCATTTTGGTCAATGAACAAATAAAATGGTCCATTTTGGCCAATGAGCTATTGGAAAATACTAAAATGCCCTTTGTGCGCCTTCCATAGACCCTCTAAGCCTCCTTGAACCCCTGAAACCACACACAGATCTTGAAAGGAAACTAAATAAAGCAAGATGTTCTTTGGATGTAACATCCTGAAAAATTTAATACATGATTAGAGAGTGTTTTGAGAATAATAAAAGGAGAAATTGGAAATTTTTGGGAATTTTTAGAATTTTTGTAGGATTTTGAGATATTTTGGAAGTTTTGGGATAGTAAGTGTCCAAATAATTAATTAAGCAATTGAAGAAATAGAATTATGAGGGAATGGTGGAATCCAAAATATTTTGAAGGTTAAGGAGATTAGAGACTGATTCTTGTGGATTTAAATTCTAAAGTGGACATTATGGTGATTTCCGGTATAAGTTATACAAATCATTGTGTGTTTGGGAGAAGTGGTGGAGAAGTGACTTTTTTTCAACTTGGCTTTTTCATATGTAGTTTGGATAAAAGTCAGTTTGTGTGAACTAGTTTATGTTTGGATCTCTAGTTAAAGAAGTAGCTTTTTTCAAGTTGGCTTTTACAAACTTGTTTGGATGATTATTTTAAGAAGTCAGTTTAGATAGAAACATGATTTTTACTGAATAATACAAAATTACAATATTAATATATTTTCAATAATTTAAAATTACAAAAAATTTAATAGATTAAATTGCATAAAATTTCCAATAATCGAAAATAAGAAAAATTTAATAGATTAAAGTGCATATAAGTTGAGGTGGACGAGGCGGTGGCGGCGCACTGTGGCCGACAGCCGCGAGGCGGCAAAGGAGATGAGAGGTGATAGTCATTTGGTCCAAATTCTTTTATATATGCTATTGTAAGAAGGAGGTGAGAAAGTCAGTTAAAAAAAAGGAGGTGAGAAAGGTGAGATGTTGAGGAAGGAAATTTAGTAGTGTGTAATATGAGAGATGTGATGAATATAATTATCATAAATGCACCAACGCTCCATTAGAAAAGCTAGTCATGGGCGCCAAAAGCTCCAAATTGTAGCTTCTTACAATAAGTATTTAGCCCAAAAGTGAGGTAAAAAATAAGTAAGACCCAACCATACACTAAAAGCTAAAAATAGCTTATCCATTACAAACCAGCTTTTTTGGGTTCAAAAGCTGCTCCCAAACACACACTAAAAGAAAGTGTCAACCAAACGCAGCCTTATCCCTTTCTTGGTTAAGAAAAACACGGACCCCCCACATATTGAACACGTCATCTTCACTACCATTGTTATACTTCTCTTCCACCTTCAACCACAATCCTCCGCCCCTTCCTCCCCAAAAAGCTTACTCATTTTCGTTTTGTCTTCTCCTCTTCTCCTCATTTGATGGCTGATTTCCGGCGAACCGTGCAGCGGCCGGCGGCGGCAACTCCCTCTCCTCTCATTTTAGAACTTTGTAAGCAATTTCCATACCCATTCCTTTCATTTTTTTGTGAGTTTGGAAGAGTGGCCGAGTAAGGGTGTAGGATTGGGTTGAACTCTCAAATTTGCTTAGGTAGAAGTCTAAAGGAGTTATGATCTTTAGTTAATTTGTGCAGGCATATTATAGAGTTAAAATATGTAAATGTATGTCAACTTTCTTGGAGAAGGAATTTGTATTTTATTCAAGGCAAGTTGTGTGTGGATTCTTTACTTAGTGCATCTGAATATGTTGTTGTTATAGTAATATGCCCTTGTTGAATTGCTGACCTTTAAATTCTGGATGCAAAAGTATAATGAAATGGTTTGGTTGTATTGCATGTTTTATATGTGAGTTGTGTAATTTTAGATTCTGCACTCTCCTTTCTCCATTGACCAAATTGGATTCTGGTTGCTGCATATTAGTTTCTATCTATGATTAAATGGAATTGGAAGTTATGTTAGGATATTTGATTGAGCAGGACATATGATTAATGGGATGTTATGTTAATAGTGATATTTCATGGTGAAAACATGATTATTACTCAAGTAAATTAACTAGAGCTGGAGATGTTTTTCATGAATGTATAAAGTTGATGTTTGCTGATATATGTGAATGTTAGACTTCTCTAGTGTTCTCCTATAAATAGCGACAAGTATGATAGAATTGTTTAGGAACTTTGTTGAAGTATGATTGAAAATGGTTATGATTTTGTATAGGTTTATTTCCAAGTTTCTTGTCAATTTGTGAGTTGTTGACATTGGTCCTTGAAGGTATGATTCATGATTAGATGTTGGGATTTAATGATTTGCTAAGTACTAAAGAAGGGTAGGATTTTGCTTGTGATCAAATGATTGGTTAGAATGATTCTGAAAGTTATATGCTTTTCGTATGTGTACTAATTATGTGTGAATGTTTTTGGTTTCTCTTTTCTTTCTTGTCATGGTCGACGGGTCCTAGGGAAATTTGGGCCAAATGGTTGGATTTAATGGTGGTATAAAAGTACTTTATGCTATATATGTTAAACAATATTCTGGTGTGCCTTACTTTAAGGTTTGGGGCAAAAGCGCTGATATAATAATTAACTATTTCACTTTGGGCATATCTAATAAATGACTGTTTCGAGGTGCAAAAATAATAACTAACTTTTTGAACGGGTGCAAATATAGCAAAACAGGTTCTAGATGTTAATTTGTGATTATGCGGGACATTGCTGATATTTTTTTACAAAATAAAAATAACCTTTTGCCCTCTCAATTAAAATCTAACTCCTCCTTCTTTTCCCTTCCTCTCCCCCTTCTCAAACTAAAGAACTCGCCCATGAACACCACATGAATGTCAGCAAGGTGTATTGGGGATTCAAAAGGAAAGACTTCAGTTACCCCAATCCTATATTGAATCCAAAACAGAACAAAGGTGAAGTACAGGGTATCCTTAGAAATACATGAAAAATAGCGTACATAAACACTGAAATATGCACTAAACCCATTAAGCAGACAAAAGCATAAAATCTGGTAATTAAACTAGTAAATTTCAAGAGTGAGCAAAACGTTGAAGTGCGAGAGTAATATAAAAACAAAAAGGAAAGAAGGAACTTTCTCTTCTTCCTCCAAGCCTTCTTCTTGCCATCAATGACATACCTCTTGAGCATAGAATCCCTCGAAACATCATCTGATGAATAATAACAAAAAGAAATATTAGGAAATGAAACATGGTGTGTATGTGAGCTCTCTCTCTCTCTCTCTCTCTCTTCCTTTGGCTAATACCCAAAACCTTTGAAGTAGGAACGAGGCTCAAACATGGTGGTTTTGGTGAAGGTAAATCGGCAAAGGGTGGGGAGGAAGCCACTAGAAATGGCAATGAGGAG
The DNA here is from genome assembly GCA_029929735.1 of Mimosa pudica. NCBI lineage: Eukaryota > Viridiplantae > Streptophyta > Magnoliopsida > Fabales > Fabaceae > Mimosa > Mimosa pudica. The sequence continues at coordinate 10,310,040 of JAKELP010000033.1, read as the reverse complement.
GAACGGCGGCTGGAGGAGGAACAATGGCTGGAGTGGTCATGTGAGGAAGAGGGGCACGCTGAAGGAAAGAGGAAGGGCATTAGGGATTTGGGAATTTGGCAAAGCATTGAGGAGGGGCATATTTTGGGAATTTAGAGAGAAAGCCTTCAGGATTAGGCAAAGCATTGCCATTGAGGGGGTGGTGTTTCATCGGCGGCGAGTTGTTGGTTTGAGAAGGGAAGAAGAAGGGGAAAGAAAAAGGGTTGAGTCTTAAATTAGAAGGGTAAAAAGGTATGTATTTTCACTTTGTAAAACAATATCAATAAGGTCTCACATAATCACAACTTATGTGCTAGAACCATTTTTATTACATTTGCACTAGTTCAAAAAGTTAGTTATCATTTTTGCTTCTCGAAGCACTCATTTATTAGATATGCCCAAAGTGAAATAGTTAATTACTATATCAGCGCTTTTGCCCTTAAGGTTTGAAATCAAGATTTAAATCTGACTTTAATATTCTATTCCATGATTTCCAAGTGCAAACAAGCTTTATTGCTTTCTTTTAATCCATGATACCTGTTGGTTCGAGTTATTAAAGAATTCTTGCAGTTTAGATGTGTTTGCTTTGCTTGTATGTTAGATTTTGTTTTGCTATTCAATTTGGGTCCTAAGTTGGAGATTCAAATCTTCAAAACTAATGATTATGTAAGTTCACAAATTGTAGTCTCGTTGTTCATGTGTGAATCTCATAATTAAGGATGATGAAGTATATAAAAATAGGACTATTGTGGTTGCATTGGCAGCGGAATGATGATTTTGGAAGCTTGTAGTGTATGAAATGACAGTTATGTTGTAAAAATACTAGTGTGAAATAGTACACTTGTTTGATTTGATTCCCTTGAATTTGATTTAGATTGTATTGACCAAGATTGTTGATCACTCGCTTATTGATTATGTTGATTTAAATAGTTTAATTATTTTTGAGTTCATATGCAAAACGTTTAATTGTAATGGTGTGTTTATAGGTTTGATGAGATTCATTAAGATAAGATACACAAATGGGGAAATTTGGGTAGTAATGAGGATACGAGAGAGAGACGCTATATATATTCACAAAAATGATTGTTTTACAAATGTTATTACCTTTATGTAATAATAGGTAAATCTACATGGAATGGTAAAGAAAAACAGTGAAGCGCTAAGGGGCGACAGGTAATCACACTTAACCTTACTATAACATTGAGGGTGATGTTAGTTGGGATTATTAAAAAGTCCTTTCTCACCCTCTCTCTCTCTCTCTCTCTCTCTCTACATATATATATATATATATATATATATATATATATATATATATATATATATATTATCTTTGAAAAGTTATTTTTATACAAACAGGCTATCAGGTGCCTTTCAAACTGGATTATTTTCGTATAAAGGACTGTGGCACATTTTGTATACATATACATATATTATATTATCCTGGTTGGTTGTGATGGTGGTTCTTGGATAGTGTGATAGATATATAGGTACTGAATTATAACTATGGTTGTGAGAGAATAGAATGAGAATGAGAGGTTGAGTTTGATATTGTGGATAGTTAGGTTTAGGGAATGAATTGAATGGTTGTGAATGACATTGTGATATTGAAGAGAATTGTGATGGAGATGTTGAGATTGTGGATGAGATATTGATAGGGATATTGTGAGGATTGCATGACACTGATATTGATATGGAGATATTGAACAGGGTTGAGATTGATGGATATTGGGAGCGTTGCATGACACTGATTTATATATGTACCATCGCGCGATGATAACTGTCGATAGGCCAATCGACAGTTATTTTGTACTATCCTTACTGAGTAGAGACAGGGGGATCATAGGTCGACTGATTAGAGACACTGAATTGGAATAGTGACCGACGACCTTTCTGAGTAGAGACAGGGGGTCATTCCCTTTCCGATTAGAGACGGATTGAGGTTCTCTCTCTAGGGGGTTCCCAGAGAGAGAAATTTCCTTCTGAGTAGAGACAAGGGCACAATGGAAAATGCCTTCTGAGTAGAGACAGGGGCACAGTGTCAAATCATATAGTGAAGTTGGATGCTGGAATAAATGCCTCCGTGATGGCACGATGTATCTGTAGGTGAGTGTTATAGTTGTGGGGGTAGCATTGTTGTATTGAAGATAGAGATGGTGAAGTGTATTAATTTGGAAATGACAGAGAGACTGGAGTAATTCATGGGAAGAAGGTTTGAATTATCTATATGTATTATTTATTTGAAAACTCTGGTACCCTTTAGACGCTCTCGCTACCACACATCTCACTGTTATAGTGAGTTAAGCGGTGATTACGGGGACAAATTGTCTCATCTCACGATTACTCACATTTTTGCAGGTATTCATGCATAGGCGCAAGCAACAAGAAAGGGAATTAGGTAGTGGAGGTTGTATAGTTTATTTAGAATTGTATATTGCCAATTTATAGGTCTGCATTCGTTTCCGCGTGTATATATATATTTATCTATTGTTTAATATAAATTAGTTTTGTTTATTAACCATGTTAGGCAAATCCTTTCTAACATGGTTAGCTTTTAATTATCCATGATAGTATTCATATTGTATCAGGAAATTCTTTTTTATCATGGATAGTATTTAACATTAGGTGCTTCCTTTTCTAGCCATGTTAGGTGAATCTTTTCTAACATGGTTAGCTACTAATTATCCATGATAGTATCCATATTGTATTAGGAAATTCTTTTCTATCATGGATAATGTATAAAATGATTAGAAAATTCTTTTTCTATCTATGATAGAGATATTGTTGAGATGAATATTCCTTTTTCTATCATAGTTAGTAAAGAGATTATTGAATTAAAATGGATATCTTAGTTTAATTAGGGAATTAGTAACAGTATGTTACATTGGAAATGTATTCTAGCCTCTTCTCCAAATCGTCACCATGTGATCTAAATATTGCATTCCAAATTCTTGAAAGAATTCCCTCGCGCTTCTTCTTAGTCACATCAGCCTTAGAAATAGCCTCCTTATTTCCTTCTTTTTTACTCCTTTGTCATCAGACATCATTCAAATTCCCTATCAGATCAAAAGACATTTAAGCTGCATAGATATGTATGACACTAGCAGTTCATCAAAATCCTCAAATCAAATCCAGGCGTATGTATGTGAGATCAATACGCAAATCAGGTGAAATTTAGTAAGAAAGTAATCTATACTAACTTATTTAGTTAGTTAATTGGATTAAAATAGATATGTAAAAGTTCAAAATCCTTCAACCATCAGTCAACAACTCAGATAAACGAAAACAATCGTTTACAGTTGAAGATTACAAGCAAATCGGGTTGTGTGGTTTCAGGGGTTCAAGGAGGCTTAGATGGTCTATGGAAGGCGGTAGTGTGGCATGGGGAATGGAGAGGGGAAGTTTGGGGCGGCAGTGGTGGGAGGAAGATGAAAGAGGGAATTTTTTTTATTTCACTAGAGGTGTTTTAGTATTTTCCAATAGCCCATTGGCCAAAATGGACCATTTTATTTGTTCATTGGCCAAAATGATACATTTTATTGTTCGTAGGCCAAATTGATATTTTGAAAATAGTTTGTAGGCGAGAATGATCTTTTACCCTAGAATTTATGTATAACTAATATGTTGTGTTAACTATTTACAATAATTTGGGGTAATATGATTTGTTTCTTTGTTGAGGAAGATTTGGGAATGTCAAGAAAATTGAAATTTTACTATTCCCATTTCCTTTTCTGTTGATCTTTGATTTGGGAAAAGGGGCTAGAATCATTTGTGTGACTCTTGAAGGATGGAACTTGGATTGTGCTATAAAGTATCTTTAGTTTGAATATTTTGGTCGATGGGTTTATTATTGCTCTTTTTAGATACATTTAGTGAAATAATAGAATCTGCAAGATTATTTTTTAGTTTTTAGCTTTTGGTAATGATAAGTGTAACATACCATTACTAAATCCCTAATTCACTAATAATATCACTATCAATTCAATAAATCCTTTACTAACTATGATAGAAAAAGATTTTTACATAATATCGATATCGCTATCATAGTTAGAAAAGAAATTCCTAATAATAATTTATTCATTATCCATGATAGAAAAGAATTACCTAAAACGATAAAAGTGCTATCATGAATAATATATTGATAACCATGTTAGTAAGAATTCTCCTAACATGGTTATAAAAGAATCACCTAATACCTTTGAAAAACACTCAGAAAAGAGGTAACCATGTTAGAGCGGAGCCCATCTAACATGGTTATATAAAATAATAACACTCATCACAACAGTAAATCACAATCACTCGATATAACCATGTTAGGAAAAGAACTTTCCTAAGCACAGTTATTCCAAACAACAACCTGTATCAACAAATCACATCAACACAAACATCTAAGACGTCCATGATGGAAAAGAAGGAATGCCTTTCCATTTTCAGGCAATTTCCCTGTAATACATAATCTATTATTCTAGTCAATCAGCAATACTAACAGAGTCTGTAGCACAGCTACAATTATCACATAACCGCTACTATCGCAGTACTAGTAGCAAAATAACATACCATCTACAAGTCATGATCATATCACAGAAACAGTTAATACAATAATTCAACAGCTCAATTCATTCGAAATAACAACAAACAAATGCGGAAGCAGATGCAGCCTAATCAAATGGCAATATATATAATCCTAATGGATCACCACCGGCCTACTCACTGTCTAAGTGCAGGCCGGACAGCTCCTTCCCTTTCCTTTGTGCCTCTGAAACGTACCTCCTACTAATATAATATTAATCTTACCCTAACTCACTGCTAATCAAAACAATCCAAACAATTAAGTCTAACTATGTTAGTAAAAGATTCACCTAACATAGTTAGCAAAAGAATTCCTCTATTAATAAGAGATTACCTATCTAACTATGTTAGAAAAGAGAATCTTCTAACATAGTTAGCAAAAGAACCATCATCACCTAATGAATCACACATGCAACACAATAATCTAAACTAACCATGTTAGAAAAGAATCACCTAACATGGTTAGAAAAAGAATTAACCAAACTACACAAGGATAAACCATATTAGAGCAGGGCCCATCTAATATGATCATATACAAGGACACATTTTTTTTTGACCATCTATACAAGGACACATAAAATCATACAATAAACAATCAATATACCACCTACTCAAGTTAGGTAAAAGTACTCCCTAACCACGATCCATCAAACAACCACCTATAACAATAAGTCATCAGCATACTGCTAGAGTACAACTGTCATTGCAGTCATAATAATCCCTGAACTATCATAATAACAGTATCAATATTTAATATCACAAACTCTTCACATAATATGTCGCATAATAAGTACTACGACATTCAAACATTACAATTCAATCAAAATAACATTCAATAATGCAGAAGCTGGTGCAGCCTAGCGAAATGGCGATATAAATCCCCATAGGAGTCACCTCTGGCCTACTTACTAACTCAGTATGGGCCAGACGGCCCCTTCCCCTTCCTCTGCGCCTCCCCCTGGGCATGATCACCTGAAAAAGATGAAGGGAATGGGGTGAGACAAAAACCATGTCTCAGTAATCACCTCTTAACTCACTGTGAGACTCAGAAATGGGGTAGTGGAGCGTCTACAGGGTACCACAGTTTTCAAAACCTGCATAACCACATAATATATACACATATATACAGTACAGATACATCCATCTCTCAAATAACAAAAATAAACGTGTGTGACACTGTGCCCGGCCTCTAGTCCGAAAAGCATATAAAAAGGGGACCGGTCTCTAGTCCGAAAATCCCTGGTCCCAATCTCAAGTGCGATGGACCTGTACAACTAACCTATCGATTGCGCAGATCGACGGTTACATCGGCCGATGGTACTAAAATAAATCAGTGTCATGCAGCATACAAAAGGTTGATAATTATATAAATATATATAAAGTACAATTTATTTAGAAAGGTACCCTATAGCCCTCGTTTAGATAGGAAATAGTCATAACACATTTCATATATATATATATATATATATATATATATATATATATATATAAGTAGAAGAGGATTTTTAGAAATCCTCAACTACCGTCACCCTCAGTATCACAGTCAGTTAAGCGTGATTACCTGCTAAACTGCACTGCAGAAGATATACGCAGATAACCGTTGCCCTCAAACTCCGCCTGGAGGATCACCGTCTACAACAATGCCACCATTTAAAAATGGTCAAGACATCTTCATGTGACTTAAGTTATACTTTTCACCAATAACAAAAACAATATTGAAGTAATAATTTACTTCCATTACCATACATCACTTTATAACTTCTAGATCATTAATCCTCATCATTTCTTAGAAACCTTAAAGATTTATCCACTTTATTAACCACCCATTATAACGCCGCATTGACCTTAAATAAGTCACTCACAATGACCTCCATAACACCCAAACACTCTTCCAAACCCAACAACCTTTAACCTACCAAAAATCACTTCTTATCAACACTTTATCTATCCAACTTTCTCCCAAAAACCATTCTAGCCAACACTCACATTCCAATAACAATAAACAACCTTAACTAGCACTACATAATCACCGATTTAGTCCAAAGCCTCCTCCTTAAGCTAACCCTTACTTAAAGAGTCAAAACAATTAGCCAATAACATCTAAACTCAACTTCAAACTTTAATGGCTAACATACTTCCCAAAAATCTTTACTTTACTACTTATCTTTGCTCAAATCCTTGGTTAAAGCATCACTAATTAACCAATGGCAAATCCCAACTTAAAAGAGGAAACTTTATGCTAAAAATCAACTTCACAAGAGGCTAGAGGCTTACAAAATGCAAGAGTGAAGGAAGAGAAGTTTTCCCCACCGTTGGCCGCCGGAAAACCTTGCCGGAAAACACCCCTAGACCGCCGGCCGAACTGAAAGAGCAAGGGAAAGCTAAGAAAAAGGTGTTGTGAAGTTGAAAGAATGAAAACAACATGAGGAACTACAAGAAAAATCCAAACTTTTCCTCACCCGCCGGTCAACGTCGCCGGAAAAGTCAAAGCCGCCGCCGGAAAAGCCGCCGGAGTCGCAGATCAAGCACAAGCTTCATGGATTCAAGAAAAATCACGAAAAGAACCAAAGAACCATCTCCTACCTCCAACACACTCCCTTCGCCGGAATATTTGTTGTCGCCGGAAAAGTCGCCGGAGATCGCCGGCCGGACTGAAAAGGGAGGAGAAGCTTAGGAAAAATGTTATGGAGTTGAAAAAGGAAGGACAACCAGAAAATCCACCTCTTTTACTTCAATTCCGAGCTCGCCGGAAAAATGGTCTTCAACGCCGGAAAAGTGAAAGTGTGCGACGGACACACACACCCACACGGATCGGACCCAATCTTCACGCCTCTATGAAGAAAAGGGAGAGGTGAACCGAAATGAGGAAGCTTTTTGGTGCATGGGGGGCCGAATGGTGAGGTGTGAGGAGGAAGAAAATGGAGAAAATGGGGAAAAGGGGGGGGGGGGTGTGCGTCGCTGCGAAATGGAGGGGGGGTCCGAAATGTTTTTGTTGAGGAAGGAGGGAGGGTGTGTTTGGTTGAGGGGAAATAAGGTGGTTTATGATACTTTATAGTCCAAGCTTGCCATAGTGTACACTTTTTAACTTAAAACCACTCAAACCAGTCTCCAATCTTCTGAATCTTCAAAATATTTTTAACTTTACCATTCCCTCATATTTCAAACTCTTCATTTCTTAATTAATTATATGCACATTAATTACTTAATATTTCTAAAATATTCTCAAAAATCTCCAAAAATTCCCAAAAATTCCCAAAATTCCTAATTTCTCCATTTATCATTTCCAAAATACTCTTCAATCCTGTATTAAATTTTCAGGATGTTACAATTCTCCCCACCTTTTAGGAATTTTGCCCTCAAAATTCACTACCACCACATCTTTACCATATGAAAATAATAGAGGAAGAGGTAAAACGTACCTAAAAATAGCTGTGGATACTTTTCACGCATCCGATCCTCAGTCTCCCAAGTCGCATCTCCTGGGGACATACCTCTCCAAAATACTTTCACTAAGCGAATGGTCTTATTTCTCAACTGCTTATCTTTTACATCCAAAATCCTTTCAGGATCCACTTGATAAGTCAAATTCTCCAACTCTACTTCTTCAGGCTCAATAACGTGAGAGGGATCAGGGTGATACTTCTTCAGCTGTGACACATGAAACACATCGTGTAGTCTCGATAACTGTGGCGGAAGAGCTATGCGATAAGAAACTTCACCAATCTTCTCAATCACATCATATGGACCCATATATCGAGGAGACAACTTCTTAGCCCGAATTGATCTGCCAACACCTGTCATCGGCGACACTTTCAAAAACACATGATCACCCTCTTCAAACTCTAATGGTCGTCGTCGCTTATCTGCATAACTTTTCTGTCTACTCTGGGCCGTCAACAATTTCTCACGAATCATCTCAATCTTCTGGGTCGTCTCATCCACAATATCCGGGCCAATAACAGCCCTTTCACTAACTTTCGTCCAATAGATTGGCGATCGACACTTTCTACCATACAGAGCCTCATAAGGAGCCATACCAATACTCGACTGGTAACTATTGTTATAAGCAAATTCTGCTAGTGGAAGATGCTTATCCCAACTACCAGGCAACTCAATAGCACATGCCCGCAACATATCCTCAAGGATTTGATTAACCCTCTCAGTCTGACCATCTGTTCTTGGATGATACACAGTACTGAACTTAAGCTTACTGCCTAAGGCAGACTGCAATGACATCCAATAACCTGATCTATAACGCTGATCTCTATCTGAAATAATACTCTTTGGTATCCCATGCAACCGCACAATCTCATCAACATACAACTGAGCCAACTTTTCCATTGGACTAGAAATCTGAACCGGCAAAAAGTGTGCCGACTTAGTCAACCGATCCACAATCACCCAAATAGAATCATGACCTGACTGAGTACGCGGTAACCCCACAATGAAATCCATAGATATATCATCCCACTTCCACTGAGGCACCTCAATACTCTGCAGCAATCCGCCAGGCTTTTGGTGCTGAATCTTGACTTTCTGACAAGTCAAGCACTTAAGTACAAACTGTGTCACATCCTTCTTCATTCCTGGCCACCAAAACCCTCGCTTCAAATCGTTATACATCTTGGTGATTCCCGGTTGCATAGCATATTTACTCCTGTGAGCCTCTTCCAAAATAGTCTGCTTCAACTCAGCACAATCAGGAACACAAATACGATGCTTAAACCGTAAAATCCCATGCTCATCAATCTCGAAATCTAAGACTGAACCATCCTCCAATTCTTTTCGAATCTTACTCAACTTGTCATCCTTCTCCTGTGCCACCCGTAATTCTTTATACAAGTCGAAATCAACTACCACTGCTCTCCGATTAGACTGCTCCACTCCAGGAACAACTCTCATATCACGCAACGTTTCCAACCAGTCCTGCTCTTCAAGGCTCATTGCAAAGACATGAGCTGATTTCCTACTTAAAGCGTCAGCAACCACATTGGCTTTCCCCGGGTGATACTTGATCTCAAACTTATAATCACTTAGCAACTTCATCCAACGACGTTGCCTACCGTTCAACTCTTTCTGATCCATCAAATACTTGAGACTTTTGTGATCACTGAACACTTCAAACTGAGCCCCAAAAAGATAATGGCGCCAGATTTTCAAGGCAAACACCACTGCACACAACTCCAAATCATGAGTTGGCACTACAAAAGGCATGGGACTTTCCGGCGCACAAATTTCGCTACTTTCCGGCGGTCCGAACCGCCGGAATGACACTACAGCGTTTATTTCAGGCGCAGGTAAATCAAGCGACGGAACGCGCCATACCTGCGGTCCTAAAAGCACAGGTAAGAGTTGGCCAACGCTGGAACGCACACCCGCGTCCCTTACCGGCGGCTAAAACCGCCGGGACGCAATGACGGGAATGTCAAAATTTTTAGTTTCCCCTCGTTGCAAACCGCGGGCGTGGAAATCACCTGCCCGCGTTTCCGACCGCGGGGAAGGGAGCCCACCAACATTTGGCACCGTTTAAATTTTTTTGTTGATGATAGGTCTAGCCCGCGTTTACGACCGCCGGTACGTTATATTCATTGGCCGGCGGTGCGAAACGCGGGGACGGTTACCAATTTTTCATATTTTAATATTAACGTGCCGGCGGTCTAAAACGCGGGAACGTGAATTGAATGTTTAAAAAAACAATAATTTTAACCATTGAAAACAATGGTTAAAATTAATGCAAGAATAAGAACTAGCATAATAAAATTACGAGCATCCGAATGATGTTCCATAAAATAATGGATTCCCATACATAAAACAAACTTAAAAATCCAAATTTTGAGCATTAACCAAACCAAAAACTAGCTACTTCTGATAGAAAAGGTCTATTTCCTATAGATAAGATGAATAGAACAGTTATAAACCAATTAATACTAACAATTTATTATTACTAATTAATAAAATAAAACAGTTCTAAAATATTTGGGTTTTGAGAACAAAAAAAATAATAATAAAAGGATGTAAAACTAAAGAAGAAAATAAACATAATGAAAAGATGGATACATTATATATGAAATAATAAATAAGGAAGCAAAACATTTAATTAAGATCACTATTACTTTTTAAAACTGTAAAAAAAAAAGAGAAGAGAGAAGAAACCAGCAGATAGAAGAAGTTGAGAGAAGATGGAGAGAAGATGGAAAGGCAGAGCAGAAACGAGTAGAGAGAAGATGGAAGGGTCGCTTATAGTGAGAGGCACGGCCAGTATTTATAGATGCAGGGGCACCCTCGCGGCGGTTGAGACCGCGGCTAAGATCGGCGGCAAAGTGGAAACTTTGCTGACTTCGCGGAGGCGGGGTGTAACATCCTGAAAAATTTAATTCAGGATTAGAGAGTGTTTTGGGAAATTTTGGAATTTTTAGGAATTTTTGGGATATTTTTGGAAATTTTGAATAATTAATGTGCATATAATTAATTAAGAAATGAAGAGTTTGAAATATGAGGGAGTGGTAAAGCTAAAAATATTTTGAAGTTTAAGGAGATTGGAGGCTGGTTTAAATGGTTTTAGAATTAAAAGAGTACACTATGGCAAGTTTGAGCTACAAATCATCAGAGAACCCCCTTATTTCACCAAACCAAACACGCCCCTCCCCCTTTTCTTCCTTAAAAACACGTCGGACCCCTCCCTCTCACCCGATCTCTTCTCCTTCCCTGTCCAGTTCTGCCGCTCACTCCCCCTCCACCTTCGGTTTTCGCCCTCCCTTCCTCCCACTTGAGCTCGTCGCTCAGGCGAGCTTCCGGCGGCCACGCGGCGGCGTCGACCGCCGTAGGCTCACCATGGACTCTCTTCCCCTTCACGTTCTCCTTCATCATCATCATCATCCGTCGGCCTCCCTCACCTCCTCCCCTCCCTTCGATTTCGACCCCTCCCTCCTTCCTTCCTCATTTTCGGCCTCCCTCTCTGCATCTTCTTCGCCTTTTCTTCACGGCCTCACTTCCAACCGTTCCGTCAAGTCCGGCGAACCCCAACAGTGGTCGACGGCGAGTCACGGCAGAGGTGAAGGCCGTTCATTTCGTTTCTCTTCGTGTTTCCGGCGAGAATAGGTAAAAGTTCAACCTTTCTAGCCTATCTCGAGTTGTGTTGCTATTTTGATGTCATTTCCTCATTCCCTTTTCTCTGTTCAGCTCGGCCGACCAATTTCCGACGAGCTACATGACGGCCGGTGGTGGTGGTCTCTGGTTTGTTCATTTTGGAACTTCATAAGTAATTTCTTTATCCTTTTTCTTCATTTGTATGCGAGTTGGGGGAGTGGCCGAGTTAGGGTTTAGGAGTTGGATTGAATAATTAACAAAAAGATGTTTAAGATTTGATTGTTGATGTTTTAGGAATATTTGAACAGTTGTCTAAGTTTTTGATGACATAGCTCTAAAGCCCAAGAATTTGGCTATTTTAATCTGATGTGTTGTTGGTAAATGTCAGGCTTGCTTGTTAAATTCTGAAGAATCTAATGTTTTGAATGAACTTCTTAGGATAATGGCTAGTAATTGTATGTAGGATGTTCTGTTTTGGTGGGGCTTTAATTTGTAACTTAATATGCTGTTTTGGTTTAATGAATGTTTGAGAATTTAGTAGTTGAAGATGTCCTTTGATGTGTTGTTTGATTGCCTTGTTCTTGGACTGTTTGGATTTAGCATTTCTTATGTTGTTGGATCTTAATTCTGAACAATGTGGGTTGTAATTTCAAAATACAAAGGAAATGTAGGGATTTTTTTTTTATTGAACTAGATGGAGTAATTGAGAGATGCTTAATTGTGGATTATATGTGCTACATGAGAGGTTAAAAATTGAGTATAATGTGTTGAAAGCTTGAATTATAATGGATTTGATTATGGTTAGAAGCGTTCAAAAGTTTGATGCAAATAGTGTAGGTGGTAAGTATGTGCGGGAATAATATGAGGAAATTATATGGTTCTGATTTCTTCATGGCTGATCAATGTTTTAAGTTTAAATTGAATGGGATGAAGTATGTGATGATGGTTTGGAAAGTGATCTAGAAGAGGAAGGATACTATTATGCTTGTGTCTAGAAAATTTAATTGTGTTCTTTGTGAAATTCTGGAAATTGTGTTGTACTTGATGTATGAGCTATCCAAGATTCAAATTAGGATAAAATGGGCATTGTTGATATTGCTAGCAAGGTGATGCTTGCAAGTGAATCTTTCATTGAGCCATTAGCATTTCTATTTTGAACAGAATGAAAGAGTAAAATTTATTTGAAGTAAGGGATGTTGAATTATGCTTGATTGGTTTGATTTCTTTGGATTGAAATGGAAGGTTCTTAAAGAAGAGAAAAATTGAATGGAGACAAGCTTGTTTTTGTTTGTTTGATTTGGTGGTAGAATTATGTTTGGAATGATGTGTAATATGTGGTAGTGTATGTTTTAATACTTGTGTAGTGATTTGGCGACGTTGTTGGATATGGCAGTAACATTAAGATAAGTTCATGATTATAAAGTTTGCTATTCTTCCTCTTTCATAAGCCAATTTCATTGTTTTTAAAAGAAGGTGTTGAAGGTTGTGTTTATGCTTTATAATTGAAATATTGATAATGAGTGTATGCTTGTATGAGAATCTATTTGAGTTTGATGGTTTTGAAGTGTTAGTGTCGGTCATTAGAGCATATTCAAGTGAAATTTGTCTAAGCTATATGAATCTTTACAAAATTCTGATTGGTATCTCATGTTAATAAACATCAACTTTACTCAAATAATTAGTGGTTAGTGAGGTACAAATGATGAGTTACTTGTTAAATGAAGTTTGTAACTATTGAATGAAACTAGCTATGTCATTGTTCCAATTTTGACTATGTTTGGTTGAAATAACTATGTGAATATAATTGGAGTGTTGTAGGGATTGTTTGAAGTTTATTAAGGATATTTGATCTTGCTTTAAGGTATTAATTAGTCAAACCTTAAGAATCATAAAAGATTAAAGTTAAAGGGCTTAATCAAAGAGTCTAGAAATAAACAAGAATGGGGATTGGGGTAGTATCATAAGGAGAGAGACGTGCTATTCATTATACACATATAAGCATGATTATTTACCTTATTATTACTTTTATGTAATAATAGGTGAATTGAGTAAGGAAGCGTAGGGAAGAGTATTAAAGTGCTAAAGGGCGACAGGTAATCATACTTACCTTACTATAACATTGAGGGTGACGTTAGTTGGGGATTTTGAAAATCCTTTCTCACACTCATTATCTATATATTATCTTTGAAAGTTATTTTTTTCTACAAAATAGGCTATCGGGTGCCTTCCAAACACGATTACTTTCATATAAAGAATTTGACTTACTATATGTAGTATCCTGACTGGTGGTATTGCTGGATTATGTATGTGTGAGTGTATATACATTGAGATTTGGTACCTTGACAGGAATATTGAGAGATGTGTCATAGATTATAAGAATAGGAATGAGATGTTGAGTTGGAGATTGTGGAGAGAATTATTAGGGAAAGGAATTGAATGGTTGTGAATGGGATGGTGATATTGAAAGGAAATGGTGATTGAGATGTTGAATACTGTGAGATATTAAAAAGGATATTGTGGAAGGTTGTTGCATGACACTGCTTGTACCATCGGCCGATGTAACCGTCCGATAGCGCAATCGACGGTTAGTTGTACTGGTCCTAATGAGTAGAGACAGGGACTTACGGTTTCCGAGTAGAGACGGGCTCCGTTTATTATTTCCTTTTGATTATAGACAGGGGAAATATGCCTTTCAGAGTAGAGACTGGGGCACAGTGTCATTCATATTTACTTTGGATTTTTTGGAGATGTTTGGCTTATTGAGGTTATGTATATTTGGAGATGTGTAGGTATATATATATATATATGTTAGGTGTGTGCATGTATACTGTATACAGATGAATTATTTTAAAAACTGTGGTACCCTTTAGACGCCCTCGTTACCGCACATCTCACTGTTATAGTGAGTTAAGCGGTGATTACTGGGACAAATTGTCTCATCCCACGATTACTGACATTTTTGCAGGTATTCATGCACAGGCGCAAGCATCAGGAAAGGGAATTAGGTTTTAAAGGTTATTTAGATTAGTTAGTTGTGTATATTGCCAATTTGTATAGGCCTGCATTCGTTTCCGCATGTATATATCTATTTATTGTTAAATATCAACTAGTTTTGTTTATTAACCATGTTAGGCAAATCCTTTCTAACATGGTTAGCAATAAATTATCCATGATAGCAGCTGTGCTGTATTAGTTTATTCTTTTCTATCATGGATAATATTTCAATCATTAGGATATTCTTTTTCTAACTATGATAGAGATATTGATATTATTGCAATTCCTTTTTCTATCATAGTTAGTAAAGATATTATTGAACTAAAAGAGATGTCACAGGTTAATTAGGGAATTAGTAACAGAATGTTACAACTTGGTTATCAGTATTTGGTATACGATAACCTAGGACTGTGCTGCATTGCATATAGATTGGCAATATACATTCTTAGTATTCCCTTCCTTCTGTGCATGAATATCTGGCCTTTTGAGAGGAATATCACTCATCCCGTGGTGGGGAGAGAGTGATAAGAGCAATTGAATAGGTATTGTGGAGAGATTGAGATGAACATAGAAAGAAGAACGAAATGATGTTAATATGTATAAGAATTTAGGAAGAATGACGAAATAAGGATGCTTCTCTGGGGTCTCGAATATAGTTATGTGCCGGCCATAATCATAGTCGAGGCATCAGGAGATCCCTTATTGGGTTAAGGGAGTAAGGAAATTTGAAAATAACAATTAATAATGAATGCAATGTGAAATAAGAGTTGTTGCTTTGTTTATTATTTGTTTACTGATTTGTTAAATTGTTTGCTTCATAGATGAATTTGACTTGTGCTATTAGATTGTTTTGAAACAAAATTCTAGTGAAATTGTATTTTTATAAGCTCCAACATGAGATAGGCTATTTATTGATTGCGATTTGATTTTATATCATTAGTAATGGAGGTTGTTTCATCAGTATAATGGAAGGATTTGAACTATGTGATAGGGTTTTGGTGTAAACGGAATCTTTTGCTTTTTGATATGACATTGGTGGTTTGAGAACCAAATTTAAGTAATTTCTAAGTAGTCTATGGATTAGAGTTAGTTTTATTTTGGTTGGAATGATATTTTGAGAAATTTTGGTGTTGATAAGTTATGGTTTGGGGACAATTTCGAAAATTCAGCATGGTTTCTTGTAATTGATAGTTCCAACTTGTTCAATTAAGTTATATGATGAGATAATTTGTTTAAATTAATCATACATGAGCATATGAACTATTTTGCTTGCTTAAAGTTGGTTCAAGACCAAGTGTGGTAACTAAATTCTTTTAATATGAATTTTCTTGAAATATAGTTTCTATAGGTTTATTGGAGTTCAATAAAAGTGTTGATTGAATCCGTTTGCTATTATGAGCATGAAGTTGGTTAGGTGGGACTCTTTGCAAGAAGTTCTACCTTATTTTATTGATTTCCAAACCTTTGTTTAGCCTCTCAACTTTTCTCCTATGTTCAAGGAATGGTATGTTTGATGCTTTCCCTTTATCTTGGTGATTGTGGGCTGATTCATAGGAAAGAATTATAGGCAAGTTGTTTCTAGAAAGATGGTTGATGTTTTGTGCTTGCATGTGTATTTAGAAATTTTTGCAATTTGAGATTTAGGAAGGAAAATCTTTCAAAGTTTCTGTTACAAGGGGAAGGGATGGTTAGGAGATTAAGAAGGACTAATAAGTTTCTGGGCTAGTTCTTTGATTGATGGTGTGATAGGTTTATTAATCATTTTAATGTGATGTTAAAGGATAGAAAATGTGATTTTAGATGAAAGTAATGGAAGAGGAATTAAAACATGTGACATATTGGTGATTAAAATGGAGCTGAATGAGGTTATGATGTTTTGATATTTAAATACTGCTTTAGTAGTGCGTATTACTTATTTGATATTGGTTGCAAATTGTAGGCTTTCAAATAGACATTTATTTTTTTATTTAGAGGGTCAAATTGTGTTGAATGGTATAGAAAAGAATAATAACAAAGTATAGTTTCTGGTTTGGAAAGTTGATGCAATGTGTTATATTAAATGAAAGATTATAGAAGTTTGTTGATGTTAGAATTATGTCCTTTGTAGTAGAGCATTATGATGAGAACGGTGAACTCTGTTGTTTATTTTTGTATGTTGGTGATGATGAAAGAGAAGAAAAGAGAGATTTAAGGGCAATTTAATTGGTGATAAATTTTAAAAGTTGTGTTTATGGTTGAGTAAAATAGATAAGGAAGCTAGTGGAGTGTAATGTGATAGGTTGGAAGTTTAGCAAAGGTCCTCCATTGATTTATCAGACTTGAAAGTAATCAATTACAAATTTGATGATAAAGTTGATAGGGATGAGTATATATTAAATTAGAATCTTGAGCTAAAATTTGAAATGGAATGTGAACTTGTTATCTAATAATTAAGAAGCGAGATCTTGGATTATGGTTGAGTAAACCACTAGATTTTGGAGAGGAATTTAGAAGAGTTGTGATCTTAATGATTAGAAGAGGATTAAAGAAGTGAGAGTGATGGCTTACATGGATTGGTATCTATCAAAGTTATTGATTATAGGTTGTTCACCAAGAGAAAGTTGACTATTGAAATTGTGTTAATGGCTCAAGGTTTGAATTAAGTATTAAGGAAAGCAAGGGCTGATTGGTTATGTATTTGAATATCAAAATTTTAAAATTTGAAACTACAAGTTTTAGGGAATTGATGGAATCTTGTTTTGAGATTAAAAGTTTTAATTGATTGCATTCATAGGATTTTATCTGTATCATGATAGCCTTGGAGATCTTATTGGCTGAATTTTGTTATAGGATAAAGTGTTGCTGATAAAGCATTGAGAGAAGATTTATACACTTGTATGTGAAATTGGGAGAAATATTTGAAATTGTGTTGAAGATTGTTTGTTTAGGAAATTATGAAAGGAAGATTCAAATTTGTTTAAGTGTTAAAGAATTAGTTTCAAGGATAGTTGGTTGCTGATATGAAAAGGCTTAAGTATACATTAATTTGGTTGGAAGTGGACGTAAAAAGGGTAGTGTATTTCTGTTTATGCAGAAAAATTGATATTGCTATGACTTGTGTATTGTGATTTTTGACATATTTATCCATTAATCAGTTAGTATAACAGAATCAATTGGGATTTTGAAAGGAAATTTAGCTATAATCCTAGTTATCTTACATCGTGGTTCTAGCCTTGATCAAAGGTTATATACATTTAAGTCAATCTGACTTGATTTCACCTCTTTTCAATCCCTGAAGGAACCTGGGAAATTGGTTTAGTATCCGTAATCTCACCTTTATCCTAAGATAATATCTCTCATATGTCGAACTTGACTGCTATTTCTAGGAAAGTTTGATCAACACCTGGTAGGAGAATGTTTAAAGTTTTTCTAATTCCTTGATATCATCTTTATGGTGTCACATGGATAACACTTATGGCAACAAAATCCTCCGTGTCAATAACTCCAATACTCCTGAATTATCTCCAAATTCCTCTTTCTCTCACTCAAACTAGGATTATCAGTGGAAGTAACTATCCCTTTCTTTGTACCTAATGATAATTTCTACTAATTTCGAGGACGAAATTAATTAAGAGGGGTAGAATTGTAACATCCTGAAAAATTTAATTCAGGATTAGAGAGTGTTTTGGGAAATTTTGGAATTTTTAGGAATTTTTGGGATATTTTTGGAAATTTTGAGTAATTAATGTGCATATAATTAATTAAGAAATGAAGAGTTTGAAATATGAGGGAGTGGTAAAGCTAAAAATATTTTGAAGTTTAAGGAGATTGGAGGCTGGTTTAAATGGTTTTAGAATTAAAAGAGTACACTATGGCAAGTTTGAGCTACAAATCATCAGAGAACCCCCTTATTTCACCAAACCAAACACGCCCCTCCCCCTTTTCTTCCTTAAAAACACGTCGGACCCCTCCCTCTCACCCGATCTCTTCTCCTTCCCTGTCCAGTTCTGCCGCTCACTCCCCCTCCACCTTCGGTTTTCGCCCTCCCTTCCTCCCACTCGAGCTCGTCGCTCAGGCGAGCTTCCGGCGGCCACGCGGCGGCGTCGACCGCCGTAGGCTCACCATGGACTCTCTTCCCCTTCACGTTCTCCTTCATCATCATCATCATCCGTCGGCCTCCCTCACCTCCTCCCCTCCCTTCGATTTCGACCCCTCCCTCCTTCCTTCCTCATTTTCGGCCTCCCTCTCTGCATCTTCTTCGCCTTTTCTTCACGGCCTCACTTCCAACCGTTCCGTCAAGTCCGGCGAACCCCAACAGTGGTCGACGGCGAGTCACGGCAGAGGTGAAGGCCGTTCATTTCGTTTCTCTTCGTGTTTCCGGCGAGAATAGGTAAAAGTTCAACCTTTCTAGCCTATCTCGAGTTGTGTTGCTATTTTGATGTCATTTCCTCATTCCCTTTTCTCTGTTCAGCTCGGCCGACCAATTTCCGACGAGCTACATGACGGCCGGTGGTGGTGGTCTCTGGTTTATGAACTTCTTAGGATAATGGCTAGTAATTGTATGTAGGATGTTCTGTTTTGGTGGGGCTTTAATTTGTAACTTAATATGCTGTTTTGGTTTAATGAATGTTTGAGAATTTAGTAGTTGAAGATGTCCTTTGATGTGTTGTTTGATTGCCTTGTTCTTGGACTGTTTGGATTTAGCATTTCTTATGTTGTTGGATCTTAATTCTGAACAATGTGGGTTGTAATTTCAAAATACAAAGGAAATGTAGGGATTTTTTTTTATTGAACTAGATGGAGTAATTGAGAGATGCTTAATTGTGGATTATATGTGCTACATGAGAGGTTAAAAATTGAGTATAATGTGTTGAAAGCTTGAATTATAATGGATTTGATTATGGTTAGAAGCGTTCAAAAGTTTGATGCAAATAGTGTAGGTGGTAAGTATGTGCGGGAATAATATGAGGAATTATATGGTTCTGATTTCTTCATGGCTGATCAATGTTTTAAGTTTAAATTGAATGGGATGAAGTATGTGATGATGGTTTGGAAAGTGATCTAGAAGAGGAAGGATACTATTATGCTTGTGTCTAGAAAATTTAATTGTGTTCTTTGTGAAATTCTGGAAATTGTGTTGTACTTGATGTATGAGCTATCCAAGATTCAAATTAGGATAAAATGGGCATTGTTGATATTGCTAGCAAGGTGATGCTTGCAAGTGAATCTTTCATTGAGCCATTAGCATTTCTATTTTGAACAGAATGAAAGAGTAAAATTTATTTGAAGTAAGGGATGTTGAATTATGCTTGATTGGTTTGATTTCTTTGGATTGAAATGGAAGGTTCTTAAAGAAGAGAAAAATTGAATGGAGACAAGCTTGTTTTTGTTTGTTTGATTTGGTGGTAGAATTATGTTTGGAATGATGTGTAATATGTGGTAGTGTATGTTTTAATACTTGTGTAGTGATTTGGCGACGTTGTTGGATATGGCAGTAACATTAAGATAAGTTCATGATTATAAAGTTTGCTATTCTTCCTCTTTCATAAGCCAATTTCATTGTTTTTAAAAGAAGGTGTTGAAGGTTGTGTTTATGCTTTATAATTGAAATATTGATAATGAGTGTATGCTTGTATGAGAATCTATTTGAGTTTGATGGTTTTGAAGTGTTAGTGTCGGTCATTAGAGCATATTCAAGTGAAATTTGTCTAAGCTATATGAATCTTTACAAAATTCTGATTGGTATCTCATGTTAATAAACATCAACTTTACTCAAATAATTAGTGGTTAGTGAGGTACAAATGATGAGTTACTTGTTAAATGAAGTTTGTAACTATTGAATGAAACTAGCTATGTCATTGTTCCAATTTTGACTATGTTTGGTTGAAATAACTATGTGAATATAATTGGAGTGTTGTAGGGATTGTTTGAAGTTTATTAAGGATATTTGATCTTGCTTTAAGGTATTAATTAGTCAAACCTTAAGAATCATAAAAGATTAAAGTTAAAGGGCTTAATCAAAGAGTCTAGAAATAAACAAGAATGGGGATTGGGGTAGTATCATAAGGAGAGAGACGTGCTATTCATTATACACATATAAGCATGATTATTTACCTTATTATTACTTTTATGTAATAATAGGTGAATTGAGTAAGGAAGCGTAGGGAAGAGTATTAAAGTGCTAAAGGGCGACAGGTAATCATACTTACCTTACTATAACATTGAGGGTGACGTTAGTTGGGGATTTTGAAAATCCTTTCTCACCCTCATTATCTATATATTATCTTTGAAAGTTATTTTTTTCTACAAAATAGGCTATCGGGTGCCTTCCAAACACGATTACTTTCATATAAAGAATTTGACTTACTATATGTAGTATCCTGACTGGTGGTATTGCTGGATTATGTATGTGTGAGTGTATATACATTGAGATTTGGTACCTTGACAGGAATATTGAGAGATGTGTCATAGATTATAAGAATAGGAATGAGATGTTGAGTTGGAGATTGTGGAGAGAATTATTAGGGAAAGGAATTGAATGGTTGTGAATGGGATGGTGATATTGAAAGGAAATGGTGATTGAGATGTTGAATACTGTGAGATATTAAAAAGGATATTGTGGAAGGTTGTTGCATGACACTGCTTGTACCATCGGCCGATGTAACCGTCCGATAGCGCAATCGACGGTTAGTTGTACTGGTCCTAATGAGTAGAGACAGGGACTTACGGTTTCCGAGTAGAGACGGGCTCCGTTTATTATTTCCTTTTGATTATAGACAGGGGAAATATGCCTTTCAGAGTAGAGACTGGGGCACAGTGTCATTCATATTTACTTTGGATTTTTTGGAGATGTTTGGCTTATTGAGGTTATGTATATTTGGAGATGTGTAGGTATATATATATATATGTTAGGTGTGTGCATGTATACTGTATACAGATGAATTATTTTAAAAACGGTGGTACCCTTTAGACGCCCTCGTTACCGCACATCTCACTGTTATAGTGAGTTAAGCGGTGATTACTGGGACAAATTGTCTCATCCCACGATTACTGACATTTTTGCAGGTATTCATGCACAGGCGCAAGCATCAGGAAAGGGAATTAGGTTTTAAAGGTTATTTAGATTAGTTAGTTGTGTATATTGCCAATTTGTATAGGCCTGCATTCGTTTCCGCATGTATATATCTATTTATTGTTAAATATCAACTAGTTTTGTTTATTAACCATGTTAGGCAAATCCTTTCTAACATGGTTAGCAATAAATTATCCATGATAGCAGTTGTGCTGTATTAGTTTATTCTTTTCTATCATGGATAATATTTCAATCATTAGGATATTCTTTTTCTAACTATGATAGAGATATTGATATTATTGCAATTCCTTTTTCTATCATAGTTAGTAAAGATATTATTGAACTAAAAGAGATGTCACAGGTTAATTAGGGAATTAGTAACAGAATGTTACACGGGGCGCGCGGGTATGCTTTGCGACCGTTTGGCTTGTCGGCGGTTCAAACCGCGGGTATGCATGTAACGTTCATAACCGCCGGAACGCTGTGGAGCGTGCATGGTTCAAAAATAACGTCTATAAATAGCTCATATATGAGAGAGTAACACTTCATTCTCTTTTCTATTTTGATAGCTTTCTCCTTCTGATATATAAGTTCTTCGTAAAATATTGTAGCAATGTTAGATAAATCATGGATATCTTTTCCCCGTTCTGCCCCTCAATACATTCTTGGTCTCAATATGTTTTTAGATTTTGCCTTTTCGAGATCTAGTATAAGGGGTAAAATTGCGTGTCCATGTGAGAAGTGTAAGTTTAAGAAGTGGCAGACAAGAGACGATGTTTATGCCCACTGTATGAGGAAACAATTTCCAAAATATTATCGTACTTGGATATACCACGGAGAGTTGCATAACAACAACGATGCTGCTGCCAATTTTGAGGTTGGGTCAAGTTCTCAAGTGGGAATGCAAGTTGAAGGCAGTGACGTTGCTGAACATACACAGAGTCATCCAATAATTGACAACGTGCTGCTAGATGATTTGGCTTTGCAAGGCGATGACGCCATAGATGATGAAGATGTGTTAGGACCAGAGGCAGAGTACCTACGAAATGAAGCGGCAAGAAATTTCTTTGAACTCATGGAAGCTGATACGCCATTATACCCAGATATATATTCCATTTATTTATTACGTGTTATTATTACCTATAGAATATATTAGTTAATTACTATTTATATATATATAGAATATATATATATATATATTCCATTTATTTATTACGTGTTATTATTACCTATATATATACTTTCATTATAATTATATTTTTGAACTATAATTTATATCTACAGGTAACGAAAGATACTCTAGAATGTCATTTTTGACAAAACTGTATAGTATTAAGTGTAAACGCGGAGCCTCTGATGCGTGCATGTCAGACGTTCTAGATCTGCTGGCAGATGCGTTCTATAATGTTGAAGCTCAAATTCCACCTTCATTTTACGAAGCGAAGAAACAAGTGACAAAGATGGGGTTGAACTACATCAAAATTGATGCTTGCGAACAAGATTGTATGTTGGATTGGGGTGATGACATTGCATTGGAAAAATGCAAACGGTGCAACTGGGATCAGTACGAGGTGAAAGGACAGGGCAGATGGGCGAAGAAACGGCCTAAAAAGAGTATGAGATATTTCCCCCTTGGTCCAAGACTTCAAAGGTTATATATGTCATCAAAAATGGCTGAGCACATGAGGTGGCACGCAATAGAAGTTAGCGTCAACGGAAAAATGAGACATCCTCGCGACGGTGATGCATGGAAAGCGTTTGACCGTTATTTCCCCGATTTCGCTGCGGACCCAAGAAATGTCCGGTTGGGTCTTGCCTCGGATGGATTTAACCCGTTCGGTTCATTTAACCAAGCATATAGTGTGTGGCCTGTGGTGTTGATACCATATAATCTCCCGCCTTGGATGTGCATGAAACAAACCTCATTCATCTTGTCGACGATCGTTCCGGGTCCGACGTCTCCTGGAAATGACATAGACGTTTATCTTCAGCCTTTGATGAAGGAATTGAAAGAGTTGTGGACAGAAGGGGTGGAGACATATGACGCTCAAAGCAAGACAATTTTCAAGCTTCGTGTTGCGGTTATGTGGACCATTAGTGATTTCCCTGGCCTCGGCATGCTATCAGGTTGGAATACATATACAGGGATGGCTTGTCCTTATTGTAACTTTGACCAACAGCCACACCGTTTGACCTACAGCAAGAAGTCATGTTTCATGGGTCATCGAAGATTCCTTCCGCCTGACCATAACTTCCGACGACAAAAGAACAAATTCAACGGACTACGAGAAGATAGACTTCCACCTGAAGACCTGTCTGGGTTTGAAATTTTTGAACAGGTCGCAAACCTGGTTAATGAATTCGGGAAGGACCCGCCGCCTCCAAATAATAATAATAATGTGCAAGTTTCCAGGACGCGTAGGATGACGGGTCCAGCGCCCCAATGGAAAAAGAATAGCATATTTTTTGAACTGCCTTACTGGAAAATGAATCATATGCGTCACTGCTTGGATGTCATGCACATCGAGAAGAATGTGGGTGAAAATGTTCTGTACACGATTCTCAATGAGCCGGGCAAGTCAAAAGATCATCTTGCAGCGAGGAAGGATCTTCAGGAAATGGGAATACGTTCAGACGCATGGCCGAATGAGAATGACAAATTTGCCCCGCCATATTCACTCTAACAAAAAGCAACAAGAAGGTATTCCTCTCCACATTGAAAAAAATTACAGTCCCTGATGGATTTGCAAGCAATATCTCGAGGTGTGTTGATTTGGGAAATAGTAAAATCTCTGGCTTGAAAAGTCATGACTATCATGTTCTACTCCAACAATTCCTTCCTCTGGCCATAAAACACACGTTACCGCATGAGGTTGCTGCAATCCTAGCCGAACTCAGCTTCATACTCAAACAGTTGTGTGCAAAGGTGCTGGATAGAGGGGAGTTAGATGCACTGCAAACGAAAATTGTTTTGACCCTTTGTCGCATGGAGATGATATTCCCCCCTTCATTTTTCACTTCTCAAGTGCATCTTATTGTGCACCTTGTTAGTGAAGCAAAGATGGGTGGACCCGTGCATTATCGTTGGATGTATCCGATAGAGAGGTACTTGGCGAAATTGAAATCATTCGTACGGAATAGAGCCGCATCAGAGGGATGCATTGCTGAGTGTTACATCGGCGATGAGGTTGTTACATTTGCCGGGCGTTATTTTGATCACATTCACATTAATGGGCGTCTTCCTCGCATCAATGACAACCCTCTCTATGTTCCTCCAAGGTCGAACGCTTTGTTTCCTCCAATTGGAAAGCCAGTAGGAGCAGGTCAGACCTACTACCTAAACCCTATGGAATATTTGCAAGCTCATAGGCATGTCCTAACGAGGTGTCGTGCAGTGGACTCTTATCGCGAGTAAGACCTGTTACTATCATGTAATTTTATTTTACAAACCTAAAAACTCAATTGGTAATAATTAATGACATTATCACATATTTTTAAAATGATCTTACAGTGCATATCGGAGATTTATTAAGGCTGAACGCCGAGGACGACAAGGGACCACAGCTGCAATTATTGACAGCATGGTTCACCGTGGATTTGCTGAATGGTTCAGGGACAGAATACGCAATGACCCACAATCCCCCCCAGCTTTGTTGAATTTAGCGCTTGGGCCTCTAACCCACGTTGTGCGATACACGGCGTACAATGTGAACGGTTTTCACTTTCGCACTGTCGCACGCGATGGTCCACGCTTAACCCAAAATTCGGGTGTGTTTGGGTCATTCGGGACAAGGAGCTATGCCACCTCACAGGATCCCAATATGCATGTAGGGGCAGCGGACTATTACGGGAAGTTAGTCGATATCATAGTGTTGAATTATAATGGTGAATTCCTTGTTCCTCTTTTCAAGTGCGAGTGGGCAGATACTAGGGGAAAACGAGGCAAAAAGGTGGATGATCTTGGGATCACATCGGTTAACTTTTCTAGACTCATCCACACAGGCGTCTCATCTGACGATGAGCCATATCTCGTTGCCGACGAAGCTCAACAGTTATACTATGTTCCTGATCCCAAACATACCGATTGGTTTATGGTAGTGCATGTCAAGCCTAGGGACCGCAGCAACCGCCGGAACGTGATATACGTTCCGGCGGTGGGTCTAGGACCACAGCAATGCAAACGCCGGCATGCAGCGTTTTTTTGTAGTGTGGGTAGTTCACCTCATTTGGCCTTAACTGTCTTGAAGCATAAGCTATCACTTTGCCATTCTGCATCAACACACAACCTAAACCCATCAACGATGCATCAGTATACACCTCATAAGGTTGAGATGAATCTGGCAAAACCAACACTGGAGCGGTAGTCAAAAGAGTCTTTAACTCCTGAAATGCTGCTTCACACTGCTCCGTCCATACAAAAGGGCGATCTTTCTTGGTCAAATTTGTCAAAGGGCGGGCAATCTGGGAAAAACCACGAATAAATCTCCGATAATAACCAGCTAATCCTACAAAACTTCGTACTTCAGTTACTGATTTCAGAGATTCCCACTGCAAAACCGCCTCAACTTTACTAGGATCCACTGCAACACCTTCAGAAGAAACCACATGCCCCAAAAACTTTACTTCGTTCAGCCAAAATTCACACTTCGACAGTTTAGCATAGAGCTGATGATCCCTCAGAACTCTCAAAGCAATGGCCAAATGCTCACGATGCTCTTCTTCACTTTTAGAATAAATCAGAATGTCATCAATGAACACTACAATGAATTTATCTAAATACGGTCTGAAAATTCGGTTCATATAATCCATGAACACAGCAGGAGCATTGGTCAAACCAAAAGGCATCACCAAGAACTCGTAGTGACCATAACGGGTTCTAAAGGCCGTCTTGGGAACATCCTCTACCCGAACTCTCAACTGATGATATCCCGACCTCAAATCAATCTTAGAAAATACGGAAGCCCCAACTAACTGATCCAACAAGTCATCTATCCTGGGCAACGGGTACTTATTCTTTATTGTGACTCTATTCAGCTGAGGGTAGTCTATGCACAACCTCATGCTACCATCCTTTTTCTTAACAAACAAGACTGGAGCTCCCCACGGTGACACACTAGGTCGAATAAAACCTTTTTCAAGCAATTCTTCAATCTGCTTCTTCAACTCAGCTAATTCAACCGGGGCCATCCTATATGGTGCCTTAGAAATCGGACTAGCACCTGGTTCCAAATCAATGGTGAACTCCACTTCTCGCTCAGGTGGAAGACCCTGGATATCAGCAAAAACTTCAGGATAGTCCCCGACCACATCGATAATATCAATACAAATCTCCTCCTCAGATTTAATTGAGAAGAAGACAGCAAACGCCTGACAACCCCTCCGCACACAATTCTCAGCTTGTGTGGCGGACAACAACAAGGAACCACTGGAACCCTCCGCTGACAAAGAATTCACTGCATATCTCACAGCCCGTTCTTTGCAAAGCAAAATGACATTATTGGCTATCAACCAATCCATGCCAATAATCACCTCTATTCCTTTAAGGGGTAGACACACAAGGTCAATTACAGAGTCTCGACCTTCATACCGAAGGTCCAAGCCTTTACATACTTGAGCAGTTTTAAACACATCTCCACTAGGGGTAGTTACTTTCAAATCATGAGGTAATGCAGATAGGGTAAAGCCAAGTTTCCGAGCACAATCATAGGAAATGAAAGAATGGGTCGCACCAGAATCAAATAACACTTCAACACTATGACCTCGGATGGAAACCATACCTTGAATCACATTAGGAGACGCTCCGGCCTCCTCCCTCGTGGTAACATAAACACGTCTAGGGGCTACGGGGCGACTGCTCTGACTCGTCTGAACACGCTGTTCTAACTTAGGGCAAAACTTGTAAGTATGGCCCAACTCATTACAATGATAACACCTCCAACAGTCCCCCCAATGATACTTCCCACAACTGGCACAAGGACCTGCTACGGTCGAGGCTGAAGCAGCTGACTCCTGATGAGATCCCTGACTCGCACCTGCTCGACCCCTACCACCAAAAGATTGGGTCCTGCCACCCCTGAATTGACTCCTGTGCCCAGATCTTCCCTGGTGTTGACTACGAAAACTACCTCTCTGGTTATACCCATGCGAAAAACCTCGCCCTTGAGATCTTCTCCCAGAACTATCGGAGGTACTCGTGCCAGCACTGTGACTCTTAGAGATGCCTCCTGAAGGCCCTAAGTAGTTAGGAGGTTTAAACTGGTTGTCAACACGACCCAAAGCACCTGAACTTCTCAAGTTTCTAGCCACAAGACAAAGATACTCGCAAGAATCTTCAAAACTAACAAACGGTCTAGCATACAGATATGGCCGCAACACAGGTCTAGCCTTCTGAATCAACTGGGTATGCTTCCACTGGGGATCATCCCTATATTGCAAGTAAGTCACATAACGTGATAACTCATTGAAAGTAGCAACAAATTCATCCTCGTGCATATTGCCTTGCACCAATTTGTTAAATTCAAGTTCTTTCTCATGCCTGATTGTAATGGGAAAGTAATGCTCAAGGAATTTTTCTTTAAATTCTGGCCACACAGTCATGGAATCATCCATACCCCCGGCTGACTTCCACCATCTTTTGGCATCACCAGTCAACAGCAAGATAGCAACCCTGGCTTTCTGGTACTCATTACAGGCAACTGCTTGGAAAATTGTTTCTAATCTATCGATCCATTCTTCCGCTATCTCAGGTTGGCGACCCCCTTCAAAAGTACCAGGATTGTGCCTAGACACATCTTTCCAAACCTTATTAACAGTACGGTCCTCTTGAGTAACTTCTTGCTGGATCCCATGAATTTCACTCTCATGGCCAAATCCAAACTCTCCTTCACTTTGATGCTGATGGCCCATATCCTGTTTAAATTTCTGTAACCTTTCTTCCATTGTCTCCAAAATCACATCCCTCAACTGATTCACAAACTCCGACCCGAAGTTTTGTGCCGGAATAGATTGTTGTGAATCTTGGAATTGACTTGAATCATCCTCTTCACCCACCTAGGGAATAATGATAATAATGATAAAAGAGGGTTAGTGATCATAATAGTGAGGAAGGGAAATAAGGGATATATCGCCATTCTATATGCAATGCAACAGGCAGGGTATCGTTAACCTTAAAACTGATACCAAGTTGAAACGTACCTCCTACTAATATAATATTAATCTTACCCTAACTCACTGCTAATCAAAACAATCCAAACAATTAAGTCTAACTATGTTAGTAAAAGATTCACCTAACATAGTTAGCAAAAGAATTCCTCTATTAATAAGAGATTACCTATCTAACTATGTTAGAAAAGAGAATCTTCTAACATAGTTAGCAAAAGAACCATCATCACCTAATGAATCACACATGCAACACAATAATCTAAACTAACCATGTTAGAAAAGAATCACCTAACATGGTTAGAAAAAGAACTAACCAAACTACACAATGATAAATCATGTTAGAGCGGGGCCCATCTAATATGATCATATACAAGGACACATAAAATCATACAATAAACAATCAATATACCACCTACTCAAGTTAGGTAAAAGTACTCCCTAACCACGATCCATAAAACAACCACCTATAACAATAAGTCATCAGCATACTGCTAGAGTACAACTGTCATTGCAGTCATAATAATCCCTGAACTATCATAATAATAGTATCAATATTTAATATCACAAACTCTTCACATAATATGTCGCATAATAAGTACTACGACATTCAAACATTACAATTCAATCAAAATAACATTCAATAATGCAGAAGCTGGTGCAACCTAGCGAAATGGCGATATAAATCCCCATAGGAGTCACCTCTGACCTACTTACTAACTTAGTATGGGCCAGACGGCCCCTTCCCCTTCCTCTGCGCCTCCCCCTGGGCATGATCACCTGAAAAAGATGAAGGGAATGGGGTGAGACAAAAACCATGTCTCAGTAATCACCTCTTAACTCACTGTGAGACTCAGAAATGGGGTAGTGGAGCGTCTACAGGGTACCACAGTTTTCAAAACCTGCATAACCACATAATATATACACATATATACAGTACAGATACATCCATCTCTCAAATAACAAGAATAAACGTGTGTGACACTGTGCCCGGTCTCTAGTCCGAAAAGCATATAAAAAGGGGACCGGTCTCTAGTCCGAAAATCCCTGGTCCCAATCTCAAGTGCGATGGACCTGTACAACTAACCTATCGATTGCGCAGATCGACGGTTACATCGGCCGATGGTACTAAAATAAATCAGTGTCATGCAGCATACAAAAGGTTGATAATTATATAAATATATATAAAGTACAATTTATTTAGAAAGGTACCCTATAGCCCTCGTTTAGATAGGAAATAGTCATAACACATTTCATATATATATATATATATATATATATATATATATATATATATAAGTAGAAGAGGATTTTTAGAAATCCTCAACTACCGTCACCCTCAGTATCACAGTCAGTTAAGCGTGATTACCTGCTAAACTGCACTGCAGAAGATATACGCAGATAACCGTTGCCCTCAAACTCCGCCTGGAGGATCACCGTCTACAACAATGCCACCATTTAAAAATGGTTAAGACACCTTCATATGACTTAAGTTATACTTTTCACCAATAACAAAAACAATATTGAAGTAATAATTTACTTCCATTACCATACATCACTTTATAACTTCTAGATCATTAATCCTCACCATTTCTTAGAAACCTTAAAGATTTATCCACTTTATTAACCACCCATTATAACGCTGCATTGACCTTAAATAAGTCACTCACAATGACCTCCATAACACCCAAACACTCTTCCAAACCCAACAACCTTTAACCTACCAAAAATCACTTCATATCAACACTTTATCTATCCAACTTTCTCCCAAAAACCATTCTAGCCAACACTCACATTCCAATAACAATAAACAACCTTAACTAGCACTACATAATCACCGATTTAGTCCAAAGTGTAACATAGTGTTACTAATTAACTAATTAACCTGTGACATCTCTTTAGTTCATATCATTTATACATTATCCATGATAGAAAAGAATTGTCTTATACAATATGAATACTATCATGGATAATTAAAAACTAACCATGTTAGAAAGGATTTGTCTAACATGGTTAATACACACAACTAATCAATTTTAAACAATACATAAATATGTATACATGCGGAAGCGAATGCAGACCTATAAATTGGCAATATACAACTCTGAATAATGTAAGAAACCTCTAAATCCTAATTCCCTTTCCTGAAGCTTGCACCTGTGCATGAATACCTGCAAAAATGTGAGTAATCGTGGGATGAGACAAAATTGTCCCAGTAATCACCGCTTAACTCACTATAACAGTGAGATGTGCGGTAGTAAGGGCTTCTAAAGGGTACCACAGTTTTAAAGTCAATAATACATATATATTTATCAAGAAATCTCCCAAACGTCATTCAAATCTCTGTCACTTCTCAACAATAATTTCCTCATCTCTATCTCCAATCCATGCGTATTACTACCCCAACTCTCACACTCACCTATAGATGCAATGTGCCACCACGGTGCATTCAAGCATCTATTCTTCACTATATGATTTGACACTGTGTCCCTCTCCATAATGAGGGGACGATTTCCCTCTCTGGCAATCTCCAGAGAGGGAACCCCAATTCTGTTTTCCATTACAGAACGGGAACGGTTGGACTCTTCAATGCCAAACAACCGTAGGGGCGATTGGGCTCTTCAATGTCAAACAACCGTAGGTCACTTCTCTCAATAAGTAGACCTATGAACCCCGATCCAATCAATCCGAAAAGGATCCTCAGTACAAATAACTGTCGATTGGCCTATCGACAGTTATCATCGCGCGATGGTACATAAGTAACAGTGTCATGCAATACTCACCATATCTATCAACCTCAACCTTATTCAAGACCTCAATGTCCATATTAGTACAATGCACTCTTACAATTTCCTGTCAATATATCATCCACAACATTCAATGTTTCCCCTAATAATTCCTCCCACAATCTCCAATTCAACATCTCATTCCTATTCTCATAATCTATGATACATCTCTCAATATCCCTGTCAAGGTACCAAATCTCAATGTATATACACTCATACATACATAATCCAGCAATACCACCAGCCAGGATACTACATATAGTAAGTCAAATTCTTTATATGAAAATAATCGTGTTTGAAAGGCACCCGATAGCCTATTTTGTAGAAAAATAATTTCCAAAGATAATATATAAACAATGAGGGTGAGAAAGGATTTTCAAAATCCCCAACTAACGTCACCCTCAATGTTATAGTAAGGTAAGTGTGATTACCTGAACTTGCTCCACATCAAGACAATACAATGTCAATGAAGTCCTTGCTCACAACTTGGCGCATTGATAATCACTAGAAAATACGCAACGCAGTGTCAATACATAATTCGGGTCTAGGTGACTCGATTACGTTGAATTAAAAAAAACATATTACACCTAAATGACTCTCGCCTTCAATTGTCATCATTGAATCATGAAGCTGCTAATTTTACCATAGTTATTTAACTAAAACTAACTTCAATCCAAAGTCATACTCAATAACAGTTTTCCCCAAATCATTAACCATGGTTATTTTAATATCCTATTGATCCTCAATATCAATCAACCATTCACCATTCTAGTCAACCAAAAATTGTCCTTTATGAACGTAATGGATGCACAAGAGGGGGGGGGGGTGAATTGTGCTTCAAAAATAAATACTCAAAGTAAATGACACAAGATTTATACTGGTTCGGTCTACCTGACCTACGTCCAGTCCTCAACCACCCAGGCCGAGAGTTTCACTATAACTCAGGTTTTAAATCTGGTTCACCTGAAACCTTACAACCGCAAGTTTTACGGGCTCACTTGCAACCTTACAACAAGTTTTACACTGGCTCACTTGTAACCTATCTAACTGTCTCCCCCTCACACCAAGCAAGGGTTTGAAGTTTACACTTGAAGGCTTTTCTGACTAAGTTCTCTTACAGAACGAATGATGTTACACACTTAAGTTCAATAAATGCTCTTTTAACAGAAAGAGACTTAACTACTGTGAGT
Organism: Mimosa pudica; assembly: GCA_029929735.1. Lineage (NCBI taxonomy): Eukaryota > Viridiplantae > Streptophyta > Magnoliopsida > Fabales > Fabaceae > Mimosa > Mimosa pudica. Next base: position 10,277,191 of record JAKELP010000033.1, on the reverse strand, counting down.
ACAGAATAGGTAGGTGAAAAATCACTCCAAGTGTTAAATGCTCTTCATTTTTCTGGGCAGCTTGAATGAATAAGGTTTTTCTCGCTCAAGAATATTTGAAGATCATTAACGCCTTCATAAATGAAGTTGAGCTTCCTTATATAGTCTTCAAGCATTTTGAACTCTTGGTAGGTGGGCTAGCCGTTTGAATATGTCCGTTTTTCCCTTGTTACCGTTCGCCCATTTAATGCTTCATTAATGCATAGCAGGGTTGACTTGCTTTAACTCTGAAAAGTAGTCCTGACGCCTCTGCTCTGACAAAAGCATTCTGACACTGCATCTCTTTGAACGTTCAGACATTCTGATTGCTTGCGGAAGCAACTTCTCATCCGGAAGCAACCTTACTGAGTGTGCTGCACTTGAACGTTAGTTTAGCAATATAATCATATAGTCTCATGCAGTGGGTGATCCCTAAATCTAAGGTGTATCCGGAAGCACTTCTACATCCGGAAGTAAATTCACTTGATGAGGGATTTAGTTCACCATGACTTGCTCTCGCTTAGTCTATTTCATTCCACCACTCAGCGCTAGTCACTGAGCTATCGGAAGCACTTTTACTTGACGTGGTGAATTCACTGACGCTTAGGGTGAAATCTATTCTATCAGTCTGCGCCAGTCAAGATCTAATAGGAAGCAACTTCACTTGATGTTGCATTTCTGCTGACGCTCGGGGTTATATCTAGTCTATCAACCTGCGCCAGTCTAAATCTAATAGGAAGTGCTTTCACTTGGCGAAGTAGACTTACTGACGCTTGGGGTAATAACTATTCTATTGCTCTGCGCCAGTCTGAGTCTAACAGGAAGCGCTTTCACTTGGGGAAGTAGACTTACTGACGCTTGGGGTAATATCTATTCTGTCGCTCTGCGCCAGTCTAATTCTAACAGGAAGCGCTTTCACTTGGGGAAGTAGACTCACTGTCGCTTGGAGTAATATCTATTCTATCGCTCTGCGCCAGTCTAAGTCTAACAGGAAGCAACTTCGCTTCCGATTGAACCATAGCTTAGTCTTAGGGTTTGTGCACCTAAAGTTCATGGACTAAGTTAAATCCCTAGTTATTTACTTGCTGACGCTGGGGGATGAAAGCATTCATCCGCATGCGCAAGTCCTAATCTAACCGGAAGTAAATCTTCATCCGGAAGCACTCTTACTTGGGATCCTAAGTATACTATTGCTTCCTAGGCACTTGGTCTAATCCTTTATATTTTAGTCTTCATCAAAACTTAAGATTCTAACATTCTCCCCCTTTTTGATGATGACAAACTTAGCTTTATCGATTAAGTTCATATGAAAGGATTAGCTGAAGAATAAAAGCAATAGTTCAGAATAAGTAACTTAGACAAATATTATTGATAAGCATAGGTTACAGGTCAGAGCATATAATTAGATAACATTTACAAGCAGCGAGCATATAGTAGGCAGATATGAGAACATGCATGAAAAGATGAACATTTCTAAGTAAACAAAAAAAATTTGGGCTGGGGGTTGTTTCTTTGTTTCTTCTGGGGTTGTTTCTTTGTTTCTTCTTTCTCTCCCTCTCGCTGAAGCTCTTCTTCATCAAGGAACTCCCAGGGTAGCAAGGCTAGTGGTCAATGCATTTCTCCCCCTTTTGGCATCATCAAAGAGTGTTTTCCATATTTGATCGCCGCAGCCTCCTCCTTAGGGATGGACTTCCTCTTCTTAGAACCCACTAACAGTTCTGCCATTCTACCAGAAGTTTCAGGCTGACCTTGAATATTTTCATCCTGCCCTAGGGCAATTTGCCGAGAAACTTCATGATGTTCTTGATGTCTTTCACGATGCCCAGATTTTCCAGAATGTTGATGGCTTGATTTCCCAGATTTGGACTTGTGTTTCTTAGATGAGGAGGGTTTCCTCGAAACTGGGTTTGCTTCAGAGGGTTCGGCCATTTTTGTGGGGTTGATGAAATGTTTATATGAAGAACATAGATGAAAATGAAGAATGTGTGAAATGAGATGTCCCTTTTATAGGTAAAGTCACTAAGGGCAAAAAGGTCATGCTCCTTCACATTATCACACATTGGGTAGCGTAAACGCCTTAAGTTGGATCGATATACCTGATGACACGTGTCGCTTCATATTGTCAGAGAAGTCGAAACGTCTTATTTGGAAGTTGAAGCGTTTTCTGAAGTGACGTGTCTTCTTGGACTTGTGCTGGCGCTCTCTTGGTTTGATCATCCAGCGTCAGTGTGTAATCATTCGGAAGTGGTTTTGCTTCCGGTTGCACTTACTTAAGATTCAACATTGAATACCTCTAATGAAAATAAACTGGTCAGTCCCCAGAGGCTTGGTGAAGATATCCGCAAGCTGTTGTTGTGTGGGAACAAACTGCACCTTGACATCCTTCTTTTGAACATGGTCTCTGATGAAGTGATGTCGGACGTCAATGTGCTTTGTCCTGGTGTGCTGAACTGGATTCTTGGCGAGGCTAATTGTGCTTGTGTTATCACAGAGGATGGGCGCCTCAGGGAACTCCAAGCCAAGATCTCTCAACTGGTTTTTCAGCCATAGCACTTGTGCACAGCAACTTGCAGCAGCAATGTATTCTGCCTCAGTGGATGACAAGGACACGCAGGTTTGCTTCTTGCTGGCCCAAGACACCAGACAACCACCAAGGAAGGCGCATTGTCCACTGGTGCTCTTTCTATCTGTTTTATAACCTGCGTGGTCAGAGTCAGAATAAGCCCACAAGAACTCTTGGTTACCTCTGGGATACCAAAGACCAAGTTCTTGTGTTCCCTCAAGGTATCTCAGAATACGTTTAACACATGTCAAGTGTGATTCCTTGGGGTTGGCTTGAAACCTAGCACACATGCCTACGCTAAATTGAATATCAGGCCTGCTCGCCGTTAAGTATAGGAGGGAACCTATCATTCCCCTGTACATGGGCAGGCTGACACTTTTACCCTTGGCGTCAGCGTCGAGTGCAGCTGAGGTGCTCATAGGAGTATCATACTCCTTGCATTCATCCATCCCAAACTTTTTGAGTAGTTCTCTGCAGTACTTGGTTTGGGAGATGAAGATTCCGTTCTTCTTTTGTTTGATTTGCAGGCCTAGGAAGAATGTTAGTTCTCCCATCATTGACATCTCAAATTCACCCTGCATAATCTTAGAGAAATCTTCACAAAGCTTCTCGTTAGTTGCCCCAAAGATAATATCATCAACATAAATTTGGACAATTAACATATCTCTATCTTTGTGAAGAATAAACAGTGTATTATCTAATTTGCCTCTTGAGAAACCCTTGCCCAGCAAAAAGCTGCTGAGTCTCTCATACCAAGCTCGAGGGGCTTGTTTCAGGCCATACAAAGCTTTCTTTAATCTATACACATGTTTGGGGTTCTTATGGTTTTCAAAGCCAGGAGGTTGTTCTACATATACCTCTTCCTTAATATAACCATTAAGAAATGCACTCTTTACATCCATTTGATATAATCTGAAACCTTTCATGGATGCAAAGGCTAGAAGAATCCTTATTGCCTCAAGTCTAGCGACTGGAGCAAAAGTTTCTTCATAGTCAATGCCTTCTTCTTGGTTGTATCCTTTAGCTACCAGTCTGGCTTTGTTTCTAGTGATTTGACCTGTCTCATCCAGTTTGTTTTTAAAGACCCACTTGGTTCCTACTATGGATTGATGAGACGGCCTTGGGACTAGTTCCCACACTTGACTTCTTTCAAATTGATTCAGCTCTTCCTGCATGGCAATAATCCAGTTGCAGTCCTCAAGAGCTTGTTCAACTGAAGTTGTTTCGATTTGAGATAGGAATGCTCCAAACTCAACTTCATTTTGAACTTGTCTTCTAGTTCTGACACCAGAAGAAACATCACCAAGCACTTGATCAAGAGGATGATCCCTGTGATGTCTCCTAGCTATTGGCAGTTGTGCCTCCTCAGGCATGGGTTGCCCACTAGGTACATCACTGGGTTCACCTTCTTCTTTGGGATAGCTTGTTGTTGTTTCTTTTGGTGGTGAGGAAGATGATGGAAGATTTGGAAAGTTAAGTGCTTCATCATCTTCTGTGGATTGTCCCCATGTAGGAGTTTCATCAAATACAACATGCATGGACTCTTCTACAGTTTTAGTTCTTATGTTGTATATCCTATATGCTTTGCTCCTAAGGGAATATCCTATGAATGTACCTACATCAGCCTTTGGATCAAACTTACCCAAGTTTACCTTCCCATTGTTATGCACGTAGCATTTTGATCCGAATATTCTGAGATGGCTGATGTTGGGCTTCCTTCCTTTATATAGCTCGTATGGAGTCTTATCCAAGCCCTTGCGAACATAAGCTCTGTTGGAGATATAGCAAGCAGTGCTCATAGCGTCCGCCCAGAACATTTGAGAGACTTCTTTCTCGTTCAGCATGCTTCTAGCCATCTCCGTCAGAACCCTGTTCTTTCTTTCGACTACTCCATTTTGTTGAGGAGTTCTCGGAGCTGAGAAGTTATGTTCGATGCCGTTTTGCTCACATAGCTCAGTGAAGCTATGGTTCTCAAACTCTCCTCCATGGTCTGTCCTTATGGCTGTGATTTTGAGATCCTTCTCATTCTGCACTTTCTTAGCCAGGACAACGAAAGCATCAAAAGCATCTTGCTTAGAGGCAAGAAACAAAGTCCACGTAAACCTTGAATAGTCATCCACCACCACTAAAGCATATAGGTTTCCACCCAAGCTTTTTACTCTTGCTGGCCCAACCAAATCCATGTGGATTAGTTCCAAGGGCCTGCTGGTGGAGACTCTCTTCTTGGTTTTAAACGAGGATTTTGTTTGCTTTCCTCGTTGGCAGGATTCACAGATAAAATCATGCTTAACCTTAAAAGGGGGAATACCTACAGCTAGCTCCTTTTTAATTAGCATGTCCAATTGAGTAAAGTTAACATGAGCTAGTCTCTTATGCCAAAGCCAGCTATTCTCGTCACTAGATATTAGACATTTTTCTTCTAGCTGTTGACATAAATCTAAGGTATATAGATTCCCATTTCTAATTGCCTTAATTTTGCATTTTAGGTTGGCCTTATCTATATTCAGATCCTGCTTATCAACTATTAAGCACTCATTTGAATCAAATATTACCCAGTTACCTTTGTCCGTGCTTTGACTTACACTTAGCAGGTTGTGACAGAGACCGTCCACTAGATATACATCTTTGACTGGTCCGACTTCTCCAACTCCAGTGATCTTGCCACTTTGATTTCCTCCAAAGGTCACTGTGGCTCCATCTTTGATCACCAGAGACTTGAACTTGTCTCTGTCTCCAGTCATATGTCTCGAGCATCCGCTATCGATGTACCAATTTTTGTTCTTGGATGCCTTGAGACACACCTGAAACAATCAAGCAATTTTAGGTACCCAACCTCTCTTGGGTCCTTTGTCATTAGTGTCTAGGACCCTTGGCCTAGCTTTGGGCTTATCCTTGTGCCTATACACATTTGGAGCCTTTGGCCTAGTGTTGGCTCTAGACTCTTGGGTTCTCCCAGTGGGATGATTCCAGGCTTGGGATCCTTGTCCTCTCTTGATTTCCTTTGCAGGTGGAGGATCCTTTGTAGCCCTGGTTCCTTTAGGGACCCACTTGTATGAGCTGTTAGCTCCATGCTTTTTAGCGTTACAGGTGGACATCGAGTGTCCTTTTCTGTTGCAGTAATTACAGAAGCTGAAAGGTGAGGAGCTATGACTGGTGGCTTTATGGAAGAACTTTAAGTAAGGCTTTACTTTTGGTTCTTCCCACGTTTTCTTCCTGGGGGTATATCCCAAGCCAGTCATATCCCTATATGCCCTTTGGTTCATTAAAAGTATATTCAGCATTTCTGAACCATTGGTGAATTTCTGCAGGGCATTTTGCAGCTTATTATTTTCTTCTGAGATTTTGCTGCAATTTGGACAGCTCTCAGGTGTTGGGATGTTGGGTTCTGCTTGAGGAGAACCCTGTCTATCCACCATTGGAGATCTTCTAGCTTCCGCTAGTTCCTCACTGAGTGAGTCCACCTTGGACTCAAGTGACTCCTTTTTGGTTTTCAAGAATTTATAGGCTTTACATAGTTTAGAGAATTCTTCATGAATCTCATTGTAAGCCTCTTGTAGTTCAGGAAGAGTTACCTCATGTTCTTCATTGGTGAGGTCAAGATCTGAAGATGCTTCCTCATCCTCTTCTCTAGCTACCAGGCAGAGGTTGGCAACTTCTTCATCATCACTTGCTTCCTCATCTGAGCTGTTTACCCAAATGGAGGAAACGAGTGCCTTTCTTTTATCCTTGCCTTTGGACCTCTGCAGGCTGGGACACTCAGCCTTGAAGTGACCAGGCTTATTGCATTCAAAGCACACAGGGACCTTCTCTTTCTTGTATCCCCTCTTCTGGCTGGTGTCACCTTTCTGATAGCCTTCCTTCTTCCTGAGGAATTTCCTGAACTTCCTCACCATCAGGGCCATCTCCTCATCGTCCATCTCATCGTCGTCATCCTCATCATTGTCCTTGATCTCTTTGCTGGGAGCAACGAGAGCAAGGTTCTTACTCTTGGATGAGGTTTGAGGAGCTCTCATAGCCAGCAAGGTTGGCTCATATTCAGCAAGTGAGCCAAAAAGAGCGGTGACGGAGCTGGTTGATTCTCCTTGCACTTCTTGCAGAATAGTGACTTTGGTGATCCAGTCACCCTTCAAGATTTTCAGAATCTTGCTCACCTGCTCTCTTTCAGGGATATCCTTACCAAGCGAGGCTAGATTATTGATAAGATGGGTGAATCTGAGCTCTAGATCTCTGATAGGCTCGGTGGGGCTTAGCATGGCGAATTTGTGGAATTCTTCCACCAGCATCTCAACACGTCTTGCTTTAACTCCCCTGGTTCCGGAGTGTGCAGCCTCAAGAGCCTCCCACATATCCTTTGCATTTTTGTGGTGGCTGATCCTGTGAAACTCTTTGTAGCTGAGAGCACACTGGATGTAGTGCATAGCCCTATGGTTGAGTTGGACTAGAGCATAGTCCTCAGCAGTATATCTGGCTTTTGCCTTAGCAAATCCTTCCTCATCTAAGGGAGTTTGATCCCCATGTTCGATCACGTCCCATAGTCTGATATCGCTTGACTTGATATAGGTTTCCATTCTGAACTTCCAGAATGTATAGTTGTGTCCATCGAAGCCTGGGGGCTTGTTGGGTTGTACAGCAACATCTGGCAGACCATACTCCGTATCCATTACTTAGATCTTTGCTTTCCGGATTCGTTGGAATCGAGTGAGAAAGACCCGCTCTGATACCAAATGAACGTAATGGATGCACAAGAGGGGGGGGGTGAATTGTGCTTCAAAAATAAATACTCAAAGTAAATGACACAAGATTTATACTGGTTCGGTCTACCTGACCTACGTCCAGTCCTCAACCACCCAGGCCGAGAGTTTCACTATAACTCAGGTTTTAAATCTGGTTCACCTGAAACCTTACAACCGCAAGTTTTACGGGCTCACTTGCAACCTTACAACAAGTTTTACACTGGCTCACTTGTAACCTATCTAACTGTCTCCCCCTCACACCAAGCAAGGGTTTGAAGTTTACACTTGAAGGCTTTTCTGACTAAGTTCTCTTACAGAACGAATGATGTTACACACTTAAGTTCAATAAATGCTCTTTTAACAGAAAGAGACTTAACTACTGTGAGTACAGAATAGGTAGGTGAAAAATCACTCCAAGTGTTAAATGCTCTTCATTTTTCTGGGCAGCTTGAATGAATAAGGTTTTTCTCGCTCAAGAATATTTGAAGATCATTAACGCCTTCATAAATGAAGTTGAGCTTCCTTATATAGTCTTCAAGCATTTTGAACTCTTGGTAGGTGGGCTAGCCGTTTGAATATGTCCGTTTTTCCCTTGTTACCGTTCGCCCATTTAATGCTTCATTAATGCATAGCAGGGTTGACTTGCTTTAACTCTGAAAAGTAGTCCTGACGCCTCTGCTCTGACAAAAGCATTCTGACACTGCATCTCTTTGAACGTTCAGACATTCTGATTGCTTGCGGAAGCAACTTCTCATCCGGAAGCAACCTTACTGAGTGTGCTGCACTTGAACGTTAGTTTAGCAATATAATCATATAGTCTCATGCAGTGGGTGATCCCTAAATCTAAGGTGTATCCGGAAGCACTTCTACATCCGGAAGTAAATTCACTTGATGAGGGATTTAGTTCACCATGACTTGCTCTCGCTTAGTCTATTTCATTCCACCACTCAGCGCTAGTCACTGAGCTATCGGAAGCACTTTTACTTGACGTGGTGAATTCACTGACGCTTAGGGTGAAATCTATTCTATCAGTCTGCGCCAGTCAAGATCTAATAGGAAGCAACTTCACTTGATGTTGCATTTCTGCTGACGCTCGGGGTTATATCTAGTCTATCAACCTGCGCCAGTCTAAATCTAATAGGAAGTGCTTTCACTTGGCGAAGTAGACTTACTGACGCTTGGGGTAATAACTATTCTATTGCTCTGCGCCAGTCTGAGTCTAACAGGAAGCGCTTTCACTTGGGGAAGTAGACTTACTGACGCTTGGGGTAATATCTATTCTGTCGCTCTGCGCCAGTCTAATTCTAACAGGAAGCGCTTTCACTTGGGGAAGTAGACTCACTGTCGCTTGGAGTAATATCTATTCTATCGCTCTGCGCCAGTCTAAGTCTAACAGGAAGCAACTTCGCTTCCGATTGAACCATAGCTTAGTCTTAGGGTTTGTGCACCTAAAGTTCATGGACTAAGTTAAATCCCTAGTTATTTACTTGCTGACGCTGGGGGATGAAAGCATTCATCCGCATGCGCAAGTCCTAATCTAACCGGAAGTAAATCTTCATCCGGAAGCACTCTTACTTGGGATCCTAAGTATACTATTGCTTCCTAGGCACTTGGTCTAATCCTTTATATTTTAGTCTTCATCAAAACTTAAGATTCTAACACTTTAGTCTTAGATAAACACAAATAACCCATAGAAATCATCAAATTCTCATAATTGAATATTGAATTTCAAAATCATCAAAACCTTAACCTAAACAACTTTAAATCCAAGAGATCTCATATATGATCAAAGTTATTAAACTCAAACCATTTCAAGTTCTTATTAAACTTAGAATTTCCAAACAAGTACCCAAAACCACCGAAGATCAACTTCGTTATAATACTCTCCTCAACTTAACGGTCTATAATATTTTACTAACATCCATAAGCATTAGAATCACCAATTGTTTCATAGTCCACGTTAATCCCACGAAATATAAATTTCATTTCTTCTTAACTTTCAAGTTCTAATATCTAATTAAATCCTATGCTAACCCTCATGAGTCAAAATTCTCCTTGACAACATTCAAATCTCACCAAACATCTTCATTCACTCATAACCTCACTAATATCCATTGATATTATAATCAAGTCCAATACAAACTTTTATTAACTCTAGTAATTATCTTGCTACCATAATTCAAATTCAACAATCTTCTACCCTAAAGAATTTACAATCACTTATTACTTTAATCACCAACCATCCATATCCACTTTCAACAACCAGGACTTTATTCCAATTGTCATAACACTATACATCATCAAAGCCAACACTAGGACTTATTTCCATGAATTAAACTCAATCCCATAATTTACAATAACTACATAATCAACTTCTTCAACAATTTCGTTAACCTTCTCATGTTCTATCCAAGCTAACTAACCATAAATCATCGACCAATACTTTCACATAATCAAATAATCAACATCAATATTTTTCTATAACACCAATAACTTCAATCTTGTCAATATTTATTCTCAACATAATGTGGTCTCCTAAAACCTATTTATTATCCTCCAATATTCTCATCGCACATTTACATAACTAATTTCACATTTGTCAAACACTTTGTTCACAATTCTTTTCCTAAATACCAATCCAATCAAATCCAACATTCCAATATCACCATATGACCTCATTACTCCTCTAACAACCATCAATCCATCCATTAAATCATATATCACCATATCACATAATCATAATCAGTTTCTCTTTATTTGACACTTTATTCACCAATCTTTTTCCTAAACATCAATCTAATTAATTTCATCATTCCAATGTCATTATATAACCTTAGTAAGCATATAGTAACTACCAATCTTTCCAAATAACTCACACATCAACAAAACCCCCAATTTCAAGAAATCCCAAAACCTAGAAATTCCAAAATAAATGAAAAGCTTCAAGAAAGCTCAATTGTTTCAAAGAAACCTCAAATTAAATACTTGACATTCATTATTATAGCTTTTAAGATTCCAAAAATCCAAACTTTAATCAAACCCTAACTTTACCAAGAACACAAATTCAAGAAACTAAATTGAAGCGACGTAAAAATGCTTACGGAAGCTCCTACGCGAAGAAGGGAGCACCACCACCGCCGGCCACCGTATTGCTCGCCGGAAATCAACTCTTGGGTGGTTGGCCGAGCTGAACCAAGGAAGGAAGAGGATGAATAATGAAAATGAGGTTGGGAACAAGAAGAAGGCTTGAAAAACTCAAGGAAGCCAAAAGCTTACCACCCGCCGTCATCCGCCGTGAATACTCACCGGAAAAATGGAAGCTTCGCCGGAAAAATATGCCAAAAACGGAGGAGGATGAAGAGGGACAGATCGGTCTTGGTTTTCATATGAATCTGAGGAGAAGAGAATGGGAAAACCGAAATGGGTGTGATTTGAAGGAGAAGAGGTGAAATGGATGTGTTTGGAAGAGGAGAAAAATTGAAAATGGAGGTGAGGGAGGGTTGTACATCGGTTTTGTAATGAAATGAAGGTGGAGGGTGTGTTTGGTTTAAGTGAAATAAGGTGGGTTATTATAATTTGTAGCCCAAACTTGCCATAGTGTACTCTTTTAATTTTAAAACCACTTAAACCAGCCTCCAATCTTTTTAAACTTCAAAATATTTTTAGCTTTACCACTCCCTCATATTTCAAACTCTTCATTTCTTAATTAATTTTATGCACATTAATTACTCAAAGTTTCCAAAAAATATCCCAAAAATTCCTAAAAATTCCAAATTCCTAATTTCTCCATTTATCATTTCCCAAAACACTCTTTAATCCTGTATTAAATTTTCAGGATGTTACACAAAACCTCCTCCTTAAGCTAACCCTTACTTAAAGAGTCAAAACAATTAGCCAATAACATCTAAACTCAACTTCCAACTTTAATGGCTAACATACTTCCCAAAAATCTTTACTTTACTACTTATCTTTGCTCAAATCCTTGGTTAAAACATCACTAATTAACCAATGGCAAATCCCAACTTAAAAGAGGAAACTTTATGCTAAAAATCAACTTCACAAGAGGCTAGAGGCTTACAAAATGCAAGAGTGAAGGAAGAGAAGTTTTCCCCACCGTTGGCCGCCGGAAAACCTCGCCGGAAAACACCCCTAGACCGCCGGCCGAACTGAAAGAGTAAGGGAAAGCTAAGAAAAAGGTGTTGTGAAGTTGAAGGAAGGAAAACAACATGAGGAACTACAAGAAAAATCCAAACTTTTCCTCACTCGCCGGTCAACGTCGCCGGAAAAGTCAAAGCCGCCGCCGGAAAAAGCCGCCGGAGTCTCAGATCAAGCACAAGCTTCAAGGATTCAAGAAAAATCACGAAAAGAACCAAAGAACCATCTCCTACATCCAACACACTCCCTTCGCCGGAATATTTGTTGTCGCCGGAAAAGTAGCCGGAGATCGCCGGCCGGACTGAAAAGGGAGGAGAAGCTTAGGAAAAATGTTATGGAGTTGAAAAAGGAAGGACAACCAGAAAATCCACCTCTTTTACTTCAATTCCGAGCTCGCCGGAAAAATGGTCTCCGCCGCCGGAAAAGTGAAAGTGTGCGACGGACACACACACCCACACGGATCGGACCCAATCTTCACGCCTCTATGAAGAAAAGGGAGAGGTGAACCGAAATGAGGAAGCTTTTTGGTGCATGGGGGCCGAATGGTGAGGTGTGAGGAGGAAGAAAATGGAGAAAATGGTGAAAATGGGGGGGGTGTGCGTCGCTGCGAAATGGAGGGGGGGTCCGAAATGTTTTTGTTGAGGAAGGAGGGAGGGTGTGTTTGGTTGAGGGGAAATAAGGTGGTTTATGATACTTTATAGCCCAAGCTTGCCATAGTGTACACTTTTTAACTTAAAACCACTCAAACCAGTCTCCAATCTTCTGAATCTTCAAAATATTTTTAACTTTACCATTCCCTCATATTTCAAACTCTTCATTTCTTAATTAATTATATGCACATTAATTACTTAATATTTCTAAAATATTCTCAAAAATCTCCAAAAATTCCCAAAAATTCCCAAAATTCCTAATTTCTCCATTTATCATTTCCAAAATACTCTCTAATCCTGTATTAAATTTTCAGGATGTTACAGCCTCCCTCTAGTATGATCACCTGTAAAAATAAAGGGAATGGGGTGAGACAAAACAATGTCTCAGTAATCACTACTTAACTCACTGTGAGACTCAGAAGTGGGGTAGTGGAGCGTCTACAGGGTACCACGGTTTTCAAAACCTGCATAACCACATAATATATACACATATATACAGTACAGATACATCCATCTCTTAATAGACAAAAATAAACGTGATTGACACTGTGCCCAGTCTCAAATCTGAAAGCATGACAAAGGGAGCACTCTAAAATGTGAAAACATCTCTGGTTCCTTTACAATCTGAGGAACCTGTACAATTAACCTATCGATTTGCGCAAATCGATGGTTACATCGGCCGACGGTACTAATAATCAGTGTCATGCAACATACAAAAGATTTATATATATATATATATATATATATATATATATATATATATATATATATATATATATATATAAAGTACAGTGTATTTAGAAAGGTACCCTATAGCCCACGTTTAAATATAAAATAATCTGAACACATTTCATTTATATATATAAAAGTAGAAGAGGATTTTAGCAATCCTCAACTACCGTCACCCTCAGTATCACAGTCAGTTAAGCGTGATTACCTGTCAAGTTTAGTAGCAATAGATATACGCAGCTAAAATCTTCCTTAAGCTCCACTCGAATTTACGCCGTCAATAATCATTCAATGAGCTACTGTTGGTCAAGGCACAATATCAGTGACTTTGACCTACCATTCAGACTAATTCTAAAACATTCTAAAACAATTATTAAAGTAATAAATTACTTCTAACATATACACTTTTCTATATTCTTTTGTACCCCACTATTCCCTTAACCATTTATTTATAACTTTTGCAAAACTAACCTTTAATGTTAACCCCATCAAAACAACTCATTCTTATCAATATGACAACTAAATGTGCCTCCCAACTTTACAAACCTTCCATGACAATCTAAATATAACTTTACCTCACCAATTTCCTCTTTAACCAACTCTTCAATTACCAAACTTCTTCCTAAGCACCAATCCAACCATAAATTAACATCCCTTCATCATAAAACAACTCCCACTAATATAAATAAACACAAATTTATCTCAAGACATCATGGCTTAACCAAATCCTAAATCAAAGAGCCCAAAATTTTCCATTCACATCCTCAAATTAATTTTCCACCAAATCTCCAAAATAATGCTTTTACATAACCATATCTCTTCTAATCAACACTTTACTTCCAAATTTCGTTCCAATCACCAACTCAACCAAAACAAACATTCCAACATCTGAATATAACCTTCACAAGCATTTATAAACTATCAATCCCTTCAAGTCATCTTACATCAATGAAAATCTCAACTTAAAGAGCCATAAAAATGCTCCAAAAATTCCAAAATAATTCCCAACTTCAATAAATTCAAATACTTTCCAAAAATCTTCCATTAACCACTTAAATATCCACAATTCCTTGTTTAAAGCTTCAAAGGTTTAATTATGGTCAAAGAATCACAACTTTTACTAAAAATTCTCAATGTTCAATCTCCTAAAAAAAATCCAATTGCTCTCAAGAATACTCAAATTCAATGTCTCTATTTCAGTATTAAAGCACTGACATCCCAAAATTTTTAGTATATCCAAAACCCTAACTTTAAAAGAGGAAACTTTATCCAAAAATCAACATCACAAAGAGTTGGGAAGGCTTACAAAGGTCAACATCACAAAGAGAAGGACCAGACACCACCGGCCGCCGAGCCGTTCGCCGGAAAATCGGCCACTGCAGTGAAGGTCCATAACAAGAAAACCCACGGACAAGAGGAGGTGAGGAAATGAAGTTGGGGAAAGAAGAATACTCAAGGCACTAAAAGAAACTGAAAGACCAACTCACCGCCACCGTTCCGTGATTCCCGCCGGAGCTCGAAGCACAAACACGCCGGAAATGAGGGAGCACGATGAAAAGCAAATCATTTCAGATCTAGCTCGAGTTTGACATCTTTGAGGTGAAAAGAAGAGCAAAAATGAATTGGGTATAGTGGAGGATGAGAAATCAAGGTGTGGGTGTGATGATGGTTGAAGAAAAATGAGAATGGGTAAGGAAGAAGGGGGCGTCGGTTTTTGTGAAGGAGAAGAAGTTAAGGCCATGTTTGGTTTGGTGTTTTATTGTAATGAATTGCGTAACTTATACCAGAAATTACCATAATGTCCTCATTTAATTAAAATCTACTAAATCAAGCTTACAATCCTCTTAACTTTCAAAATATTTTAAACTTCACCATTCCCTCATATTTCTATTTCTTCATTTGCTTAATTAATTATTAAGGCACTTATTTCCCTAAACTTCCAAAATATCTCAAAATCTCCAAAAATTCTAAAATTTCCTAAATTTTCTAATGATCTTTACCAAAAACCCTTTTCTAATTCTATTTAAATTTTTTTAGGATGTTACAATAAGCTTGGATAAAGTTTTTTTTTATATAAATAAAGTTTATGTGAGTTGGGTGTAACACCCCGATTTCTCGATTAAGGATAAAAAGAATTATTTATGGTTATAGCGATGTCATTAGTTAATAAATAAAGAAATCATTGTTAATAAATAAATGAAAATAAATATATTTTAAGGAATGAATATGCCTTTTCTGCTATAGAAATTAAAGAAAATAGTTAGAGATGAGATTATTGATTGAAATTTTTATGAAAAATTCTTTGAGGTCTAATCATTATTTCGGTGAAAGAAAATATATGGAACTATGTAAGGATTCAATTTTACTATTCATCTTTAGTTATGTGGAAAATAAGAAAATGAATAAAAAGGAGGGGCAAAATGGTAAAATGCATTAAGCAAACCAATTAAAATGCTTCACCTCACTTATTCTGAAAAAAAAGAGCTCCTCCTCTCCTCTTCCTTTCTCCTAGGATTCCTCTTCTTTCAGCAACGATTTATGGCTATTTTCGGCTCCAATCTAACATGTAACAACAACAGTGGCTTCAGGTAATCTTTCTCTTCATTTCTATACCCACTTTCCTTGGTTTTTCTGCGAGTTGAGAGAGGAGGCCGAGTTGGGTTTTAGTTCTTGGTTGTTTAGAAGAAGTTAAACTTCGATTTAGAGTTTGGAAGATGATTTGATGATTGGGGTTGCTCAAAAATCCGAAATTTTGGATGCATTTGAATCCGACATTGTTCAAGCGATTTAGGCTCAAAGTGTTCAATATATTTACATAAAAACTTATTGGTGTTACATTCTAACATTTCATGTTTGATTTGTGTTTGGATTGAGGGTTCCTAAAGTTCATCTTTCTTTCCTATCTTGACCGAGTTGTTGCATAGTGTGTGAAGATTAGTGATATTTTTGTGTCTTGCATGTCAGCCCATTCGATTTCAAATTTGTATGTCTTCATTTGCTTTATGTCCTGCAGTGGACAAATGAGTATGGCTATGGTGTTTAGAAACTGTTGGACAAAAGTGTTGATAACTATTGTTTGAATATTATTGCATTCAAGGTGTTTGTTAAAGTGCTTGGAAGAGTAGCGAAACTAATCTGAGTTTTAAATGTGTATTTTGAACAAGTTTTATGTTATGCTTATGAACATTATTATCAAGGGTCCAGATTTTTCTGATTGAAGCAGAATTTATAAAGAATGGATTAGTAAGGATATTGATTGTGGAAGTTGTTGAAGTGGTTCTTTGAAACTGTGCCTCTAGATTTTCCTTTGACTCTTAATGTGCTTTGTTTTGAATTGTTTAGTAAAATTTATAAATTTTAGACTCACAAATTTTAGAAGCTTGATATAGTAGTCCATATTGATTCTCTTTTTATTTCGGAGATATATGAAACTAAGAGGTTCAAGTTTTGTTACTAAGGCTTCATTGTTATAGTAAGACCTAAGAGATGACTTTTGTAATAGGTGTAGGATCCTATGTTTGATTATCTTGTGCTAAGGTTAATGAGAGGATGGTGTTGCTGATTTTGTGTGGTTTAAAAGAGATTCAAACAACTAGGTGATGATTAAAGAAGTGATAGTGATGGTTTACCAGGGTTAGTATCTAGTAGAGTTATTTGATTGTGGTTTGTCACCAATGGAAGGTTGATTATTGAAATTGTGTTAATGGCTCAAGGTTTGATTTAAGAATTAATGAATGCGAGGGCTGATTGGGTATGTATTTGAATGTCAAATTTCAGATTTGAGATTTCAAGTATTGGGGAATTGATGGAATTCCATTTTTTTAGGGTAAAAGTTTTATTTTATTGCATTAATATATTCTGTTTCGTGATAGCCTTGAGGATTCTGTTTTGGCCGACTGAAACTTAGGAAGAATGAAGAATTTACTTTGCATTAGGGTGTTAGTTGGTTGAAGAACTTGTTGGATGAGTGTTTACATATTTCCTACATCTTCCCCTATCAAGGCTGAATTTATTTCTAGGATGAAGTGTTGAGAGAAGATTTATGTACTTGTATTTGAACTTGGGAAATAATTTTCCTTTGCTGCATTGACTAAAAATGGCACTGATGATTCTTACTTAAAAGATGAATGATGGATGAGGAATATAATATTTATTGAAGTGTAGTAAAATTCGTGGGTTGAAAACACAGGTTTGAAATATAAATGAATTTTTTTCTTCTCCCTGACTTGACTGAATATGATACAACAGAATAGGGGTTAAGTATAAGTGAATTGTAACTACATGCCTTGTTAAATTTGCTTTCTATGCTATGCTTATTAATTTCTCTAGGTTCTCTCTATCTTTGTTTTCTCTTGGCATGGGTGGTGGGATATGGGTTGCCAATCAATTTATAGTTTCTTATTCCCCAGATCTTAACTTGTTTTACAAATGGGAACAATATGATTATTGAATTCATTTTGGATCTGAATGGTTGTGGTTTTATTGGAAATGGATTGGATTCCAGAAGTGAAAGTTTTGATTTTCTCCTAATTAGGAGAACTTGAATCTATTCACTGGTATTTTGATATTTGTACACAAACATTATTAAAGTTTGCGAGTTGATTTAAAATGAGAAAATGTTCTTGAACAAAATATATTGACTGGACCAGAGTTGGAATGAGAAGAGATTTTGTTTTATTTCTTCTAAATGATTTACTATCATTCAAATCAATTTACTCATTATTATACAAATATATATTTTTAGAGGAACTAGACACAAAGCACTTGATTCTCGTGGGTTATATACCTGCGCTTGTTCGTAGCTTTGCTACGCTTGTTTCGTGACTTCGTGTCACGCTTGTTTCGTGGTTTTACCTCGCTTGAAATGTTTTCGTAGTCTTGAGCTACGCTTGACTTGTTTTCGTATACTCGATCTACGCTTGAACTGTTTTCGTAGTCTCGAGTTATGTTTGATCTGTTTTCGTAGTCTCAAGCTACGCTTGAAATGTTTTCGTAGACTCGAGGTATGCTTGAACTGTTTTCGTACACTCAAGCTACGCTTGAACTGTTTTCGTAGACTCGAGTTACGCTTGATCTGTTTTCGTAGTCTCAGGCTACGCTTGAACTGTTTTCGTAGTCTTGAGCTACGCTTGAACTGTTTTCATAATCTCGAGTTACGCTTGTTTCGTGACTTCGTGTCACGCTTATTTCGTGGTTTTGCCACACTTGGTTACTTACCCTCGTGTGACTGTGTGTCCACGCTTGTTTCGTGACTTCGTGTCACACTTGTTTTGTGGTTTTGCCACGCTTGGTTACTTACCCTCGTGGACTGTGTGTCCACGCTTGTTTTCGTAGGTTCGAGCTACGCTTGTTTTTTGTGGCTCTCGGGCTATGCTTGACTTGTAGGTTTCGAGCTGCGCTTGTTATTCGCTTGTGTCAGTTCCTCTATAGAAAACAAGCTTTTTCATAATAATGAGTTTTCACATTGATTCTAAAGTATTTGAAAGAAAAATATTTTTTTTATGTGATGCAAATTTTGCCCTTTTGGTTTCTATTCTTCTCAAATATGAGTGTGGTGATAGGAAACGGAAGTTTCTATATTTTTATATTTGTTGAGTGTTTATTTTTGGTCAAATTTATATTATTTATTTTCTTATCCATCTTAAGGGGATTTAAATAAAAAGTCATGTAATGAGATTGCACGTATTTATATATTGCTTTGTATTTCAGATCGAAGAATGTGGATTAACACTTTGTGCTTTAAGACAAAAAGGAAGGTATAATTAGCTTTATAAAGAAAAATGATTCTTATTATTATTTTAAATAATAATCCTTATCTATACATTCAATTACTTAGTGTAGTTATCTTTATATGCATTAAGACGAAAATGATTTAGCCGAATGCTTGAAATGTTAAATGTTTGGTTATACTATATATAAAGAAATTTATGTTTTGTATGTTTGTATTAATTTTAAAGGGTTTACGAAGTTTAGACACCTTAAACTTCGTGCCGGTCACGCTATAGTATTTCAGGGCGTGACGGGTCCCGGGGGCTCATCAGGGCCAGGCAGACCTCCGGGCTCTTTGAGCGCTTACAGAGATACTTATAAATCGCGTCCACCAACAAAGTACTCACATCAACGGGATTCGAACTCACAACCACATAGTTATGAGTCAAACCCCTTTACCAACTGGACCATCCTTTGTTGGTAGCTTGGATAAGGGTTTTAATATGAAGTATTTAACATTCATGATAAGAAGAAGAAAGTTGTGGTTCCTTTTCTTGTGAGTATGTTCATTTTTATAGAAAAGAGAAGGAGGGAGATTTGTCAATATAAGCTGATATAAAGTTTCATGAGTAAATAAGGCACTGTGATGAAGACTAGGAATTATGGTCTCTCCTTTTCTTATGTGCATGTTTTCAGATTCAGGAATAAGTTGGGAGAATGTCATTGAATTTTATGGTGTATGATTGGTTTTATTTTAATGTGAAGGCTAATTATATTGGTAAAATATAGTAATACAAGAATTTCAAGTAAGAAGATAAATTAAATCTTTTATCCCCTGAGAATGAATGTCTTTGGGTTGTTATGATTTGGAGATTGGTCATTTTCTTTTTATTGTCCCTATTCGGTTTGATTGAAGCTAAAAATTGGTTTGGATGAGTAAGTCTTGATTTTCATCATAAATTAATCTTTCATTTAATAAATACAACTTCTTTAAGAACTAACATAAAGTTTGGATTTTTCAAAAACTAAATAAGATTATTGCATTCATCTATAATTTCATTATTTATAATAGTAGTTTTCAAATTGCTTCATTTGATGATTTAAGTATGAAATGTTCAAAAAAAGTTCTTTATATAAACAAATATTAAGAGATCTATAATCAAAATTTTTAATGATCACAAAAATATAATGAAGGTTATAATAGAAAGAATAACATCAATTTAAGAGGAACACAAAGACACATTATAATGCCAAATAACCAATAGGTATAAGATAATGATTTTTTTCACATTTTTTAATCTAATTAAATATCAATAAATCTTTTTAATTCACAAATTTCCATTAAGCATATACATAAGTTCTACTTTCATCAAACAAACCAATATCTCTACCACCATTCATAGTAAGGTTTTGCAAAAATCAAATGAAATTTTATTCTCTCAATTATAATAAGAGATTACTATAGAATTTTTCCCTTACAAAATTTCACATAAAATCAATTTATTCTAATATTCATATCAAAATCATGGTAAAATATATAAAACTTACAATAGTAATATTCACAACCATTTAATTTAATTTTATAACCACATGTAATAAAAAAATTTATAATCGCAAAAAAAATCTATTTCCCTTGTCAACAACTTCTTAAACGATATTTATATCAAGAAAATAAGAAAATAATAAAACAATATGTCTCATAAACATCCTAAATTCTTAAAATAATTTGCATACCCTTGGATAGTAAGGTAGAAAGAAATCATAGGAGTTCAAATGTAAGAAATTCTAATAAGAAACAATATGAATGAAATTGTTGGGAAAATTGAATATTAAAATTGAACACTACATCAATAATATGCCAATTTAAAAATAATAAATCTATTTAGTTGAACAATAAAAGTCATAAACTTCTCCAAACATGGTCAATGTATTGTAATAGAAGAAGAGCTCCAATTGTATCTCTTATCTCCAATGTAATGTCAATGATTATTTTTTTTGGTATTTGATTTCATACATCTCTTTCTAACAATTATTCATATGACAATATCAAATAATACTTATCATAATTTTTCAATCTCAACAATAAAATAAATTAAAAACAAACCCAATAGTACATTTTCAAGGGAAATTCACAAAATATGGTTGCTATATTTCCCACTTTCACTAGTACATTATCAATAATTAAAATATTGATCGGTTTTCGGGACTAGCTATGACTATTTTAATAATGGACTTAATCTACCCTCCAAGTAACCACTCAGAAGCACTGGGCACCCTGAACTAACAACAGGCCCATATTTGCATTCGAAGTAACCAAAGTGGTTAAAAAATACCTCGAGTGGACGGTCAATCACGTTTGACCGTTAATCTGCCCACGTGGCCGCCAAGTGGGTTGAATTTTTGCCACGTAGGATAAGGGTAATGGACCTAATCTACCCTCCAAGTAACCACCTAGGAGCATTGGGCACCCTGAACTAACAACAGACTCATATTTATACTCAAAGTAACCAAAGTGTTTGAAAAATACCGTGACTGGACGATCAATCACGTTTGACCGTTAATCTGTCCATGTGGCCGCCACATGGGTTAAATTTTTTCCATGTAAGATTTGGGCCTGTTGTTAGTTCAGGGTGCCCAGTAGTGCTCCTGGGTGGTTACTTGGAGGGTAGATTAGGTCCATTACTCTTTTAATAATTTGTTTCCATGATTATGGCTTCTGACCATATTGACTTGCCATCGAAATATATTTTAATAACATCCAACATCGGTGCCTTTTCTTATCAATATAATCATTGTTAATGACAGATTATAGTATAATATGATAATTAGTCTTCAAGACATTTTTTGCGTTTTTATCCCACGAATTAATTAAAATATTGTTTTTCAAAAATCATTGCTTCAAATCATTTTTTATCATAGTAAATTGATACATACTTATTCATATGATATATGGTAATATTGTAAAGTTTTCTTTCTTTTCTATATGACTTCTAGTCATATTTTCACATTTTCTCATAATATTTGTCTTCAAGACCACATAAAATATCTTAAAATTCAGTAACCCTATTTTATATAATTTGACGCTTAAGTAGTTTGTCACTTAGGTCTTTCGTCATTAGCTTTCAAGAATCAATAATAATATTTTGAGCATCAAAATGTCACTCCCCCTTTCCATTATCCTTTTTGTTAAATAAAATTTTCAATATGGTATTATACTAATAACAATCATTACCAAATTGATGAGGCTACAAGCCACCTAACAAAAAAATTTGCGAGTTTCATAGCATCAGACCATTCAAGAATATGAAAGGTAAATGAAATAATATCACAGTAGAGTAATAACATGAAGTATGATAATTTAAATGTAAAAAACATAAATAATAATAACTAGAATAATATAAATTGCAATATCAATAACAAAAAAAAGGCATAAATAAAAAATATCAAAATGACAAAATAAAGAGAAATAATAAATGGAATAATATAAATAAAATAAAGTGGATAATATAAAATGACAAATAAAGGTGGAATAGTAAATAGCATCTATATAACATGTATTTTGTGTGTAATGTAGTGTTTTATGTATCATGTAATATTAATATATAATATTATAATGTATATATATATAGTAAAAATATATATTATATTTATGCAAAACATTAAAGTTAAATATGTTTAATGAGATTTTTCGTGAAAAATCAATAGGTGTATGAATTACAGGCGGTGTACAAACCAATCAAATTCACAGTGTCAGCCTCTTTAATCCTTTGAAATAAGTAAGGATATGAATGTAAAGAAATACACACACGCACACATATAGGTTGTTCATAATATATGTATATATAATTCATATAATATATATAAGAGTATATATATTAGTAACTTTATATAAGAAGTCTAATTTGATTAGAGCTTCGTGCTAATAACATGTTATAAAAATAATAAGAAAGAATTATAAACATAAGAAAAAGAAGAAATAAAGAGATATAATGGAAAATAATCACAAGAAACATCCACAAGTCATGTATGAGGAAGTTATAAGAAAAAAAATCCTAAGAATGTGTAGTTATGAACAATCTATCTTATAACAATATTCATAACAAAAACCCTTATAACTTTTCGCTATATGAAAGTTTATCATTTTATTCCCAGTGCCATTTTTACAGCTGCGGATACCATTTTTCTGATAATAGTGCCTTATATCAATAGTTGATGAGTCTCTCATTAAATGTATTTCAAAAATAAAAACAGTAAATTTTTATTTACAGAGTCAGTCTAACAATGTTAAAAATACTCACATATAAATACAAGCACTTTAAATCTTATTTATAGTGTATTAAGTATGTTAATCTATAAATAAGATAATGGTATTGTATATAATTGAAAAAACATCAGAGATAATCAATGGGTAGTTTGGTTGAACTGGTAAGTGGGCTGCAACCCTGTAAGGATGAGAACGCGTGTTCGAATCCCGGGAAGCCCTCTCATATGGAGAGGGGACAACCTATGTGGGCAACACCCCTCAAATTGGATGTACCAGGAAAAAATAACAATCGACTATTGGATGCATCACAAGTAAAATTAGAATTCTGGATGCTGTAACATCGTTTATTAGCCTACATTACTCAAATTTTAAGTCATCAGTAAATGTTTTTCCTAGAGCCTCAAAATTATTACATTAAATTATGATAGTCTATTTAATTATCTCTCTCAGTTTTGATTTATAAAACAATAATTTTTCTTATGATATTATTATACTTATCTTTCCTCTCCAACCCCTACAACGACACATGCAAACTAACACGATGTGGCACCTCAAGTTGGAAACACACAGATATGATCTATGCGTATTAGAACGAGATGGAAATTCTTGATAAGAAATATTAAATGAACAAGCTTATATTTGTATTATTAGAAATTAAAATGAATACTCCATCTGCTCCTAAATATAAGAACTATCTGATGAGATGAATTTAGTCCTAAATATAAGACATATTTATAATTTTTATCCAGATTTCCCCAAATTATCCTTATGAATGCTTCCCAATAATAGACAAAGAATATGGTTAATATCATGTTTTAATTAACTCAACTAAGATCCTTAATATAATTATATTAGGTAAATACAGCTTATATTAAGGACTTGATGAAGTATATTAATACACGCGTCCAAGAGGATAACAATGCAGCAATAGAAGTAGTTTACTTGTACCATCCTTGCCTTTCTTAATCTCTTTATTGTAGATGGTATCCTATCCTATCAAATCTCTATCAAACATACATCAATACTGAAGATTATATATCAATAGCAAGAATAATTGTGTGAGCAATTATAGAAATTAATATGGTTTGAAAAATAGCACCAAGAAAATGAGTCTAGAAGTTGAACTAACCTTTAAGAAAATGGTGTAGTACAGCAAGAAAAATAGCACCAATTAAATGAGTTTAGAAGTTGAAGTAATCTTTAAGAAAATGATGAACTTTGGGGCAAAAAGACTTTATATATTAATGAATAAAGTGACATTTTCTTGAATAAAATGTGAGACCGGAGACTTTCTCCATTGTTTACTATTGAAAATGAAAAAGACTTTTGTTATCAAAAAAAAATGAAAAAGACTTTATATACTAATTAAGTTAAAAACTAGGGTTGACCCCGCGCGTTGCGCGGGGATACTCGGCTATAAAACAATTTGTGAGTTAAATGTTGAAAAAGTAGTTTAGATAGATACTATCTTGTTTCGTTTTGGCTATGTAGTTAATTTCATAGTAATCATAAATCGTTCAATTTGTTATTTTAACATAGGAAAGATTTAAATTTTCATTAAATAATATAAACTTATTTATGGTCAAAGAAAATTAATTATGAATGATAAAAAAGTAAGTGTGATGGTCATAAAAATATTACAAAGTTTGAGTCCAAATATAAATCCCTGAAATGAGCATGATCTACAAAGTTTGTTTTGTTGAATGAACCGTGTATGATTGATCTTCAATTGCAATTAGTGTTTGACTCGTGGACTATCTCTGAAGGAAGAAGCAAGTTTTAGAGTTTATGATGATGAATAAGGTATTTAGTAACTATATTTTTTAAAGGTGATGAACAAACGTGGCAAGCCCAACATTTTGAAATGCTTCTACATAGACTACATTTGTTGTAGTGTGTCCTGTGTTCTTCTCATTGTCAAGAATTAAAATTTTTAAACCGTCAAGGGATCTCGTTCTTGAGAGAGATACATAAAATTGGCCATGAGAGAATACAGGAGTTGGCAAATATATTCCAACATTGTTCAATGATTGACCATGGCTTTTATTAATTGTCATAGCAAAAGAAGTTATAATTGGGAATTGCCTTCTGTTCATTTTTGAATGGAAGTTTAAAATCTGATGGATTCATATCCATTTTATGGATGAGAATTTCACTGTCAACGTTTGGTCCATTCACTGTGACAGCCTTGATGAAGTTCTTTCCCAAAACAGTTATTCGTAGCCTTGTCCCGTTGCACAAACCCGATGATTGATCTACATTTCTGATCAACATTACCGGAATTCCAATTTTAATTGAATATTGTGTGGTGGAATCCCTGAACAGTTTGTTGTATTCAGAAATTCAGTATCATATAGTTCTTCAGCTGCATTGTTATCATCATCCGTCTTGCAAATTGTATCTAAACTATAATAATTAACACTTTCTTGTGGAATAAGTGACAATATGTAGTCATTGATTTCATCCACAATTGCCATTCTTGGGGTTAGAATAGCTCATTCTATGAAATATTTGGAATCTAACAGATGGTTTAGTAAAACTGGATAAGTACACTCAACAATGGAGTGAAGTGGATTCAATGTGTCTTTGATGAGGATATTGTCAGGCATCTGAATCTCGGCAAACCCATCTTGTGAGTGTCCTACTTTCCCTTCTCCGACTTTAAGCAACCATTTTGAAAATTGCTTTATAGTCTTCTTATCTTTGTCAGTGCCCTTCGCATTCAACCTCATATTTTGAGATAACTTGAATACCGTGCAAGATAGGGAGTAACGCCAAAGATAATATAAACAAATAAAATCGAAAGAAACATTTAAGCTGTAATAATGAAGAACATTAAAAACTCATAATCAGTCCCAAATAGTGTTGCAAGCAAAGGGGTTCGGATCAATTAATCAAATTGTCTAAGATAAATATAAGCAAAACATAAAAAACCCACATAACCCACATTAAAAATGGAATCTCAGTGGAATATCTACAAAGGAGGAGTGAAAGAGATGAAGGAGTCCTTTTTGTTACATTGTGCTGATGTTTATGTCTAGAAGTTTCTATTTTCATTTTTCACTGGAAAAAATCATATAATTATGACATTAAAATAAAAATACTTTGAAAGAACAATTAGAAAAAAATGAAACAATTTGGTATAAAAAGGAAAAAATCAAATAATTATGACAGCAAAATAAAAACAATTTGAAAGCACAATCAGTAAAAAGTCTAATAATTATGACATCAAAATTAAAAACACTTTGAAAGCACAATCTGGAATAAATCAAATAATTATGACATTAAAATAAAAAAACACTTTGAAAGCATAATCAGAGAAGTATGGGGTGGTAACCTAGGGTGTGTGGTTGAGTGGCAAGGACTCATTCACCCTTAACCAATTGTCTAGGGTTCGATTCCTGGCGTTGGGTATGAAGAAGCATTAAATCTCCCAGGCCAGCTGTCCCACCCTTTGAGGTGCCTACAAATCAGCGGGGGATTAGTCTCTCACTTGTCGAGTGAGGGGATACCTTGATCATGGATAAAAAAAGAGAAGTATGGGGTGGTTAATTTTACTTATGTACCAGATTTTATTAATGCAGTGGTAGAGCAGGAGAAGTTACTGGTTGTTTAATTGTTAGCTTAGTGCTTTTGTAATAAAAAAAAGAGAAGTATGGGAAGAGATAGATTGATAAGACTAACCCAAATGTGACAACCTGTAAAAGGGGAAAGCTAATTAAATAAAAAAAACAATGGAAAAATGCAACACTCAGAAATGCTCACACAGACATTAGACATATATACAACATACTCCATCCGGTCTTATTATAAGTCACCTAACTAACTTTCTCACATACCCATAAAATTGGTTAAATACAATTAATTTGTCTTACAATTCAAATACTTTTCAATATTACTCCTAATAATTATAATTATTTCCTAAAATATTAACTATCACTCTCTCCTACTACCCCTATTAAATATGAGTGCATATGTGGGAAAAAAATAATTAATGCACATTAGAAACCATGAATTGACTTATATAAAGGATCAAGAAAAATTGGTAGTTGGTGACTTATAATAAGGACTAAAAGGAGTAACACCAAAGATAATATAAAGAAATAAAACCGAAGGAAACATTAAAGCTGTAATAATGAAGAACATTAAAAACCCATAATCATTCCCAAATAGTGTTGCAAGCAAAGGGGTTCGGATCAATTAATCAAATTGTACGGCTACCCACATAAGCAAAACTTAGGAAACCCACATAACCCACATTAAAAATGGAATCTCAGTGGAATATGTTGTACGGCTAATTATATTATAGTATGGAATGGAATGGAATGGATATGGATTGGTGTGCATAATTAATTAATGAAAAAGACCATTAATGACTATTAATATTTATCCTGTCTAACTGGGGACTCAAACTAGGTCATTTATCCTAATTAACATTCGGCAATGGAAGCTGCTTATACTCCTGTTGTGTTCACCACCCCATTGGCAATACCAATGTCCTATTGTGTTACACGCTGGAGGGCTTCAAGCTAAGACGACTAGCCTAATACTCCTAGTTATCCCACCATATCGTGGCTAAAGAATTCTACAAGCTTCAAACTAGGGCAAGGTTCGTTCAAATTGAGAGGGATCAACTTCCATATTTTTTATAGGCAATAAATTTTCGATTTTTTAACATTTCTCGGTTAGTCATCAAAAAATTTTGACTTTGGATATTAATTAATAAAAGCTCGTGACTTTTGATTAATTATTATAAATTATTTCTCATTCCATTTTACAGCTAATAATAGATCAATATACAAAAGATACATTGGTATATATCATTTTATTGATAATTTTATATTATACAAATAGAAAATAGGGGAAATTAATTATGTGTCACATGGAAGAAATTTAATTAGAATGAGTTCGTACAAAACTCCCTAATTAAGTTGAGATAGAGTGAAATCCCCTAATTAATTAATTAAATTGAAAAATTCTTTTAACATCAATTAATATAACATGTAATAGAATTAAAAAAATTCAATAATAACTAATTGCATTTAAAATCTATCAAAATTTATATTGTTATACAAAAATATTAGTTCAAAGTTCAAAAACCCAACAAATAAAAAAGCTATAAATGTAAAATTAAATAATTAAATTTTTT
Source organism: Mimosa pudica (assembly GCA_029929735.1). Taxonomy (NCBI): domain Eukaryota; kingdom Viridiplantae; phylum Streptophyta; class Magnoliopsida; order Fabales; family Fabaceae; genus Mimosa; species Mimosa pudica. Next base: position 10,249,221 of record JAKELP010000033.1, on the reverse strand, counting down.
TTGCATTTACATTCTTGTCAAAGTTTAAACTGTGGAAAATTGAGTTGTGACGAAAATTTAAATCATGATACTTTTTGTCATTGTTTAAACCGTGACCAACATCGTCACGGTTAAAACAATAACAAATTTTGGTCACTATCTAAAATGCGACCAATTGTCCCTTATTGTCACGGCTTTTTTTATTTGTGCAATGGTATTTTAAACTGTGACTAACTGATTGATCATAGATGATTTCATCACATTTTGAAAAATGCTGAAGCACTTTTAAAATACAGTCCGAAACTGGTAAAATCAAATGACATTACTTGAATGCTATACTACAATTACCTAGTGAAAATGGTAGACACATGAGACTCAAAATCTCTCATGCTATTGATGAATGTGTTATCACTTCTTATATTTATAGTGCGAATTGTGTTCCCAAGATTTGGCGCCAAAAGTTGTTGATGATGACTTTAATATGTTGTGATTGACTCAATAATGTTGTTACAAAGGTCCAAAAAGTTATCATATGGCTAAAAAATGTAGGTTATCAATAATTCATCTTTTGGTCATGAATTCTTGGTCACCAAAATCTCTCAGCCACGATGATAACATCTTTTTGTGCATTTGTAACATTATAAGCATCAACCACAACATTTATAAATTCTTGTTGATTAACAACTTTTGGCTACACTACTACTTTTGGGGCCTTTTTTTATAACAATAATAGTATGAGCACTTTAATTTCCGAATGATTTTGTGCTAATTTTTGGAGTCAAAGCTTTAAAGCAATATACATCATTTGGCTATAAATACATTTATGACATTCACGACCCATTCTTTCAAAGATTATTTTGAGGACTCTCTCTGCATGCATTATTTTCCCTAATTCATTCAATGAAAGAACGACAGATACCTAAAATGATGTGGCGGCTCCTCAAACTGGCAAATTTTATATATTATCATATATGTGCAATGCACAAGCTACCCCCTATATTCACACATGAAACTGATGGAAACTGCGTGGGGTTAACTGTAAAAACTCCTACTACTTACTAGAAGAAGCATAATATTTTTTTAACTGAATAACAATGCATGTATAATCTTAATCTTGATGACATATAAATATATAATACCTCCAATCCTTAATATAAAAGTTTCTCCCTCCCCATCTATTCCATCATGCCAAACAATATTGACATTAAAATAAAGGGCGAAGGCCCAAAAATGATACATAACTATTGGTCAAGGAACAAAAATAGTACATAATTATTCCAAGGTACAAAAATGATACCCACTTTTACCATGTGATAAAAAATGATATTTTCACTAATATGACAATAATATTAGACATGAAATGTCCAAAATGCCCTTATAATTAAATAAACTTTTACTGGGCTGCGATTAATTTAAAAGGGCAATTTGGACTTTTCATGTCTAATATTATTGTTATATTAGTGAAAATATCATTTTTGATCACATGGCAAAAGTCGGGTATCATTTTTGTACCTTGGAATAGTTATGTACTATTTTTGTTCCTTGGCCAATAGTTATGTATCATTTTTGGGCATTCGCCCTAAAATAAACTACTTAATTATTTTGGATAGAAAAAAATAGACTACTTAGTCATAACATATGGTATATGATATTTCTTAAAACAAATCTATGTATATTATTAACCATACCATCATGTCAGGTAAATTAAATTAACTTTGAAAAAAATAGAAAATATTAGTAAAAGTTGGGGGGTGGAGGGCTTATATTTATTGAAAAATCTTAACCCTAGCTAGCTCTTATATTTAGCAATAAAGGTAGTATTTCCTAAATATATAATAAAAATACTAAAACAATTGAGAGACGTCAAAGGTGAACAGTGCAATGTAGAAATAGTTAGCTTACTATGACTTAATCTCTGGATTACGATACCCTAGTCTATCATATCTATGCAAGCATTAATACCTGTAGTTCATTGGAACAATATAAATAACCAAAGTACCAATAAGAAGCAACACACCATTTTAGAGAGAGAGAGAGAGAGAGAGAGAGAGAGAGAGAGAGAGAGCAAAGAAAATGAGTTTAGAAGTTGAAGTAATATCTCAAGAAATGGTGAAACCATTGTCTCCAACACCTAAACATCTCCGCGATTATCACCTCTCCTTCCTCGACCAACTTAGTGTGCCAATTCACAGTTGTATGGCCTACTTCTTCCATGCTAATCAAGTAGCGAAGAAATTCAACACCAAAGAAGCTTCCAATCTTCTCAAGCAATCATTATCTCATGTTTTAACGAACTTCTACCCACTCGCGGGAAGACTCAAAACCAAGGACCTTCTTGTTGATTGTAATGATGATGGTGTCCCTTACATAGAAACCATAGTCAAGTGTCACCTCAGCCACTTCATCAACAACCCCTCACCAGCTGACGTTACCAAAATGCTTCCCTATGATATGGATGACAACGTTGACACCGTTCTAGGTGTCCAATTCAACTTATTTGAATGCGGCGGTATAGCCATCGGAGTATGCCTCTCCCACAAAGTTGCTGACGCGCTGTCATTATGCCACATCATCAAGAGCTGGGCCAACGTCACACGTGGTGAACCAGAACCAGTAAGAGTTCACTTCCAATCCTCCTCACTCTTCCCTCCAAAAGACATGGGGGAATATGACCAGCGTTCAATCATTGGACTGCACAAAGTTGTAGGAAGGAGATTTGTATTTGAAGCATCTACAATAGAATCTCTTAGGAAAAAATTTTCCAAAATGAAGGAAGACAACGTTCATGAAAGCCTAAAAAAACCTTCAAGATTTGAAGTGTTATCAAACTTCATATTCAACAGATTTGTTGCAGCCACCAAAGAAGGGAACAAAAAGATTCTTCCTTTAGTGACATTTGTATTGAATATACGCCCAAGAATGGAGCCTCCTCTCCCAGAATATGCGTTTGGCAACTATTTCACATTTATTGAAGGTTTCCCAACGTTATGACCTTGGAAAATATCTAAGAGAAAAGATAAAACAAGTGGACAATGATTATATCAAGAAGCTTCGAGAAAGCAAGGAATTGAGCACTTTCCAAAGGATGGAAAAGATAGAAAAAAATGCTGAGAAGGGCGAGATAGTAATATTTACTATTACTTCAATTTGTAGGTTTCCATTATACGATATTGATTTTGGATGGGGCAATCCTGTGTGGGCTGGAACACCTACATGGAAATTCAAGAATTCGATTATTTTTAAAGACACAAAGTCAGATGGAGGAATTGAAGTATATGTCAATATGATTGAGGAGGACATGGCCAAATTTGAATGTGATGAGGAGTTTCTTGCTCATGTTTCTACTTTAGACCTGAAATAAGTTTGCATTAATTTCATTTTATATGGGTGTTTATTGTTATTTTGGTTATTCAGTGTCATTTATGTTCAGGTTTCTTCTCAACTGTTCTTTGTTGTTGTCAGTCAGACTGTTACTTATAGCTTCTCTGTCGATTTAGTGTGTGTTTGGAATAATTGATAGAGATGTAGTTTTTTTCCCTCAAACTGTTTTAGAAGTAAGATTGGATAAAAGGTAAGTTGTGTGATGTGATTTATGTTTGAATGTGTAAGAATAAAAGTGACTTATTTTCAGAATAAAAGTGAGGTCAAGTGGGACAAAGTCTTTACTATTTTGCCCTCCCATTCTTATTTAATTGTTAATTGCAATCATCCTACAAATCAATTACTTATATTTAATTAACAATTAATTAACTGCATACAAAAATTGGGATGTTACAGTCATCAATCATGAGAACGAAGAAATTTCCTGCAGCCTCATTTCGTAAGTACTCTGCCGCTAGCTCTTCGACTCCTCCATCTTTGTCCTCGTAGTCTTCTTGCACACCAAAAGCATAACACACAATGTTGTTAATCGAGTGTGCACTACTGGATATAAGGTCTTTCACGACCACAATTTTGGGCTTTTCACGACCAGAAATAGGTGGTCGTGGAATCCCGCGTCGTAAAAAAGTGTGTTTTTCACGACCACATATTTGTGGTCGTGATAGATATGACCTATCACGACCACAGTCATAAAACTTTGGTCGTGAAAGCCTCTTAGGAGGCACCTAGTTTAGGTGCCTCCTAAGAGGCTTTCACGACCACAATTGGTACATTGTGGTCGTGAAAGCCTCCCAGGAGGCTTTCACGACCACAATTGGGAAATTGTGGTCGTGATAGGTATCCCCTATCACGACCACAATTGCGTAATTGTGGTCGTTGAAAGTGTGCTTTTTTTTATATATTTAGGGACTGCATTGTTTAGCCATCTGCACCCTTGCAGATCAATTTACAAACCACTTTCAATACAGCACCATAAATCATATATACAATACAGAATACTAGCTCAATTGCAAAAACGTATCATGCATAAATATTACCTTACTTAGACAACAAAATACAAAAGGCATAATCTAAGTTTTATATCTTTGCCTTACTACTATAAGTTCAAAATTCAGCTACAACAATCTAAGCCTATACAATTTCTGTCTCACATAGTGATTAAAAATTATGCAAGTGTGTTTCCACTACCACAGATTACCCCATTTACATGCGCTTATTTTGGCCTTTACATGCGATTATAAAGCGCATGTAGAGGGGGGCGCTGGTAAAGGCTCTACATGCACTTTTAAAAAGCGCATGTAGAGGGGGGGCTATACATGCGCTTTAAGCGCATGTAGAGGTACCTACCTTTACATGCGCTTTAAGCGCATGTACAACTATATATTTTTTTTTAATATATTCTTTTACATTAAGAAACCAATCTGCTTTGTAATATCTAATGCAAAGATGGAATCTTAAGCTCAATATATAGATACATATATACTCCAAATCTTAAGCTCAATATATACTTCAAATCTTAAGCTCATTGATGTTAAAATCATAAGCTCAATATATACTTCATTCTATGATTTGACACCTTTACATTATTGATAGATATTGCATTCAAGATTGATGGTACACATTATGTTGCATTATGTTGCATTAAACGCTGAGACTCAAAACAGAGAAAGAGACATATATAAAATCCCCTTTTGCTAAGCCAGAGTTTACACACTTCATCAACCATGCAGATGCATAAAAAAGTATCAGAAAATATCATCAACAAAACAGTAAAGGAAAAAAACATTAATGAAACATAAGTGGTAAGCTTTGACAGTTTCAGCATAGGAAAAAAACCATTTTTTAGGAAGAAAATGAAGTAAGGTAAGAGAGAAATGAACCATGGAAAGTATGATGATCAAGTAATAAGGAAGGAGGCGAGTGAGGATTGTCTAAAGATACTTTGGATGGCATAGAAGACACTCTTCTTCTGAGTGCATCTTTTCTTCTTTTGCTAGAACTGTTCTTCTTGGAGGAGCTCAACTTGCCTCCAACGCAGGCTTGATGAGTTGAAGCACACGCGCCCATGACATAAATAATGATGTCTTCTTCTTCTTCTTCTTTAGATGCTTATTATTATCAGCTTCATTGTAGAGAAAGAAGGAAGAGGAAAGGTTTAGATGCTTATTATTATCAGCCTCAATTTTGGAAAATTGAGGCATTAATGATCAATTTCAAGATGTTGCATTTGATTGAAAAATGGTTTAGACTTCAAGTATCTTGATTTACTTGGGAGTTTACAAAGAGGATCATACAAGTCCCTAGCCATGTTATTAAAAACACATAGTAATTAAAACACACTCCTAGAAATATTGGGGAAAAAGTTTGCAGTAAATAATATTTTAAAGAATTAAAAAGAGTAATAACGAACCTGAAGGTGAAGCATGAAGTTGTTTAGCTCGATCATTGCAGCTACCAAGCAATGCAGGTGGTGAACCTTCCTCTTTCTCTATCACCTGATCCTCCTCTTCAATAGCCTCAAATACACCGGCCCTCAGTTCAGCCTTCAAAAACAAAATCAACCCACTAAGAGAAACGAAACAACAACAGCAACAACAAAGCCTTATCACATCCCGCTAGGTGGGGAACCCAATAAGAGAAACAATAACATAACAATAGCACAGATTATCATAATGGGACAAAAGAACCAAACAGTAAACATGCCAAAAAATGATCAAAAGAACAAAAATGAAAATACAAAGACCTAGTAAATGAAAGAACAACACAGCACCTCAGATCGATTACATTTTCCACATCTCAATCCACAAGCTCAATCAACATCCACCAACACCCAAATTCCCAAAAAGCTCAAATATTTTAAACCCACATTCAAAATTCAAAAGGGGTAAATGAAAACCCTAAATACATGATAGCTAGCCCATAAAAATACGAACTTTCACAATTTATGAACCAAATTTGAACAAATCTACCCTAAAAACACAATCACCGACAAGAATAATTGAAAAGAAAAGGATTAAGGGGAAGAATTGAAAAAGCGTACTCGGATCCTGGCGAGAGCGCCTTTCTTTTCGAGAGTGCGAGTGACAAGGGTCTTGAGTTCCATCATTTCCCTCATGTAGTCATCCATGGCCGCAAAAAAAGTGAGGTTTTTTTTTTGTTTTTGGTTTTGTTTTTTGGGGTTAGCTTCTTTAGTGGGTAAGAGGGTGTATTGAATTGCATTTGAGGTTAACTTGGCTTCTACGCTCCCAGTGGATGAATTGTGATTGTTATTATCAGCTTTATTGCAGAGAAAAAAACAGTCTAAAAATTGCATACAAGTTAAAATCCACACAGTTTCAGTTGCTTCATGCAGATCTAAACCCTAAAACATATTTCAATCATCCCAAGGAAGATTCAACTGCGAATTTACCACCAAAATATAAACAAACAGAAATCTTACCGTTAAAAATGAAAGCAAAGACTAACTATTCTCGTTAAAGAAGCGAAGCTCAAGAGCAATTAGGGTTTCAAAAGGGCTCTACAAAACAGTGATGAACAAAGAACAAAATTAACCATCAATCAATTCAAATACAATAATAAAATGATAAATCATATATACATTTAAGTGAAATAGAGTATAATATAAAAACCTGGTGTGATTTCATGAATGATTAGAAAAGACTTAATTTTTGTTTTTTGTGGAGTTCTTGTCGCCGACGACGGAGGATGAAACGACGCCAGCGAAATTGGTGAAGGAACGATGGTTAGTTTTGGGGAGGGGAAACGCACACTGCTTGCCGGAGCCGGAGCCGATGGAGAAAATAAGAGACAGAGAAGAGAGGGAGGTGTCGGGTTTGTTGGGTGAGGATGAAGGGAAAATGGTTTGGGAGGAAGGATAAAGAATGTGTTGCGCAGAAAAGACCATATTGCCCTTTTATCTTCATTGATTCACTTTTCAACTTTACCCCTACCTTTTATTTTAATATTAGAGCCTTTACATGCGCTTTAAGCGCATGTAGAGCCTCAACATGCGCTTAAAGCGCATGTAAAGGGTGTTTGTGCCTTTAAATGCGCTTAAAGCGCATGTAAAGGGTGTTTCAACATTTTCATAGCACCCAAAAGTGGTAATGGAGCTTTGAAACACTAAGTCCACAAGTAGGAACACCTTATGAGGTCTGAGGAAGACCTCTTATGCATGACTCCATGTTTTGCACTTCAGTGGTGCCTTTACATGCGCTTAAAGCGCATGTATAGGGTGTTTGTGTCTTTACATGCACTTAAAGCGCATGTAAAGGGTATTTGTGCCTTTACATGCGCTTAAAGCGCATGTAAAAGGTGTTTCAACATTTTCATAGCACCCAAAAGTGGTAATGGAGCTTTGAAACACTAAGTCCACAAGCAGGAACACCTTATGAGGTCTGAGGAGGACCTCTTATGCATGACTCCATGTTTTGCACTTCAGTAGTGCCTTTACATGCGCTTAAAGCGCATGTAAAGGGTGTTTCAACATTTTCATAGCACCCAAAAGTGGTAATGGAGCTTTGAAACACTAAGTCCACAAGCAGGAACACCTTATGAGGTCTGAGGAGGACCTCTTATGCATGACTCCATGTTTTGCACTTCAGTAGTGCCTTTACATGCGCTTAAAGCGCATGTAAAGGGTGTTTCAACATTTTCATAGCACCCAAAAGTGGTAATGGAAGTTTGAAACACTAAGTCCACAAGCAGGAACACCTTATGAGGTCTGAGGAGGACCTCTTATGCATGACTCCATGTTTTGCACTTCAGTAGTGCCTTTACATGCGATTAAAGCGCATGTAAAGGGTATTTCAACATTTTCATAGCACCCAAAAGTGGTAATGGAGCTTTGAAACACTAAGTCCACAAGCAGGAACACCTTATGAGGTCTGAGGAGGACCTCTTAAGCATGACTCCATGTTTTGCACTTCAGTGGTGCCTTTACATGCGCTTAAAGCGCATGTAAAGGGTGTTTGTGCCTTTACATGCGCTTAAAGCACATGTTGAGATAAGGCCTCTACATGCGATTTAAGCGCATGTATAGATTCTTACCTGTACATGCGCTTAAAGCGCATGTAAAGGACCCTCAATACATGCGTTTCTTGTAAGCGCATGTAAAGGTGCGCTGGTAGAGGGACAATTTGTAGTAGTGTTCGTACAAAGGTAATATCCTCATCTTTTTTAAACGAATCAGTACTAAGTCCATACAGTCCCTCCAAAAGCTGCAACATAATTAAACAATATTAAAAAAGACAAGGAAAGTACCACTTACAATTAGAAATCACTATTTTCTTGGAGATATATGTTAAGCGTGCATACCTTTTGAAATTTCCTCCCTTGCTTAATTTGATCTTGATATACAATATCCAGCATGTATTTGCAGACATAATATCCGCACTCTACAGAGCCCCGCTGTCTTGGACACTGATAAATCACAGATAATATCAGCAATATCATGGTAGTTCGGGTATGGCTAAAAGCAATATAAATGATGAATATAAAAATTGCTATTACCTTTATGTTTATAACATGAATCGATGTCTGACTAGCTGTGTAATAATCAGTATCTTGAGCATCATGCCATTTTAATATTCCTCTTCAAAAGAGACAAAATCATAACAATAATGTTATATATAGTATAAAGATATATTATTATCAACCATAAAAGTAAAAAAAAAAGAGAAACTTACTTGTGGAAGACTTTTCTGTGATCGTCGCTAATAAATCCCTCTAAAGAGTCAAATCAAAAAATCCTGAACTCTTTCGGGCAAAGTATAGCCAGAGTCCAATGTCCACTGAAAGATATAAGTGAAAATAAATGTTAATTAAACTAAGACATAACATTTAATATTGTGTAAAAGATAACTCATTACCAATTCAAAACGGGGGCGAAATAAATTAAAGAGAGTGCCGCAATCAAGGCCCATCTGCAGCTCGATGTAAGATTGCATCTCCCAAAAATGAGTTTTCTTACTCTTTTTAAGTATTTTCAAGGCGTTTTCATCATAAGCCAGTCTAGAAGGGCATAGAAATCGGCAAAATTTTTCCTTTGGGGTTCTTTGGCATAAACTGTGGCAGTACCTATTAGACATGGCGAAAAGGATTAGAACTTAAAGACTCATTACAACTATATTGATAAAAATATGACACACTTACCAGACGGCCAAATCAAGCCAGCTTTTCTCAAGCTCTTCCATCATCAAGAATTCCTTAAGGTCTTGGGCACCTTGCAACCAAATCTACTAGTGGATTGACGACTCCAGCAGGTATTAAAAGATTACGCTCAAATCCTGGTTGCATCGTCCACAGCAGATTCAGATATGGGTACTTCTCACCATTAAAATTCTGAAAATAAGAAACACATCAACTTTACACACATATATCAATAACATTGTTAATAAAGGTCAATTCATAGACAAATTTAGTACCTGTGGGAGAAGATTTGGTGGTTCAGCTTCTTGAGCAGTATCGAACACAAGCCTTTTAGGCCAAACAATAAAGCCCTTCATTGCTTGCTCTAAAGTTGTGATCTCTTTAGTACAGAATGGAACACATGTCATTTCTTGGCCCTTTATCACGGAAATGACTGTCACTTTTACTTGATAATCCCGGATAGACCTATTATGAATGGTGGTTTGATTTGGGTACTTGAAAGCCTTAACAACAGGGTGTAGGCAAGGCTCGTCCAGATGTAAGTAGCACTCCTCGTGGTAGTCATCAAGAGGATCAGGTGCACTTGGCTCACTCATTGTTGAAGTTGTTCTTTGGGAAGCTTGAAGAGCCTCTAACTGTGATGTAAGATATTCAAACCTCATTTGCCATTGGCTCTCCCGTTCGTCCATCCGTTCGTCCACCCGTGCATTCACCATTGCATCAAGCTCCTCAGTGGACATTTTACTACGAGACACCACTCGTTTTTTGGGCCAAAAAAATTCCTTTGCCCCAACTGTCCCAGAAACTCCTACAACTCGGCTAGGGTTGTCTAATCTCCCTAGCGAAGTTGCTAGGATGTCCATTCTGGGGTCCTGCGGTGTCCAAGACCCCTGAGAAGATTGCTCCTCCAATTCATTCTATTACAAAAGTGAACAAACATTGATTAAGATACAATAATATCCTACGTAAGTGTTTAAATACAATTTATATAGCACTCACAATTCGGTTTGCCACCGCTTCAGCCTTGTCACTGGTATATTTTCCAGTTGGTCTCTTCCTCCGGGCCGCTGCCCATGTTACATGGCGTTGGAGGTCAGGTAAAGGTTCTAAGACAGTGGAAGATGACTCAGCTTTCATAGATTTCCGCTGCTCCTCCCACTTTTGTCACTGCTCGGCTTCCACATAATCAGTCATCCAATCATACCCCCATGGGACATGGTATGATTATACTCATTTTTAGCCCGAATCTCTTGTTGTTTTTTGCTTATCTACTATGTACCACAATAATAAAATATTAATAATGCAGGTACACAGATTTAAACCAAGTAATGAACTATACATGTATAGTAGATATACCTTTATGCTTCAGACTTCCGATATTTAACAAACTCCTTCCATTTCTCTGGTTCAATATTGAGATATGCTATACATGGATCCTCACCCATTTTAGACCCCCGAATATGTAGTCCTTGGCCATGTTATATTTGAATTCACTAAACCTTTTTGCAATTTTTTGCCAAACGAACTCTTTAAAATCTTTGGTATCTGGCACATCCCAATATTGCTGCAATGAAAAAACAAATATGATTAGTCACCACAATATCTCACAAATATGGAGTTAAAATACGAATGTACATACCAATACATCCAACCAACATTGTTGCTTAACATCGTCATTAATGTGTTTCCACTCATTTATTGTGATGTCGAGTCTGTTTCTCGCCACTGTTCCAAGATAACTTGCAAATGGCTTTGCACATGGTCCTTTAGGCCTATTCTTTTCATTTAGTTCCAAATGGTTTTTCTTCTTATGCTCAACTGTCAGAGCAATCACTTTCGAAAGTTTGGTAGGCCCTTTTTTCTTCTTCTTCATAGGGGGTGGTGGGGCCTCCTCATAATGCTCTTGCTCGTAATCGGAGTCATTTTCTGCCATTATAACCTGTGAAAGAGGAACAATTACATACATTAGCACAGAACAATTAATAATATTAGATAGATTATTAAATGAAAAACTATAATAATAATCAATACATTTTCTAACATTATGTGTTGTCGTCCCATAAGTCCCATATACCCTCAGTATGATCATTCCTGACCGCACAGAAGTCATCATCATCATCTAACAAACTTCTTGTTGTTTTGCCTAATAATTGTATCTCATCATCATCACCATCATTTACTGTGAGAGCACAATCCATTTGATTTCTATTTTGCAAGGCAATGGAAAGCTTAACATTTGTAGGGTCTGAAACATAAAACACTTGCTTCGCATGACTTGCTAGAATAAATGGTTCATCCTTATAGCTGACCCTATTAAGATCAACAGATATCTGTTAGAATCTTAAGTTTTGATGAGGAATAAAATATGAAAGAATAGGCCAAGTACTTAGAAAGCAATAGGTTAACATAGGATCCCAAGTAAGAGTGCAACCGGATGTGGATTTACTTCCGGATAGACTAGGACTTGCGCACGCGGATGAATGTTTCATCCCCAGCGGCAACGAGTAACTCACTAGGGAATTAACTTAGTCCATGAACGCTAGATATACAAAACCTTAAGACTAAGCTATGATTCAACCGCAAGTGAAATTGCTTCCTGTTAGACTTAGACTGGCGCAGACTGATAGAATAGATATAACCTTAAGCGTCAGTGAGTTTACCACGTCAAGTGAAATTGCTTCCTGTTAGACTTAGACTGGCGCAGACTGATAGAATAGATATAACCCTAAGCGTCAGTGAGTTTACCACGTCAAGTGAAATTGCTTCCTGTTAGACTTAGACTGGCGCAGACTGATAGAACAGATATAACCCTAAGCGTCAGTGAGTTTACCACGTCAAGTGAAAGTGCTTCCGATAGCTTAGTAACTAGCGCTGAGTGTTGAAATGAAATACACTGAGCGAGAGTAAGTGATAGTGAACTAAATCCTTCATCAAGAGGATTTACTTCCGGATGTAGAAGTGCTTCCGGATACACCTTAGACTTAGGGAACACCCACTGCATGTGACTATGTGCTTATATTGCTAAACTAACGTTCAAGTGCAGCACACTAAGTAAGGTTGCTTCTGGATGTGAGTTTGCTTCCGCAAGCAATCAGAATGTCAGAACGTTCAGAGATGCAGTGTCAGAATGCTTTTGTCAGAGCAGAGGTGTCAGGACTACTTTTCAGAGATAAAGCAAGTCAACCCTGCTATGCATTGATGAAGCATTTATTGGGCAAACGGTAACATGGGAAAAACGACCATATTCAAACGGCTAGCCCACCTACCAAGAGTTCAAAATGTTTGAAGACTATATAAGGGAGCTCAACTTCATTTATGATGCAATCAATTATCTTTGAATATTTTTGAGAGAAGTTAGAGCGAGAAACTAAGAACACCTTCAAGCATTCAAAGCTGCCCAGAAAAGTAAAGAGCATTTAACACATCGAGTGATCCTTTTCATCTACATACTCTGTACTCTTTGTTGTTAAGTCTCTTCTCGTTATAAGAGCATTGATTGTACTTAAGTGTGTAACACCATCCGTTCTTTGAGAGAACTTAGTCAGAAAAATCCTTTAAGTGTAAAGGTTAACCCCTTGCTTGGTGTGAGGGGGAGCTAGTTGTAAGGTTGCAAGTGATCCCGTGCAAAACTTGCGGTTGTAAGGTTTCAGGTGAACCCGATTTAAAACCTGAGATATAGTGGAACTCGGCCTGGGTGGTTGAGGACTGGACGTAGGTCAGGTAGACCGAACCAGTATAACTCTTGTGTTGTTTTATTCGAGAATTTATTTTTGAAGCACAATTCACCCCCCCTCTTGTGCATCCATTACTTTCATTTGGTATCAGAGCCGGTCTTTCTCACTCGATTCCAACGAATCAGAAAGCAAAGATCCAGTAATGGATACAGACTATTCTCTACCAGATGTCTCTGTTCAACCCAACAAGCCCCCAGGCTTCGATGGGTACAACTATCCATTCTGGAAGTTTAGAATGGAGACTTATATCAAGTCAAGTGACATTAGACTCTGGGACGTAATAGAACGTGGGGATCAAACTCCCTTAGATGAGGATGGATTTGCTAAGGTGAGAGCCAGATACACTCCTGAGGACTATGCTCTAGTCCAACTGAACCATCGGGCCATGCACTACATCCAGTGTGCTCTCAGCCCCAAAGAGTTTCACAGGATCAGCCACCACAAAAATGCTAAAGATATGTGGGAGGCTCTTAAGGCTGCTCACTCTGGAACCAGGGGAGTAAAAGCAAGACGTGTTGAGATGCTGGTGGAAGAATTTCACAAGTTCGCCATGCTAAGTCCCACTGAGCCTATCAGAGAGCTGGAGCTCAGGTTCACCCATCTCATCAACAATTTGGCCTTGCTGGGTAACGATATTCCTGAAAGAGAGCAAGTAAGCAAGATCCTAAAGATCTTGAAGGGTGACTGGATCACCAAAGTAACTATCTTGCAAGAAGTGCAAGGAGAATCAACCAGCTCCATCACCGCACTATTTGGCTCTCTTGCTGAATACAAACCTACCTTGCTGGCTATGAGAGCTCCTCAAGCCTCATCCAAGAACAAGAACCTTGCTCTTGTTGCTCCCAGCAAGGCTCCCAGCAAGGAGATCAATGATGATGATGATGAGGATGATGAGGAGGAAATGGACGATGAGGAGATGGCTATGATGGTGAAGAAATTCAGAAAGTTCTTCAGAAAGAAAGGAGGCTATCAGAGAGGTGACTCCAGCCAGAAGAAGGGATACAAGAAAGAAAAGGTCCCTGTGTGCTTTGAATGCAAGAAGCCTGGTCACTTCAAGGCTGAGTGTCCCAGCCTGCAGAGGTCAAAAGGCAAAGAGAAAAGAAAGGCCTTCGCCTCCTCCATTTGGGTGAATAGCTCAGATGAGGAAGCAAGTGATGAAGAAGAAGTTACCAACCTCTGCCTGGTAGCTAGAGAAGATGATGAGGAAGATCATGAGGTAACTCTTTCTGAACTACAAGAGGCTTACAATGAGGTTCATGAAGAATTCTCTAGACTATGTAAAGCCTATAAAGTGTTGAAAACTAAAAAGGAATCACTTGAGTCCAAGGTGGACTCACTAAGTGAAGAGCTAGCGGAAGCTAGAAGGCTTCCGGTAGTGGATGGCCAGGGTTCTCCCCAAGTAGAACCCAACGCCCCAACACTTGAGAGCTGCCCTAATTGCAGCAAAATCTCAGCTGAGAAAGACAAGCTGCAAAATGCCCTGCAGAAGTTTACCAATGGTTCAGAAATGTTAAATATAATCTTAATGAATCAAAGGGCATATAGGGATAGAACTGGCTTAGGATATACCCCTAGAGGGAAAAAGTGGGTAGAACCAAAAGTAAAGCCTTACTTAAAGTTCTTCCATAAAGCCACTAGTCATAGCTCCTCACCCTTCAGCTTCTGTAACTACTGCAACAGGAAAGGACACTCCATGTCCACCTGTAATGCCAAGAAGCATGGAGCAAGTAGTTCTTACAAATGGGTCCCTAAAGGAACCAAGGCTACAAAGGATCCTCCACCTGCAAAGGAAACCAAGAGAGGACAAGGATCCCGAGCCTGGAACCATTCCACAGGGAAAACCCAAGAGCCAGCACTAGGCCAGAGGCTCCAAATGATCATAAGCCCAAGGTTAAGGCCAACACTAGACCAAAGGCACTAAAAACTAATGACAAAGGACCCAAGAGAGGTTGGGTACCTAAGGTTGTTTGATTATTTCAGGTGTGTCTCAAGGCATCCAAGAACAGAAAATGGTACATCGATAGCGGATGCTCGAGACATATGACTGGAGACAGAGACAAGTTCAAATCTCTGGTGATCAAAGATGGAGCCACAGTGACCTTTGGAGGAAATCAAAGTGGTAAGATCACTGGAGTTGGAGAAGTTGGACCAGTCAAAGATGTCTATCTAGTGGACGGTCTCTGTCACAACCTGCTGAGCGTAAGCCAGAGCATTGACAAAGGAAATTGGGTAATCTTTGATTCAAACGAGTGCTTAATAGTTGATAAGCAGGATCTGAATTTAGACAAGGCCAATTTAAAATGCAAACTTAAGGCAAATAGAAACGGAAACCTATATACCCTGGACTTATGTCAACAGCTAGAAGAAAAATGTTTAATATCTAGTGACGAAAATAGTTGGCTTTGGCATAAGAGGTTAGCTCATGTTAATTTTACTCAACTTGATATGCTAATTAAAAATGAGCTAGCTATAGGTATTCCTTCCTTTAAAGTTAAGCATGATTTTATTTGTGAATCCTGCCAACGAGGGAAGCAAACAAAGTCCTCGTTTAAAACCAAGAAGAGAGTCTCCACCAGCAGGCCCTTGGAACTAATCCATATGGATTTGGTTGGGCCAGCGAGAGTGAAGAGCTTGGGTGGAAACCTATATGCTCTAGTGGTGGTGGATGACTATTCAAGGTTCACGTGGACTATGTTTCTTGCCTCTAAGCAAGATGCTTTTGATGCTTTTGTTGTCCTGGCTAAGAAAGTGCAGAATGAGAGAGAGCTCAAAATCACAGCCATAAGAACAGACCATGGAGGAGAATTTGAGAACCATAGCTTCTCTGAGCTATGTGAACAAAATGGCATAGAACACAACTTCTCAGCTCCTAGGACTCCTCAACAGAACGGAGTTGTCGAGAGAAAGAACAGGGTTCTGACAGAGATGGCTAGAAGCATGCTCAATGAGAAAGAGGTTTCTCAAGTGTTCTGGGCGGACGCTATGAGCACTGCTTGCTATATCTCCAACAGAGCCTATGTTCGCAAGGGCTTGGACAAGACTCCATACGAGCTATACAAAGGGAGGAAGCCCAACATCAGCCACCTCAGAATATTTGGATCAAAATACTATGTGCATAACAATGGAAAGGTAAATTTGGGTAAGTTTGATCCAAAGACTGATGTAGGTATATTCATAGGATATTCCCTTAGGAGTAAAGCATATAGAATATACAACATGAAAACTAAAACTGTAGAAGAATCCATGCATGTTGTATTTGATGAAACTCCTACATGGGGACAATCCACAGAGGATAATGGAATACTTAATCTTCCAAAACTACCATCATCTTCCTCACCACCAAAAGAAACACCAACAAGCAATCCCAAAGAAGAAGATGAACCCAGTGATGAACCTGGAGTGCAACCCGTGCCTGAGGAGGCACAGTTGCCAATAGCTAGGAGACATCACTGGGATCATCCTCTTGATCAAGTGCTTGGTGATGTTTCTTCTGGTGTCAGAACTAGAAGACAAGTTCAAAATGAAGTTGAGTTTGGAGCATTCCTATCTCAAATCGAACCAACTTCAGTTGAACAAGCTCTTGAGGACTGCGACTGGATTATTGCCATGCAGGAAGAGCTAAATCAATTTGAGAGAAGTCAAGTTTGGGAACTAGTCCCAAGGCCGTCTCATCAATCCATAGTAGGGATCAAGTGGGTCTTCAAAAACAAGCTAGATGAGACAGGTCAAATCACAAGAAACAAAGCCAGACTAGTAGTCAAAGGATACAACCAAGAAGAAGGCATTGACTATGAAGAAACTTTTGCTCCAGTCGCTAGACTTGAAGCAATAAGGATTCTTCTAGCCTTTGCATCCATGAAAGGCTTTAGGTTATATCAAATGGATGTAAAGAGTGCATTTCTTAATGGTTATATTAAAGAAGAGGTTTATGTAGAACAACCTCCTGGCTTTGAGGACCATAAGCACCCCAAACATGTGTATAGACTAAAGAAAGCTTTATATGGCCTGAAACAAGCTCCTCGAGCTTGGTATGAGAGACTCAGCAGCTTTTTGCTGGGCAAGGGTTTCTCAAGGGGCAAATTAGATAATACACTGTTTGTCCTTCACAAAGATAGAGATATGCTAATTGTCCAAATTTATGTTGATGATATTATTTTTGGAGCAACTAATGAAAAGCTTTGTGAAGATTTCTCTAAGACTATGCAGGGTGAATTTGAAATGTCAATGATGGGAGAACTAACGTTCTTCCTAGGCCTGCAAATCAAACAGAAGAAAAATGGAATCTTCATCTCCCAAGCTAAGTATTGCAGAGAGCTACTCAAAAAGTTTGGGATGGATGAATGCAAGGAGTATGACACTCCTATGAGCACCACTGCCGCACTCGATGCTGACGCAAAGGGTAAATCTGTCAGCCTGCCCATGTATAGGGGAATGATAGGTTCCCTCTTATACTTAACAGCCAGCAGGCCTGACATTCAATTTAGTGTAGGCATGTGTGCTAGGTTTCAAGCCAACCCCAAGGAGTCACACTTAACATGTGTTAAACGTATCCTGAGATACCTTGAGGGAACACAAGAACTTGGTCTTTGGTACCCCAGAGGAAACCAAGAGTTCTTGTGGGCTTATTCTGACTCTGACCATGCAGGTTATAAAACAGATAGGAAGAGCACCAGTGGACAATGTGCCTTCCTTGGTGGTTGTTTGGTGTCTTGGGCCAGCAAAAAGCAAACCTGTGTGTCCTTGTCAACCACTGAGGCAGAATACATTGCTGCCGCAAGTTGTTGTGCTCAAGTGCTGTGGCTGAAGAACCAACTCAGAGATCTTGGCTTGGAGTTCCCTGAGGCACCTATCCTCTGTGACAACACAAGCACTATCAGCCTCGCCAAGAATCCGGTTCAGCACACAAGGACAAAGCACATTGATGTCAGACATCACTTCATCAGAGATCATGTTCAAAAGAAGGATGTCAAGGTGCAGTTTGTCCCCACACAACAACAGCTTGCTGACATCTTCACCAAGCCTCTAGGGGTTGACCAATTTACTTTCATAAGAGGTGATTTGGGAATGGTAAACCCAAATGAGGTGTAACTTCTATTTATTATACTTGGTTGTTTTAAAACTTACAAAAATACTAACTTAGGCATCGGAGTGCCAATATGTGTTTTTGCAGGCTCACAATGTTAAATCTTAAGTACAACCGGAAGCAAAACTACTTCCGGATGCTCTCGTGCTGACACTGGATGATGAAACCAAGTGAGAGCCAGCACCAGTCCAAGGGACACGTCACTTCAGAAAACGTTTCAACTTCCCCAATGAGACGTTATGTCTTTTCTGATAATATGAAGCGACAGGTGTCATCAGGTGTGTCGTTCCAACTTAAATTGTTTACGTTACCCAATGTGTGAAAATCTGAAGAGACATGACCATTTTACCCTCAGTAACTTTTCCTATAAATAGGGTGTCATTTTTCACTTTCACTTTTTACTTGCATCATTTTCACTTTCACCATTTTCTCTGAAATTCTCTTCATCTTCTTCATTTTCCTTCACACACCTCTTCGCATATCATCTCTTTTTACCACAAATTCATACAAAAATGGCCGGATCTCATGAATCCAACCCAGTTACCAAGAAACATTCTTCTTCCAAGAAACACAAGCCAAAATCTGGGAAATCTCGTCATGAACATTCTCGGAAATCTGGGCAAAATGATGAACATCATGAAGAACATCATGAACACCGTGAAGTTTCTGGGCAAACACCGGGGCAGGATGAAAATATTCAGGGTCAGCCTGAAACTTCTGGTAGAGTGGCAGAACAGTTAGTGGTTTCTGAGCAAGAGAGGGAAGCCCTGAGAAAAGGAAAGAAGAAGAAGGTACAATTTGCTGAAGAGCCTTCTTCCAAGAGGCAGAGGGTTGAAGAAGATGACCCTACAGTGTATAGAGATGGGGCATTGGAAACTGTGGCCGCCAAGTTTGAGACATCCATTCCAATCTTCAACCATGGCCTATTCATCGATCTGAACAAGATTGATGAACTAGGATTCCCACATTTGCGTCCTTACCTCGAGAGGTACTTGCCCTGGCTGGGGATCAACCAGGACTACAACGTCAACGTCCTGCGTGTCTTCTGTCAATCCCTCACTGGCAAGGCTAGATTCAAGAAGGTTGATGGGAAAGAGCAAATTCACAAACTCTCCTTCACTGCCACTGTAAGGGGGAGAACCTTCAGGTTCACGTGGAAGACCCTGAATGAGATAATGGGGATCACAGACGAGAGCATGAATGAGTGGCTATACCCTGAGTCACTAAAGCTCAGCAAGGAGGCTCTCGAGAAGTTGTATGGAACCTCAGGGAAAAAGGTATCCAAGATGTCTGACTCTTACAGGCTCTTGTACTACATCTACTCCCGAATGATGACACATAAGGGAGGCAACTTCAACGAGTTCACACTGCTGGACAACCCTTGGTTCCCCAGACTCCTCTCCCACCAGCCAATCAACCCCGGCCAGTTGATCTGCCTTGAGCTTCAACGCTGGATAACTAATGACAAGTCTGGCTATCTTCCCTATCCCACTATCATTGCCTTCCTCCTAGAGAAGCATCTGATCAAGGCCACATCTGCTGTGGAGGAAGAAAATGTCAAGTGCAAACCTGTGGGAGCTACCAACATCACGAAGATGGGCATCAAGTATATCAAGCCTGCTAAGCCCACTCGCTCAGGATCACAGGCCGAGAGTGCCTCTCAGACTTCAGTCCCCTCTACATCTGGTGCAGGGGATCAAGAAGTGGACTCCCATGCTGGGCCAAGCCGTGCTGCAAGAGTGCCAGCCTCTGTCAGAGCCTTTGCGGAGGAAGTTAAGGAAGAACTTCTCTTTAGGCTGCCTGACTCCTTGGTAGGCCCTCTCCGTGCTGAGTGTGACTCTGGCTTCCAGCAGCAAGGGGAGCGCATCCAGCGGCTTGAGGACAGAGTGTGCCAAGTCGAGAATCATCTTGCCAGGGTGGATGCAAAACTAGATCTCATCCTCCAGCATCTACAAATTCCCCAACCATCACAAGGTAACCTACCACCTCCTCCTCCTCCTCAAAACCCACCTCCTCCTCCTCCTAATCACCCTCAACTTCCCCCTCCTCCTCCACCTAACACTCAACAACCTCAGCCACCACCACAAAATGACCAGCAACCCCCACCATCACCAAACAATGACCACCAATCCCAACCTTCACCTACCCATGACCAGCAAACCCAAGACTCACCCCAACACTCTCCACGCCAATCCCCACTAAACTCTCCATCTCCACCTCCTTCACCCATACTCACACGACCTGGCGCTCCTACACGCTCTCCACTCCGCTTCTCCAACGAACCTTCCCCCTATTCTGAACCTATCAACCCCAACTCGAGACCAAGATCCAACCCCCTGGCCGAACACCTTGGATTTCACACTGTCATTCACCCCCTCAGCCAAATCTATATAAGAGACTATCCTCGCCTTCAACCACTCTCAGATGACCATTTACCTTTTACCCCAGACTCCACCAACTACAAAGAATACTCCTCCACTCATCCCTACGAAGGTCTCTTTGTCACCCCCAACTGGTTCCCCGACACTACCTCATCCCCAGAAATTACCCAACCTACCTCCTCCCCAGAGACCTCACCCCAAAAACCTCCACCCTCCTCTTCCTCCACTCCATCCCTGGCCCTCACCCTCTTTGATAATGCCAAAAGGGGGAGAGATGTGATGTCCACTCTGCGCCTGTCCATGAACACAAGGGATGTCCTCAGCCAGCTAGCTCTCTGGATTGATGAAGACATAGCAGCAGCCCTTCGCCGTGCTATGGAATCCCAAAGGCTGGGTAGTGCTGAGAGCCTTATAAGAAGAGAAGCCATCCGGTTCATGCAGAGCAAGGACCACAATGGGATATGGTTGTCTTTGAGTCATCATCAGAGCCTCCTCCAACTAAAACAAGTAGAGAGATTGTTGAGGAGATCATGATGAAGTGGGGACTGAAGAGACCCAACCATCCTCCCATTGTGATAGTCAAGCCTATTCCTGCATCCTCTGGGCAAGAGTCTGAGATCCCTTCATCTGAGCGTTCATCTGCCCCTCCTCCCTCATCTGAGCCAGCAGTCATCTTCAGTGAGTCTAGAAAGAAGGCCGTTGCTAGAAAGCGTGCCAGGAGAATTATTGCCACCACTGAATCTGATGAGACTGAGGAAGAGACTCCATCTGACCTACCTGAGCAAGGAACTTCATCTGCCCAGGTTGAGCAAGAAACTCCAGTGGTTCAAGCAGTTCCCATTCTGAAGGAAGTCAAGTTGGAAATTGAAGACATGACTCCTGAGGAATTTGAGAAGTTTGGATTCACAGACAAGTTATCCTTTGGTCAGATGGCCTGCCTCGATGCTGACAGAGCAAGTGCCATGCCCACTCCTCCAATTAGCAAGAGCAAAGGGAAGAGTAAAGGGAAAGGGAAAAGGAAAGCCAGGAAGTTGAGGAGGATCCTAACTTCCCTGTATGGAACGTAAAAATCCGGGCTGTTCACTATCCCAATGGAGAGGTCACCTACTTCGACGATGCTACAGGGTTCCCTGGGTATGAAGAAGTAGAGAACATGAAAAGGGCATTCGAGGAGTCTATTGAATCAGAGAGGCTCAGAAGGGAAAGAGATGAAGAAGAGCTTCAGCAGATCATTGCCCAGATAGACCAGAATGTGCATGAGGCCGAGTTAGCCAAACTTCAAAAGGAAAATGAAGAGAGACAGAAGGAGAGGGAGAGGAAAAAGAAATACAAACCCTGAACCCCCAATCCAAACATTTTTTTTTACTTAGAAATTTTTCTTTTTGTTTTGTTTTCATGCATACTTTCATACTTGTTTAGTGTAATTTATTTGTATATGTTCTTTACTTGTATATGTTATTTGATTATATACTCTGACGTGTAACTTCTGCTTATCAATAATATTTGCCTAAGTTACTTGTTCTTATCTATTGCTTTTATTCTTCTGATAATCCTTTCATATAAATTTAATCGATAAAACTAAGTTTCTCATCATCAAAAAAGGGGAGAATGTTAGAATCTTAAGTTTTGATGAGGACTAAAATATGAAAGAATAGGCCAAGTACTTAGAAAGCAATAGGTTAACATAGGATCCCAAGTAAGAGTGCAACCGGATGTGGATTTACTTCCGGATAGACTAGGACTTGCGCACGCGGATGAATGTTTCATCCCCCAGCGGCAGCGAGTAACTCACTAGGGAATTAACTTAGTCCATGAACGCTAGATATACAAAACCTTAAGACTAAGCTATGATTCAACCGCAAGTGAAATTGCTTCCTGTTAGACTTAGACTGGCGCAGACTGATAGAATAGATATAACCCTAAGCGTCAGTGAGTTTACCACGTCAAGTGAAATTGCTTCCTGTTAGACTTAGACTGGCGCAGACTGATAGAACAGATATAACCCTAAGCGTCAGTGAGTTTACCACGTCAAGTGAAATTGCTTCCTGTTAGACTTAGACTGGCGCAGACTGATAGAACAGATATAACCCTAAGAGTCAGTGAGTTTACCACGTCAAGTGAAAGTGCTTCCGATAGCTTAGTAACTAGCGCTGAGTGTTGAAATGAAATACACTGAGCGAGAGTAAGTGATAGTGAACTAAATCCTTCATCAAGAGGATTTACTTCCGGATGTAGAAGTGCTTCCGGATACACCTTAGACTTAGGGAACACCCACTGCATGTGACTATGTGCTTATATTGCTAAACTAACGTTCAAGTGCAGCACACTAAGTAAGGTTGCTTCCGGATGTGAGTTTGCTTCCGCAAGCAATCAGAATGTCAGAACGTTCAGAGATGCAGTGTCAGAATGCTTTTGTCAGAGCAGAGGTGTCAGGACTACTTTTCAGAGATAAAGCAAGTCAACCCTGCTATGCATTGATGAAGCATTTATTGGGCAAACGGTAACATGGGAAAAACGACCATATTCAAACGGCTAGCCCACCTACCAAGAGTTCAAAATGTTTGAAGACTATATAAGGGAGCTCAACTTCATTTATGATGCAATCAATTATCTTTGAATATTCTTGAGAGAAGTTAGAGCTAGAAACTAAGAACACCTTCAAGCATTCAAAGCTGCCCAGAAAAGTAAAGAGCATTTAACAGATCGAGTGATCCTTTTCATCTACATACTCTGTACTCTTTGTTGTTAAGTCTCTTCTCGTTATAAGAGCATTGATTGTACTTAAGTGTGTAACACCATCCGTTCTTTGAGAGAACTTAGTCAGAAAAATCCTTTAAGTGTAAAGGTTAACCCCTTGCTTGGTGTGAGGGGGAGCTAGTTGTAAGGTTGCAAGTGATCCCGTGCAAAACTTGCGGTTGTAAGGTTTCAGGTGAACCCGATTTAAAACCTGAGATATAGTGGAACTCGGCCTGGGTGGTTGAGGACTGGACGTAGGTCAGGTAGACCGAACCAGTATAACTCTTGTGTTGTTTTATTCGAGAATTTATTTTTGAAGCACAATTCACCCCCCCTCTTGTGCATCCATTACTGTGTGGTGCGCTTGCCATCAATGACCTTAGTAGAGAAAGAATACTCATTTATTTCATAACCACCCCATGAAAAAACAATAAATTGGGGCTTCACAGCTAGCAACCTTCCATTGCCTCTTCAACAAGATATCTTTTAACAATCGAGGCCTCCGGGTGATATGGGTTCTTTGAATCAGAATTTCTCTTATCAGAATTTCTCTTATCACAATACCACCTCAGATTCTCTGCTTCTGTTGCATTCGCGAACAATCGTCTAAACCTTGGAACTATTGGAAGGTACCACATTACTTTCGAAGGTTCACCTTTTTTTGGTTTTCTTGTCTCTTCGTCGTCGTCCTCATCATCAGCACCCTTCCTCTGTTTATACCTTGGCTCCTGACATCTTGGACACACATGTAACCCTTCATATTCATTTCTATATAAAATACAATCATTGGGACAAACATGTATCTTCTGATACTCCATACCCATCTTACTTAGCATTTTCTTGGCCTCATACATTGTCTTCGGAACCACATTGTTATCCGGGAACATATCGCTCAAAGCTGCGAGCATTTTTGAGAAACCCGCGTCTGCCCACCCATTTTCCGTCTTTATTTCTAGTATTGTTAGAATGAAGGACAGACAGCTATACTTCTTACACCCTGGAAACAAAGGTGTCTCAGCATCACCACGCACTTTGTCGTACTCGTCTGACACAACAAACGACTCCGCTGCAATATCATTTATCATGTTGTCCATGTCAACATCGCAAACATATTCATCATCATCATCATTATCGTCCACCTCCGCTGCTTTTCCATGTTCCACGATAGTTCCCAATTCCCCATGCCAAATCCACTTCCTGTATCGGCGATTGATCCCTTCACAAATAAGGTCATTCCTTATAGAGTCAAGGCTTTTGCGATCAACATTCACACACTTCACACAAGGGCACGGGTACTTTCCATTCTTACTCGACACATTTCTTTTGGCAAATTCAATAAACTCTTCCACCCCCTTTTGATACTCTTCACTAGTTTGCAAAGCATCCATCCAAGCACGATCCATTGCAGTAATGTGTATAATATGTATATACACTAGCTTTCATTACAAAGAATAGAAGACAATTGAACCAATGAGAGGACTATCTATGGCAGCCTAAAATAGTCCTAATCAACAACCAAGAATAGCCTCTCCAAGAAACAAGAGCCTATTTGCATGCAATTTTTACTGCCTCTTCCAGCAAAGAAAACAAGCTTTTTCCAGCAATTAATGGCTAACTAGAGTAGCCCAAAACACTCTTAAAATGTCCAAAATAGTCAACCAAACAGTGTGCCAAATTAAGTGCAAATCAGAATTTACCACAAATGCACAAACCAAAAGCTAGCTGAATTTGATATTCAACAATAGAAGCAATATTTAAGCCAGCAAATGAACAAAAATAATCATAATAATCAAAATAACACTTAACAATCTATTATGAAATTCCATTGGGACCCTGATTAAGCAGAGAACCAAACTGATTAAATAACAATATTTAAGCACACAGTTTTATCCGGCCAAGACATACAAAAGCATATATGAAATTCCACAGCTTTATCAAAACCCCATAAACTACCAAACGTTCCACAAAATTCCAATATATCCTAAACAAAGGCTTCTTTCAACTAAACATACAAAAGCATCCCAAAACACATCACATTTGAGTATGAAAGCACAAGCTATTTCAAAAACCAAAACAATGGTGAAAGAGCAAGAAAAAGCGAACCTGTTTGTGACTAAAGAGCGGCGGCGGTGAACTGTTGTGTGGTTTGCCGGCGGTGGAGAAAGGCCGGCGAAGAGAAAGGCCGACGGTGGAGAAAGGCTGGTGGTGGTGACTGAAGAGTGCCTTTGCGAAGTGAGAGGGAGGCGGCGGTGAAGAGAAGTGGCGGTGAAGAGAAGAGGCCGGCGGTGTATGAAGGGCGACGGAGAGAGTGACGACGTAGGGCGACGGAGACAGTTACGGAGGAGGGCGACGGAGAGAGTGACGGGGAAAGTGAGAAAGGGAATGAAGAAAGTGAGAAAGCGGCGCGAAGGAAATGTTTAGGTTTAGGAGGGAAATAACATATGTTGTGGCGCGAAGGGAATTTTTTTCAGATAAACAGACTTTCCACGACCACATTTTATATATGTGGTCGTGGAACACCTTCCACGACCACAATTAAGGAATTGTGGTCGTGAAAGGTGACCCTTTTCACGACCACCATTTGCAAATTGTGGTCGTGCAAGGGTCACCTTCCACGACCACAATTGCTTAATTGTGGTCGTGGAAGGTGTGGTACTTTCCACGACCACATATATGAAATTGTGGTCGTGGAAAGTGACCTTTCCACGACCACACAAAAACGTGTGGTCGTGGAAAGTCTCCGCCTGAACAGTTATTTACATATTTTGCCACCGCATTTCTTATCCACGACCACTGTTAACTTTTTCGTCGTGAATTATGGTCGTGAAAAGCCATATTTCTAGTAGTAGTGCTTGAGCGTCATGGTTGTCATCACTTCCTTCGGCTTGCATTTCTACATGAAACTCGAACCAACTTCTAATACACTGACATTATTGTAATTGTCTCCCTCTCCCTTGTGCGATAAGACAAGATAATATTTGGGGAACTACTTCTGTATACAATGAATAAACACCGCATCTCTTATTTGCCACAATCTAAACTTACATCTCTCATATATTTTGCCTCTAACACTCGATCATGTGAATACAAATTCTAAAACTTGATTGAAACTCACAATGTATTGTGTGGCCGAATGCGGCAAGGAGTTTCATGATTTATCCTACATTAGAACTATTATGAAAAAAGAACAAGAGAAATATATAGTAAGAAGAGAGAGCTGTGACACTAATGAATAATTGATAGGTACTTTTATAGTAGTTGATCATGCTTAGTCGTTTGTGGCTAAAATTTTCCGAGTTTCGTCTTACACTACAATGTTTGTATGCCGGAAAGCCACGTTCCAATGGTAAATTTTCTGTGTTTGTTATAAATGTCGGAAAGTAGTGAAAATGAGCGTCATCTTACTATGTGTTTTTGGTAGTGGCCTCAAACTTTCAAAAGCTCCATCTTGTTGGCAAAACAAAACCAATCCAATTGGCTGAGCAACAGATCGACTATTGAAGCGGATTAATTTCAGACCATTGGTAATATTCAAATAGGACCAGAAATGACGCCTTCAAAATCAACTCTAGAAATAACTCAAATTAAACAAAAACACAATCATATAATAACTAGCTAAACAAGAATATATGAAAATCCATTTAAACATTAAGTCTCACTAAAATTTGTCTCTGAAAAAGTCAAAGCAAGTAAGAAACGAATAAACTAACAAAGAATTAATTATATGCTTGAAAGCAAGCTAAATCGCTCATAATTCAAAACTGATTCTACTAAATTGAAGGAATCCGATAAAAAAACATCAAAAGAGAACTCAACCACATCTCTATTTCAAAATTTCCTTAAATCAAAGATAGATAACTCAAGAAATAATCAGAAACAAAATGGAAACACTAAAATCAGTGAAACTAGCAGTAGTTACTTACCAACTAGAGCTTTTTTTTTATAATGAAAAAAATGATATTAGTTAATGTAGGTCATACATGAAATCTTAAATGCGTACATGAATTTCAAAAAGACATAAAACTAGGAGACAAATGACAACAATATTTAACATGTAATGATTGAAAAGCCTGTGTTTGGGACTGTATGTCTTTAATAACGGTGTCCCCTGTGTTCCTGTTCTGGAGACATGAGAGATCTGGTCCCTTGCCAATCATCCATACAGTAAGGTCATTGTGCCGTGCATTGAAGAAGGATTTGTTAAGGATCCAGGAAAGGGCCAACCGGATGGATTTGAGGCAGAAGGAGTGGTCTGATCTCAAGGTTCGAACAAAGGAGAGCACCTGTAGTGATTCATTGTAGTAGCAGATCCAGACAATCAGATTTTTTCTGGGCCCCTCAAATGTTTTCTTGATGAACATGGACCAAGCCGAGGAGAAATGGACATCTTGGTCCGAGATAATAGGTTTGGCTGGTGGTTGTGATGACGGAGTTGGGGAGTGAAGATGAGACTGGTGAAGGATGATTCTGACTTGATTTTGTTGGAGGTTGAGAAGATGTCCAGTTTATTGCCTCGGTGGTTGGAATTCAAGAGGATGATAATTTGGGAAGCAATATCTTGCCTGCCATCTTCAAAAAGAGCAACAAGGGTCGATCTTAGCCAGGATTTGAAGTCTGCAAGAGAGGTGAGTTCTGGCCTTATTCCCATGCAATGGAACCATAGTGCTCTAGCGCTGGGGCACTCACAGAAGAGGTGAAGAATGGTTTCAGCACTTTGGCAGCCAAAAGGACACTGTTCATCATTCCTAAGATAGTGCCGTTGTAAAACGTCAGCTGAGGGAAGTGCTTCATGGAGTAGTTTCCAAAGGAAGAGGAGTTGTTTTTTCGGAAGTGAGATGGACCACATGAACTTCCAAAAATCATCATGGTGGTAGGTAGCAAGGTGTTGAGACATGAGAAGCTTAAAGTCGTCTTTTGCAGTGTAGATCTCGCTCTAAGTTAAGCTCCAAATGATTTGGTCCTTACCTCTCAGAATGGAAATTGGCTGGTTGGTGATTTGGCATGATGTGTCATGATCATAGAGCAGATGAATAAGGTCTTGGTTCCAAACTAGACCCGTCCATGAGGAAGGGTTATGCATTAACAGATCCTCTACCTTGAAGTTGAGGGCTTCAATTGTAGGGTCGTGCTGCATCGGCCACCACAATGGGTGGTTGAGGGGGATGGAAGAACCAGAGCCAATGGACCATTTGAGATGAGGTGTGATTAGAGAGGAGCACTGAAGGATTTGTTTCCAAATCCAAGACGAGTTGTAAGGCAGAGTCAGGAACTCCCTTTGATTCCAGTTTATGTATTTCTCATGAACCGTGTATAGGATAGAGTCATGGTTTGAAGAAGAGATTATGCGCCAAAGTTGTTTCGATAGCAGTGATTTGTTCACTAAGGCAGTTTGGCGGAGGCCGAGTCCGCCTTCTTCTTGTGGGAGGAAAAGAGTGTTTCTGTTGAGGAGGTGCATTTTTTTTGTTCAGTTGTGGAGCCCCAGAAGACATCAATGCACTTGGAGTCAATTGAGTGACATACATGCTGGGGGAGAAGGGTGGAGGTCATAATATGAATTCCTACAGATGCCAGGACAAATTTTATGAGTTGAAGGCGGGAAGCCTGGGAGAGTAGTTTTGTTTGCCAAAAACTGGTTCTTTGCTCAATTGCTTCCAAGACATGGTTGTGGATTTGTTTCTTGTTTCTGCCCGGATCAACCCAAGTGCCTAGGTATTTCCCTAACCTAGCTGCAAACTGGATCCCAATGATCTCAGAGTAAGCTGTCTTATCTCGGTTGGACACACTTGGGCTGAAGATAATGCTTGATTTGTGGAAGTTTATCTGTTGGCCGGACCATCGACAGAAGGATGACAGTGTATTCTTAACTAGGTGAATGGATTCAGCATTTACTTCAAAGAAGAAAAGGAAGTCATCAGCATAAAAAAGGTGGGAGATGGGTTTTGAGCTACTGCTGATCTGAATACCTCTCTATGCTTGTTCCATTTCCAGTTGAAAGATGGAGCAAGATAGGACGTTTGCTGCAAGGATGAAAAGGAAAGGTGAGAGTGGGTCCCCTTGCCTAATTCCTTGAGATGGAGCAAATGGGCTTGACAGGTTGCCATTAAAGAAGACTTGGTATTGGACAGAAGAGATGCACTGATAAATTAATTGAATAATCTTGGAGGGGAAGTTCATTCTGTTGAGGACAACAACAATAAATTCCCAGGAGAGCTTGTCAAAAGCTTTTGCATAGTCAATTTTGAGAGCTGCTAATTTTTTACACCCCTATCTGGATGAGTGAATTTTATTCATGAGCTCTCCCGCTAGAATGATGTTGTCTGAGATTAATCTTCCTCTCAAGAAGGCACTCTGATTAGGGGCAATGTATCTCTGCATCAGGGGTCTGAGTCTATTGACTAAAATCTTGGACAAAATTTTGTACATAACATTGCATAGGCTGATAGGCCTAAAGTCTTTGAGAGTCGCAGGTTTTTCAGTTTTGGGGATCAGAGTGATGATGGTCTTGTTGAAGGCTTTTAGGATGAATTCTGAGTTCCATTTTGATGAGACCATTTAAAAAACATCTGTACAGACTATCTCCCAATTGGTTTGGAAGAAGTTTGCATGAAATCCATCACTTCCTGGGGCACTATCTTTTGGCAGAGAGTAGACAATAGTTTTGACTTCTTGAGGTGAGATGGGTGCTAAGAGAGAAACTGATTCTTGTTCTGAAATTGATGGGATTGGGAGGTTCCAAAGTTCTGAGAAGTCAGCAGAGGATGTGGATCGTTTGAACAAATTGTCAAAGTATGCATAGGCCATTGGTTGTAATTCCTCCCGGTTGCTTGTCCAAGATTGATCCTGGCGTTGTAAGCTTCTGATGAGGTTTTTGTTATATCTTTTGCTGACGATGGTGTGGAAATATTTGGTGTTTCTCTCACCCTCTGTTTTCCATTTAATCTTTGCTCTTTGCTCCTAGTAACTGTTTTCACAATCATAGAGGAACTCGAGTTGCTGCCTAGTGTCAGAAATCCTCTTTGACAGGTCAGGTGATGGAGGGGAGTGAGTTGTAACCAATGATGACAGCTGTTGTAGTTCCTTTTCAAAGGTTTTAATTCTCTGAGGAATGTTGCCGATTTGATTTTTGCTCCAGATAGATAATTCTCTCATGGTGGAGCAAAGCTTTTGGTGGACTGAGAAGCTCGGAGAACCGTCAGATCGGTGAGACCAGCATTGCTTAATGATGTCATAGCATTGGGGGAAATTGAACCAAGCATTTTCAAATCTTTTGAAGCTTGCTTTTTTGAAGGAAGGATCAGAAGAGAGGATGATGGGGCAGTGATCAGATGCTGCAATGCCTAGATGTTGCACGTTAGAAGCTGGAAAGGCTGAAATCCATTCTGCATTGCAGAAAGCCATATCCAGAAATTCCAAACATTCATCCCCTCTTTCTCTTTTGTTTGTCCAGGTGAAGGTTAGTCCATGGTGGTCAATTCTCATGAGATTGGACGAGCCAATACATTGTTTAAATGAAGAGATCCCTGAGTTGGAGTCATTTTTACTGAGTTTGTCATCTCGTGTTAGAATTTGGTTAAAATCCCCAAGGATCACCCATGGACCAGTGATGTTGGGGGTTGTAAGAGTGATCCATTCCCACAGAATGTGGCGATGACTAGAGCAAGGTGGACCGTATACAAAGGTCAAGTAGTAAGAAAAGGATGGTAGATTTTCATTAATTTTCAAATGGCAAAAGTACATTGAGATATCAAGCACAGTCACATCAAATTTATCCTTCCAAGCCACAATGGTTCCACCTCCCTTTTTGATAGCATCAGTACCTACGTAGTTACCATAGCCCATTGGAGTAAGAGACCTAGCAGCATCTGAGGCACTTATCTTAGTTTCAGATAGATAAAGGAAGTTGGGCTGGTGCTCCTCAGTGAGTCTCTTACACCTTTGATGTCACGCCCTGAAGTTCTATCGCGTGACCGACACTAAGTTTAAGGTTTCTAAACTTCGTAAGCCCTATAAAATAATTATAGACACATTAAACATAAATTAGTTATACATCGTATTTCCAATCATTTATCATTTCAAGCATTTGGGTATATCATTTTCATATTAATTTAATCTTATACTTCAGCCAAAGCGGAAATTTCTCTAATCAATCAATGCCTTTGCAAATTATTATTCAATTTGATAAGTTAGCCCTTTCATTCACAACATCAATGAGAACTACTTGAGGGTTCCACTAAATATCTTAACACCATTGTAACATCTCCATAAAGCTCTCAATCATAAAATAAAGATTTAATATGAACTTATTAACTATGAAATCCTATTAAGCCCCAACAATGTCATAGCCCACACTCCAATTATAACTAATTACATAATCACTCTTTGAGTATCGACCAACTTAAAAAAAAGCTGTTCTTTCTCTCTTACCACATACACTTTCCAAAACAATGCAGAAAGCAAATCAACCTCTCCCTTCCAGTCATCAATGAACAATAATCACACAATTGCTAGAAAGAATTTAAACAACACTTTCTACTTATCTTCATAAATCCCCTTTCAATATGAGAGAACCAAACCAACAGAGAAAACAATGTGATTCAGCTCAAACATAATCATTCAAAGCTAGTAAGTAAAAATTAAATTTTTTAAAACTTCAACTCAATATTACAATACTTGTATTTGAAAAGAATAAATACCAAAGGGCTAAATTAGCATAATATATATTTAATAACATACTTTCTTTCAAGTATACAAAATAAATAGGAAAACTCGTTATTATGAAAAACTTGTTTTCTATAGAGGAACTGACACGAAGCGAATAACAAGTGCAGAACAGAGGCCACGAAACAAGCGCAGCTCGAACTCTACAAGTCAAGCGCAGCCCGAAAGCCACCAAAAACTAGCGTAGCTCGAGACTACGAAATCAAGCGTGGACATACAGTCCACGAGGGTAAATAACCAAGCGTGACACGAAGTCACGAAACAAGCGTGGACACACAGTCACACGAGGGTAAATAACCAAGCGTGACACGAAGTCACGAAACAAGCGTGGACATACAGTCACGAGAGGGTAAATAACCAAGCGTGATGTAACATTTTTGTTATTAATTTCCTGATTAACCATTAGCATAAACCCTAAACGTATTTCATTTGCTAACTATGATAGAAAAAAATGGTTTTCCTAATATTGTAACCCTATCATAGTTAGAAAAAGAACTTTCTAACTATTTAATTATTATCCATGATAGAAAATAATCACCTAATATCATATGAAAACTATCATGGATAATTAAAAGCTAACAATGTTAGAAAGGATTAATCTAACATGGTTAATAAAAACAAACTCATTCAATCCATAAATAATTTCTTAATTAAAGTAACAATAATGCGGAAGCGAATGCAAGCCTAAAACTCATTGGCAACATACATCCCTACTAACATCTATAACCTATACCCCTTTCCTGATCCTCGTGCTTGTGCATGATCATCTGAAAAAAAATAAAGGGAATGGGGTGAGACAAACAATGTCTCAGTAACCAACACTTAACTCACTATAACAGTGAGAAGTGTAGTTAGCAGAGCGTCTAAAGGGCACCACAGATTTAAAATAATTCACCTGTATACAGTATACATGCACACACATAACAGATATACCTATATTCATACCTCTCCAAATGCAAGTAACCAAAACCAAGCCATCCATCTTCAAATATCCAAAATAAACATGATTGACACTGTGCCCCAGTCTCTATTCTGAAAGGCATATTTCCCCTGTCTTTAATCAAAAGGAAATAATAAACGGAGCCCGTCTCTATTCGGAAACCGTAAGTCCCTGTCGAATAGTACAACTAACCGTCGATTGCGTTATCGAACGGTTACATCGGCCGATGGTACAAGCAATGTCATGCAACAACCATCCACTTTCCAATTCCATCAACAGAATACTACAGATATCTCAAAACTGTTGTATGAAAATATCTTGGTTTAAAGGCACCCAATAGCCTGTTTTAATATCAAACTAATTTTTTTTTTGAAAGTTTCATAAATACATAGATAGAAAAGGATTTGAAAATCTCGACTAACATCAATCTCAATGTTATAGTCAGGTAAGAGTGGTTACCTATGGCCCTAGCACTCTGCTGTTTTCCCCTTCTCTTGTAGATTTTCTCCAAGTATCATCCTTACTTGATTCTCCTAATATCATACCATACAATATGGAGTATAAGTGACTATCGTGATGAATATTCGTTAGCGTCGCTCTCGTCCTAATAATGCTACCCAGTCCTTCCATAATACATTTAATTTAGTAAATTATGTGGTTCCTAAGGTAGTTCATTTGAATCAAACACAAAACTTCAATCCTAAAATAACAATAAGTCCACACTCTCAAATTTAACTTTAAACTTGTAATCCATTCATCAATCATCAACCAGTCAACTTACTAGTTATCACCATAATACGATCATCGTCCAAACGAAATACATTCAAGATACCTCAAGCAACTTTTAAGCCACAAAATATATCAATCCTAAGCACTTCTAAGTTCACAAAGCACTTCTCAAGTACATCTCCTAGTCACTTCCATCCTTTATCACAACATCATGTACTCAATCCCTTGTGTATATCCTCTGTCTTAAAAATATATTCCCAATTCCAATCAAATCTTTAACAAATAATCAATGCAATCTAAAGATGGCAAGTTTAGCAATCAAATATACTAATTACAATCATTTTCATCCACAAAGCAAACACCTATATTTATAAATCCTTACTTTATATTTACTAAGAACTCAATATCAATATCCTATCCTCTTGTGAATATTCTTTTGATGTGTCCTATATATATATTTAGTAACCCTTTAAACATTTAAATCACCTTTACCAAGTCCTCGCCAAAAGTCTTAACTTTGATACAACTCCTTTGTTTTAATATCCATTTGAACAAATGAGAATTCATACAATTCTATTTAGACTCTATACTTGTTACATCTTGGTTTCCTTCTCATTAAAATTATGGCTTCTATTACCTTGCACTATCCTATAAGACCATTCCAATTTTTCCATTCAACAATTTAT
Organism: Mimosa pudica; assembly: GCA_029929735.1. Lineage (NCBI taxonomy): Eukaryota > Viridiplantae > Streptophyta > Magnoliopsida > Fabales > Fabaceae > Mimosa > Mimosa pudica. The sequence continues at coordinate 10,214,704 of JAKELP010000033.1, read as the reverse complement.
TGACAAGTCCATCACAAGCATCAAGGATTTCTAGTATTCACCCATGACACGATCCCTAAATCAACTAAGCCAATAACCAAATCGATCAACATACCCAACTCAACAATCACCATTAAATTTAATTACTTTTCACGCTTATCAAACATAATTCCCAATATCCTCTCCAACTAATATTTATTTACGCTTATTAATCAATAAGGAATTGATGACACCACAATTACACTTTATCATCATAACCATTATTCATAAACACAATCATTTCAGTCACCTTCATCATAATCCAGTTCCTATGCATTTAAATTCTATCCAAATCAATAACCAGAACACAAGGCCCGAAATAATCAACTTTTCTTCACATATCACTTACTTTGTCAATGAAACAACTAAGCCTTGTTTGAAAAACACTGTAGATTTCTCATATAATTAACACACTAGCTAGTGAGAATAAATAACAAAATAAACAACCCAATTGTTATGACATGAATCTTTCCTCAAACTTTTAAACATATTACCTTTCCCAAAACCATCACGCTAGTTATAACAAATAGACTTTCTAATCCTCGTAGTTCTCCTCCAATCAAAACAGAATCATGAGTAAACAAACTCCACAATTCAACATGCAAGAGACTTCCTCAATCCAATTTTAGTAATGGAATTCTTCTTTATGATCGAACCCATTGTCAAAAACAGAACAACAAGAATAACCCATGCCCAAACTATCTGATTTAATTTCACCTAACCTAATCCCAAAATCAAAAACATACATAAATCGCACAATCATATCAACCAGCCCAAAACTTCATCATGCAAGCTAAAAAAAACATCTATAACTCTTCGTTTAAAGCTGGAAAACAAAATTTAATACATCTCCAGCCCATACCTGTTCGGTCAGTAAGGAAAACAAGAGTAATTGAAAAATTAAAACCAACCCTAAACTCACAATCAACCAATCAAACAAACAAACACTATATTTCAACCTTAATAGGCTCTTACAACAACTAAATGAAGTTTTGTACCCCCAATCCTAAACTTAAATCGCTCTCTCATTAAAGTTCCTCCCAACTCGCAGAGTAAAATGAGGAATAATGGTAGGAGCTCACCTATGCTTAACCCTTTAATTGAATGCTACAATCAGTGTCGTCGTGGTTGCCTTGCTTCGCCGGATTCTCGCCGGAAAACGACGCTAGCCGTGAGGGAGAAACAGAAACCGAGAGAGAGAGAGAGAAGAATGAAAAGTGAGAAATCAACCTTTAAAAAAACATAGCTCGAGAAACCCAAGAAAAGACGGAACTTTACCTCCCCTCGCCGTCATCCGCCGCTGTAGTCACCGTTTAAGCCCGCCGAGATTCACTGGTCGCCGGTACAGAGACAAGAAGAGGACGGAAAGGTCGAAGGTGAGTGGAAGAGAAGGGATCAAAGGAAGAAAGGTTTGATGATGATGGTGAGAGGGCCGCCGCCGCCGATGGCCGTCCGTGGGTCTCGCCGGAGGCAGTGAAGACGCAGGGGTGGGGAAGAAGGGAACGAATGAGAGGGAAGGAGGGGTGGCTAGGGTTTTGAGGATGAATAAGGTGAGTATATATATATATACTACCTCCGGTCCTAAATATAGGACCTAGATGACTTTTTTTTGGAGGTTAAGGTTGCAAAATAGTCTATTAAATCATGACATATATGATATATTTTTAGATTATCCATTAGTTTATAAGTAAAATAAACTAGTTTAAGGAAAAAAATTAGGTAAATCAATTTATAATTAACTTATTTTGTTTTTTTCAGGATTTTTAAAAAAAGTCAATTAGGTCTTATATTTAGGACCGGAGGGAGTATAATTTATAGAAAATACAATTAACTACCCATTTGTTTATACTTAATTATATTTCTAGCCCCAAAAGTTTGTATATAACACTATACCTCTTTTCTCTCTATTATAATGTTATCTAGTTTACACAACACTTTTCATGAGAGTTTATAATTCCCAATAACTCTTTGAACTATATATCTTTAAATTCTAAAGTAAATAAGATTTTATATTTATAATGTTAGAATCTTAAGTTTTGATGAAGACTAAAATATAGAGGATTAAACCAAGTGCCTAGGAAGCAATAGGATAACATAGGATCCCAAGTAAGAGTGCTTCTGGGTGAAGATCTACTTCCGGATAGATTAGGACTTGCGCATGCGGATGAATGTTTTCATCCCCCAGCATCAGCAAGTAAATCACTGGGAAATAACTTAGTCCATGAGAATTAGGTACACAAAACCTTAAGACTAAGCTATGTTTCAATCGGAAGTGAGTTTGCTTCCTGTTAGACTTAGACTGGCGCAGAGCGACAGAATAGATATTACCCCAAGCGTCAGTGAGTCTACTTCCCCAAGTGAAAGCGCTTCCTGTTAGACTTAGACTGGCGCAGAGCAATAGAATAGTTATTACCCCAAGCGTCAGTAAGTCTACTTCGCCAAGTGAAAGCACTTCCTATTAGATTTAGACTGGCGCAGGTTGATAGACTAGATATAACCCCGAGCGTCAGCGGAAATGCAACATCAAGTGAAGTTGCTTCCTGTTAGATCTTGACTGGCGCAGACTGATAGAATAGATTTCACCCTAAGCGTCAGTGAATTCACCACGTCAAGTAAAAGTGCTTCCGATAGCTCAGTGACTAGCGCTGAGTGGTGGAATGAAATAGACTAAGCGAGAGCAAGTCATGGTGAACTAAATCTCTCATCAAGTGAATTTACTTCCGGATGTAGAAGTGCTTCCGGATACTCCTTAGATTTAGGGATCACCCACTGCATGAGACTATATGATTATATTGCTAAACTAACGTTCAAGTGCAGCACACTCAGTAAGGTTGCTTCCGGATGAGAAGTTGCTTCCGCAAGCAATCAGAATGTCTGAACGTTCAAAGAGATGCAGTGTCAGAATGCTTTTGTCAGAGCAGAGGTGTCAGGACTACTTTTCAGAGATAAAGCAAGTCAACCCTGCTAAACATTAATGAAGATGCACTTCTCAACGGTAACATAGGATTAACGGCTTTATTCAAACGTTCATATTCAACCTGCCACAGAAGCCTATGAAGCCGAGTATAAAAGAGACATTCATTCAGAAGAGAAGACATGGAAGAAAAAGAGAGAACAGAACAAAGTATCTGATATATCATACTCTTCATTCTACACATCTTCTACTACTCTCAGATCCAGATTTGTGATATTTTTCAGAGAGTAATTTTATTGTACTTAAGTGAGTAACATCATCCACTCTTAGAGAGAGTTAGTTTTGAGCTTAAGTGTTTAGCACAATCAGTTCATAGAGTGAACATAGTGTAAACTTACAATTTGTAAGGGGGAGCATTTAGAGGTTGTCTAAATCTCCATAGGTTGCAAGTTAGCCCGTAAAACTTGCATTTGTAAGGTTTGCAGGTGAACCCGGTGTAAAACCTGTGGGTTGTTAGGTGAACCCGTGCTCGTAAAACCTAAAGTGTAAAGGCTTCTCTTGTGCCCGGTTTAAACAAGAATAGTGGATTGAAAATCTCAGGTGGAGCCTGGGGACTGGATGTAGGTCTGGGTGACCGAACCAGGATAAATTTATGTGTGCATAAATTTACATTCAAACACTCTATTTTGCATCACATAACATACTGACTTGTGCATATCACTACTTCGTAAATATTATCACCAAGCACAAGCAGTCTTTCGAAAAGAAGATTCAAAAGATTTAATTTATTCCCTCACCCAATTCACCCCCCCCCCCTCTTGGGTGACAGCCACGTTTATCATTTGGTATCAGAGCAAGGTCACTTGTTTAAAGGATCCAACGATCTCAAGTGCAAAGACCTAGGCTGATTTGGGTTACAAAATGTGTTTTGAAGGTTTTGATCATACAATTCCACCCGTGTTAGAAAATGCTGATTTTTACTTATGGAAGGGAAGGATGAAAAGTTTTATACTATCCACTGATTTCAAAATGTGGGATGTTTTTGAAAAGGACTCTGATTTCAAACCAAAAGTAAATTGGACAGAAGAGGACAAAAGCTTATTTTACTTAAACCTTAGAGCAATGCAAATTTTGCACAAAAGTTTATCTGACAATGATTACCAGAAAATTAAACATTGCTCTAGGGCTATAGATATTTGGAACACTCTTGATACTATGTATGCTTCTAACCAATTTCTGGATGTTAAGGCTGTCCAAAGCTCACTATGTGCTCCTTGTGAATCCACCGTTGATGAGCTACTGGATGGTGATGTAGTAGAAGCTAGTATCAGCAAAGAGAGAGTGGATCTCCGCCTAGAAGATTCAGAAGCTGAAGAAAATGAGGTACCTAAACTTGAAACTTCTGAATTGCAAGATATGTATAATGAGCTACATGTTGAATTCTGTAAACTTGCAAAAGAAATTCTAGGCTTAAGAAAAAGGAATAGGGAACTTGAGGAACTTATTCCTTCTTCTACAACCAAGGAGTCCAAAGTCCCACTCATAAAAGAAGATTTTTCGAAAGACCCTGAGATTTCAAAAGTTAATAAACATAAAGTCTTTGAAAAGAAAACTGACCACCATACTAATGATAAGAAATCTGATTCTGAACATCATCCCATTATCTGTCATTATTGTGGTAGAACTGGTCATATTTCTCACACATGCAATTTTAAGAGAAATTTAAATGTGAGAAATAAATATATATGGATCCCCAAAGGACAAGTAAGGTCCAGCGCTAACTATGTAGGACCCAAGTACAAATGGGTACCAAAACTCCCTTCTAGTGCCTTACCTGTGCAGGGAAGATCAAGAGTTCCTCTTGTCCCAAAGAAGAGAACTCGTGGTGATGTCACTACTGCAACTACCTGGTTCAATCATAAGAAGCAGTGCGCTACCACAAGGAACAAAGACCTTGTCTCAGGGATAAGCTATCACAGAGTCCCATTCAACTATCCTGAGAAGGACAAAAGAGAGAGGATGTCTCAACTCACATGGAGAAAACCTGCGAATCCTGTCTCTCCTAAGAAAGTGCTTCAAGCCAAGGATAAGTATAAAAGATCTCCTTGGGTAAGCAAGGGATTATTTAAGGTTGAAGCATGCAACAGTAAAATCTCCTATGCAAATGTAAGATGGACTTATTGAGATTTTACATTAAGCATCATAAGCATGAACATGATATGGCTTATAAGATATTTCACACAATGTTCATACTCTACATGCTATCTATGACTATCATTATCAGAAGCCATGTGCATATAGTCATAGTTGATTCGCAATGCTATATTCATAGTGAATAATTCTTAAGTGCATAAGAATCACATACTTCCTACAAACTGACCAGTCAGATCCAAGTTTGGAGACTGAAAAATGGGAAAGAGAAATCATTTGCTATTCTGTAGGAAAGAAGGTACGAAGGAACAACAATTTTCATGATCATACCTGATCAGAGCAATGTATCAAATCTGAATGAGTTGTTGTTCATACTGGGCTCCGAGAGCTACTGCTCCTGAAATTGAGAAGATCAAACAAACTCTACTTGACGCAAATATGGCTTCAGTTATGAAAGCTTGATCGCTGTGGATGCACAAGAGAGAACATCAACGAGTCACTCAATGTTAAATCTTAAGTAAGTACCATCAGAAGCAAAACTACTTCCGGATGCTCTCGTGCTGACGCTGAATGACTACTCAAGGCAACCAGGAGCGTCTGTCCAACCGGAAGCAAAATCACTTCCGGATGCTCTTTTGCTAGCGCTAGATGATAATTCAATATGATCAAGAGCGCCAGTGTCAGACCAAGGGACACACCACTTCAGAAAACGTTTCAACTTCCTCTATGAAACGTTGTGCCTTCTCTGAAGCAACACGTGTCATCAGGTGTGTCGTTCCAACTTAAAAACTTACGTTACCCAATGTGTGAAAATTTGAAAGACTATACCCATTCTATCCTCAGAAGCTTTACCTATAAATAGATGTAACTTTTCACCTTCACTTTTTACTTGCATTATTTTCACTCGCATCTTTTCTCTGAAAAATTTACTTCATCTTCTTCATTGCGTTCTTCATTTTTACACACTTCTCGCATTTCATCTTTATTTTCACAACATTCATACAAAAAAATGGCCGGTACGAATGAACCCAACCCAGTCATCCAGAAAACCTCTTCTTCTAAGAAAAATAAATCGAAATCTGGGAAATCCTCTCACAGACATTCTGGTAAATCTGGGCACCATGAAGAACAACATGAAGAACATCATGAACGCCAAGAAGGTTCTGGGCAATCACGGGGACAGGGTGAAGACGTTCAGGGTCAGCCTAGAATAGAACAGGCAGTGGGTTCTGAACAAGAGCGGGATGCTCAGGGAAAGGGAAAGAAGAAGAAGGTTCATTTTTCTGAGGAGCCTTCCTCCAAGAGGCAGAGGGTTGAGGAAGAAGATGATCTCACAGTTTATAGAGATGGGGCTTTGGAGAGTGTATCCGCCAAATTTGAGACATCCATTCCCATCTTCAATCATGGCCTGTTCATCAATCTGGACAAGTTGGATGAACTAGGGTTTGCTCATCTGCGCCCTTACTTGGAAAAGTATATGCCTTGGCTGGGCATCAACCAGGACTACAACGTCAACGTCCTGCGAGTCTTTTGCCAATCCCTCTCAGGCAGAGCTAAGTACAGGAAGGTGGATGGGAAGGAGCAAGTCCACAAACTCTCCTTCACTGCCACTGTAAGAGGAAGAACCTTCAGGTTCACTTGGAGAACCCTGAATGAGATGATGGGAATCACAGAAGAGGATATGAATGAATGGATCTACCCTGAGTCTCACAAGTACAGCAAGGAGGAACTCGAGGAGTTGTATGGCACCAACAGCAAGAAGGTGTCAAAGATGTCTGATTCTAACAGGCTCTTGTACTACGTCTACTCCCGGATAATGACTCATAAGGGAGGCAACTTCAACGAGTTCACACTGCTGGACAACCCTTGGTTCCCTAGACTCCTCTCGCGCAAGCCTTTCAACCCTGGGCAGTTGATATGCCTAGAGCTTCAGCGCTGGTTAAACAATGACAAGTCAGGTTATCTTCCCTATCCCACCATCATTGCCTTCCTCCTTGAGAAGCATCTGATCAAGGCTACATCTGCTGTGGAAGAAGAAAATGTCAAATGTAAGCCTGTAGGAGCAACTAATATGGCAAGGATGGGGATTAAGTATCTCAAGCCCCCTAAGCCTACTCGCTCACACTCACAAGCCAGTAGTGCTTCTGGGACTTCAGCCCCCTCTGCATCTGGAGCAGGGGATCAGGAAGTTGACTCACATGCTGGGCCAAGTCGTGTTGCAAGAGTGCCAGCCTCTGTTAGGGTCTTTGCCGAGGAAGTAAAGGAAGAGCTCCTCCTCAAATTGACGGAGTCCTTGGTGGGTCCTCTCCGTGCTGAATGTGAAGCTGGTTTCCAGCACCAAGGGGAGCGGATCCAGCGGCTCGAGGACAGAATAGGACAACTTGAGAATCACCTTACCAGGGTGGATGCAAAATTAGACCTCATCCTCCAGCACCTACAAATTCCCCAACCTTCATCACAAGGTAACTTGCCACCTCCTCCTCCGCCTCCTCAAAACCCTCCTCCTCCTCCTAATCACCCTCAACTACCACCTCCTCCTCCGCCTAACACTCAACAACCTCAGCCTCCACCACAAAATGACCAACAAGCCCCACCATCACCCAACAATGACCAACAATCCCAACCTTCACCTACCCATGACCACCAAACCCAAGACTCACCTCACAACTCTCCACGCCTTTCCCCTAGAAACTTCTCATCCTCACCTTCATCATCCTCATCCTCGCCCATTCCCACACGACCAGGTGCCCCTACACGCTCTCCACTCCGCTTCTCCAACCCAACCCATCAAAGCCCTAGACCCATAGGATCTGAAACAGCCATTCACCCCCTCAGCCAACCATACGGCGAGTATCCCCGCCTTCAACCACTCTCCGATGACCATTTACCCTTTACCCCTGACTCCGCCAATTACAAAGCATACTCCTCCACTTATCCCTATACGGATCTCTTTGTCACCTCCAGTTGCTTCCCCGACCCTCCTCAAACTCCTGAACACCTATCCTCTCCCACATCCTCTACCTCTACCCTATCACCCTCCCCTCCCAAGAAATTTGGCCCTGAACCACCTCCATCCTCCTCCACATCCACTCCATCCCTGGCACTCACCCCTGTTGATGATGACAAAAGGGGGAGAAATGTTATGTCTACTCTTCGCCTAAGTATGGCCACAAGGGATGTCCTCAGCCAGCCATCACTCTGGATTGATGAAGATGTCACGGCCGCCCTGCGTCGTGCATATGAGTCTCAGAGACTGAGTGGTGCAGAGAGCCTTATAAGAGGAGAGGCCCTCCGTTTCATGGAGCAGAAGAGAGCGGCTAAGCAAGGACCCCAATGGGATATGGTTGTGTATGGGCAAAATGAACAATCTTCACAACCTGAGACATCATCAGAGTCTCCTCCAACTAAAACAAGTAGAGAAATTGTTGAGGAGATCAGGATGAAGTGGGGACTCGAAAAACCCAACCATCCTCCCATTGTGATAGCCAAGCCTGTTCCTACACTATCTGAGCAAGAGTCTGAGGTCCCTTCATCTGAGCAATCTTCCGATCCTCCTCCCTCATCTGAACCAGCAGCCGGATTCAGTGTACCCAGAAAGAAGGCCGTTGCTAGGAAACGTGCCAGAAAGTTCGTTGCCACCACTGAATCTGATGAGTCTGAGGAAGAGACTCCATCTGACCTACCTGAGCAAGGAACTTCATCTGCTCAGGTTGTGCAAGAAAATCCAGTGGTCCAAGCGGTTCCAATTCTGAAGGAAGTCAAATTGGAAATTGAGGACATGACTCCTGAAGAATTTGAGAAGTATGGATTCACTGACAAGCTATCCTTTGGTCAGATGGCTTGCCTCGATGCTGAAAGAGCAAGTGCCATGCCCACTCCTCCAATTAGCAAAAGCAAAAGGAAGAGCAAAGGGAAAGGAAAACGGAAAGTCCAGGAAGTTGAGGAAGATCCCAACTTCCCTGTATGGAATGTGAGAATCCGGGCTGTCCACTATCCCAATGGAGAGATCTCCTACTTCGATGATGCTACAGGTTTCCCTGGGTATGAAGAAGTGGAGAACATGAAAAGGGCATACGAGGAGTCCATTGAATCAGAAAGGCTCAGAAGGGAAAAAGAGGAAAAAGAGCTTCAAGAGATCATTGCTCAGATAAACCAGAGTGAACGTGAGGAAAATGAAGAGAGACAGAAAGAGAGGGAAAAGAAAAAGAGACACAAACTCTAACCCCCAATCCAAATATTTTTGTTGATTTTGTTTTCATGCATATTTTCATTCATACTTAGTGAAATTTATTTGTATACATTCTTTACTTGTATATGTTATTTGATTACATAACTCTGACTTGTAACCTCTGCTTGTCAATAATATTTGTCTGAGTTACTTGTTGTTATCCATTGCTTTTATTCTCTTGATAATCCTTCCTTAGGAACTTAATCGATAAAACTAGGTTTGTCATCATCAAAAAGGGGGAGAATGTTAGAATCTTAAGTTTTGATGAAGACTAAAATATAGAGGATTAAACCAAGTGCCTAGGAAGCAATAGGATAACATAGGATCCCAAGTAAGAGTGCTTCTGGGTGAAGATCTACTTCCGGATAGATTAGGACTTGCGCATGCGGATGAATGTTTTCATCCCCCAGCATCAGCAAGTAAATCACTGGGAAATAACTTAGTCCATGAGAATTAGGTACACAAAACCTTAAGACTAAGCTATGTTTCAATCGGAAGTGAGTTTGCTTCCTGTTAGACTTAGACTGGCGCAGAGCGACAGAATAGATATTACCCCAAGCGTCAGTGAGTCTACTTCCCCAAGTGAAAGCGCTTCCTGTTAGACTTAGACTGGCGCAGAGCAATAGAATAGTTATTACCCCAAGCGTCAGTAAGTCTACTTCGCCAAGTGAAAGCACTTCCTATTAGATTTAGACTGGCGCAGGTTGATAGACTAGATATAACCCCGAGCGTCAGCGGAAATGCAACATCAAGTGAAGTTGCTTCCTGTTAGATCTTGACTGGCGCAGACTGATAGAATAGATTTCACCCTAAGCGTCAGTGAATTCACCACGTCAAGTAAAAGTGCTTCCGATAGCTCAGTGACTAGCGCTGAGTGGTGGAATGAAATAGACTAAGCGAGAGCAAGTCATGGTGAACTAAATCTCTCATCAAGTGAATTTACTTCCGGATGTAGAAGTGCTTCCGGATACTCCTTAGATTTAGGGATCACCCACTGCATGAGACTATATGATTATATTGCTAAACTAACGTTCAAGTGCAGCACACTCAGTAAGGTTGCTTCCGGATGAGAAGTTGCTTCCGCAAGCAATCAGAATGTCTGAACGTTCAAAGAGATGCAGTGTCAGAATGCTTTTGTCAGAGCAGAGGTGTCAGGACTACTTTTCAGAGATAAAGCAAGTCAACCCTGCTAAACATTAATGAAGATGCACTTCTCAACGGTAACATAGGATTAACGGCTTTATTCAAACGTTCATATTCAACCTGCCACAGAAGCCTATGAAGCCGAGTATAAAAGAGACATTCATTCAGAAGAGAAGACATGGAAGAAAAAGAGAGAACAGAACAAAGTATCTGATATATCATACTCTTCATTCTACACATCTTCTACTACTCTCAGATCCAGATTTGTGATATTTTTCAGAGAGTAATTTTATTGTACTTAAGTGAGTAACATCATCCACTCTTAGAGAGAGTTAGTTTTGAGCTTAAGTGTTTAGCACAATCAGTTCATAGAGTGAACATAGTGTAAACTTACAATTTGTAAGGGGGAGCATTTAGAGGTTGTCTAAATCTCCATAGGTTGCAAGTTAGCCCGTAAAACTTGCATTTGTAAGGTTTGCAGGTGAACCCGGTGTAAAACCTGTGGGTTGTTAGGTGAACCCGTGCTCGTAAAACCTAAAGTGTAAAGGCTTCTCTTGTGCCCGGTTTAAACAAGAATAGTGGATTGAAAATCTCAGGTGGAGCCTGGGGACTGGATGTAGGTCTGGGTGACCGAACCAGGATAAATTTATGTGTGCATAAATTTACATTCAAACACTCTATTTTGCATCACATAACATACTGACTTGTGCATATCACTACTTCGTAAATATTATCACCAAGCACAAGCAGTCTTTCGAAAAGAAGATTCAAAAGATTTAATTTATTCCCTCACCCAATTCACCCCCCCCCCCTCTTGGGTGACAGCCACGTTTATCATATAATTTGTCCCAAAAATCGTAAAATTCCTCCCCAATACTTTAAATTTCCTAAATAACACTGCAATAATTTCTTATTATCCTTAATTAAAATTTGGGATGTTACACGTGACACGAAGTCACGAAAACAAGCGTGGCAAAGCCACGAAACAAGCGTGACACAAGGTCACGAAAACAAGCATGGTTTATAACCATGAACAAGTGTAGCAAGGCTACGAGTCAAGCGCAGATATAAAACCCACGAAAAACAAGCGCTTTGTGTCTAATTCCTCTAATAAAAGTAAATATATATATATATATATATATATATATATATATATATATATATATATATATATATATATATATATATATATCAATTTGAACGATGATAACTCCTTTGGGAGAAATAAAACAAAATCTCTTCTCATTCCAACTTTAGTTCAATCATTAAATTCAAGAACATCTTCATAGTTTAAATCATCAACTCAAAACATTCAATAGTACATATATATTTTCAACTGTTTATTTGGTAATATTCAAAATATCAGTGAATAGAAAATATAAATTTATTTGGCACCCATATCCCACCACCCATACCAAGAGGAAACAAGCTAAGGAGAACAAGAGAAACTATTAAGCATAGCCAAAGTAAATCAACATACACCTAAGTCAAAAATCAATAATTAATTCAGCCCTTCAAAGAATAAGCCTTACGTAAATCAAAACAAGTTTGGTACTCATAAGAATTCATCTTCATTCTAATAAAAAAAACAAGGAATTAACATAAAGTCATTACAACATCCTAAATAAAATCCTAAAACAGCATTTTGATGCTATTAACACTACTTTTACACCTCAAATTACATCAATCCTTCATAGAGAAAGAGCAGCAAATATGATAAATCATATCTTTAATTATTACTTGAGCATCCACAAATTCTCATCACATTTAAACATTCTTCAACACTACTTTTCCACATCACACCACCCACACATAGATTCATATTCAAAATTCCCATCTTAAACAATCAATCCATTAATAAAGAAGACCTTGTGTAACAACCACAATTTTATAACCTTTTTACGCCATTTTCTTATCGGATTTTTTTTTTCTTTTTATACACATATATTTCATATACTAACTATGTTAGAAAAGAAATTTACTCAGTAATAATACTAACATAGTTAGAAAAAGAATTAACTTAATTCACTAAAATAACTATATTGCTAACTACGTTAGAAAAAGGAATTTATCTCGATTACCAACTAACATAGTTAGAAAGAATATTACTTATTTCCTAAATTGTTATTTACTACCTAACCATGATAGAAAATTTAAATATCTAAATCATGTCAACTACCTATCATGGTTAGAAAAAGATGCAACTAAATTTTAGACAACGTCGATCTAATAAAGTCAAGTTAACAAATAATTCAAACATCCACCAACAGAATTCGATATGTTCGCATCACCGAGTTAAGTATGTAAGTTTTGCAAAGATAATCAACTACAGTATTTTCTAAATAATAAAGACTTATAAAGTATGCAATTATGAAATTAAATATGCAAATCCTAGTGTGGCAATAACAAGTGTCAACATCTCACTTTAGTGAGTAGTCCCCAAATCCTTCCCTTGATTTCCTACTTCGCTTCCTGCTCCTGTAAAATAATAAAACGTGGGGTAGACCCAGAACCGCAACTACTACCACTTGCTTACGTGCATGTGCATGCCAGCAAGGTGGTGTGTGCCAATGTCGTGTATAGTGGTGTGTGCTACATACAATGTTGCATGAACATTTAATATATAACTTAATTGCAAGTATCAATAAAATATCATCTCTCAGCAGTACATAAATATATTCTCAATCATAAAACACAATGGATAACACAAAACAATATTATACAAGTAAAATCAATAACTAATCATAAATGATATCACACCACAAAGTCCAACATGAATAATTATCACAAGTACACTAATAATGTTACAGTTCAATAGGGACTCACAACTCTAGGTTGATTTACCCTCGCTTGAACCGGGGGCGCTCTCCCCAATAACGTTTTTCTCGTTTTAGTCCCTGTGGTATAATAGTTCAATAGGGACTCACGACTCAAAGGCCGATATACCCTCGCTTGAACAAAACATAATGGTTCAATAGGGACTCACGACTCGATGGTCGATATACCCTCGCTTGAACAAAGAATCGCAGTTCAATAGGGACTCACGACTCGACGGTCGATGTACCCTCGCTTGAACAAAACATATCGGTTCAATAGGGACTCACGGCTCGATGGCCGATGTACCCTCGCTTAAACCGGGCGTCATTCACAATAACATTTTTATTCATTTTAGGCCTTATGGACCAACAGGGTACCTCATCTCGTGATGGCATAATTATAGTATTATATTATTCAATTTATAAAACAATTCAGAATTTCAACCAGAGTATTCAATAATCATCATATCAACAGTAATAACATATTTATTATGTATTCCAACCAGAGTATTCAATAATAATCGCATCAACAGTAATAACATGTTTATCATCTAACCTACATGCTCACTAACATACACATACACGCAAACAAGTAGAAGTAGTTACCTGGAGCGTTTAGTAGCTGACTGTTTTCCCTTGTCCTTGTAAAATTTCTCTAAACACCTCTCTTACTAGTTTTTCCTATTATCGTATCATACCAATAAAAATATAAATAACAATCTCTATGTTTATTAATAAACGTCGCTCTCGGTTCCTAATAATACTGCCCAATCCCCTGATTAAGCTCACTAACTTAATCATTTATAATTCAAAAAGTTTGTATGATCAATAACCTTTATGAAACATAGTTCATGATTAAGCAAAAGTAAGATCAAATATTCTTAATAACTTCAAACATTAGCATTTAATCACATGTATCACTTTAAACAACCTCTACCACATTAATACATCATAAACCACATAGCCATATTCAAATAAACAGAATTTCTCATTCCTTCTCACAGTACAGCAATAGCCACAAGCAGATAATTAAGCAAATATTGACAAAATCAACAAGCTCACACAATTATTCCCAAGCATAGTATAAATTTTACACAAATAGCTATCCACATCCTTATACTCAACAAAATTCATATTCACATAGCATCTTCACCATCAACACTCAACCAAGAAAGATATTAATAAATTAATACTTAACAATACATTGAATAAACAAATTTCAGATTCATAATCAATCCCATATACTTAGCATACTTAAACAATTATCACACCCAAGGGAGGATAACAAAACTTTTCATGCCTTTATCACAAAATCACAACATTAGTTCCAAACTATAGGATTACAATCACTTCCAGCCATATTGTAAATCTTTATATTGATTCAACATACAATGCTACCAATCAATTCATTATACTCCTGCATATTAACTGACAGATTCCACTTCTTATCACAACAGCAACAAGTAGAGATTAGAGGCAAAACTAACAACTTAAATCCGTAAACTCATACATTCAGCCAAGCAAAAACCAATCAGACAAAGAACAAAATGAAAGAATAAGTTTATGAACACTTTGTCCCAAACAAAGTGTCAACCTCTAGTTCTATTACATTCATATATACATATATATCAGCATTACCATACATTGGTACCTCTTTTCAAGATTCTTTTTGACCAAGAAGGAAAAAGAACAAAAATCATTGCAAATATCAACATATAAACTTTCATACAACTAAATAAAATCTCAAAGCAATAAACAACATCAAAACACAAATAATTTCCTTTCTTAAACATGTGTCAGACGGATTTAGACCCAAAATAAACAAAGTCTTTATTTGTTAACAAATTCATTTCGAGTTCTTAAGAAAAATGTGTAGGACTTAACAAGCACGAGTTGAACAGTACCAATTAGTTTTAGCATTCCCAACCACTATTTACTCACAATTCATGGCACTCACATTCCTATCTTATTAGTGTAAGAGAAACTATGAATATTGTAAGTAACATACAAGCATCACACTAGCCAAAATAATTCCGAATAGCATTTTTTTTCTTCACAATTGAAGAGCAACAAATTCAACACCATACAACCATCAACAACCCAATATAGAAACAACCACTACACACCTTAACTTTTTTTTTATCTTCACCATTCCAGAATTTTATTTGAGAGAACAGAGACCAAATTTCAGAAATACAAAGCACAACAAATTCAGAATCTTAAACATACAAAGGCATACTTTAAATTCTAAAATTGTTTCTTAATTAGTTAATCACAGTTTTCAACTAAAACTCCTTCCCAAAATCCACCCCAAAACGAATCTGATTTCTCTCATGGTCTCAAGTCAGGCGTAAGAAAAGAAGTGGGAATAGGAGGAAGGAAATCACCTGAAATTGCTTATGGGTTATGTATGCGCCGGTTTTCTCGCCGGTTTTCTCGCCGGAAAAACAAAGCTGGGCAAGAGAATAAACAGGGGACCCAAATGAAAAGAGAGTCAAAGTGGGAGGAAGAAGAAATTTGAAGCAACGGTTGAAGGGAGAGAAAAGCTTTTACCTAAACTAATCTCAGCCTTGTTTGTCGTCGCCGAACAACGTTAGGCTCGTCGGAACTGCCGTTTGGTTCGCCGGAAAAGCTCCCACCGCCGCTGTGAGACTCGCCGGAAATTGCAGGGGACGGCGGAGAGGAATCGGAGGCAGTGGGATTGTGGGGAAGTGAGCAATGATGATGGTGAGGCTAAGGAAGTGATGAGGAATAGTGATGTGAGGATTTAAGGAAGGTGGTCAATATGCTTGTTGAGGAAGATGAAGATGAAGATGAGAAAGGGGAGGGTGTGTGTGCGGCGCTTAACAATGAGAAGGGAGAGAGATGTGGCATTAGGTTTATGAAGGGGTTATTTAGGTTTTGGGCCCAAGCAAATTACCATAAAGCTCCCCCTTTTAGTTTTTCCTTTACATGAAGTTAACCCTAACTTTCTTTTAAATTTACATATTTCCTATTTCATACAAATTTAAATCTTAAATTTCAATCTTAATAAATTTCCTATACATGAAATTAATATTTCCTATTTCCTATTAAATATTTCCTATATTATGTATATATATACAATATTTTTCCTATTTTATTTGGGAATATTTTCCTATTTTATTTGGGATGTTACACCTTGGTTGCACATTAAGTAAAATCAAATCCAAGCTCTCAATGTATTTCCTCTATAAGTCAGCTAGTATATCAAATGCATCCTGTTCAGTCATGTTACACAAACAATCTAAAACCCAATACATACATAAACCATACAATAGACGCACATAGACTTTGAAAGAAAGTTTTAAGATTTACACATAGACCACCGCACCCACCCACAATAAGCCAAAGAACCCTATGATCAGCGAGCTAGCAATATTGCCAAAGCACAAATAATTCAAGAATAAAATTAAAAAAAATAGTATCCACATGTTCAAATCAATAAGTTCAAAAATTCTAAAAGATCAATTTCCTGATATTTCACTTTGTTACCAATTATTGAGATCACATCTGAGTGTCTTCCATTTAGGGAGCTAGAGTTTATAAAATATATCGTATATTATGTTACCAAACAATAATTAAGTTCTCCTTCATAAAAAAAAATCGAGTAAAGCCAATGCCCAATCATAAGATCAACAATACTTTTACTTCACAATGAGAGGTAAGAAGAATCAAGTCATTTTCAATTTAATTAGTCCAAAAACCATAAATGTCTCAATTACATTTTATCTAACACCTCAAATCACCTAGCAAATCTATAATTTTCCAACAAGCCCTTCTCTTAGACATTTTATCAAGCACCATAAGTGCATTCCAAAACCAAATGATATTATCAATCCCTTTCACAACCACTTTCTTCCATCATTATGTTCCAGCCTTCATTCATGTTCTTCAAGTATGATACTAACAAATTTCCAGATTTTATTAGACCTTTTAACAAACACTTTGAGTGCACTCATAACCAAACGATATTATTTACTCTTCACTTATGAATCTCATGCCAAAATTTCCCTTATACTATAAAATGAAACAGTACAGAATATTAATTTATTGCTGTCCATTCTCACCCATCAAACATGTTTGTCAAAAATATAAAAAGTAGAACCAGCAGCAAAATCCAAGAAGAAGTTACTTTACATTTCATAAATGAAAGATTGATGCTCAAAAATAATTCCTATCATGTAGAAGAGGCAAGAAATCAACTCTTACCTACGTTCCTCCACTTCTTAGGCGCTGGACACAAGAGAAAACAACACGTTGCAGCAACCATCAACACTGATTTAAAGGAAAGGAAATCGTTGGACTTGTTGAGACTAAGAAGAGGCTGAGAAATTTAAGAACTTAAAGATAAACAAGTTGTGAAGGTTTTTGCTATTTTTTCATCAATCCCAAAATCATCGTATATATTTTTATTTTTTTTTTCAGGGACAATTATGTAATTTCCTTCCCTTCAGCAAAATGATAAAATCTATATTGACCCAAGTAAGGTTTGAACCCAACATCCCTTTATTGGAGGGGATAAAATAATGGGTGAAGGTGCAAAACTAGCCACCGTAAATTTTCAAATGGACAACTTTAGAACCCGTAAATTGGATGGTGCAAAACCGTACATTATAAATCAAAATGGGACAAATTTAGCCACGCCGTTAAGTTGAAGCTAACAGACGTTTTGATTTAATGAAGGTGGGCCCCACACCAACACAAACGTCTGTTAGCTTCAACTTGACGGCGTGGCTAAATTTGTCCCATTTTGATTTATAATGTACGGTTTTGCACCATCCAATTTACGGGTGCTAAAGTTGTCCATTTGGAAATTTATGGTGGCTAGTTTTGCATCTTTACCCTAAAATAATAGCACTCAATTTTCACATATCTAGAAGCCCAAGTTTGCTGAGGACGACACATTTTTTTATCGAAACTACATCTCGTATGAAACTAATCTCTAATCATGTTTAATTTATAACAATTAAATCCACACACCAACTTATATATTTTCTCCCACTAAAGTGTTAACTAGGCCTTCAAGTACTTTTCATAAAATTTATAAATAAAAATTCAATCGCTAACTATTTTTTTTCTATAATTTCCAAAGAAAATAGGCATATTACGTTCTTAAAATACATTTATCCCTATTTATTTATTTACAATGATTTTTTTTATTTCCTAATGATACCTAAACCTTAATTAATTCTTTATTACCTATAATAAGAAAATTGGGGTGTTACATTTGAATTGTCGTGGCCTTCCGAAAACCACGGCAATTCCAACTTAGGATGATCATGGCGACTTTGAAGGCTCGGTGACGGCAGCCTTCGGAATCGGATTTGGATTCTGAGCAGAGATCAGCTTCAGTTTCGTGGAGACGAAGTCGATGGTGAAAGTGAGCGGCGGAGGCCGTTTTTTCCCAAGAGCAGAGGGGAGTGGTTGAGAGGTCCCCGTATCAGAAGGTGGAGAATTAAGGTCAGGGGGGTGAACAGAGGAGAACGGCACTATGCCCATGTATGGGTTGGTGGATGGTGAAGGAGTGGGGGCTGTCTCAGATGCAGTGGAGATGAAATGAGACCAAGCTTTGAAAGGGCGAAGCGGGTTTTCAGTGACTAGAAGTGAGCCATTCGAGCCAGCGTTGTGGTAGAAGCAGATGTTGCGCATAAGGAGGCCATCAAAAACCTCATGGGCTACAGGAACGATCTGCCAGAATAATTTCCCATCATCTGATTTCTCAAAAAATTTTATACCAAAACCAGCAGGGTCCCAGCCCTTCTTTGCATTAGAGCTTAACCACCAGCTCAGGACAGATGCAGGGAAGGTAGGACTTTTGGGGGGGACTTCCAAGAGAATTTGTTACAATAGGGCGAGAATGAGGGAAGGGGAAAATCAGGGAGCATATCCAGAGAGGTCGAGTGGTTATCAAGGATAGCAGTGCATTCTTTTAGGAAAATTTCCAAATCAAGGTCATTAAATGTAAGGCCATTGTCCTTTTTCCTAAGTTTTTGGTACTGAGGATCCCTTTCTTGAGATTCAAGGAGAGAGCATTTCCGGATGTGGCCAATCAAGGTGGAGGTAGTCTGATTAAGGGAGGGGATGTCAGGTTGGTTGGGCAAGGTATGGTGAGGTTGTTGGTTGTTGGGAGGGGGGTGGGATGGTTTGGAGTGGGGTTGGGTGTGACGTGTTCAAAGCCTGGTGGGACAACTTCCATTGGGTGTCATTAGATGGTGGAGTGGGCTGGTTGCTCCATTGGGGGAAGGCAGGAGAGTTTGGGGGAGGAATGATACCTTGAGTTGGGTTTACAACTTCCACATCAGAGTCAGTGCGATCATCATCAGAGGAATCTTCAAAAAGCCGCGAGATTCTGAAGGCAACAGAGTTCAGTCCATGCAGGATCTCACCAACAGGCCTAGGGCAGTCATAAAGAGAGTGGCCGATAATGTGACAGAAGGAACAACACTTGAAGACCCTCTCATACTTGCAGCTAACAGAGACCATAGAGTTATCATCAAGACGCACCCTGAGATTTTGAACAAGGGAGCGCCTGGGGTCAGCAAGGATCTTGACACGCATGAAGTGAGGATGAGAGGAGAAGCTAATCTCATTTTCATCTAGGAAGATGTTGCCCAAGGCTTCACCAAACATCTCTACCATGAGAGCATAGTGATACTGGGGTGGGAGGCCCCACAGCTGGACCCATAAGGGGAAAGCTTTGAAGTTTGAACTTCTGGGAGGCAAGGTCAGGATCCCATCTGTCAACAGTGATGAGAGCGTTGTCAATTGACCGTGGGCCTTTTGAGCAGACAAATTCCAGGTCATCAGCATTGGTAAACTTGATGATGAAAAAACATCCTGCTTTTCCTTCAATGGAGCATGGACCACGTAGGCCCCAAGCTGAGCAAAGTCTTTTGGCAAGACGGGAAGGGTTGAAAGGGCTAAGATTAATCATAGCCGCAATAGCAAGGAGAGGTTCGTTGATGCGGTTAGCAGGGAGGATGGATGGTTTGAGGGTGAAGGAGGAGGAGAGGGGGTGAGAGTGAGTGGCTAGGGGGATGAAATTCATGGTTTGGTGGAGGAGGAATGAGTGAAATGTAGTAAAGAACCAAATTAAGGGAAGAGTGAAACAGGGAAGTAGGAAGAGGCGATGGTGATTATAGAGGGATGGCATGGGGGAGTTTAGAGAAATGGGAGGTGAGACATTTATAGAGGGTGTTTTGCGTGGTTAGAGAAGGGGAAGAGAGGGTAATGGAACGGACAGTGTAGTTGGTGAGGACTACTTGAGTATTTTTGTTGGGAAGATGCAAGTGGAGATTTGGGGGCGATTTCCGAGAGGAAGGTGACGGAGGGTGGTGGGGAGTGAGAGGAGGTATGTCATATCAAGGCAGGCTATTAGTAGGTGTTAATTGACTAAGGCAGGAGGGGCCAATTAAAGGGCGAGTAACGTGATGAGAGAGGAGAAGAGTAATGATGATTAGGAAGAGTGTTTTAGTAAGTGAAAGGTAAAAAAAATTTAATTTTATGGGTAAGTGTGAAGATGAGAGAATGGAGTTTGGAAAATGGAGGGGGGGGGGGAGACGGCCATTAGCTGATCGTGAGACTTGAGACAAGAAAAGCGTACGGTTGAGCTTCTTATTTTTGTCTTCGATTTTAGCCACGTCATTTGAAATTTCAGGGTCTGAAAATCACCGAAGATTGATCTTTCTTTCTTTCTTCGTAGTCTCTTATTACTTACTCAAAAAAATGAAGTGGTTGTCTTCGATGTTTCATGTAACATTCTGTTACTAATTACTTAATTAACCAATAATTTCCATTTTAGATCTAATAACCTCTTTACTAACTATGATAGACAAAGGATTTCCATAATATCAATGTCCTATCATAGTTAGAAAAGGAATTTCCTAATGATTAAATACTATCCATGATAGAAAAGAATTTTCTGATATAACCTGAACACTATCATGGATAATTAATAACTAACCATGTTAGAAAAGATTTGCCTAACATGGTTATTAAACAAAACTAATTGATATTAAACAATAAATAAATATATATACATGTGGAAGCAGATGCAGGCCTATACAAATTGGCAATATACACAACTAACTGATTTAAATAACCTTTGAAACCTAATTCCCTTTCCTGATGCTTGCGCCTGTGCATGAATACCTGCAAAAATGTCAGTAATCGTGGGATGAGACAATTTGTCCCAGTAATCACCGCTTAACTCACTATAACAGTGAGATGTGCGGTAGCGAGGGCGTCTAAAGGGTACCACATTTTAAATTCAGTAATATATACATATATCTGTCAAGTCTCCTTCTATTCATCATTCAAGTCCCTCTGTCATATCCAAGTCAACACAAATTCACATCTCTACTTCCCACATATCACTCAAATCCCATAGTCAATTCCACATTAACTAAATATCATCCCCCAGTCTCCAATCTAATGATCACACTCACCTATAGATGCATTGTGCCATCCCGGGGCATTCAAGCATCTAATCTTCTCTATATGATTTGACACTGTGTCCCTCTCTATGATGAGGGAGCAAATTTCCTTCTCTGGCAATCTCCAGAGAGGGAACCCCAATTCTGTTTCCATTACAGAACGGGAACGGTTGGGCTCTCCAGTGCCAAACAACCGTAGGTCACTTTCTCTCAATAAGTTGACCTATGATCCCCGGTCTAATCAATCCGAAAAGGATCATCAATACAAATAACTGTCGATTGGCCAATCGACAGTTATCATCGCGCGATGGTACATATATATAGCAGTGTCATGCAAACCTCACAATATCCACCAATTTCAATCTCATTCAATATCACAATCTCAATCAACATCAAAATCATACATTCTTACAATTCCCTTCAATATCTCCACATTAATAGTGTTTTCCACAACATAACTCTCAACAATTTCAACTCAACATCTAACCCTCTTTTCTATCCTCATCACCTCTTAAACCACTACCCAACACTATCCCTGTATACATATCACGCCATTCCAGATCAATGGCCACCATCAAACATTCAATCCATTTAATTATCATTCTAAATTGATATCAAACATCACATTCATTAATCAAGAAGTGAACTAAAATCATCCCGATTACCATATTACTCATTCTGCCAAAATAGGGAGAAGTGAAGAAACCTCATTCTATATGTTCCAAGCTTGTTTTCAAGATATGCAAAGATTTGAACTTACATGGACCATAATGTAACTAATTATTTTAAAAGCTTCCAACTTAGTTTCTCAAGTTTTAACCCTGAATTATAATAAATTCAATAAACATTCTTATATGTTATTAAACATTACACTTAAAAACTAATCAGAAGATTAGACCATTACAATTACCTCATGTCTCAACTTAATCCTAATCTTAACAATATCTTCCTTCCACCAGGAATTTCATTTCTAACTTCTCAACAAAATTCCCTTATATCCATATTTTCAATTCTAGTCAGCAAATTTATCATGCTAACTCCCAACATCACACTAATCAACTATTATTCAAATTATCCTACTATCAAAAGCTTCCCAATCTGAAAGACTGAACACAACAGCCCTATAGTCCCAAATCATATATCCAAACAGCAACTTTACATGAGTTCTCACTATACCTTTAACAAATCTCAAGTCATATATCATTTCCTGAATAATTCAACTCCAATAATGAAACTCAAACAATTATTTTCAGTCCTTTATGCTTATTCTAAAACCATATGATTAGTTGACCATACAAATCCCAAAATCCTAATTCCTACATCACCATCAAATTGTAAAACTCTAACCCAAAACTCTGAAAATTTTGCTCCAACTTCAAACTATACTTCTAATCATACATACTACTTATTTTATATTCTCAAAATGAACTTCTACAACATATTTAAATACCAACAGATCCATCTCCCGCAGTACCTAAACAAAATATGGCAACCAAAGAAAGAAAAGAACACATATTTTTTTTTTCAAAGCATAGACTAAGCATATAAAAGACTCAACTTGAGCAAATAACTTCATTCATTTTCTTTGAAAGGCTGACCCACAGAATCATATGAAGAGAATCATATGCCAAAATCAACATACAAGTAGCATCATACACAACTAGTGGCAACTTGGAGTTTTAAAAGAAAATAAGTCAAATCCAAAAATCATCTCTAAAAGCCTCTTCTACAACACTAAAATGAAAGCTCAGAGTTCATTTAAATGGGTGTGAAAACCTTTATAATTTCAGATTAATCATAACCCTTTCCCAACACCTCACTCAAATCGGCCAAGAAGAGGGAACAATGGAAGATATGAGACTTACCTATAGCTAATCGAGCTTTAGATGTATTTTGGGTCATTCTCTGTCATACACAATCATTTCACCATCGTAGATGGCTAGGAGAAGAAAGGGAAAACGAAGAAAGTGAGGGTCTGAAAGTAGTGAAGGAGATGACGATTATTAGAGGGTGAAGATTATGAAGAAGGGACTGAAAGTAAGGGAGAAGCTGTGGAGGCAGAGAGAGTGAGGAAGAGATTAAAGATAATGGTGAAGAGGGAGGAGAAAGTGACGAAGATGATGGTGATTTGGGAGAGTCAAAGTGATATAATTGAATGAATGGTAGAGATTAGTTTGGGATAGATAAAGATGAAGCATATGTGTGGGTATTTGAG
Organism: Mimosa pudica; assembly: GCA_029929735.1. Taxonomy (NCBI): domain Eukaryota; kingdom Viridiplantae; phylum Streptophyta; class Magnoliopsida; order Fabales; family Fabaceae; genus Mimosa; species Mimosa pudica. The sequence continues at coordinate 10,190,763 of JAKELP010000033.1, read as the reverse complement.
TGGTTGGAGTCAGTTGAGGATAAGGATGTTTCAGAATAAATATTAATAAGTTTCAGGAGATATTTTCAGTCCCAATTTAATTTATCTATATATGTTTTAGTTCCCAAATTTATTTCTAAAATTTCCTAAATACTAAACAATACTCCAAGATTCTAAATATTGTCTTATTTATTCTCATAGAAATTTGGGGTGTTACATTTCACCTTCTCCTTCATTCTCTTTGAAGAAATGGACAAATAAACAACTCTACACAAAGCAACCACACAAAACACCAAAACTACATCAAAAGAAATCGATACCTGAAATTTGTTTCATGTTCCAACTCTACATAGAGCTAGAATAAGTACAAGGAGTGAGTGAAGAAATTTCTTACCTAGAAGAAATGAAAAGGATGCAAATGCCGCAAAAATTTCGTTTGCCTTCCTCTCTCTCTCTCCCCCCTCCTTAATCGAAGATTGAATGTGACTAAGGTTTGAAGAATAAAGGAAGAAAAGTAGAGAGTACTAGAGAAAAAATCAAGGGCACGATTAAAGGGGGGCAACATTTTGAAATTGGAATTATAAACTTCACGTGATGACTTTTTACGGCAACATGGGCTTATAATATACCATCAGACTACAAGAATTCGAGGCCAAATGTTGCGCCTTTGGCTGTGACTTCTCAAAATCGCCACTATTGTGAATGTGTGAGTGACGACCTTTTATAGTCACCACTGATACATATACATACGCAGTGACATTTTTAGTCACCACAAAAGGTGAATCTTTCGTGTCAACACGCAAATGTCACCACTAAAGCCGCTAAAACCCGCCGCCAAAACTCTTGCTTCAACTTATAATATGCTAGACTCTCTCTGTGTGTATATCTCTTAAGAAATCTGGTTGTTTTAGCTACTCATAAACATGTTCATGAAAGTAAACAAAGGTTGAGTGAAGGACACCATGTGACTAGGTATAGTCAATCAATGTATTGTCTCGGGCCCACCCCTTCAATAACAAGATAAAATGATAGCACAATAATTAACAAATCAAGCTGTAATCAAATTCTAGTAAAAGGAAGAGGAAGATAAAATCTACATACATAAGTAACACCCCAAAAAAATTAGATTAGAAATAACAAAATATTGGTTATAGCTATAGGGAATAATTGACAACTTAGAAAGTGTTATGATTAAATTTTGTGAAAATAAAGGTATTTTAAAGAAAATAGGGTTAAAGGTCAATTTGACCACCAAACTATTTTCAAAGTATCAATTTGGCCTACAAACAATAAATGGTTTCATTTTGGCCACTGAACAATAAAAATGACTCATTTTGGCCAATGGACCAATGGAAAATACTAAAATACCCCTAACTAATTTCTTCCTCCTCACCCACACCCCTCATGGGCCCACATACTCTCTCTCCACCACCCACATACTCTCTCTCCACCACAAACTCTGTCTCCCTCACACTGTGCACACACAGCTTATAGTGAGAATTTCAATTTATTCGTATTTTTGGGATATTAACATTATAAAGTGGTTATAAATTGATTAAATTGCTATATTATAGTAATAAAAAAGTCAGGTGTTACAAATTGTTTGATATAGTTATAGATATTTATAGTGAGAATTTATATATGTATAGAAATAGAAGAGTGATATGTATCATTAGAAATAGGGTCATGAACTGAGATAACCTTAATGTTTTAATTAGGATAAATAATTACATATAAGTAATAGATAGAATTTTGTATTCAAGTCTTCCTAAAACGAAAATATTATGGGATAAAGCAAATTATTTTTATTAACTACTGATTTTCTTATAAAAGTTTTACCTTGATATATTTTATTAGAAAAACTATTATGAAAATATTTTGTAAAGAAAACATATTGAATTATTGGTATTTTTCGGTTTCCTCACACTTGAAAAGGAGTTTATAAAAATTAAAATGCTATAGTATAGTAATAAAAAGTTAGGTGATCCATAAATCAGCAACTTTAGATCAATAATGACTATTTGTAATACCCCAAAATTTATGATGGAGATAATAAAGAATTGAATACGTATTATGATGTCATTAGTAAATTAAAAATCATTGTACAAAAATAAAGGAATTTATACATAATCTAAAAAAATTAATGTGCTTATTTTCTTTAGAAATTAAAGAATCAATTTTTAGTGATTAAATTATAGATTAGCAATTTTAAGGGAAAAAAATAGTTAGAAGATGGTTAGTAGTTTGAGAGTTATATTGAAAAACAAAATTTGTGATGAAAGAAAAATATTAGTTTGAGATAGAAATTAATTCATGGGAATTTTGTATAGGAAGGGGCTAAACTGGAAACAAAGAAAAGATTGAGTGAGATTAAGGACTAAATGGAAAGTCATAAACTTAAAAGGCATAAAAGTATTTTCCCCAACATCCTTATCTATCTTCTTCATCATCCACCTTGCTCCCAGAAAACTCTAGAGACTTTCTGCTCATTCTTTTTCTTCATCATCGATGAAGAGCAAAAGGAGAAAGAGAGTGACGGCGGCTTCTTGTGTCGTCCATCCCAATGGCGCCAACCACTGCCAAAATCTTTTTCCTTCCTCTTTCAATTTTGGGGGCCTAGGCGGAGAAAAAAGGAGAGAGAATGGCATGGTGTTAAAGGAAATAAGAGCTGCGATTTTGGGTGATTTCAGGAGACATTTTGGAGCAGTTTTCCGGCGAGTTCCGGCGACCTTATGGTGTGTGTAAGCCCATTTAATTTTTCCTCTTTCATAGGCTTGATGTCTAGGGTTTTCATTAGGAGAAAATTTGGGGACTTTGATGTAAATCAATTCCCAGGCCGTTTAAGTCAAAATTTGTTGTCCCAAAACCAAATTGGAGTAGTTTCTTACTAGTCTATGGGTTAGGATTGTATGATTTCTGGTTAGAATGAAGTTTGGGAATATTGAAGTGTTAATAAGTTGGTGTTTAAGAGGGATTTCGAAAATACATGAAAAATTTCTAGGTATGGATGGTTCTAAGTTGTTTAATCATGTTGCTTTGAAAGTTGCTGCTCTTTTATCTTTGGCTAAATGGTTTAGTAATGAATGAGTTGAATGAATGTCTTAATTGGTTGATGATATGGTATGACTAAACATACATTCTTGTGTTTGTTGGTGTTGAGTTTTGGTAGAGTGGTGAGCTTTGATATGGTTGAATGTGGAATTGAATACTTAAATTTCAGTTTCCTTAATCATCATTTTATTTGATTGCCTTAGGAATACAAAAGAGAAAGATGAATATGGATATATTGGGAGTTTATCATAATATTTTGGTTATATTCTGTTTTGAAAGTGTTTTGCCCTTCTTGCTTGAATACCTTTAAATGAGTAGTATGGCTGAAATAAATTAGTGTTAAAAATACTTTTAAATGTCATTGAATTATTGAAAAGAAAAGGTATTGATTATATGGGATTTAGCATGTCAGAATGTGACTGGAAAACTATAATGTTTTTGTGATGCCATTACTATTTGCTTGAGCGTTGATTGATCTGTTGTGGCTGAAATATTTTCTTTTTGTGTGGACATTCTGTTTGAATTGTATACTGTAATATAAAGATATGTGTACTGCTTGTCAACATTGCATATTTGATTGAGTAAAGTTGTTTGTAAGCTTGTATGTCAAATTTTGTAGAGTCTCTAGGATCTTGAAAGTTCTAGTTCCCTTAGTTTCTTGTGATTGCTCCTTATGATTGCTGGATGGTTGCTATGAATATTGTTGGGAAGTGAAATATAAAGCTAGAAATTGGTTTTTATCATACTTGGGAAGATTGAATGAAAGCTGGAAAATATGGGTAAGGAGTGGCAGGCAAAGAGGTTAATAATATTAATTGAGTTCGGAATGTACTTGATGTGTTTGATAAAATGTCTAAATGAAGAAATTGTTTGAAAGATTAAGGTTTTGCTGTTTGAGGTTCACTAATCAATTGAATTAGATTTTAGAAGAGAAATTAGTTTGTTATAAGATGAATTTTGGTTACTCAAAGGATTTGAATGGAATTTGAGATTGAAGAGTTCTTAGACACTGTTAATTTTGGTTAGACTGGGATGTGAGGTTGGAATTGAATTGAAAGTTCCATTAAACTTTGTTGAGAGTGAGGTTGACCTATACATTGATATCATGTTGAAGTTACTGAAGTAGATTGTTGATATATGTCATGGCTATAAAAGTTTCATGGGTGTGAAAGGAAAGGAAAAATATTAGTTTAATTTGACTTGTGAATGTTGAGGTTTAATTCCGAAGGAAAACAAAGTTCTATTCTATTTTAGTTGTCTCAAATTGAATATTGACGAAATGGTTTTGTTTTGGGCATTAGGAGAGTCTAATGAATGGTAGCAATCTGCTTGTATAAGCAATATAGAATATAGAGATTCAAAATTTTGAAGCTTTGGTAGTAAAGTTGTAAATAGTGATTTAGGGGATATGTTTAAAAATTTCTCTTGGTTCTTCTTAGCTTTGTTTCCTCTTGGCATGGGTGGTGGGTTATGGGTTGCCAATCAACTTATATTTTATTCCCTTTATTTGTTTAATTGCTTGTATGAGTGACAACTATGACGCTGATTGTAAAAAGATGAACTACTTGTTGGGTTTGAATGGTTGAGGTTTTATTTGAGACAGATCGGATTGCAAACTTGAAAGTTTGGGTTATTTTTGCTTAATAAGGAGAATTTGAAACTATTCACTGATATTTTGAATATGGCTAAAGATATACTTGAAAATGTCTATTTACTTTTGGAGGTTGAGTTAATGATTTGAAATATGAAAATGTTCTTGGATGAAATATTAAACTGTGTAAAGTTTTGAAACTTGAACAAATACATTGACTTGACCAGAGTTGGAATGAGAATAGATTATTTTATATTTCTTTCTAAAGGAGTTTTTATCATTCAAATTAATTTATTTATTACTATATATAAATATATATTTATTTTTGAGGAACTAGACACAAAGCGCTTGTTTCGTGACTTCGTGTCACGCTTGATTCGTGGCTTTGCCACGCTTGTTTCGTGACTTCGTGTCACGCTTGATTCGTGGCTTTGCCACGCTTGTTTTGTGGTTTTGCCACGCTTGGTTATTTACCCTCGTGTGACTGTGTGTCCACGCTTGTTTCGTGGTTTTGCCACGCTTGGTTATTTACCCTCGTGTGACTGTGTGTCCACGCTTGTTTCGTAACTTCGTGTCACGCTTGTTTCGTGGTTTTGCCACACTTGGTTATTTACCCTCGTGTGACTATGTGTCCACGCTTGTTTCGTAGTCTCGAGTTACGCTGGTTTTTCGTGGCCTTCGGGCTACGTTTGACTTGTAGATTTCGAGCTGCGCTTGTTTCGTGGCCTCAGTGTTGCGCTCGTTATTCCGCGTGTCAGTTCCTCTATAAAAGTAAGCTTTTCAAATAAAAAAGTTTTCATATTTACTTTATATTATTTGGACTAAGTAGTTTTCTTAAGATATATTAAGGGTTAAGGTGGAATGGTATCTTATGTAACACTTTGTTACTAATTCCCTAATTAACCTGTGACATCTCTTTTATTTTAATAATATCTTTACTAACTATGATAGATAAAGGAATTGCAATAATATCAATATCTCTATCATAGTTAGAAAAAGAATATCCTACTGACTAAATACTATCCATGATAGAAAAGAATAAACTAATACAGCACAGCTGCTATCATGGATAATTTATTGCTAACCATGTTAGAAAGGATTTGCCTAACATGGTTAATAAACAAAACTAGTTGATATTTAACAATAAATAGATATATACATGCGGAAACGAATGCAGGCCTATACAAATTGACAATATACAATTCGAAATGAACTATATAACTTCTACTACCTAATTCCCTTTCCTGATGCTCGCGCCTGTGCATGAATACCTGCAAAAATGTCAGTAATCGTGGGATGAGACAATTTGTCCCAGTAATCACCGCTTAACTCACTATAACAGTGAGATGTGTGGTAGCGAGGGCGTCTAAATGGTACCACAGTTTTAAAATCAATAATACATATATATATATATATTTCTTATTTCCTTTAATCCATCACTTAAATCCTTCTGTCACGTCTCAATCAACTCAAATTCATCATCTCTACTTCTCATGTATCACTCAACATCCCTCAGTCAATTCCACACTAACTAAATTTCATCTTTCCATACTCCAATCAAATAATACTTAAACAACAATCCTCACACTCACCTAAAGATGCATTGTGCCACCACGGTGCATTCAAGCATCTATTCTTCACTATATGATTTGACACTGTGTCCCTCTCCATATTGAGGGGACAATTTCCTTCTCTGGCAATCTCCAGAAAGGGAACCCCAATTCTGTTTCCATTACAGAACGGGAACGGTTGAGCTCTCCACTGCCAAACAACCGTAGGGGCGGTTGGGCTCTTCAATGCCAAAACAACCGTAGGTCACTTCTCTCAACACTACAAAAAACACCTCCCATCTCAACGGTTGCCAAACAAAACATTTCAACGGTTAGCCACCGAAGGAAATGCACTACAGCGCGCGCCTAAGCCGCTGTCTTTTCAACCGTGTCAAACAACGTCCCAACGGCCAAAGACAGCTGCTGTAGTCCTGGTCAAAGCCGTTGGGATGCGCAGCCACATCCCACTTCAACGTTCATCTTCACCGTTGATATGCAAACTGCAAACAAATTCGCACTGCAACGGGCCGACTGGCCGTTGATATGCAAACAAATTCGCACTGCAAACAAATTCGCACTGCAACGGGCCGACTGGTCGTTGATATGCAAACTGAAATTAAATAAAATCAAATTCCCCTGCAACGGTCGGTGTGGCCGCTGATGTGCATAATGAAATTAAAAAAATTTAATTGCTGATGGCAGTCCAACGGTCGGTCTGGCCGCTGGAATGCAAAAGCAATAAAAAAAAGAAAACAATCAAGCCTTTCAACGGCCGGACTGGCCGCTGGGATGTATTACCGAATTTAAAAAAAAATAACAAAAATGTTATCTAATCTGTTTCTGCGAAAAATCATTATTATTAGCTGATAAAAAAAAGAAAAATCATTATTATTATTAGAATTTATAGTATCTCTATACTGATTATTATTAGAATTTCAGAAAATCATAAAAAAAAGGTAATACAAATCCATAATATCAAATGAAAAGAAATTGCCTATAAAAAGATAAAAAATATACTTGTTCTAACATAAATGTAAAAAAAGAATTTGAATGTAACAAAGATAAATAAAAAAAAAGTTAACTAAAGAAAGATGTGGAAATGAAATGAAAGGAGAAGAAGTTACTAACATATATTAGCTTTGATGAAGGAAGATGAATATAAAGGAAGATAAACGAAAAAAAACAAAGAAAGATGAAGGAAATGATAGTTATAAATATAGTAAGAATTGAAACCAGAAGTTAGAGAAACCTGGAAACTTTGAATGAAATTTGAGAGAAAAAGTAGAGAGAAGAACGCCAGAGGAGAAGGAAAGAACGGAATATGGACTAAGTGGTTGAGAGATTGAGGTATTTATAGGAATCAACTGTACATTCATGTCATATCAGCGGCCATACAACCATGCCAGCGGCCACAGTGGCCGCTGGGAAACATGTTTGCTTCAAGTTTATAAAAAATAAAAGTTAAAAAAAAAACGAAAACAATATATATACACCCATACAATCATGCCAGCGGCCAAGGCGGCCGCTGGGATGCTTCTTCTTAAATAAAAGTTTGCATCCCAGCGGCTACAGCGGCCGCTGGAGTGTGTTCATCTGTTTAAAAATTCGCTTCATCTCCCCTGCTCTATATATACCCGTCTTCAACTAGTGAGATAGCTCATATCTTCTGTTTCCTTTTATTACACCTCATATATGGATAAATCATGGATAAGCTTGCCACGTACAACTCCCCAGTATATGGTTGGTCTCCAACAATTTTTAGATTTTGCATTTACAAGGGCGAGTGTTGATGGAAAAATAGCTTGTCCTTGTCCGAAATGTAGATTCAAACAGTGGCAAGCTAGAGAAGTTGTCTTTGAGCACTGTATAATGAAGCAATTTCCACGTAAATATGTTTTTTGGGCACAACATGGTGAGTATGACTATGCTGCAAATGTTGATGTTGGTTCAAGTTCACATATTGGAAGAGATATTGGTGGCACTAGCAATAATGTGGCAGAATACCGGGCAAATGAGAATGTTCAAGAATACTACAACGTATTGGCTACTCAAGAATGTGTCAATGAAGAAGAGGACGTTTTGGGACCAGAGTCGGATTGTTTGCAAAATGAAGTTGCTAAAACTTTCTTTGACCTCATGAAGGATGATGTCCCATTATATCCAGGTTATTATTATAAATTTGATTTTTTCTTTTAAATTAAGCATACTTATGTGTGTGTGTGTGTATATATATATATATATATATATATATATATTTGGCCAGTATGTGTGTGTATATATATATTATGTTAAGATAAATATAATTTAATATAATATTATAAAACAAATAATTGGCATACTATTGTTCTATGTGCATAGTAGAATAGTATACAAATTATATAAGGCATATTATATTATATTTATATTTATCACATATTATTTCTTTATTATTATATTTATTACATATTATATATATATATATATATATATATATATTATATTTTGTTTTATTCTTGATGGCAGGTTGTACTGATTACACTAAATTATCATTTCTTACTAAGTTATATAGCATCAAATGTAAACGTGGTTTCAGCGATGCGGGGATGTCAGATGTTTTTGAGTTATTATCAGATGCACTCTCTAAAATAGAAGTTAAAATTCCTCCTACATTTTATGAGGCGAAGAAGACTATCACAAGGATGGGATTAAACTACATTAAAATTGATGTGTGCAAGTACGATTGTATGTTGTATTGGGGGCAAGATGCTGAGCTGGACAGATGCAAAAGATGCAATACACCTCGATATAAGAAGCAAAAAGAGGGGAGTCGTCGGACTAAGAAATTATCTGTGAAAAGCATGCGATATTTCCCTCTCCGAGAACGATTACAAAGGTTGTATTTGTCGCATCAAATGGCAGCACACATGTGTTGGCATCATACAGAACCAAATATTGATGGGAAGATTAGACATCCTAGGGATGGTGATGCGTGGAAAGCATTCAATAGTAAGTTTCCAGATTTTGCTGTCGAACCTAGAAATGTGAGGTTAGGTATCGCTTCTGATGGTTTTAATCCATTCGGTGCGTGCAACCAAAAATACAGCATATGGCCTGTTGTTTTGATACCTTACAATCTACCCCCATGGATGTGTATGAAACAAAGCTCATTCATTCTGTCAACAATTATTCCCGGCCCAACGTCTCCAGGAAATGACATAGACGTTTATCTTCAGCCACTTGTACAAGAGCTAAGAGAATTGTGGACCGACGGGGTAGAGACGTTCGACAGTCGCACTAATTCGCTCTTCACGCTACGCGCTGCTTTGATGTGGACAATTAGTGATTTTCCCGGCCTCAACATCTTATCAGGTTGGAATACTCACACAGGAAAGGCGTGCCCATACTGTAATTTCGATCAAGAGCCCCTTCGTCTGACATATAGCAAAAAGTCGTGTTTCATGGGTCATCGACGGTTCCTCCCTCAAGGACATAAGTTTAGACGCCAAGCAAATAAATTCAACGGAAAACAGGAGCACAGGGATCCGCCGCTACTATTGAATGGTTTTAATATCTTTGACCAAGTGCGTGATTTAGAGGTTGAATTTGGAAAAGAACCGTCATCGAATGAAGAAGACGAGGATCGCAATGATGAACGCCGCAGAAGGCGACGAAAAGCGCCACGCAGAATTGGACCAGCGCAACAATGGAAGAAGAGAAGCATATTCTTTGATTTACCTTATTGGAGGGATAATGAGTTGCGTCACTGTTTGGATGTCATGCACATTGAGAAGAACGTGGGAGAAAATGTACTATATACACTTTTGAATGAACCGGGAAAATCAAAAGACCATCTTGGGGCGAGAAAGGATCTTCAAGAAATGAGGATACGATCGGACGCTTGGCCAGATGAATTCGATAGATATCCTCCAGCCATATTCAGTCTAACAAGAGCGAAAAAACAAATGTTTCTCTCGACACTGAAGAATATTAAGGTTCCAGATGGTTATGCAAGTAATATCGCAAGGTGTGTAGACATGCATAATATGAAGATTTCTGGGTTTAAAAGTCATGATTATCATGTCTTCCTCCAACAATTCCTTCCTTTAGCAGCTAAACACACATTGCCGAAAGAGGTGACAACAGTTTTGGCTGATCTGAGCTACATATTTAGGCAGCTTTGTGGGAAAGTGCTGGACAGAATCGAACTCGATAATTTGCAGGAGAAAGTTGTAATGACACTGTGCCATATGGAGATGATATTTCCTCCTTCATTTTTCACTTCACAAGTTCACCTCATTGTTCATCTTATTCATGAAGCAAAGATGGGAGGACCTGTGCACTATCGTTGGATGTATCCAATAGAGAGGTGAATAAACTTTGTTAACTGCCAATATATGATTAATTTGTTTTCCACTTTATTTAAGTAATTCTTTTGTTGTTGTAGGTACTTGGGGAAATTTAAGTCATACGTAAGAAACACAGCTGCATCAGAGGGTTGTATAGCAGAGTGTTACACAGGCGATGAAGTTGTGACATATGTCACGCGCTATTTTGATGATGCAGAGATGTCTAACATTGATAATAATAATCCCCCCTATGTCTCATCACCTTCAAACACATTATTTCCTCCAGTTGACGGTAAGCCAGTAGGAGCTGGTCAGATGTTTTGTCTCAATCCTATTCAAAAAATGCAAGCACACAGGCATGTGTTGACAAGTTACTCATTTTTGGAGACGTATCGTGAGTAAGTATTATATATTTTGAAATTGCATCAATTCTTTTGTCATTTATTTATTTTGACCTTTTAATTTGATTTTTTGTAGTGAGTACCGAGCACTCATCAGGAGGTCCCTCAGGGGTAAACGAGCAGGATCTTCAGCAGCTGTTGTGGACAGAATGGTCCACCGTGGTTTCACAGATTGGTTTAGGGACACGATACCCACCAAACCTAATGTGACCCCAGAAATTATAAATTTAGCTATCGGTCCTCTCGATCATGCTTTAAGATATTCAGCGTATAACGTCAAAGGTTTCCACTTCAAAACTGTCGCTCGAGATGGGGGATCTGCGACTCAAAATTCTGGAGTATTTGGTACATTTGGAACAAGAAGTTATGCTACTGCACATGACACTGAGATGCATGAGGGAGATGTTGCATATTACGGAAAACTCGTTGACATTATTGAAATTGCATATAACGGTCATCGCCCTGTGTATCTCTTTAAGTGTGATTGGGCAGATACTAGGGGACAAAGAGGAAAAAAAGTTGACGAGTTTGGTATCACATCTGTTAATTTCTCTAGGCTCATCCACACAGGGGAATCATCAGATGATGAGCCTTACATTCTTGCCGATGAAGCACAACAATTTTATTACGTTGATGATCCTAAACACAAGGACTGGCACATGGTTATTCATGTGAAGCCACGTGACCAGTACGACATGGGCGAGGAAAGTTATGATGCAACAATGGAAACAACTCAATTTGATGCACCACAGAACTTGGAGAATCTCATTTCAGGAGATGATGTGCCCATACCTTCAATTCGGGAGGAAGAAGACGGCGAATGATATTGCTTTATTTCACAATTATGTAATCAAGATTTTTATTTTTTCTAATTTCAACTATTGCACTTTTTAATGTGAGAATTTCATTTGCCTTTTTCATATTTATATACATTTAAATTGATATATATATATATATATATATATATATATATATATATATATATATATATATATATATATAAAACAATAAAACAATGAAACATAATATATATAATATTATATATCCAATCCTTTTTAAAAAAAGGATTTTACTACATCCAAACATAATTAAAGTTCAATTCAAAATTAAAAACCAAAAAGAGCTAAATGATCTTGTGAAGATCTTCTCTAGCGTCGACCTTTCCCCTTATCCGACCCACCACCATTGCGCTTGCGACGTCGTCCTTCTTCAAACTCCGCTCTCAGCTCCGCCAGACCCCGTATCTCTCGCCTCAGTTCGTCCCTATCACGCCTTAGCTCCTCCCACTCCCGCCTTATCTCCTCCCTATCCCGTTGTCTTTCTTCCCTAAAACGCCGTTCTTGCTCCTCCCTCTCCCGTTGTGCTTTTTCCTTGAGACGTCTTTCTTGCTCCTCCAGTTGCCTCCGCACACGATCCTCTATCTGCTGCCCCTCGTAAGATTGGCTCTGAGTGCCACTGGTACTGCCACGCTCAAAAGTCCTACTCCGTGGACCATAAACTTGGGTCGGTGTAGCTCCAAATCCTAATCCTGGCACTCGCCCGGAATGTTCACGGGCGCCGATGGCAGCACGAAGCCTCGCTATGACATCAAATGGGTCCATAACTCTTGCATCTCGATCATACTGATCATTGTCTATCCCTTCTGCATCTGCGAACTCCCTTGCAGCTCGATCAATTATTTCCTGCAAAAAAACACACATTTTCACGAAGAATTGAAGAAACATTTATAATGCATATATACATACAAAACTGACCAACTCATCTTCTGCATATGCAACATATGACCCATCAGCATGTCTGCGGATTTCTAACAAGAAATCTCTGACTATCTCATGAGTGCTTCTCCCATGCTCATGACCGTCTCTAAGCTGAAATTAACAGAAAGTGAAATTAAATAATTATAATCATCAAAACTACATTAAATAAAATAGATAGAAATTCTAATTCTTATATATAACGCATGTACCATGTCGCCAAGAATGACAGAAAAAGGACGAGAACCGGCAGTATGCCGAACCACTTGGCATTTACGAGCCTCTTTGCCTGCTCTGGATCTCTCCTTACCCTTTGGACCATTACGGAGTACCACATATCTCCCCCAATGTTCTCGGGGTACGCCAGGAGGGCAATCCTCAATAATCTCAGACTCAGGACGATTTCCCAGTGGATTCCTTTTATTAAAATACTCATTTCTCCTCGTCTTCCACCCGTCCCCTATTTTCCTAATACCATAATTCCTCACAGCCTTATTCTCCGGGACATCAAATTTTTTCTGCAGAAAGAAATCAAATATTAATATTAATAATATATATTAATAAACAAATAATTAAATTGATTAAACATTAAAACTATTAAAAGAAAATTTAATTAAACAATTGCTATTAAGTTTGTTGTACTTACTTTGACAATATTCTCCCATCCATGGGCACGCTTTTCCTCAGGCATCTCTTTCCAATCATTCAGATCAATTGGAAAATAATTATAGTTAGTCCCAACATCGCGACAAAACCTATTGAATAGGTTACCCTCACTTCCCATAGGTTGACCAGTCCTGCTAAAGTAGTCAAGCAACACCTTCTCATATAGTGGAAGGTGATGGGTGTCCCGGACAGTCATCCTTCTTCGAGCAACCGTACCACCATGAAAATCTATAAAAATAAATTAATTGTAAGAAATAAAAAAAATTAATACATTACAACAATACATAAATTGTTAAATTATTAATATTCAACTAAATGAAGAAAATAACATACTTACTTTTAACTCGAACCATATAACCTGCCCCGCTGGTAGTGGCCCTCCCCCTAGTAAATGTAGTCTGAGGGGGGGCCAAAACTCCTCTGCTCTCCTCATTATTATTGTTTCTTGACTCCTCATTGCCCTGCTCATCATCTTCATCCTCAATATTTCCTCCTTCCTCCTCATTGCCCTGCTCATCATCTTCATCCTCAATATTTTCTCCTTCCTCCTCATGTCTACTCCCTTCATACTCATCATTTCCTTCTCCCTCCTGTCTACTCCCATCATCCTCATTATTTCCTTCTCCCTCCACATGTCTACTCCCTTCAACCTCCTCCTCCTCATGATGATAGTACTCGCCCTCCCTCATGTTTATGCTGTCTGCTTGTGGTGGAGTTGCTCTATCATTCACACCAATTATCCTGTCCCATAGCTCATTCTCGCTCAAATAACAAGTATTGCCCAACAATGAAGGAAATGACACATTATCAATATTCCAAGCTGGCTCACCCTCAGCAGAACCAGAATAACGCCGCCTAACACCGCCGGAACCAGAAGAACGCCGCCTATCACCGCCGGAATCAGAAGAACGCCGCCTATCACCACCGGAACTAGAAGAAAGCCGCCTATCACCTTCGCCTGAACCGGAACGCGAACCGGAACGCCGCCTACCACCTCTGCTTGAACCAGCAGAACGCCTCTCCCCTCTGTTTTCACCTTCATCATCACGCGACATTGCAAAGCTATATAACAATGGATCGATGTATTGGAGCTATCCGAAGATGGTGGGACCTGTTCGAAGGTGGACCATGGTAGAATATGCGCTGGAGTGAAGAGAGAACGCGGGGAAGTGAAGAAAAAATCCGTTGAAGTGTGATGGCAACTTGGGGTTTATATAGGCAATTCACATCTCAACGGTCCGTTTGACATCGCAACGGTCAGTTCGACCGTTGAGATGTGAATTTATATTTTAAAAAAATAAAAAATTAGCATCTCAACGGTCCACATGGCCGTTGAGATGTAAATTTCATTATTAAAAAATAATAAATTGGCATCTCAACGGTCCAATGGGCCGTTGCGATGCCAATTCATTTAATGGAGACCATCTCAACGGCCACATTGGCCGTTGAGATGGATAGTTTAATTTTTTTTTTTAAAAAAAATATTTTTACATTGCAGTGCGAATTTAATTTGAAAGCATCTCAACGGTCCACTTGGCCGTTGCGGTGTAAATTTCATTTTAAAAAAAAAAAAAAATCCCACGGCAACGGTCGACTTGGCGGCTGGGATGTGGTTTTTGTTGGAAAAAAAAAAATTTCGTTGACTCGCGAGTTATTTTCAGCGGGCGGCTTTAGGCCATTGAGATGGCAACACATGCCAGCGGCCGTTAAGCTGACCGCTGGAATGGGGCCGTTACAAAGAAGGCTTTTTCTTGTAGTGCAATAAGTAGACCTATGAAACCCGATCCAATCAATCTAAAAAGGATCCTCAGTACAAATAACTGTCGATTGGCCAATCGACAGTTATCATCGCGCGATGGTACATAAATAGCAGTGTCATGCAAATTCTCACCGAATCCTTGTCAATATCTCATCCACCATATTCATATCTCAATCACAAATTTGATTCAATTCCTTTCTTCTACCTAACTATCAATATCTCTCAACATAACTCTCTGTAACTCATCTCATAATCAATTCCTATCCTCGTAACCTCTCAATACCACTATCAAATCACTACACTGCATACATGTTACATCATTCCATGATAATCACCACCAGACAGGATAATATATATAGTGTTTCAAACTTCTTTTATATGAAAATAATCGTGTTTGAAAGGCACCCGATAGCCTGTTTTGTATAAAAATACCCTTTTAAAGATAATATATATATATATATATATAGAGGGTGAAAAGGGATTTTACAAAATCCCTAACTAACGTCACCCTCAATGTTATAGTAAGGTAAGTGTGATTACATGTCGCCCTTTAACAATTTACGCTATTTCTCAACCTTTCTTGATGCCATGGAAGCCATATCGCAATCAATCCTATAATGTAGTACAGAATGATAAATTAGTATCATTCTACTTCATGTTAAACGTCTCTCTCGTATCCGCATTACTACCCATTTTCCCGAACTTAATTTCAATTCTCAAAGTTAAATATTAGATAATCTGTGTTCAGTTCAAGTGTCACATAAAAACAAACCATTTCACCAAATACAATGCAAGTACATATAAGTACCCTAAATTTCTATTTTAGGTTTATCAAATAGAATTTCTAAATTGCACCATTCAACCAATTTCCAAAGAGGGAACAGTAAATCCAAAAGTCACAATATAAAATGCCCAAGCTAATCCATTCTACTTTGTAAGTTACTAAAAGAAAAACATAACATCCCCTTTGTTTTGTTGTTTTCTTTTCTTTTTCTAGCTTAAAGCATATGGCATAATAGACCCATGAATTCAATTAACACAACTTCAAACTGAAATCAAAACCACAACTCTTTCTTACTACTACAAAACTGAATTGAACTTAACAACGTCTAGATAAAGCATGCTACCTCAAGTTTCCATAACAATTCAACTTCTCAAATTCATTGAAATTCAACATGTAACTCCTTAATATCTTTACTTTCAACCTTAGAACTGGCAGCCATTTATGTGAAATCACTACCAAGTTAACTAGCCATATATTCAAATTTCACCTCATACATTTAGAATTTCAAAATCATCAATATATCCAAGAAACTATAAAACAAAGACATTAAAGTAAATGTTCAGCTTTACCACACAAACAATATTCTCAACCAATTCCATCACATTCAATTTAAAGAAATCGAACCAATCACTTCTTCCCCCCCCCCATATACATTAATCTTTCAATTAAATTCCCAATAACCATAACAAGCAATTGAGTATAATAGTTTGCAATCAATCATTATTCTCATTTTTAGATTTCAATGTAGCTAACAAGTTGATTGCCCATTATTGGGCAACAAACACCACTTAAAACTTTCAGAAGTATCATTCGATCAATTTAATGCATTTCTCACAATTCAGAGATAGTGGACATTAGCAAATCACATATACATCAAGTAGCAAGAACAACAAAACACCTACACAGATTCAATTTCCTTATCCTTGACCTATTACAACCATGTGGGTTTCTCTATCTTTATTATTTAAGATCGATCAACTAGCAATAGCTAGGTAATAATCATGAGCAATAACTATTTTTCCTATCTTCATCATGCTTTTAATTCAACCAAAACAGAACTGACACCCAAGTAAAACAACATGTAACTTTCCAACTCATTTTCACATAATTTCATACCACACAAGAAAGGAAGAACAATTTCTTCATGATATTTACTCTCTGTTAACTTCATAACAACACATTATTACATTTTAAAGTTATCATTATAAAGACCAACAAGTCAGAGACTCAGAATCCACAATCTAAGACAACATCAAAATCTGAAATTGGAAGAAGTCACCAAACCCAACCAATAAATTCAATTCACACAGGGCAGCAAAGAAAGGAATCAAATTCCATAAGCAACACAAGAGTAGAACCATCAAACATGCACTACAAGACTTCATCTTAATAAAGTTTGTATCTTGGTTAATTTTTAGGTTGATTATTGAACCCAATTCTGACCCCCTTTGAAACTCGCGAAAATATAACAAAAACGGATGCTAAAGGGCTGAGAATGCTCACCTAACTTCGAGCCAAGCTTGCACATAACAATGGCGGCCACTGCTGCCCAGAAAAACTCGCCGGAAAAATGAAATTGACGGTGATGCGTGAAAGACGACGAAAATGAAAAGGAGATAGTGAGAAAATGATGGTGGATGGGAAAATACTTAAGGAATGAAAAGAAGGTTGGACCTTACCTTCTTCTGCCGCCGTCCTCCGCGGCTCGTCGCCGGAAAGCGAAGGAAACCGAATTGAAGTAGGGAGCGAAACAGGTTTTGGGTGAGAGTGAGAAGTGAAATGCAAAGGAATGAAGATGGGGAAGACTCCGCCGCTGCTTCTCGCCGTCGCCGGAGGAGCTCGCCGGATTCCAGAGAGGGAGGTCGAAAACGAAGGAGGAGGAGAAGGGAAGAGCCGACGGATGGTTTGGGAGGGGAGGGAGGCTAGGGCTTGTGAAGGAAGAAGGAGGTGGAAGAGATAGTGAGGAAGGGCGCCGCTGCCGCAGTGCCGCCGCCGTTGGCCGCCAGGAAGAGGAAGAACGAAGAAGGAGATGGGAGTGATGAGGGGGCCGACGGCTGGGGAAGGAATGAGGGATGGAGAAGGTAGGGTTTTTCCATTTAGTATTTATATATATAATTTAGAGAAAATTACAATTAACTACCCTATTGTTTATTCTTAATTACATTTTTAGCCCAAAAATTTATATGTATTCTTTAATTCCATCATAATATTATCTATGCTTCATAATACTTTTCATGTAAGTTTCTAACTCCAAATAATTATTTTAACTATATTTCCTTAAATTCCAAAAATTAAGATTTAATAGCAATAAATCTCTCCATAAAGTCCTCCCTACAACTCAAATTTCCTAAATAACACCTCAATAATTTCCAATTAACCTTAATCAAAATTTGGGGATGTTACATCTTATATATATTGTGAGATTCATATCAATAAAACTAATATCATCCTTAGACATTACAAGTATTTTGATTTGAATATGACTATGAACTTTTGAGAAATGTGGCAGTGACACAATATGTATCCAAACTTCAAGGATGAAGATGAATATTTCGTAAATGGTAACGATATATCTGTTGTTTTAAATGTTTTCAAATGTGAAGGTTGTTTGAGGAACCATCTCGTATTTAAACAATTCAATATGGGTAAAAGAGCTGTCGAATGCCTTAGTATAAAAAGAATTTGGTTCATATGCAGGTGTTTCACTTTTAAACTTGAAGGTGTCATTATGTTTCTTGTACGACAGTTTTAATATTTTGAAGATGGGTAGTCAAATATCTAAATTTGTTTCTGTAGACCTTTTGGATGTTTGTTAGTAATGACTCTGAGAGGGTTTGACCATGAACCAGTAATATGATTTAAATTTTGTGATGGGCAAAAGATAAGGGAAAAAGAGGAGCAATTTTTATGGGTCTGTATGCTTATGTATATTCTATTATAGAAACTATAGATTGAATATATAATATATAATACTTTATATTTCAGGTTGAAGAATGTAGATCAACATATCTTGCTTTAGGATAATAGAAGGTAAAAGTAAACTTTTATACACATTTTCACTGTAAATAATAGATATCTAAACATTCACTTTTCTTGTGTATTATTTTTATATGAATTGAGATGTAAATGTTGTAGCCAAATGTTTGGAAATAGAAATGTACGTTTAAAATGTCTATAGTTAATTGAAATGACTTACGAAGTGAGATTTGGTCAATAATTCGTGCTGGTCACGCGATAGAACTTCAGGGCGTAACATTATTGTATTCCACTGTCTCAGTTAGTAATAAGGATTAGACATAGCGAGTGTGAGTAAAGGAATGCTCATTCTTCATGTGTAACATGAACTTAAATACTCCCTTCGTTCCTAAATATAAGATCACTTTAGGGAAGAGAGCTTGTTCCTAAATATAAGATCACTTTCTAATTTGACTCAAGTTTTCCCTAAATTACCCCTATACTCCCTTCACCCAAAAAAATAGTGGTTTGAAGGTGAGAGGATACTTTTAAAATTTAGGTGAGGGATATTTTGGAAATTTCATGTAATCCAAACTCATTGAAATGTCTTCCTTAATCTCTCCAAATTTACTAAAGTGATCTTATATTTAGGAACGGAGGGAGTATTTACCAAGCATTCGTTAATTTGACCATTTTATTATTCTTGGGCATCTCATCTTTTTATAAATTTAAATGTCTAGGGTTTGTTCTAGCAACAATCAACAAGAGCAGGAGAATGGACATGACGACTTCAAAATCCAAAATCTTGGTTGAAGTTGATAAATCAGAAAAATCACTTACTGCAAAAAATGAGAGAAAAAACATATATATCAGAAACCCTAATAACTTTTCGCTATATGAAATTTTTTCATTTTATTCCCAGTGCCATTTTTACAACTGTGGACACCATTGTTCTGATCGCATTGCCTTATGTCAATATTTGATGACTTCCTCAATAAATTAAGTTCGAAAGTAAAAACAGTAAATATTTATTTACAAAGTCAATCTAAAAATGTTAGCAATACTCACATATAAATACAAGCACGTTAATCTTATTTATAGTGTATTACGTATGCTAAACTATAAATAAAGATAATGGTATTGTATGTAATTGAAAAAAATAACAAGAGATAATGTTGGATACCAGAAGGAAAAAAAACAATCGACTGTTGGATGCATCATAAGTAAAATTAGAATGCTGGATTTTTTTTATGAAAGAACATTGTTTATTAGGATCCTACATTAGTCAACTTTTAAGTCATCAGTAAATTTGTTTCATGGAGCTTCAAAATTTCATTAAATTATACAGTCTATTTAATCATCTTTCTCAATTTTAATTCATAAAACATCAATTTTTCTGATGATATTATTACATACTGTACTTAGCTTTCCCCTTCAACCCATACAACGACACATATAAAAGCTAAAACGGTGTAGCAGCTCGAGTTGAAACACACAGATATTATCTAGGCGTATTAGAACGATGGAAATGCTTGATAAGAAATAATAAATGAACAAACTTATATTTGTATTATTAGAAGTTAAATGAATACTCCCTCTAGTCCTAAATATAAGACATATTTTAAGGAGATGGATTTGGTCCTAAATATAAGACCTATTTCTAATTTTTACCAAACTTATTCTAAATTATCCTTATGAATGCTTCCCAATAATAGACAGAAGCGGAGGGGTGGGGTAAAGGTATGGTTTGGGTATATGGGTAATATCATGTTAAATTATTTTAATTAACTCAACTAACATCCTTAATCAAATTAAGTAAATAGGTCTTATATTTAGGACCGGATGGAATATAATAATACAGGCATCCAAGAGGACAACAATAGAGCCATAGAAGTAGTTTACTTGTACCATCCTTGCCTTTTTCTTAATCTCTTTATTATACATGGTATCCTATTCCATCATATCTCTATCGAACATACATCAATACTGAAGGTTACATATTCATAGCAAGAATTGTGTGAGCAATGTAGAAAGTAGTATGGTTTGAAAAATAGCACCAAGAAAATGAGTCTATAAGTTGAACTAACCATTAAGAAAATGGTGAAGTAGTAGGGCAAGAAAAATAGCACCAATTAAGTGAGTCTAGAAATTGAAGTATCCTTTAAGAAAATGATGAAATACTGGGGCAAAACTCAAGTTACATTTTCTTGAATAAAGTGCGACACCCGGGACTTTCTGCATTGTTTACTATTGAATTGAAAAAGACTTATATACTAATTATTAAGCAAACAATCGTCCTTGGTGTGCAAAATTACTTAAACAATTTATCAATGAAAAAGACCTTTAATGACTATTTATCCCATATAACTGGGGACTCAAACTAGGTAGCCCTCATTTATCCTAACATTCAGCAACGGAAGTTGCTCATACTCCTGCTGTGTTCACCGCCCCATTCACAAGACCATTGTCTTATTGTGTTACACGCTGGAGGGTTTCAAGCTAAGACGACTAGCCTGATATAATACCACTTCTCCCATATCGTGGCTGAAGAATTATACAAGCTTCAAACTAGGGAAAGGTTCAAATTGAGAGGGATCAACTTTCATATTTTCGATAGACAATAAATTTTCGATTTTTTAATATCTCTCGGTTAGTCATCACAAAATTTTGACTTTGGATATTAATGAAAAGATCGTGAATTTTGATTATTTATTAAAACTTAATTCTCATTCCATTTTACAGCTAATAATTGATCAAAATACAACAAATACATGGGTTAGATATAATTTTTATTGATAATTTTATATTAAAAAAATAGAAAACATGGGAAATTAATTATGTGCCATATGGAGGAAATTTAATTAAAATGAGGTCCTACAAAATCTCCTAATTCAATAATTGAGATATAGTGAAATCCCCTAGTTAATTAATGAAATTAAAAATCTTTTAACATCAATCAATATAACATGTAATAGAATTAAAAAATTCAATAATAATGAATTGCATTGAAAATCTATCAAAAATTGCATTGTTAATATTAGTTAAAAGTTTAAAAACCCAACAAATAAAAAGTTATCATTATTGTAAAATTAAATAATTAATTATTTGTTACGTTTACATTCTTGTCACAGTTTAAATTGTGGTAAAAGTTTGAGTTGTGACAAAAATTTAAACCATGATACCTTTTGTCACGGTTTAAGCCGTGACCAACATTGTCACAGTGAAAACCAGGACAAATTTAAGTCATTGTTTTAGAATATGACCAATTGTCCCTTATTGTCACGGTTTAGATGATTTGTGTAACGATGTTTTAAACTGTGACTGACCAATTGATCACGGATTGTTTCATCATATTTTGAAAAATGCTGAAGCACTTTTAAAACATGTGTCGAAATTAATCGAAGAACTACTTTAATTCTACTCTATAAGTTCCTGGTGAAAATGGTAGACACATGAGACTTAAAATCTCAAGCTATTGATGAATGTGTTTGTCATAGTTTTAACCGTGAGGAATACATGGTTTCAACTGTAACAAATAGCCACTTATATTTGTAGTGCGAATTGTGTTCCCAAGATCTGGCGCCAAAAGTTGTTACTCATGACTTCAATATGTTGTGATTGATGCTCAATATTGTTGTTACAATGGCCAAAACAGTTATCATATGGCTAAAAGTTGTTGGTTATCACTAATTCAACTTTTAGTCATGAATTCTTGGCACCAAAATCTCTCGGCTACGATGATAACATCTTTTTGAGGACTTTCCACATGCATAATTTTCCCATAGTTCATTCAATGAAACAACGACAGATACCTAATAAAATGATGTGGTGGCTCCTCAAACTAACAACAAAGTTTTTTATTACTCCCTCCGTTCCTAAATATAAGATCACTTTGGGGAAGTGGATAAGTTCCTAAATATAAGATCACTTTCTATTTTGTCTCAATTTTGGTCCAAATTCACTACAAAACACTTGCCGCTTACCGGCATTTATTTTTGCCTCTTTCCGGCGTTTTTTTCCGGCGAAACAACGCTACGGCGTTTTTGCAAATCGCCGAAAAAAAACGTGGAAAAGTAGCACATCGGCGCTTTTACAAACGCCGTAGGGTACCCACAAACGCCGAAACGCGGGCTGCAGAAAGTAATATAATATTCAGGCACACCGGCGTTTTACCCGATAAGCATTAAATATTTTTTTAAAAAAAAAGACTACGCATATTGGCGTTTGCGAAATCGCCGGTAAAATAATAATACAATATCACTTTCCGGCGTTCCCATCATAAACGCCGGTATGCTTCACCTTCCCTATAAATAGCGATGCTCCCCCCTCATTTTCTCTTGCTCATTCCTTTCTTGTTATTTATAGGGAAGGTGAAGCATACCGGCGTTTATCGAACTTTTACCCGCTCGTGGGAAGACTCAAAAACAAGGACCTACTTGTTGATTGTAATGATGATGGGGTCCCTTACATAGAAACCATAGTCAAGTGCCAACTCAGCCACCTCATCAACAACCCCTCACCAGCTGATGTTACCAAAATGCTTCCCTATGATATGGATGATGACGTTGACACCGTTCTAGGTGTCCAATTCAACTTCTTTCAATGCGGCAGTATAGCCATCGGAGTATGCCTCTCCCATAAGGTTGCTGACGCGATGTCATTATGCCACTTCATGAAGAGTTGGGCCAACGTCACACATGGTGAACCAGAACCAGTAAGAGTTCACTTCCAATCCTCCTCACACTTCCCTCCAAAAGACATGGAGGAATATGACCAGCGTTCAATCATTGGACTGCACAAAGTTGTAGGAAGGAGATTTGTATTTGAAGCATCTACAATAGAATCTCTTAGATCAAAATATTCCAAAATGAAGGAAGACAACGTTCATGAAAGCCTAAAAAAGCCTTCAAGATTTGAAGTTTTATCAAACTTCATATTCAATAGATTTTTTGCAGCCACCAAAGAAGGAAACAAAAAGATTCTTCCTTTAGTGTCATTTGTATTGGGTATACGCCTAAGAATGGAGCCTCCACTCCAAGAATATGCGTTTGGCAACTATTTCACATTTGTTGAAGGTTTCCCAACGTTGGACGAGAAAGGAGAATGTTATGACCTTGGAACATTTCTAAGAGAGAACATAAACAAAGTGGACAATGATTATATAGAGAAGCTTCGAGAAAGCAAAGAAGTGAGCACTATCCAAAAGATGGAAAAGATAGAAAAAAATGCTGAGAAGGGTGAGATAGTAAGATTTATTATTACTTCAATTTGTAGGTTTCCATTGTACGATATTGATTTTGGATGGGGCAATCCTGTGTGGGCTGGAACACCTACGTGGAAATTCAAGAATGCAATTATTTTTAAAGACACAAAGTCAGATGGAGGAATTGAAGTATATGTCAACATGATTGAGGAGGACATGGCCAAATTAGAACGTGATGAGGAGTTTCTTGCTCATGTTTCTACCTCAGACCTGAAATAAGTTTACATAATTTCATTTTATATGGGTGTTTATTGTTATTTTGGTTATTCAGTGTCATTTACGTTCAGGTTTCTTCTCATTAGTTCTCTGTTGTTGTCTGTCAGACTGTTACTTACAACTTCTCTGTTGATTTGTGTGTGTTTAATTAGAATAATTGGTAGAGATGTAAGATTGGATAGAAGGTAAATTGTGTGATGTGATTTATGTTTGGATGTGTAAGAATAGAAGAGGCTTATTTGCAGAATAAAAGTGGGATCAACTGGGACTAAGTCACTTTTTTCCCATCTATGTCTTTATCTCCTCTAGAAGCCAGAAGCTCTTTTAATTAGCTTCATCAAAAAAGCTTTTTAGCATCAGAAACCCGTATAAAAAGAAGTCATTATTAAACATGAAAAAAAAACAAGAAA
The DNA here is from genome assembly GCA_029929735.1 of Mimosa pudica. Lineage (NCBI taxonomy): Eukaryota > Viridiplantae > Streptophyta > Magnoliopsida > Fabales > Fabaceae > Mimosa > Mimosa pudica. The sequence continues at coordinate 10,166,059 of JAKELP010000033.1, read as the reverse complement.
GACAGTTTTTACATCGCGGCAATGCTTTTGAGCCGCCAGAAGCTCAATCCAAAGCACCTTGTTGAACCATCTTATGTTCGCAAAGACGATTATTTTTTATATGGTTAAGGTGTTAAATATTATTTTGACTAATGAATAATTACTAAGTATTAATTGATACAAAAAAAAAATAAAAAGTATCAACTATGATTAAGAACAATAAAAAAGTACTCCCTCCGTTCCTAAATATAAGATCACTTTGAGAAAGTGGATAAGTTCCTAAATATAAGATCACTTTCTATTTTGCCTCAATTTTGGTCCAAATTACCCCTATATTTCTTAGCTACCTCACTTCTCTCTCAAATCCCTATTTGTCTTTTAAATTTAAGTGAGAGGTATTTTGGGAAGATTATGTAATCCTAATTCCTTGGAAAGCCTTCCTTAATCTCTCCAAATTAGCCAAAGTGATCTTATATTTAGGAACGGAGGGAGTATCATTGTACCCAACTTCATCAAATGTTTCTTATTTGCGGTTTGATTTTTCACGTGTCTACAAGTCATTATAGCAAAAATCTAACGGTAGTATTAACCAAAATTATACTTCTTAATTTTTTTGGCGAAGTTGATACTTTTTATTATTTGTTCTATTGATTGATACTTTCAAATTTCAATTGTTCATTGACATATCTAAGTCATAGTTCAATGAATAAAATTATTTCCCAATATATAGCTTGCTCCTTTATTTATGATTACATATGGTAGAAAATCAGATTCGTTAGATTATATTCAACTTCTGTCATGCTAGTCTCCCTTCATTCTAAAAAAATTATTTTTGGTAACGATAAGGCCTATAGCGGTGACAAAAAAGTCGCCGCATATGTGACCTTCTTTAAAATTCTTAGTAGTAACTAAAAAAAGTTGCCACAAAAAGGGTAATTTTAGAGCCAAAAATTGGGTAGATCGTTCGCTGCAAATAGATATGATTTGGCAGTAACAAATATGTCACCACTAAACTATACCCTTTAGCTATGACGTATTTGTCGCCACTAAAGGTCCTCATTGATGTAATGATTACTAAATTTTAATAGATTTTTTGGCAAAATATTGAACCGAAGCGGAACCTCTTTAAAATTCTAGAATAGTCTGAGATCAAGAGGAGTCATGCTCCTTAAACAAATACACAACTCACTAGTACGGAATGGATCCTATTTATAGCATACAGGGAGCACCTAATTATGAATATAATTACATAAGTTTATATTAGGTAGGAATTCACCAGCATGACATGTCAACCTCAAGCAAAATACTAAATCTCTAACGGTCATCCAAAGCAATCGTATCAGCCGATTCATTTGAGACCAAAATAATTCTTTCGGTGAATAACATCCTGTAAATAAAATTTAATCAATGAAATACTTGAGAAGATGCCAAAGCAAAATTAACTAGGAACTGAAAAGCAGGATACTAATCAGTCATGGCCAGAAGTGAAGCAAGAGATGTGGGATACAGCTGAAGCTCCTATTGAGAATGAAGATATCAAGCAAGCCATGTTCTCTATTGGGGGTCTCAAGGCTCCAGGGATCGATGGCTACCCGACTATCTTCTTCCAACGGAATTGGAACCAAGTCGGCCCAGCAGTTTGTAAGGCAATCAAGAGCATGTGGACTAACGCTGAGGAAATTAGAGTGGTCAATAAAACTCTGATCACTCTAATTCCCAAAGTTGAGAATCCAGAAACAGCTAGCCAGTTCAGACCAATTTCTTTGTGCAATGTGCTATACAAATGCCTTCCCAAGATTATAGTGAAAAGACTCAAGGAGATCATTTCTACAGTGGTCTCCCCATACCAGGCAAGCTTTGTCCCAGGGCGGAATATTCATGACAACATCATAATAGTGAATGAAATGATTCATTCTATGAGGCGGAAGCGAGGAAACAAGGGAGTTATGGCCATCAAGGTAGACCTTGAAAAAGCATATGATCGCATTAGTTGGGCGTATATGAAGTAAGTGTTGAGTGACTTGAACTGCTCGGACACTATGATAGACCGAATTATGGGATGTGTGCAAACCGATAGTACCAGTATAATGTGGAATGGAGAAAAGCTGGAAGAATTCAATACCTCTCGCTGACTCCGCCAGGGTGACCCGATATCACCCTACCTATTTGTTCTGGGGATGGAAAGACTCACACACATGATCCTTGAACGAGTAGAAAAGAAACTATGGAGAGGCCTAAGAGCTGGCAGAAGAGGCCCTGTGTTATTTGCGGACGACCTAGTGTTATTTCCAGAAGCTTGCCCCAAACAACTACAAATCATTTTAGATTGCCTGGCGGAATTTGGGGAGATGTCTGGCCACAAACTCAGCCAAGAAAAAACCTATATCTTTTTCTCACCCAATGTGAAGCAGCCTATGAGACGAGAAATGTGCGCTCAAAGTGGATTCAAAGAAGTCAAAGAACTAGGGAAATATCTTGGTGCAAATATTTCTCACCCAAAGTGACGAAGAGACAAATATGCAACAGTAGTGGAGAGAATTAAGAAACGACTCAGTGGCTAGAATGCGACTAACCTGTCCTTTGCTGGCCGTGTAACACTGGTCAAGGCCGTCACTAGTTCTATGGCCCTTTACCCAATGCAACATGATAGACTCCCCGCTGGCATTACCGAGGAGATAGAGAAGGAACAACGGAGATTCATATGGGGTGAGAAGGAAGGAAGTAGAAAAAGACACTCTATTAGCTGGGATCAAATGTGCAAGGCGAAAGAGGCAGGGGGGCTGGGCATTCGTAATCTCCAGCTGATAAATGATGCCTTCATCTCAAAGCTCATATGGAAGATGAAAACTGAACCATCGAGCCTGTGGGTTCAAGTGCTGCTAAGTAAGTATGGTAGAGGATGCACCAATGACACTAAGATGACAGCTAAAGCTGGTGACTCCAAGTTGTGGAAGGAAATAACAAAGTTATGGGCACAGCTCCAAGAGCATGTTAATTATGCAACGGATGATGCAGGCAACAGCAGCCACATATGGCAACCGAGCGTTGATGGGGAATTCACTGTAGCAAGTTACTACAAACTCCGACAGGGCTTAGCCACTAATCCCAGACAGAAGGAATGGAAGCTGATTTGGAAGCTCCAGATCCCTGAGAGAATAAGACACTTTACATGGATAGCAAGCCACGGAAGATTGACCACACAATCGGTGACCTGCAAATGGGAAAATACATCAGCCTTATGAAGAATTCGCCAAGGGGCAATGGAAGACCAAACTCACGCCTTGAGGGACTCTGTCCACATGCCTCTCAAGTTTGGAAGCAGTTACACCCTCTGAACTGCTGGACCAAGTTCTTTAGTGAGGACACCAAGTCATGGTTCAGGGCCAACCTACAGTACTATGATAAGATTACCAACCGTAAAAACTGGGCTGAGGTCTTTGCCACCAGCTGCTGGTTTATATGGCGGTGGAGAAATAGTCAACTTCATGAGGATAATCCTGGGATGCCTCGCAAACCAGCTATGCAGATATGGAAATACATCAATAATTATTCTCAGAAATGGGGTGGGGACAACCTGCAAGAACACAGGGGGAAATCATATATGTGGTCTGGACTTTACCAGATCCGGGATGGATGAAACTAAATGTGGATGGACAGTTTACCAGACAAGGATTAGCAGGATGCTGTGGACTTCTCAGAGGGGAGGACGGCCAATGGCTGAGGGGATTCTCAGTGAAATTGAATAAGACAAGTCCCGTGGCTGCTGAATTTAGAGCAGTAATTGAGGGACTGAAGATGTGCTGGTTGTTGGGCATTAAAAGTGTGGTGGTTGAGTCCGATGCACGGACAGTCATTATGGCCATTAACACTAAGCAAACCATCATTAAATGTAGACACCTACACCGAGAGCTACAGGAACCGCTCACTCATGACTGGGAGATCAAATTCGAGCATGTATACAGGGAAGCAAACAGGTGTGCGGATACTATGGCTTCATTTAGCATGAAACAAGCGCAGGAAAGGATGGACTGGATTGGGCCTCCACAATCTGTTGTCAACTTACTAGAAACTGATAGGAATGGACAGGGATGTCCAAGAAGAATTCTAGCCTAGGCTACCTAGGCCCTTTGTCACCAAAAAAAAAAAGAAAAGCAGGATACTAATTAGGGCAAAAGCGCTGATATGATAATTAACTATTTCAGTTTGGGCAAAAATAATAAATGACTATTTCGCGGTGCATAAATAATATACAACTTTGTGACCCGGTGCAAAAATAGTAAAATTGGTGCTATGTGTTAATTTGTATATATGTGAAACATTGTTGATATTATTTTCTAAAATGAAAGTACCATTTTGCCCCTCTTAATTAAATATCAACCTTTCTTCATCCCCTTCCTCTTTGCAAAACCAGTACCTGCAGAACTAGAGGCGGTGATTAACCTTGTCGTGAGGTTATCAAGATTACTAAAATTAACTACTATATAGTATAGTAGCTAACCTAGGTCGATCTCTTGGATTTTGGTTTGCTTAGTATTTAATCTTGTTGATTTCTTTTACAAATTACTTCAAAATCAGATTTGAGTATCAACTAGTATTAACCTATTCTAATCTTTATTTTGTTTTCTTGAAATGTAAAACGTAAAAAGATAAAAGTTGATTTGATATCAATTGAACAACCCTTCCAACATGAGATTACCTATCCTTATTCTTTCTTTCAAGAAGTCTCTTGCAAGTAAAATCAATTACTTCAAAGAATCAATTTCCTAACTAAGCAAATTTCATCAATCAAGTAACTAACTCAACTTACACAAATAAGAAATTGCAAATATCATTCCATCTTGCAAAAGACCTCAACTAGAAATCTTAGGTTCATTCACTCTAATTCCAAAACCCAAACAACTAGATAGGTAGAGAAATTAAAGCTACAAAATGTAAGCAAGACATACAAATTCCTTTCACAATCACAAGTTTATCATCCTCTTATACAAGATTAAGGCAAAACTATTGCCTTATAAAGTTCAATAACCAATCCAACTAGCATGAATTAAAGAACCACAAAATTTAAGAGTATGATAGGATAGAAACTTCCTGAAATCATAAAGAACTCAAGGCTCCTTCACATTGGAAGAGAAATTAGGGATTAGCCACTCATGACCTTGAACTCGCCTCTGAAATTCTTTGATCTCACAATCTCCATTGAGCAATTCGAAACTTTTGTGCTAGTCTGGAATTGGAGAGTAAGAACAAGAAACCTTCGTTGCCTTCTTCCTTTGTCCAGCGTGAATCAGAGAGCGATAGATTTTGTGAGTGTATTCTTTTTCTTTTCTTTCGTCCAGACCCAAGAAGAAAAGAGAATCTTTTTGTCTCTTGCGTGTGTGTATTCTCTTTTGTTCTTGGCGAGAGAGGAGAAGAAGTTTTGCGTGTGTGTATTTTCTGTTTTGTTCTTCAGATCTGATTAGCCGAGAGAGAGAGAGAGAGGTTTGAGCGTGTGTGTTTCAGTTTTCTCCTTCAATTCTCCTCCCTTTTTATGCCAAAAACAGAATCCCCAAAGATATACTCTTCTCCTCTCAAATGGTTTCAACCGAATCAGCCCCCACTTGTAACTGAAAGCTCCCTCTTCAATTGTTTTCCTCTGCTTTTCGTTTTCTTTTTATTTTGCTTCTTGTTGAATTTACAGCTTTGCCCCTGTTATGAAACACATAGCAAAAACAACACAAAAGGGCAATCTGGACTTTTCTCATTTAACACATAAGAACCACATTTAATTATCAATTTTTTGTCAACTAAGTGCATATTCTAATTAATTCACAATTAAGCTCAATTTGGGCCAATTAAGGCACTAATTAAAATCAAAAAATCAACAATTAAGTAGTTAAATTTGTGAATTATCAAATCCCCCACACTTACTCTTTGAACTCCGGGCAAAGTCATGCAAGAAGATTAAGCTATCACATGGCATAGTGAATGCAAATGAAATGGACCTAGACTACAAGTTGAAGTTTTGAACCTTCCCCCTACACATCACATAGGCCAAATTTAAGAATATAAAGTGGGTGAGAGTTTAAAATGGAACTAGAATTAAGGAGGAATGTCAATTGAGATTTTTCCTCACCGGATTAAGTGTTTAACTCATTCACTCAAGTTAGGAAAAATGCCTAACTAGGGACTTGGGATCACTCTTTGGCTCAACTCTCTTCACCTCACCATAGGCTTGTAATAGCTCTTAGTTCTCCACCCATTATTTTGCATGATACAATCAAATCTAGGGGACTTTGGGGTTAGATGGAAGGCTAATATGAATTGTGAACCATGGAAGATAGTCAATGACCAAACATGCAAACATTTATCTACCACATATACATGCAAATCAATGAACTTCAACTAGCATGTTGCATTTCACTCTCTCTCTCTCTCTCTATTTTTTTTAAAGCACTTTGTGCTTTTTTTTTTTTTTTTTGTTTTTTTCTTAGCCTTCGGCCACTTTTTTTTTCTTTTCTTTTCTTTTTTTTTTATTTTGGCCTTTGGCCATTTCTCTTTCCTCTCTTTTTCATGTGGCTCTCGGCCATCTTTTCTTTTTCACTATGCAAAATGCTTTTCACAATGATCAACAATATAAAACTTATAGAAATACATGTATATGTTATAGAAGCATGTTCACCTATTTGGTCAAGGTGGATTAGAATGAAAGCGATGGCTCAAAGGGGTAAATCAAAGGGTAATTTTGGTTGGCTTAGTGTTTGGGTCAAAAAGGGTTTAAAAAGAAATGCCCCTTTCATTTTCAATCATGTCATGCATTGTGATCTTAAACAAGAGCTAGGACAAGTTCTAGGAGGTGAAGTAGACAATTGGCCCTCTCTTATTTGGTTGGAGGCTTTCTCACTTTGGTGGCTTACTCAAATTGGTTACTTCCTCCCTAAAAAGAGTTGAATGAGAAACTAAAACCCTCTTTATACCTTAAAAGTGCCCCATGCAATGTCTCAAGTACTCATTCCAAAAATTCAACTTGCATTCTAAAAGAAAATTTTTAGGGGATTTAAGAGTCATATTTAAGCTAATCCTCCTACAAACTCATGCCATGATAGTCCAAACACTAAGTGTGAAAACTTTGAGAGAGAGAAAAAAAAATTCAATTAATCCATATGCACCAATGTGGAATCATTTACAAACTCATCTCAAGCATTTTTTTTTACCACTTAATCTCACTGTCCAGCACAAAATATACATACATCTTTTGTTCAAAACACACCTAGAATCCAAGTAACATATTCAACCAGCCAGCCAGCCACATCAATTCACTCAAGTTATATTAAAATAGATGAGACATAGAAAGAGACAACCTGTGGCTTAAAGAACTTGGGAATGCCTTTGTAAAACTGCACAAAATGTCTATATACATCCAGATATTCTGCCTCAACAAAAATGTTAGCAGCTAGGCAAATTTGAGAGGGACTTGAGGGGAAATTCACAAATCTCTGAACCTGTTTGAAACTGTAGAAACAGCGTGCTACACCAAAGATTATGCAGGAAAAATACACACAGCAAGCAAAGTACAAAGCACAAACTTAGAGCCAAGAATTATATTCATGATCACCACTCCTAGAGTAATGTGGATTTATCTCCTAATTCACCCTTATCATTCCATGCAGAATCCTTTTTCAACTTATTCACACATAGCAGAACAGAATAAATTCCCAATTTGCACAAAACAAATGCATTCTCTCAATATCCAGCTCAAATACTAGTGCAATTCATAATAAACCAGATTTACCAATAAAACTCAGCAAAGTTGCATGCTTAGTCCATATTTCAGCAAAGAACAATATCTCATGTTCAGCAAAACACAATGCAACAGATATTCTTAACAAGTTCAGTTAGAAGAAGGAAACCTGTCAAAGTTCATGGCGAAATGAGGCAGCAAGGAGAAATACAACCTGAGAATTGAAATTTGCCCTTTGTACAGCTACAACCAAAGTCCATCAACTCTAAAAATTCTGCTACTATGATTGTCCATTAAATTGCAAAGTCTCAAGTATAAAACCACCATCCAATAGTCAAAGCTTTTGATTTTAATGCTCAAGAGTAGGAATCCAAGACCTGTCTCACAAAAAATTGATAGCAAACTAGGCAAGGCTTAATTACTTCCAGCAACCTTAGCCACAACAGAATTTTTTTATTATTACTATTAATTCCACAGATTCAATTTGTTGTCTGTTCAGCAAACAGAAATCTGGATAGCGCTGATTCAATTAGAAACTGAAGTATAATGAGGAATTAAAGTGCAAATCTATCCTTTATGTGTCTATTAATTCCAGAACATATCAGAATTTACAGTGAAATAGCAGCCATATGAACTCTAAACAGTTAAAACTTCAGCCAAATAGAAACAAATATACACGAAGAGATCTCCCTCACAATAAATGTCCCCCACACTTAGAAGAAGCATTGTCCTCAATGTATGAACCCAAGAATTTCAAAAACCATTCAAATTCCAGCAACTCTCCAAACCATCCTAATGTATCCTTAAGACCTCACAAAGATTCTATCCATCATTTATTCAAAGAAACAAAACTACCAAACATTCCTAATCCTACCTACACATATGTTCCCTCCCCCACACTTAAAATTCAGCATGCATGTCATCATAAATGAGGAAGGGAAAAGAAACAACCTGATTTTACGGAGGCTTGAAATTCTCATGGTAATGCTTCAACAAGTGGCCATTTGTCTTGAAAATCTTGCCACTTTTCTCATCCTTTAATTCCACCATCCCGAAGTCATGAGCCTTAACAATGACATAAGGACCGTGCCATTTTTCACTCAACTTTCCACTTCCAAAAACAAATCTTGCCTTAAAGTGTAACACTTTATCTCCCTCTTTAAATTCCTTCCTCAAGATACCTTGGTCATGAATGAGTTTGGTTCTTTCTTTATAAAGTCTTGAGTTATCATATGCTTCTATCCTCAACTCCTCAAGCTCTTGAAGTTGGAGTTGTCTTTCTTTAGCCGCTTTATCCAAATCAAAATTGCAAGTCCTTACTGCCCAATATGACCGGTGCTCAATTTCAACCGGCAAGTGACAAGTCTTACCATAAATCAACCGGAATGGAGACATCCCAATGGGGGTCTTATAAGCGGTTCTATAAGCCCACAAAGCTTCATCCAATCTCAAACTCCAATCCTTCCGGCTAGGTTTGACAATCCTTTCTAAAATGCACTTGATTTGCCTATTAGAGACCTCCGCCTCACCATTTGTTTGAGGATGGTATGCTGTAGAGACCTTATGAGTTACTCCAAACTTTGCCAACAAGTTATCCATGAGCTTGTTACAAAAATGCGTCCCTTGATCACTCACCAAAGCTTTAGGAACTCCATACCTGCAAAAGATATAGCTACGGAGAAACTTGATCACAGTTAGTGCATCGTTAGTCCTAGTGGGTATAGCTTCCACCCATCTAGACAAGTAATCAACCGCAAGCAAAATATAGGAGAAGCCACATGAATTGGGAAAAGGTCCCATGAAATCTATTCCCCACACATCAAAAATTTCACAAAACAGCATAGGTCTTTGGGGCATCTCATGCTTCTTTCCTAGACTTCCAAACATTTGACATTTAGGACATGCTTTACAAAATGAATATGAATCTTTAAACAAAGTTGGCCAATAGAAACCGGCCTCAAGCACCTTCCTAGAAGTCTTTCTAGCACTAAAATGTCCCCCACAAGGCAATTCATGACAAAATTTCAGCACATCTTCAACATCACAATCATGCACACACTTCCTTATTATGCTATCATTACAAATTCTCCACAAATGTGGATCATCCCACAAATAGAATCTAGTCTCTCTTTTCAGTTTTTGCACTTGAAAGTGATTTAAAGAAGGGGATACAATTTCAGCACACAAATAGTTAACAATATGAGAATACCAAGGATCTTTCACATTTAAAGCACACAAAACCGAATCAGGGAAATCATCACAAACCAACTTAGGACCATCTACCCCTCTCACATCTAAGGGCAGCCTACTCAAATGATCGGCAACTAAATTCTCAGAACCAGCTCTGTCCCTAATCTCTATCATAAACTCTTGTAGGAGTAATACCCATCTTATTAGCCTAGGTTTAGTTTGAGGCTTAGACAACAAATAACGGACAGCCGCATGGTCGGTGAAAATAATAACTTTGGATTGCAAGAGATATGGCCTAAACTTGTCTAACCCAAAAACTATAGCAAAAAATTCTTTCTCAGTAGTGGTATAATTTCTTTGAGCCCTATCTAGTGTCTTAGAGGCATAGGCAATGACCCTAGCTAGTTTACCCTCTCTTTGGCCTAACATGACTCCTAAAGCTTCATTAGATGCATCACAAGACAACTCAAATGGTATATCCCAACTTGGTGCAATGAGAATAGGAGGAATGATTAACCTACTTTTAAGTTCATCAAAGGCAATCTTACAAGAATCATTAAAAGAAAAAGGGGATTCCTTTTGCAACAAGTGAGAAAGGGGTGAGGCAATTTGACTAAAATTCTTGATGAATCTCCTATAGAACCCCACATGTCCTAAAAAGGATCTTAATTCTCTCACACAAGTAGGGTATGGAAGAGAGGATATCACTTCAATTTTTGCTTTATCTACTTGAATTCCCTCCTTGGACACTAAATGGCCTAACACAATTCCCTTGTTTACCATAAAGTGGCACTTTTCAAAGTTAAGCACAAGGTTCTTCTCAACACATTTCATTAAAGCTCTCTCAAGATTATTAAGACACTCATCAAAATTTTGGCCATACAAAGAGAAATCGTCCATAAAGACCTCTATGCCATCTTCAAGCAAATCACTAAATATACTCATCATACACCTTTGAAAGGTTCCGGGTGCATTACATAAACCAAAAGGCATTCTTCTATACGCAAAGGTTCCAAATGGACAAGTAAAGGTTGTCTTTTCTTGGTCTTCTGGAGCTATGGGAACTTGGAAATAGCCCGAAAAACCATCTAGAAAGCAATAGTGAGATTTCCCCGATAATCTCTCTAACATTTGATCAATAAAAGGAAGGGGGAAATGATCCTTCCTTGTTGAATCATTTAGCCTACGGTAGTCGATACAAACCCTCCATGCATTTTGAACTCTAGTAGGCACAAGTTCATCTTTTTCATTCTTTACTACGGTTATTCCACTCTTTTTGGGCACTACATGGATAGGGCTCACCCATTCACTATCACTTATGGGGTAAATGATACCAGCACTTAAGAGTTTGCTCACTTCTTTCTTCACTACATCTAAGATCAAAGGGTTCAACCTCCTTTGGGGTTGTCTCACTGGTTTAACCCCCTCATTCAATAGGATACGGTGTGTGCAAATAGATGGATTGATCCCCGGAATATCAGCTAGGGTCCATCCAATTGCCTCCTTATATCTCCTAAGCACACCAATTAGCTTATCCTCCTCAAGTGATGTGAGGGAATTAGCAATAATCACCGGAAGCTTGTCATCATCTACCAAGTAAACATACTTGAGGTTTGAAGGTAGTGGTTTGAGTTCTAATTCCGGTGGTTGCTCTATGGAAGGAATCAACTTCCTAATTTCTACATTGGTAACAAACCTACTTTGCAATTTCTGCACATTTGGCTCTAAATTTTTGTCACTCACCTTTCTAGGTATTCCTTCATGTTCTAGGGCAGAAACTTGACCTATTTGAGTTAACAAATCAGAATCATGGTCATTAAAATTATCGGTACACACAATAGTTTCAGTTACTTCAAATCTGCCTGGGGATCTAACCTCACAAAAGTCATGAGTTTGAGGCTCAATTTCACAGCTTTGAGCCATTTCCCTATGGACTTGTAGTCTCTCTTTGAGTTTAAGCAATTGGCCTTCAAGCGGCCTCCTAGAAATCTCACAACTCTCCTCTTCAATAGACTTAAAGTCACTCTTATTGTCACCTAGTTCTAGCTGCTCTTTAAACTCAATTTCAGCCTCTCTAAAACTTTCTAACTCATCACAAATATTTGATGTACCTGCAAAATCACTCAAATTTTCCTTTCCAAAAAAATCACAGCATGAAGATGATGAAATTGAAATGCAACTAGATCCAGAAATATCAGAGTTATCATGCTTACAAAGTGTTAGAACATGCTCATCAATCATATCATCACATAACATGTCAATAGCATTCAGACCCAAAAGAGAATAATCCTCGAAAGGATGCTTCATAACTTCATAAACATTGAACTTAATCACTTGGGTGCCAACCTCCATAGTGATAAAACCCTCCTTAAGACTAATTACTGTATTAGCTGTTCTCATAAATGGCCTGCCTAAGATTAAAGGTTCCTCCAAGGTTGTGTCTTTAGTCATATCTAGAATTTAAAAGTCAGCCGGAAAGACTAGGCTTTTTACCTTAACTAGAATGTCTTCAACAAATCCGTAGGGTTTCCTTGTGGTTCTATCAGCTAATTGTAAAATAACACTAGTATCCCTAGCATTCTTAAGGCCCAAAGAATCAAAGACAGATTTCGGCATTACATTTATTGCAGCCCCTAAGTCTAATAAAGCTTGACCAAATCGCTGATTTCCTATTTGACATGGAACAGTAAAGGAACCTGGATCATCACATTTAATAGGTAAATTGCTTTTAAACAATGCTGAGACATTAGGTCCTAACTGAATCTTTTTATTAGGTTTGCAATTCCTTTTGTGGGTGCACAATTCTTTCAAAAATTTAGCATAACTAGGCATTTGTTTAACTAAAACAAGCATAGGAACATTTACTTCCAATTTAGAGAATAAATCCAGCATCTCTTTTTCTAAACTTTCATTTTTATTTTTCTTAGCTAAGAGATATGAATTTGGGAACGGAAGATCTTTAAGAGAAACAGTTTTACCTTTGGAGCTTTCATCCTCAATTGGGGTCTTTGGATAGCTAGAACTCCCTTCTTCTTGATCCTTTGACCTTGCTGTCCGCAAAGGTAATTCATCATTGGAGAAAGAATTTCCTTCATTTTGTAGAGTATTTCCCTCCTTTCTTGATGAACAATCAAATGTAGAAGGATTAAGAACCTTAGCATTCCCATTCATCGAGTCTTGAGAGAGCAAATCATGCTCTTTTGTTAGATCAAAATCAGAATCTGCTTCCTCAATATTTTGTGGGTTTGTCACACTAGAATCACCCATTTTGAGGCCAATTTGATCACCATAACTTCCAGCAACTTCTTTGTCAACTTCATCCTTAAATCCTACCACTTTACCACTTTTCAAAGTGATAGCATTGAGCCCTTTTGGATTCATGACAGTGTTGGATGGTAGAGCACCCTTCTTTGCCTCTTCCTCACTTCTAGAATTGGCAAATTGAGAGACAAAAGTAGAAATATTCTGGTTATTAGTTTCAATGCGAGACATCCTATCGGCTAGTGATTCAACCATTTTTACTAGATCATCAAGCTTACTAGTGGAAGGGTTTGACTCTCTTTTGATTTCTTGAGAAGGTTGAAAGTTGGGGTTGAAATTTTGATTGTTACCTTGGTAACGATTGGGAAAATTGTTACCTCCTCCCCCCCATTTAAAATTGGGATGGTCCCTCCATCCTTCATTATATGTGTTAGAGTAAGGATCTCTCTTGACATAGGGAGGCCTTTGTTGATAAAGAGCTGAAACTTCTTCATACCTAGTGGGACAATTAGCTGAAAGATGCATAGGAGATGCACAAAAGTCACAAAAAGTAGGACCACAACCTTGAGACATGTTTACAGTGTGCAACGGTCTAGAAGACTTCTCCTCAAACTTATCCATCCGGTTCTTCAACATATCGAACATGTTGTAAAGCTTATCTTGCCCAGAAAAAGTGGCAACCTCACTTACACTAGGAGAATCCCTAGAGTAAAATTGCTGGTTATTAGTGGCCATAGTAGAAAGCAAGTTCCAACCTTCCATAGGACGAAGCTTAAAGATAGATCCCTGAGCTGCTGCATCAATACTAATCTTCAAAGAAGGTTGTAACCCATCATAAAAGAATTGTACCAAGCTTGTAGTAGTGTAATTATGATTTGGACAGCTATGGACAAGGGTATTGAACCTCGTCCAATACTCGTACAAAGTTTCTTGGCTATGTTGTGACACCCCTGAAATATCCTTCCTTAAGCGAGAAACTCTGGATGCCGGAAAATACCTATCCAAAAAGGCTTTCTTTAACTCATCCCAGGAGAGAGTAGCGTAATGAGTAGGAAGATTTAGAAGCCATTCTTTGGCCCGACCCTCCAAAGAAAACTGAAATACCCGTAAAAGCACATCATCCAACTGAGCTGCAGTAGGTTTCATAGACGAACATGTAGAGTAAAGAGCTTCCAAATGCTTATGAGCGTCATCCATGGCAGTACCAGAAAATTTTGGCAAATGACTCAATAGGGCCCCCTTCAATTCAAAGTTAGCAGGCGTAGAATAAAAACCTCTAGGAGCAAAACTAGCACATGCATTATTTATTTCTTCCATTGTCCTATTATCTTCTACATCATGATTTTCTACATGCTCTCTTTCATGATCCTCATGTTCATTCACAACTTCAGCCATGATTCGATGATTATCAAGCAATTCAAAAGTCAAATTTGGTGGTGTAGATGTAGAGTGTGAAGGTGTAGTGGATGTGGATGCAACAGAACAAGTAGAAACACAAATGGCGTGCCTTCGTTTAGAAACTCGAATTCGACTAATAGTTCTCTCAATCTCAGGATCAAGAGGAATATTAGTAGAATCACGGGTCATAAAACGCTAATACAAGACAAATGAAGCAAGTATGCACACAAAACAGCGAAAGAAAATCACAGTCAAATTTGTCAAACAAAACCAGAATTTTGTTAGCCAAAAATCAGATTTACAATGGCTCAAAAACCAGCACAATCCAAGTCGAAAAAGAAGCAAAACACAACAGCAACTAAGGAACACGTTTGACAAATAATCCAATGGTTCAACCAGAGAGAACACACACAAAAATCCAGCAAAAACAAGACTAATTCACTGCAAAATCTGATGCAACAAATCAGAAATGATGCAACAAATTTTCAGATATGCACACAATTGCACAGAAAACCAGATTTGAACTACTTCCACAGAAAAACTTGCAGAAATGATTTAGACAACCTGCAGACCTCTTTAATCCCCTACAAAACAGAACAATATGAAGCACAGAAATGTTTACCTTGATTTAAACTATTAATCAGCACCAACAACTTACTGAAAAGTCAACAAAAACAGATTCTAATCAAACCAAAAGCCGGCAACGGCGCCAACTTGATTAACCTTGTCGTGAGGTTATCAAGATTACTAAAATTAACTACTATATAGTATAGTAGCTAACCTAGGTCGATCTCTTGGATTTTGGTTTGCTTAGTATTTAATCTTGTTGATTTCTTTTACAAATTACTTCAAAATCAGATTTGAGTATCAACTAGTATTAACCTATTCTAATCTTTATTTTGTTTTCTTGAAATGTAAAACGTAAAAAGATAAAAGTTGATTTGATATCAATTGAACAACCCTTCCAACATGAGATTACCTATCCTTATTCTTTCTTTCAAGAAGTCTCTTGCAAGTAAAATCAATTACTTCAAAGAATCAATTTCCTAACTAAGCAAATTTCATCAATCAAGTAACTAACTCAACTTACACAAATAAGAAATTGCAAATATCATTCCATCTTGCAAAAGACCTCAACTAGAAATCTTAGGTTCATTCACTCTAATTCCAAAACCCAAACAACTAGATAGGTAGAGAAATTAAAGCTACAAAATGTAAGCAAGACATACAAATTCCTTTCACAATCACAAGTTTATCATCCTCTTATACAAGATTAAGGCAAAACTATTGCCTTATAAAGTTCAATAACCAATCCAACTAGCATGAATTAAAGAACCACAAAATTTAAGAGTATGATAGGATAGAAACTTCCTGAAATCATAAAGAACTCAAGGCTCCTTCACATTGGAAGAGAAATTAGGGATTAGCCACTCATGACCTTGAACTCGCCTCTGAAATTCTTTGATCTCACAATCTCCATTGAGAAATTCGAAACTTTTGTGCTAGTCTGGAATTGGAGAGTAAGAACAAGAAACCTTCGTTGCCTTCTTCCTTTGTCCAGCGTGAATCAGAGAGCGATAGATTTTGTGAGTGTATTCTTTTTCTTTTCTTTCGTCCAGACCCAAGAAGAAAAGAGAATCTTTTTGTCTCTTGCGTGTGTGTATTCTCTTTTGTTCTTGGCGAGAGAGGAGAAGAAGTTTTGCGTGTGTGTATTTTCTGTTTTGTTCTTCAGATCTGATTAGCCGAGAGAGAGAGAGAGAGGTTTGAGCGTGTGTGTTTCAGTTTTCTCCTTCAATTCTCCTCCCTTTTTATGCCAAAAACAGAATCCCCAAAGATATACTCTTCTCCTCTCAAATGGTTTCAACCGAATCAGCCCCCACTTGTAACTGAAAGCTCCCTCTTCAATTGTTTTCCTCTGCTTTTCGTTTTCTTTTTATTTTGCTTCTTGTTGAATTTACAGCTTTGCCCCTGTTATGAAACACATAGCAAAAACAACACAAAAGGGCAATCTGGACTTTTCTCATTTAACACATAAGAACCACATTTAATTATCAATTTTTTGTCAACTAAGTGCATATTCTAATTAATTCACAATTAAGCTCAATTTGGGCCAATTAAGGCACTAATTAAAATCAAAAAATCAACAATTAAGTAGTTAAATTTGTGAATTATCAGGCGGCCAGTGAGGATGGGAGAATGCAGGTCCTGCCACATCAACCATCGAATAATATTCCCCCATCCATTTAACCTTTTCAGCCCTTGTTTGACAAAAGAAAACCTCTTAAGTTTCAAATATTTCCCCTCCTCCATTTAACTGTATAATGATCGCTCATCTATCTCCCGAATCCTAACCACACCGACACTCATACATGTTCCTCACGCAAACCCTCTTACTCATCACCACCCACCAGCTTACGTGCCACCCTCCTCCTTCTTCACCTTCCTTTATAAAATAAACTCACTTCATCTCACTCCTTCAAATCACACCTTTCTCTCAAAACTTCTCACTCTCATATTATTCAATGTCCCAAAACCATATCGTTGGATCATTCCACACAAATCCATGTGTACCCAACCATAGCAACTACACGTCATGACACCATCACACGTCATAAGGGTGGTGGTGGCGTCAACCCACAATACGGTCTTTCTGACGGCGGTGGCCTTAGAGTAGCCTCTTCCCATAGAAAGGTTTGTTGAAATCTCAGATAATAGCGATCGATGTCACTATTCATACTGTTTAGCCCAACAAAGTTCCGGCGATGGTGAACTCTAGCGAAGCTGTTGGCGTTCTCTAAAGTAATGAATTATATACGGCAGACTCAGTGGACATTGTCAGAGCAGCTGGACACGGTGAAGAGGCGCATGGCTAACGTGGCAGGGCAAGAAATCCAGCACAAATGGCAAAGATGGAAGGGCCCCTGTTTTGGGGGGGACGTTAGAGAGAAAGGGGAAGGGTATTGCTTTTTAACTGAGAGGGGCAAAAGGGTACTTTCATTTTGGAAAACAATATCAACAAGGTACCACATAAATATAAATAAACATATAGAACCGGTTTTATCATTTTTGCACCGGGTTACAAAGTTGTATATATTTATGCACCGCGAAACAGTCATTTATTTTTTTTGCCCATACTGAAATAGTTAATTATCAGATCAGCGTTTTTGCCCTACTAATTAACTATCAACTTCTATTCAAAACATTTACCAATATAATGGATATTAATATAAAATAGTTATTCAGATAAAACCAAGTGGTTATAAAAAACATTTATATCAAGAAAATCAATTCTTTTAAAAAAAACATTAAAAACAATAATAATTTCTTTGTAGAGCTTCAACAGGACAATAAGAAACGTGAACACACAGTTCACGAAGGTAACTAACAAGCGCTGCAAGGTCACGAAACCAAGCGTGGACTCACAATCCACGAGGGTAAGTGTAACATACTGTTACTTAATCTCTAATTAACTAATGATATCCATTTCAATTCTATAATCTATTTACTAACTATGATAGGAAAGGATTTTCCATAATATCAACATACCTATCATAGTTAGAAAAAGAACATTCTAGTGAATAAAACATTATCCATGATAGAAAAGGATTTCCTGATACAATATAAATACTATCATGGATAATCAAAAGCTAACCATGTTAGAAAGGATTCACCTAACATGGTTATTAAAAGAAGTAACCTAATGTTCAATAATGTCAGATACAAATAACTACATGCGGAAGCGAATGCAGACCTATAAACTCAGCAATATACATATCTAAAGAATCAATACAACCTCTACTACCTAATTCCCTTTCTTGAAGCTTGCGCCTGTGCATGGATACCTGCAAAAATGTCAGTAATCGTGGGATGAGACAATTTGTCTCAGTAATCACCGCTTAACTCACTATAACAGTGAGATGTGCGGTAGTGAGGGCGTCTAAAGGGTACCACAGTTTAAAAATCAATAATACATATATTCCAGATTTTCTCTCCATAAATCATTCACATTTCTCTATCACTTTCCAAACAATAACGTCAACATCTCTATCTCCAATCCATCAGTACTACTACGCCAACTCTCACACTCACCTATAGATGCATTGTGCCATCAAGGGGCATTCATCTCCAGCATCCAATCTTCACTATATGATTTGACACTGTGCCCCTCTCTATAATGAGGGGGCAATTTCCCTCTCTGGCAATCCCTAGAGAGAGAACCCCAATTCTGTTTCCATTGCAGAACGAGAACGGTTTGGCTCTCCAATGCCAAACAACCGTAGGTCACTTTCTCTCAATAAGTCGACCTATGATCCCCGGTCTAATCAATCCGAAAAGGATCAGTAGAAATAACTGTCGATTGGCCAATCGACAGTTATCATCGCGCGATGGTACATATATATATCAGTGTCATGCAAACCTCACAATATCCACCAATTTCAATCTCATTCAGTATCACAATCTCAACATCAATATCATACATTCTTACCATTCCCTTCAATATTTCCAAATCAATAGTGTTTTCCACAACATAACTCCCAACAATCTCAACTCAACATCTAACTCTCTTTCCTATCCTCATCACCTCTTAAACCACTACCCAACACTATCCCTATATGCATTTCACGTCATTCCAGATCAATGGCCACCACCAGACAGGATAATAATATATATAATGTATAAAAATCTTTTATACAAAAATAGTCGTGTTTGAAAGGCACCCGATAGCCTGTTTTGTATAAAAATACCCTTTCAAAGATAATATATATATAGAGGGTGAGAAAGGATTTTACAAAATCCCCAACTAACGTCACCCTCAATGTTATAACAAGGTTAAGTATGATTATCTGTCGCCCTTTAGCAATTTACGCGATTTCTCAACCTTTCTTAATGTCACGGAAGCCTATCTGCATCCACACCTATATAGAGCAAAATGATAAATTAATATCATTTTCACTTTATAGTACTTCAACGTCTCTCTCATATCCGCATTACTACCCAACCACTTTCATTTAAGATAATTCTTCCTTGACTATTTAAATAATTCATTCCCACTTGTTTCTTTTGGTTCTCAATATTTAAAGCCAACTCGGCCAAATCAACAAGGAAAATAAAAGAAAGGAAAGTTCATTCCATCTCCTTCAAGAAAATCACTCCTCATGAACCACATTCTTGCACAAGCTATCTTAAAACCATCCTAAGTACACTTTATATTTCAATATATACTAGTCACTGTATATATACTCTCCCAAATAAATCAATCCTATGAAAAACAAATCAAATCAAACATCAATGAAGCGAATATGCATGTTGAAATCTCTTTATTATTATGTAGTCAATCCAAAAGACCCTCTTTATGTCCAGAACTGAAAAATAGGAGAAATAGAAAACATAATTTCCCAATGCTCTTAAAGACCACATAGATCGATATGCAAGACTAGATGTATAAGTTTCTTTAACCATTAGCCATTTACCGACCATTCCAAAAATTTAACAAATGACAACATAGTCTTTAATAATAAGCCCCAAGAAACAAATTGAATCAGCTTTACATCACCGGATCCAACAAGTATCAAAACCCTCAATATACCCCCATTAATAACATTCTTAAATCACAAGACCACTTTTAACCCCATGAAGTATCATCTATATAAGTATCAATAAGTCTAATGAAATCATGAAATTCAGAAAGATGGCTACCATTTCGAAATCCTTACAAAACCTACCCAAATCAAACTTTTTCTCTAATACTTCTAACTCATATAATCAAATTTAATCAAAT
Organism: Mimosa pudica; assembly: GCA_029929735.1. Classification (NCBI taxonomy): domain Eukaryota; kingdom Viridiplantae; phylum Streptophyta; class Magnoliopsida; order Fabales; family Fabaceae; genus Mimosa; species Mimosa pudica. The sequence continues at coordinate 10,145,735 of JAKELP010000033.1, read as the reverse complement.
TAATCATGTAATCACCATTATGTAACTTCCATGAGTGTATCTTATCCACCAATTAACTTCCAACTTACCCTTACATAGTCAATTTCCATTTATTCAACACTTTGTTCACCAATCTTTTTCCTAAACATCAATACCATCAATTCCAACGCATCAATGTCAAGCATTTAGGAATCACAAATTTGTCCAATAACTCACACATCACCAAACCCTAATTTTAAAGAATCTCAAAATACCTACAAAAATTCCAAAATAACTAAAAGCGTCAAGAAAACTCAAGTACCCCCAAGAATGCTCAAATCAAACACCTCACCTTCATTATTAAAGCTTTAAAATTTCGAAAATTTCAACATGACCAAAACCCTAACTTTTCAAGAATACAATTTCAAGAACCCAAACAAAGAGAAAAGTACAAATGCTTACAAAGTTCTAAAGTGAAGAGGAGGTTGAAACTCGCCGGAAACCACCATGAGTCTCGCCGGAAAACGGCCACAAGAGGGGCTGGCCGAACCAAGTATCAAGGGAAGAGAAAAATGAGAAACTAAAGTGGGAAGGAAAGGATAGCTTGAAGAACAACAAAAATGGAAGAGCTCACCTTCACCCACCACCGGCCACTGCTGCTCGCCGGAGGAAGAAGAGAATCCGACGGTGAGATGGCTGGAAAAAGCAAACAGCCCAAACACAACGAAAATAAAGTAGCTCACACGATTAAAAAGTTTGGGGGAAGAAAGAAATTGGATGAGAGGGAAGAAGGGAGGGAAAAATGTGAATGGGAGTTGCTTGGGAGGGGAGGCCGTGAGTGTTGTTTGAGGGAGAAAGAGAGAGACTTTTGGCAAGGAGGAAGAAGAAAGAAAAGAAAAGAAATAAAGAAAGAAAAGGAAAATAGAGAAAAAGAAAAGGATAGGAAAAAGGAAAATGAGGAATATTCTTTCCTAACCTTGGATATTCTTTTTCAAATTGGGATATTCCATTCTATCTTCATAAAATTGACAATAAATTCTCTAGTTGGTCTCCTGGGACAATTTAAATCATAATTAAATTCTCTATATCATTCTATTAAGCAAGTTAGACAACTAATCCTCCTGAACTTCCAAAAGTATCTTTAATTCCACAAAACTCTCATAATTTCTCTATTTTTATTAGTTACTAAAAACATAGTTATGTGAGACCTTTCTGATATTATTTTCAGAGTGAAAAACACCCTTTTGCCCCTCCCAATTAAAACCTTGCTGATACTAATTAGCATGGGATCATGAAGGGCGGAAGGAAGAAGGGTTGAGTGTTAATTGTGAGAGGGTAAAAAAGTATTTTTACATTAAAAAATAATATCAGAAAGGTTCCACAAAACTACAAATTAACATTTAGTACCGGTTTTATTATTTTTGCACCGGGTTACAAATTTGTTATTATTTATGCACCGCAAAATAGTCATTTATTATTTTCCAAATGGACAACTTTGGCACCCGTAAATTGGATGGTGCAAAACCGGACATTATAAAGCAAAATGGGACAAATTTAGCCACCCCGTTAAGTTGAAACTAGAGATTAATGAAGGTGGGTCCCACGCCAACACTCACGTCTGTTAGCTTCAACTTAACGGCGTGACTAAATTTGTCCTATTTTGCTTTATAATGTCCGGTTTTGCACCATCTAATTGACGGGTGCCAAAGTTATCCATTTGAAAAATTATGGTGACTAGTTTTGCCCCTTCGCCCTATTATTTTTGCCCAAATTGAAATAGTTAATTATTGGATCAGCGCTTTTGCCCTATATTCTTCACACCTCTGTTTCATTTAATAAGTCATAAACCTTCATAGGCCTTCATTGTTTAGCAACTTCAACAATATTCTAATAGATCTATTCTCTTACATTTTAACAACCACCTTGAGTTCAACCACAAACCACCATATTGTCGAACCTTTTTTTTTAAAACTTGTAACCAATCAATCTCCCAATAGCAATATCTTCATTCACTAAGCTTTCCAGAATATATTTACTAATAATCAATTCAACCCAAGAAAAACCCATGTGTTCTTCACATTATAACCAAAACAATTGATGGGTAATAATCATCTATCCAAAAGAATGAACTGCATGATAAATCTCATCTTATTTTGATCATAAACTTTGTATATATTAAAACCCATAGCCACTAAAATAGAGAGGAAAAGTTTAAGTTCACCCTACCCTCACCAACTATATATGCTAGAATAAAGCAACAAGGCACTATCAATAATCTAAACATACACACATATCAGCTGCAACATATATAAAACAGTTCGAGGAGCAGAAATAAATAAAAATCTTCAAAGATAAAATAAAAAAAGGGAAGAAGGATATAAAGGTGTAGACATCACACACCTATACACCAGCAACAAAAACGATAGTGATACAGATCAATAGACAAAACAATCCTCCCTACTTTCTGTTGTGTATGTTCGAGAAAATGATACTACGTTTGTTCGTAAATATAAGATCACTTTCCTAATTTGATTAGATTAAGGATGTAAGTTAATGTAGATATTAACACATGATATTACCAATTTATCCTAACTATATACCTTTATCTTCATCTCCCACTCTTGCTTCTTGATTATATTTAAGTATTATTAGGGTTTATTTGAAAAAAATAGGAAGTTTCTTATACTTAGGAACAAATTGAAATTTGAAAGCGATCTTATATTAAGGAACAAAGGCAGTATTAATGAAACAAGATATTTTTTAATGAGAAGGAGTTGCGTCAACCAAATCATAGCAAACTTAAATTGTAGTGAATAAGGAAGAAGAGAGGATGTTGGAGAGGAGCTTTGATCCTTAGGTGTTCTTCTTCCACAAGTTCATCTTCATATACCCTTCAAACAAATTCAAAGTCGGTGGAAATGGGGAGAGGAAAAAAATCTGATGCCCCTTTTCCTAAGCTCATTTTGGTAATTTTATTGAAAGTGCAGAAGCAAAATACAACAAAAACAACAACAATAACAAAATCTTATCCCAGTTAGGTGGGGTTGGATAAATGGATCACATGAAGCTATTGTGCTCGATCAATAATTATGGTTGGAGTGTATGTGCACATATTCATAAGATTCGACATACTTTTATGTTGGCTACCAAAACCTAATACAACCTTACTTTTTTATCCGGATTGGGACTAACTATAAATATAGGCGGAGTATTCCTTAGAAAAAATCAAATATAAAAATAGTTTTAAAATTAAAACAACAAGAAACCATAGAAATCTTTGTAATCTTTTTTCGAATATTGACTGGATCTTTGCTGTACTTTTTCGATTCATATCAGAAACTCTAGAGGTTGATCTTAACAATTACAATTTCACCGAATTTGTCTTTGTTAACAATCTTGCTTCTCTCACACACGCTAAAACAGTTTCATCTTCATCGAGAGAGAGAGAAGCAAAATAGATAAATAAATTTATATTTTTCAAAGAGAATTCACACCTCAAACATATATTATAGTTTTTCAATCATTATTAAGCTACAATTGTATCTTTGATGCCAATTCAAAACAAATAATTTAAACATCAATAATTCTTATAGTTGACAAATCATAAGATTTGTATGATTTTATTATGTTAAATTGAGGTTACTAACATATTAGAGATGCAATTTTGATCCCACCAATGCTTATTTTTAGAATTAAGACAAATGGATTTTATCTGGGAAAAATCATTAAATAAATAAATAAAAGATTGAAAACTGAAAAAAGGGAAAGATATTACATGCATGTTCTCTTTCTCTTCAGGTTAGCAACATTTGATTTAAATTGAATTTAAGCCCATGTTGTAACATCCTAGAAATTGAAGGTAGGATTAGAGAGTGTTTTAGTAAATAATAAATAGAAAAATTTGAAATTATGAGAGTTTTGTAGAATTTAAGCTGCTTATGGAGGTTTAACGGATTAATTTCCTAACTTAGTTAATTGAGTGATCTAGAAATATTAATTATGATTCAAGTTGTGGGAAGCCAATAAGAGTACTTTGTTGTCAACTTTACGGAGATAAAAAGGAATATCCTAAATTAAGAGAGAATATCCTAAAGTAACAAAGCATATTCCTTTTCTTTTCTTTTTCTTTTCCTTTTCTTCTTTCTCTTTTTCTCTTTTCTCATTCTTCTTCCTTCTTTTTCATGAGGGCCGACACCCTCCTCCACCAAAACTCATTCTCGTCTTCTCTCTCCCTCTCCCAATCACACACCATTCATCACAAACTCTCTTTCTCTCACACACATTTTCACCACCTAATCCCTAGAACTCGAGCTCCCTTACTTGTTCCTCACTTCCCTCCACTGTGAACTTCAGTTTCTTTCATTTTTCCGACGACCACTGAAGGTAATGGATGCACAAGAGGGGGGGGTGAATTGTGCTACAAAATAAAAGCTCAAATTAAAATCAACACAAGAGTTTATACTGGTTCGGTCTACCTGACCTACGTCCAGTTCTCAACCACCCAGGCCGAGTTCCACTATCCCCAGGTTTTACAACGGGTGCACCTGGAACCTTTACAAGCACAAGTTTTGAACGGGATCACTTGCAACCTTACAACCACAAGTTTTACTCAAGGCTCACTTGCAACCTTTCTAACTAGCTCCCCCTTACAACCAGCAAGGGTTCAACCTTTACAAATAAAGGATTTTTCTAACTAAGTTCTCTTTAAGAACAGATAGTGTTACACACTTAAGTACAATTAATGCTCTTATAACAAGAAGAGACTTAACTACAAGGAGTACAAGATATGTAGATGAAAAGATCACTCAATGAGTTAAATGCTCTTTCTCTTTTCTGGGCAGCTTTGAATGCTTGGAGATTTTCTTGGTTTCTCGCTCTAGCTTCTCTCAAGAATGTCAAAGATAATTGAATGCTTCATAAATGAAGTTGAGCTCCTTTATATAGTCTTCAAACATCCTCACACTTGGTAGGTGGGTTAGCCGTTTGAATATGGCCGTTTTTCCCATGTTACCGTTTGCCCAATAAATGCTTCATCAATGCATGGCAGGGTTGACTTGCTTTATCTCTGAAAAGTAGTCCTGACACCTCTGCTCTGACAAAAGCATTCTGACACTGCATTGCTCTGAACGTTCTGACATTCTGATTGCTTGCGGAAGCAAGTCCACATCCGGAAGCAACTTTACTCAGTGTACTGCATTTGAACGTTTGTCTCAACAATAAAGGCATATACTCACATGCAGTGGGAGCTTACTTAGTCTAAGGGAGTTCTCTTCCATCCGGAAGCAATTCCACATCCGGAAGCACTTTCACTGGACGTTGGTATATGTTCACATTTTCCTCTCTGACGCTCAGTGTTATCTATACCAACAGCCAGCGCTAGTCACTAGGCATTCGGAAGTAAGTCCACTGGACGTTGGTTATGTTCACTGGCACTTGGTGTTACTTGTTCCAACAGCCAGCGCCAGTCTAAATACAACAGGAAGCAAAAACACTTCCAGTTGAATCCTAGCTTAGTCTTGAGGTTTTGTATATCTAGTGCTTATGGACTAAGTTATTTCCCTAGTGAATTACTTGCTCTCGCTGGGGGATGAGTCATTCATCCGCGAGCGCTAGTCCTAGTCTATCCGGAAGTAAATCCACATCCGGTTGCACTCTTACTTGGGATTCTATGTTTACCTATTGCTTTCTAAGTACTTGATTCATTCTTTCATATTTTAGTCTTCATAAAAACTTAAGATTCTAACAACCACAAGGCAGACGACGGCGGGTGAGGTAAGCCTTGCCATTTATTTCGTTCTTCAAGCTATTGCTCCTTTTCAAAGTCGATTCCTCACTTCTCCCTTGTTCCTTGGTTCTCTGTTTTCGTCACTCACCTTAGTGACTGTTTTCCGACGACGTTTCCGGCGAAGGAAGGCTCCGATGGGGCTTACAAGAGAAGATCCAAACCTTGGTGAGCCTTCTCTTGCATTTCTATTTCCGATTCTTCCTTTTTGGGCCGATTTGAGAGGGGGCCGAGTTTGGGTTTGTGTTTTTGACTTAAGGTAACACGTCAAATTGAAATTAAGATTCTATTTGTAGTGTTTGAGAAGCAATTTGATGATTATTTGAATGTTGATTAAGATTTTGTGAAGTTTATGCAAAAACCCTAACTTTTGGGGTTTCTTATGTTTTGTTTCAAATATGACAAATAAGTGATGAATGATTTCATTGGGATTATTTTTCTAAGGCACAAATCTTTAATTAAGTTATGTTGAAGTGTAATGGAGTAAAAATATTTCTATGCATATTTGATTCGTTAAGTCTTATGGAATTTTTCGTTACTCTTATATAGTGGTTGGACTGATTTGTGGCTCAATTTTGGGTTGTTGTAAATGTTTGGGTGGAATCTGCGGCATTATATGCCTATTGGTCACTGCAGATTGACTTTTATCTTGTACTCTTTAGATGTATGAAAAGGGGAATGGTTTTGTAATTCTTGCAGTTCGGTTTATGTTTGGAAAATCTGATTATAGGTTATTTTGGTGTATGTATGAAGCATATGTGGGTGCTTTTATAGTTGTATGGTCCAAAGGATGTTGTATGTATGCTATATGTTTCAATTTCAATTAAAAGGAAGAATTAGCTTGTATTCATGGATTTCTTGTTGATTTTGAGCTTTGATATGGTTGAATGTGGGAATTGAACAAGTTTAGGTAAGGAGTGTTGCTAATATCTCAATACAATGAAGATGTGTATGCACTAAATATGATATTTCCCTGTTCCTTTATGCAATAAATAAACTGAATGGACAATAATGATGATTGATAATATGAATGTATGAATTAGTGCTTGAAGTTATTGTAGTGTCTTAATTGCATTTCATTTGGAGATCTATTTATTTTAACTAATTAGTTTGAAGTGTGAATGATGTTATGATTGGTAAGGGTAGAAAGTAGTCTGGTTTATATATTGAAAAGCTTGTATGCTAAATTCTATGAAATAGGTGAAGGTTATTTAAATTGTATTTCATGTTCTTGCCATGCCTAAATGTATTTCTTTCATTTTTGTTGGAACCTTGTTTAGCATGATTCTCGCTAAAACAAATGTTTATACAGGTTGTTAGAATTATAATAAAAAAGAGGCTACAAATTTGTGTATGTGTGTGTGTGTGTGTATTCAGGAAGGAAATTTTAGGTTAGGAAGGTTTTGTAATCCTAATTTTGCTGGTTGCATTGTGCTGCTGGATCGGTGTGCTTGTGATGCTGAACTTTGTATACACAACAAGACTTGAGTTTTACATAGCTAATAGATTGGTAAATTAGTATGACATGTTGATGTTAAAGATTGTTAATTTTGGTGCTCTGGTTGAACAATGGATAAGAAGAATAAGAGAAATGCAAAGCCTAAATAAATGATTCATAAGCGTGGTGTTTTATGTCTATTAGAAATGATGCATATTAATGTTTGGATTAAGATTCAGTTAACTTTGAATTAGATGCTTTATGTTTGATTGCTAAATTATTTGTTGTGTTGGTTTGACTCTATACATGGAGAAATAATTAATGTTTTAATAAATCCTTAAGGAGTTGGGTAGTAATTTCATAAGACCGAGAGAGACGTTAAACATTACGAAGTAGAAATGACACTAATTTATCATCCTATATTATATCATTATAGGATTGGCTGAGATGTGGCTTGTTTGGCATCAAGAAAGAAAGGATAAGAAATTGCGTAAATTGCTGGGCGACAGGTAATCACACTTAACCTTGCTATAACATTGAGGGTGACGTTAGTTAGGGATTTTGTAAAATCCTTTCTCACCCTCTATATATATATTATCTTTGAAAGGTTATTTTCATACAAAACAGGCTATCGGGTGCCTTTCAAACACGATTATTTTTGTATAAAAGGAATTTGAACCATTATATGTATTATCGTGGCTGGTGTTTGTTCTGGGTATGAGGTGAGAGGTTTATATAGTATTGTTAGAGATGTTGATAGTTAGGTTGGGGAAAGAAGTTGAATAGTGAGATTGAGATATGAAAGGGAATGATAAAATGTATGATATTGATATTGAAATTGAGATACTAAATGAGATTGAAATGAATGGATGAGGATGGATATTGTGAGCGTTGCATGACACTGAGATATTTATGTACCATCGCGCGATGATAACTGTCGATTGGCCGATCGACAGTTATTTGTACTGATCCTTTTAGGATAGATTGGATCGGGGATCATAGGTCGACTTAGCGAGAGAAGTGACCTACAGTTGTTTTGGCATTTTAGAGCCCAACTGTTCCCCTACGGTTGTTAAGGCATTTGAGAGCCCAACCGTTCCCATTCTGCAATGGAAACAGAATTGGGGTTTCCTCTCTGGGGATTGTTAGAGAGGGAAATTTGCCCCCTCATTATAGAGAGGGGCACAGTGTCAAATCATATAGTGAAGATTAGATGCTTGAATGCACTGTGATGGCACAATGCATCTATAGGTGATTGTGAGAGTTGTTGTGGTAGTATTATTTGATTGGAGTATGGAGATGATGGATTTGATTTGGTTTGGATGTGACTGAGGGACTTGGGTGAGCATGGGAAGAATCCTTTATATATATATTACATTACTGGTTTTTATATCTGTGGTACCCTTTAGACGCCCTCACTACCGCACATCTCACTGTTATAGTGAGTTAAGCGGTGATTACTGGGACAAATTGTCTCATCCCACGATTACTGACATTTTTGCAGGTATTCATGCACAGGCGCAAGCATTAGGAAAGGGAATTAGGTAGTGAAAGTTGTGTAGTTTATTTAGAATTGTATATTACCAATTTATAGGTCTGTATTCGCTTCCGCATGTATATATACATATTTATTGTTTAATATCAATCAATTTTATTTATTAACCATATTAGGCAAATCCTTTCTAACATGGTTAACTTTTAATTATCCATGATAGCATCTATATTGTATCAGGAAATCCTTTCTATCATGGATAATGTTTTATTCACTAGAATATTCTTTTTCTAACTATGATAGGTATATTAATATTATGGAAAATCTTTTTCCTATCATAGTTAGTAAAAAGATTATAGAATTAAAATTGGATATCATTAGTTAATTAGGGACTAAGTAACAGTATGTTACACATGTTGTTTGGGCTTGACAAAGAAAGGAAAAGAGAAAGAAAAGTCCAAGAATCCAAGAAAAGAAAGAAGTTGGGCGTGGGGGCCAACAAGAGGAAAAGAAATGAAAAGAATGGAGGATTAAAAAGAAAAAAAGGAGACCGAACGAGCAGTGAATGGGGAGGGCTGAGACGCGTTTGGTGGGCGGCTAGAGCCTGGAGGCAAGAAGAAATTGAAAGTGAGGAAATAGTGGAGGCGCTGAAAATCTGACCTTCATCCTCATCTTTCCCTTTTTCAACTCTTCACATTTCTCCATTTCATTATGGTTCTCACACCCACCCATTTTTGGTCTTCTCTCCTTCCACATGAGTAACTAAAATCCTTGTTCTTGGTGATTGGGATGAAAAGATGAGCTAGTGAGTTTCAAATTGGGATAAATGTCCACACATCTCTTCCTCTTACGTATTTCAATTTTCTAGGGTTATAGAGAATAGATATATGTATTTTGTTGTATATTTTATCTTTATCTTTTGAGGATGTGTAAGAACAATTTGCCTTGTCAATTTTCTTTTGTATGAATTCTCAACATTGAGCTTATTGACTTGAATATATTTTAATTATATGGGTTCATGATTTTAATACATGTTTTTAGTTAAAATCTTGTGCTAAGTCAGAGCTCTTATTTAGTGGATAATGATGTTGTTTATTCATGCTTAGAAATTAGCAAAATAAATTTATTAAACACTTGAATAGCATTGGAGTTAAACTTACTAGTTTTAATTTTTTAGTTGTGGTCCCAAAATGAATTGAAGCTAGTAAGTTAATTAAGTTGCGATTCCGGGTCCCAGTCGTAGGATTAATAACTCCTTGTGTTTAGTAAATTTAATTTGGTCATGTGTTTAATCAACTTAGATCAAGATAATTAAAGTTAGGGGTTTTGACATTAATTATATTGATATAAGACTAGCCTAGAGGGGTTCCTCTAGGGATTTTATTGACTTGACCATTTTACCCATAAATATTTTATAAGCCATGATTCTTGAAATTCCCAATCACTAAGAATATTTATTATCCATTTATCCAAAACTCTCTTTTTTTCTGATTTCTAATAATAAAAAGGGTAAAGGTGCAAAAATATGACTAAACTTTACCCTAAGTTGCATTTCTATGACTAAAGTTTCGCAAGGAGCAAAAATACCACCAAATTTGGGATCGAGGTGCAAAACTATGATTTCCGTCAACTATGAATGGTGTTGACCATTAGTCTTCGACATGTAGGATGCTGAGTGTGTAATAATGACCATATGACATGCTGAATAGACTCTTTATTGGTATTATGTGGAATAAGAGGTAAATGTATCTAAAGTAATGTGATACCGTTACTATGCTTATGTGTCGCCACGTGGTTAAATTTTTGCATTACTTTAACTATATTTACCTCTTATTCCACATAATACCAATAAAGAGTCTATTCAGCATGCCACATGGTCATTATTGCACACTCAACATCCTACATGTCGAAGACTAACAGTCAACACTGTCATAGTTGACGGAAATCATAGTTTTGCACCTCGATCCCAAGTTTGGTGGTATTTTTGCTCCTTGCGAAACTTTAGTCATAGAAATGCAACTTAGGGTAAAGTTTAGTCATATTTTTGCACCTTTGCCCTAATAAAAAATATTTCCCAACTTTAACACAAAAAAAGAGAAATTAATTAAAAAATGATTTTCCTTAGTTTTAAACAAATTTTCATCTAATTTTTAGGGTAATTAATTACATAAATAGGCTCTTCTGAGAACGATACTCGGGGGTAACTTCCGCTAACTCCGAGGTCCATAAATTTCTTGAAGTATTGGTCTCGAGGCAAACTACACTGATCGTGAATTCGGTGTCCTTCAATAATGTTTTTTTTTCGGCTATTACACTATCAGTTTTGTTTTATCATTGTTGATTATTTCAATATATGGGATGGTTGCTGACTTAATTGTATTGCAGTTTTGCTATTTATAACACACCTCCTACTAATACCATATTAGCCTACTAATACTATATCTAATACAATACATATCATAATGATCCAAATAATGCAAACTAACCATGTTAATAAGAATTCACCAAACACGTTTAGATAAAGAAACAACCTAATACACATGAAGAACAATTATGTTCTTGACAAATATCTGACTATGTTAGAAAAAAGATTTCACTAACATAGTTAGCAAAAAGGACAACATTATATGTACCAATAACACACACATGCTAGAATAACAATTATCTAACCAACCATGTTAGAAAAACTCACCTAACATGGTTAGAAAAAGAAACCACGTAACACTCAGAAAGTGATAACCATGCTAGAGTACGGCCAATCTAACATGGTTATATAAATAAACAACACTCACTACCAAAACACATCGCTAATACACGATATAACCAATTTAGGAAAAGGATTTCCTTAACACTGTTATCCGTGAACACTTGTACAGCTAATCACATCAAGCACAAATATTTGACTTAGATTTGTCAGTATCACAGAGCACAAACCATACATCTCTATTCACAAGCATCATATACATACATACCAGGAAAAGGGGATTGTCTTTACATAATCAGACAATTCTCCAGTATCAAATAACCTACATTATTTCATAATCAGTCATCACACTAACCAAAGTGTGTAACATAGTTACAGTTGTCAAATCTGTCATAGTTACACTTGAACTATCACAATAACAATAACAATAACAAAATAGCAACCAACTATAAGTTATGCTCAAACCAGCAGAAACAGCTAAACAATAATCCAACAATTCAATTCATTCAAAAATATTTATAAACAAATGCGGAAGTGGATGCAACCTATTCAATGACAATATATATCACTGACAGATCACCTCCGGCCTACTCACTGTCTTAGTGTAGGCTGGATGGCCCCTTCCCCTTCCTCTCTGCCCCCCTCTGGGCAAGATCACCTGCAAAAATAATGGGAATGGGGTGAGACAAACAATGTCTCAGTAACCACTGCTTAACTCACTATGACACTCAGATATGTGGTAGCGGAGCGTCTACAGGTACCACACTTTCAAAACATGAATCAACATGCAATAGATATATATGTATATACGTAATGAATAGAATCAAACATCTCTCAACAGGCAAAAGTAAATGTGAGTGTCATTGTGCCTTATCTCTAATAAGAAGGCATATAAAATGGGATCGGTTTTTGAAATCCTTGGTTCCGGTCTCTAATCTGAAAGACCAGTACGACTAATCGTCGATTGGCCAATCGATGGTTGCATCGGCCGATGGTACTTAAATGCAATGCCATGCAAAACCAAAATCTTTATATATATAAAGTACCTCTCATTTGAAAGGTACCCAATAGCCTATTTTGCATAGAAAAAAACATTGAAAACATTTTACACACACACACACACATTGAAAACATAGAAAAAACATTGAAAACATTTTACACACACACACACACCCAATACCTCCTCAAGCTCCACTCGAATCACCGCCGTCTACAATCACATAGTGAGCTATTGTTGGTCAAGACACAATATCAGTGATTTTGACCTACCTTTCAAACTAATACCAGAAAAATTATTGAAGTAATAAATTACTTCCAATATCAATACTAATTTATATCTTTTAAACCTCGTAATTCCCTTAACCATTTACTTATAACTTCCAAAGTGCCAAACTTTACCATTTCTCATAAATTTTGTCAAAATAAACCAACCATGTAAAAGTCCACCAAAACACCCCATTTATATTAATTTGGCAACTCAACGTGGTCTTCCAATCTCCCAAACCTTCCACTACATTCCAACATACTATCACATAACCAGTTTCTCTTTTCTTCAACACTTTAACTTCCAAACTTCCTTCCAAATACCAATCCAACCAAAACTAACATTCGAAAATCATCATATAACCTTAACGAACATTATCTAACCACCAATTCATTCAAAACATTTTTCATTAACGAATCCTAACTTCAAAGAGCCTAAAGTGTCCATAAAATTCCCAGAATAATTTCCAACTTCAATAAACTTATATATTTTCCAAAAATCTTTAATTAACCACTCAAATATCCCCAAATTATTCTTTAAAGCACCAAAGATTTAAATATGGCAAAACCCTAACTTCAAAGAATCCCAACTATCACCAAAAATTACCAAATGCTCACCCTTCTTCAGAAAATCCTAATACTCCCAAGAATACTCAATTTCAATATTAAAGCATTAACATTCCAAAAGTTTCAGTATAACCAAAACCCTAACTCCAAAGAGGCAACTTTATCTCAGAATCAACATGAGATTGAAAAGGCTCACGGAGTTCAAAAAATGAGAGGGAGGGAGTACCACAGCGTCGGCCGCCGCCCTGCTCGCCAGAATCGGCCATTGTATGTGTTGATCGAGAATGAAACAAGCAAGGAAGAAAGGAAACAATGAGGAATTGGCCTAAGAAGGAAGTAAACGCTTGAAGAACAAAAGAAATGTTACCACCCACCTCTCACCGTCGTTGGCCGCTGGAGAAGACGAAGAACTCGCCAGAAAATCGCGTGACATGCCGAGCAGCAGGGAGACACAGATCTGACTCGGTTTTAGGAAGGATTTGAGGAGGAAATAGAGAGCAAAACGAAATGGTGTGGCTCAGGGTGAGAGAACAAAGTATATGTGGGTAGTGGTGGAAGAAAGAAAATGGAAAATGGAAAATGGAAAATGGTGAGGGGGTTCAGTCCATGCAAGGAAGGAGGAGGGAGTTATTGTTTTATTGGGTTAAAGATCAAATTTGCCTTAGAAGTTTTCACCCAAGATCAAATTTGCCCCTGGCGGTGCCCCGCCATCCCTAAAATGTTGTCGCATGGGACATAGGGAAAATGAAGAAAGAGGAGAGGGAGGAAGAGATGATGAGATGACATAGTGGGTATGAGTGGCTGATTATATGGCATGACATGTGAGATGTTTGACCCACTTAACAGTCAAAATTAATTTTGGGTAACTGTAGGGCAAAATTGGTGCATTTTTTAAATTTCAGGGACAAATTTGATCCTAAAAAAACATGAGGGGCAAATTTGATCTTGAACCCTTGTTTTATTTTGTTTAGTTTAACAGTTTAGTGTAACATATAGGGAAAATTACCATAGTGTCCTCTTTAATCATCAATTCACCAAGTCAAGCATCCAAACTCCTTAATCTCCAAAATATTTTGATTTCCACAAAACCCTCATAATTTCTAATTGGGCGAAAGCCTAAAAATGATAAATAACTATTGGATAAGGAACAAAATAGTACATTACTATTCCTATGTACACAAATAATACCCAATTGTTGGGCATGAATCAAAAATGATATTTTCACTAATATGACAATAAGATTAGACATCAAAATCAGGAAAGACAAACACTCACAACGTTTTCAGAATATATTTTTATGTGAAAACTTAGGTTTCGTTTAATGAGTTGTGTTTGTTTTGTGAACTAATTACAATGATTCATTAACTCGCAATACTAATGCTCCTATATTAATCATGTCGCTATTATTTGGAACTTTTTTAACAATGTGACCACAATTCTCCTAAATCTCAATACTAAAATTTTTCACATGCAAAATGCTAATAACTCCACATTTTTAAAACACCATTTCAATTACTTATGTACTATTTTTGTTCCTTAACCAACAGTTGTGTATCATTTTTGGGTCTTCGCCCCTTTCCAATTTTCCAAACCATTTACTCGATTATTTTAGGCACTTATAAATTTCCAAAATATCCAAAATTTCCCAAAAATCCTAAATATTTCAAATTTTCTAAGAGAAAATTAATTTGAAGTCCCCCACAAGGGAATAATACTAGAAAAGTCTCATAAACTCTCCAAATTAAAGTAGGGTCCCAAGAGACCTTACTTTAATATATTCTAAATGTGAAAAGACTGTTTTGCCCTCCACTGATTATTGTGTATTACTCTATTAAGAAACGACACACGTAACAATCCACTGGGCAAAAAATGACAAGTTCATGGGCACACATAACAACCCCTTGGGTAGATGTAACAAGTTCACGAACAATAATACTCTAAGTAAATGGGCAGGGATTTACAACCCCTTGGGCAAAAAATGAAAAGTTCATGGGCACGTGTAACAACCCTTTTGGCAGGTGTAACAAGTTTACGACCAATAATACTCTAAGTTAATGGGCAGGGATTGACAACCCATTGGGCACGCGTAACAACCCCCTGGGCACAAAATGACAAGTGCATGGGCACACGTAACAACCCCTTGGGACCCTACTTTAACAGGTTGAGGGGCAAAACAATCTTGTCAAATTTATAATATATTAAAGTGAGGTCCCTTGGGACCCTACTTTAATTTGGAGAGTTTATGAGACTTTTTTAGTAAAGTCCCTTGTGGGGGACTTCAAATTAATTTTCCCATTTTCTAATGGTCCTTTACTAAAAACAATTTCTAATCCTGTATTGTATTAAATTTCTAGGATGTTACACTATTCTTTTGTGTGTGTACTTATCTTCTTTGCAGCAATTTAAGCTGTTTGCATTTTTTTATATTCTATATTAAATTTTTAATTTAGAAAGGTGGTACCATTTTTTTGTGTACTCTCAATTTTAAAGTTGAAGTTCTCTACAATGATGGAAATAGTTTACAGAAATAAAATTTCAATTTTCTTGAACCTTGGTTATTATTCAGTTGTCTTTGAACATTGGAAATCAAATAATAATTAAATATTTTTATTTTATTATTTCCATGTTAACCCGATTTAGCCACAGTTGAACCAATAACTCTTAAATCATTAGCTCAATAGGTTCGATGTCGGTACAAAATTTTGAACCTTAATGCATAATAATTAGAGAGAAAAGAGTTTAGAGTTCCAGAATGAAGAAGTGAAATTTGAGAAGCTTCAAGAATGGGGTTTGTGAGAGAAGAGAAGTAGATGAGAATTTTTGAGCTTGAGGGTAATGAAATATATTGTCACGCCCCAAAATTTTATGCATGACCGACACGAAGTTTAAGGTATATAAACTTCGTAAGTCATTTCAATTCACTTGTATTTCCAAACATTTACCATTTCAAGCATTAAGCTATATCATTTTTCATCTTAATGCATATAAAGATAAATACACGAGGTAGATTGTAACATCCTAAAAAATTTAATACAGGATCAGAGAGTGTTTTGGGAAATAATAAATGGAGAAATTGGAAATCTTGGAATTTTTAGAAATTTTTGGTGATTTTTGGAATATTTTGGATGTTTTGAGTAATAAGTGTCCGAATAATTAATTAAATAATTGAAGAAATAGAAATATGAGGGTATGGTGGAATTAAAAATAGTTTGAAGGTTAAGGAGATTGGAGGCTTGTTTTAGTAGATTTAATATAAAAGAGGACATTAAAATAGTTTGTTTTACTCGTCCCCACTAGCTCTCCGTGTTCTTTGCGTTTTCCGGCAGCCCTGTACGGAGGACGGCGGCAACAACAGCGGTTGATGGTGAGTTCGCCACCTCTCGTTTTTCTTCAAGCCATCACTCTTTCTACTATGTTTTTCTTATAGTTTCCTCTTCTTTTGTTGCAAAACTCGGCCAGCCACTTTAAGAGGCCGTTTTCCAGCGTTCCTTGCGGCGGTTAACCTCCCTCTGCCCATTCTTGAACTTTGTAAGCCATCCCAACCCTTTGTGATGTTGATTTTTAGACAAAGTTCCGTCTTTTAATGCTAGGGTTTTGTGAAAAATTGTGACTTTTAGAGTGTCATTGCTTTAATATTGAAATTGAGGCATTGAATTTGAGTATTCTTGGGAGCAATTGGATTTTCTAAAGGAGATTAAGCATTTGAGAATTTTTGGTGAAGATTGGGATTCTTTGAAGTTAGGGTTTTGCCATATTTAAATCTTTAGTGCTATAAACAAAAATTTGTGAATATTTAAATGGTTAATTGAGGATTTTTGGATGGTGATTGAGTTTATTGAAGTTGGGAATAATTTTGTGAATTTATGGAACTTTTTTTATGACTCTATGAGTTGGAGTTTTGTTAATGAAAGATGATTTAAATGAATTGGTGGTTAATAAATGTTTGTTGAGGTTATATTAGGATGATGAAATATTTGTCTTAGTTGGATTGGTGTTGGTAAGGAAATTTGGTGGTTAAAATGTTGATTAAAAAAAATGGATTTTGGGAAGATAAAGGTGTGTTTGAAAGGTGGTGGAGTAATTGGGAGGTTAGGGAGCTACTTTGAATGCCAAATGATTATAAATGAAGTGGTTTAAGTAAGTTATACATGTTTCGGTGATTTGGCAATAGTTAGGGAAACCGTTAAAATTAATGCTTTTGTAGTCAAAAGTAAATGGATGTTATCATGGAGTGTAAAGAAAGTGTGTGAGACTAAGAGACCTCCTTGGTGTCAAATTAATATTAATGAGGTTAGTTTGGTATGTTTTGGAAGTGTGACATAATTTTTGATAGGAATGCCAAAGAAACATAATAAATGGAACAATTTTTAGGGATTTATAATGATGAGTAAAGTGGAAATGATACATAACATTTATTTAAAGTATTTAACATTCTTATCACTTAAATTAGGATTAGTTTGAATGGTAGGTCCAAGCTACTGATATTGTGTCTTGACCAACAGTAGGTCATTGTATGATTATAGACGGCAGAGACTTTAGCGGAGCTGGAGGACGACTCTAGCTGTATATTTATTGCTGCTAAGCTTTGCAGGTAATCACGCTTAACTGACTGTGATACTGAGGGTGACGGTAGTTGAGGATTTTTGAAATCCTCTTTTACTTATATATATAAATGAAAGGTGTTCAGATTATTTTATATTTAAACGTGGGCTATAGGGTACCTTTCAAAATAAACTGTACTTTATATATACATATTTATATAAATCTTTTGTATGTTGCATGACACTGATTATTAGTACCGCCGGCCGATGTAACCTATCGATTTGCGCAAATCGATAGGTTAATTGTACGTGTTCCTGAGATTGTAAAGGAACCAGGGATTTTCACATTGATTAGAGTGGTCCCTTTTTATGCTTTTCGGATTGTAGACCGGGCACAGTGTCACACACGTTTATTTTTGTCTATTGAGAGATGGATGTATCTGTTCTGTATATATATATGTATGTATTGTGTGGTTTATGCAGGTTTTGAAAACTGTGGTACCCTGTAGACACTCCGCTACCTCACATCTGAGTCTCACAGTGAGTTAAGTAGTGATTACTGAGACATTGTTTTGTCTCACCCCATTCCCTTTATTTTTTTCAGGTGATCATGCACAGATGGAGGTAGAGAAGAAGGGGAAGGGGCCGTCCGGCCCATACTGATGCAGTAAGTAGGCCGGAGGTGATCTTATAGGGATATATATATTGCCATTTGACTAGGGTGTATCAGCTTTCGCATTTGTTTGTTGTTATTTGAACGTCTGATTTGTTGGATTTCTGTATTAACTGTCTCTGTTGGCTGGTTGTTTGGTTATTAATCTTGTGGTAATGTGATAACTGAGTATGTACCGTATGTGGGTTGGTTGCTACAGGAGGATTGTCTGGTAATGGAAAGACAATCTTATTTTCCTGTTTATGGAGTGCTGATGAATTTATTGTTATAGGAGAATTGCCTGTTAATGGAAAGACAATCATTTTCCTGACATGGAAGTATTAAATGGTTGTGATAGGCAATATTTGGTTATGCCTTGTGATTCTGACATGTTTAAGTCAGACATCTGTTTTTGATGTAACTATTTACATAGGTGTTTTAGAATAACCGTGTTAAGGAAATCCTTTTTCCTAACATGGTTATAACACATTGATGATGTGATTGATTTAATGTGATTTCTTTATATAACCATGTTAGATGGGCCCCGCTCTGATATGGTTACTATTTCTGCGTGATATGTGTTTCTTTTTCTAACCATGTTAGGCGAATCCTTACTAACATGGTTAGTCATTAATTATCCATGATAGTATTAGCATTGTATTAGGAAATTCTTTTCTATCATGGATAATGCATATAAGTTATATTAGGATCTCTTTTCTAACTATGATAGTGATATTGAAATCATGGAAAAATCTTTCTCTATCATAGTTAGTAAAGTAAATGATTGGATTGGAAGTGTTATTATTGTTAATTTAGGGATTTAGAGTTAGTATGTTACATAGATGAATGTCTAGGTATTATTATTTACAATAAAATGTTAATCACATTTTTTTACACTTAAAAATTAATTACTTTTACCTTCCATTGTCCAAAAGCGCAAAGTGTAGATACACATTCTTCAATCTGAAATATAAAGTACTATATAAAGATGTGCAATCTCATTACATGATGTCACACCTAAAAATAAGGGTGTGACTGGCTAGGAATATGAGAAAAACCTGCATCCCTTAAGCCTTAATCATGCCTGAATTTCTTCATTATATTTAAAGACATACTATACGGTATACAATATAAACAATTTCAAATATATATATATTTGTCAAAACTAAATAAAAAGCTGTATAAAAAAACTAAATAAAAAGCTACTTACATAAATTTGAGCACATCGGCCCTACTTCAAAGTTATGACATCATAAAAGTTCCACAACAATATAAATATACGACAATCATCTAACATGAGAAGCTTTAATCCATACTACATGTCACGCAATAAAAGTTTGTATTCACAATTGGTTATATATCTTTTCTTTTAAGATCTTTAATCATACCAATTGAATTCCGATTCAATCTTAATGCCATCATTTCCTCCTCATAACAGTACACAAACCTAAACAAATTAAAGAAGGAATAGATCCAACTTTATAAAGAACAAACAGGCAGTAACTTATCTAATCTATATTGCATTTCCATTTTAAGCAAAACAGTCCACAACATCAAATAAGGCAGAAGAGCAGAAACTTTTGAAATTTCGTAAAGTATAGAAATCCAACATGCAAAAGTGTATATATATTATTCCTATCCTAGTCTCAAAGTCATTCAAACATCAATTATCATCAAAGTAGGGAACTCAATTAGATAACTTTAGGAAGTTTCCAAGAACCCCCATACTCATCCAACTGAAAACGAGAGCAAATGAATTTAATCAACACTTTTGTTGAACTCCAAGGACCTTCTAGAAGTCATATTCAAGCTAAAAGTCTCAAATTTTAGTATTTTCTAAATCCAAACCTATCATCATCCAACTCTAATAAATAAAACCATACACAGGATCAATTCCCTCAAATTTTAAATTATACAATTTAAAATGTAAATATTAATATATAAATAACTATAAATAAATAAGTCAAGTGGTGTTGAACCATTTATTTGGATAAATCAATTTTGAAATCAGATTTCAAATCTCATCATCTGTGGGACTTCAACAGAACGAAAACAAGCGTGGACACAAAGTCCACGAGGTAAATAACCAAGTGTGACACAAAGTCACGAGAATAAGCGTGGACACAAAGTTCACGAGGGTAAATAACCAAGTGTGACATGAAGTCACAAGAACACACGTGGACACAAAGTCCATGAGAGTAAATAACCAAGCATGGTTTATAACCACGAACAAGTGTAGCAGGCTACGAGACCAGCACAGGTATAAAACCCACGAAAATCAAGCGAGCTCGAGATTAACTATGGTGCACCAAGGGCTAACAGCTCTGCTGTTAGTAACCAGCTATCTTTATTCATCCCCTCTAGAAAACCATTTTTTCCAAGCATGCATGGGGTCATTTACTTTCCACAATAGAAATGATCACTTAGTAATTTAAGATTTAAAGAACATTTACAATAACCGACCCCAGAATGAAAGTATTTTTTAGGAAAAAATATTTTGAAAGCATAAGAAAACAGCTTATGAAAGTTTATTTTCTTTAAATCTTCTAAGTCCCTTGAACATTATGATTTCAACTTCAAAATCTCTTCTTTTAATCCTTCAAAATAGCAACATCCAGTATTTATAAAAAGAATAGCAACATCAAGTCTTCTTTGTGAATTTATTCAATTCAGGTTTACAAAAAAAAAAAGATCACTACCAAACACTCACACTAAAGATTGTAGTATTTCATGCTTTAACATTTTTGAACTTATCACTAACACATAATATAAATTAAACACATCACACACCATCCACAACATAAAAGAAACACTTGAACAATACCACCACACCCACCCACAATAAGCCAAAGAACTCAATGAACAACGAGCTAGCAATATTGTCTATCCTTGCCAAAGCACAAATAATTCAAAATGAAAAATCAAAAGTATTTACATGTTCAAATAATGAGTTCAAAAGTTCCAGAAGAACAATTTCTTGAAATTCCACTTCATTTTCAATTACAGTAAGCACATCTAAGTATCAATCATTTAGAGTACTAGAGTTTGTAAAATATATCATATATTATCACCCAAGCAATTTAACAACTCCTAATCTCAACACACGCATGAAACCAATTTGATTATTAACTATTCTTGATACTATCATCAATTTAACAAACCACCTTTGTGATTTCTTTTGCACTTGACTCCTCTGAATTTGAATAACCCATTCGGAAAGAAAAGCCCCCTTTAACTACCTAATTCATAATCATCTCATAGTTATCACATTTAACCTTTAAACATCACTCACTCAATCAAATCCTAGAACTTCTTTTCTCAATTATTCCAATGAGCACACAATATACATTCATTGGTTAGATCATTGACATATACCTTGATTGCAGTTCAAATAATTCCTCTTTCAAATCCTTTTGGTCATGGAGCAAAGGAAAAAAAATCAATATAACCTTCATAAAAATCTGAACATGAGCTAAATATTTATGAAAATCATATGTCTTATCTTAATGGCAACTAAAAAGTCAGATTTAACCTTAACAATTCAAAACCTAATTCTCCATTCATCAAAGAGGAACCAAGTAAAACCAATGACCAACCATAAAATCAACAATATTTTTACTTCACCATGAATGGTAAGAAGAATCATGTCATTTCAATTAAATTAGTGAAAAAACCATTAATATTCACTACTACAGATTGATCATATACCAGTGCACCTTTACATGCGCTCATAAAAATACGCTGGTATTGATATGCTTTACATGCACTTTACGCATAAAACGCATGTAAAGAGACTTATACATGTGCTTTATACAAAGCGCATGTAAAGGGAAAGTCTATACATGCGCTCTTTGCGGAAGCGCATGTAAAGAGGATGCCTATACATGCGCGTTTTAAGCGCATGTAAAGAGAATCATTTACATGCGCGCAAAACGCATCTATAGGTTTCTTTTTTAATTAAAAGAGAACTGTCAGCCCCCCTCCTTCGACGCCCCCTCCTTTTTCTTCAACCACATTCGCCCCTTCTCTTCTTTCCTCCACCATTTCTCTTCATCCATTCACTTCCTTTTCCTCCCCAAGACTACAAAGTCGCGTGGGTTTCTTTTCCTCCTCTTTATTTTCGTCATATTTCATCTCCTCTCCGTCGTTCTCTTCGGTTTTCAGGCGAGATTGGCGGCGGACAACGGCGGGGAAGAGGTAAAGCTTCGACCTTTCTAGTATTTCTCGAGTTATGCTTCTATTTGTAAGTTACTTTTCATGGTTCTCTTTCTTTTTCGAGTTCTTTTTCGCCCTACCCTCAGTGGTGGCTATTTCCCGGCGAACCAGCGGCGGCCGACGACGGCTGGTTCTATTCTCTTGTTCTCGAACTCCGGTGAGGCTCTTTTCTCTATTTCCTATATTAGGTCCTTCGTTTTCCACTGATTTGTGAGAGGTTCTAAGTTAGGGTTTGTATTATGGGTTTGAGGTTGAATATTAGGAGTGTCCGGTTGGTTTTTGGGTTCTGAATTGATAAATGGTATAATGAAACTATTTGCTTGTTGATTTCTTGAATTGTTATTTGATTGGACATTTTGATATGTATGTTATTGGTTGTGCATATGGGATTAGTGATGTTTTAGGGCTGTTGTGAAGTGGAATAGAAAATTTAGCAAGTATAACAATGCATATGTATACTTGTACAATATTTATGCTTGGTGAAGTGATGTTGGGGAGAATGTACATGTTACAATTGAGTTTGGTTTGCTGATTTTGTGCTTATTAAAATTGTAAATGATAATGGGTATTAGAAATTGGTGAATAAGGTGTTAGTTGAAAGATCATTGATGTGGTATGCTTGCATGTGTATTTAAGAATCATAAATATTATAGTTGATGTTTTTAGTTGATTAAATGGTGTTTGGAAACATTTAGGCAAGAATGTGATGATTGGGAAGTTTACAACTATTGTTTGAATATGATTGCACTCAAGGTGTTTGTTGAAATGCTTAGGAGAGTAGAGATATTTATTTGAACTTGAGATTTGCATTTTGGACAAGTTTTAGGTTATGCTTGTGAACATTGTTAATCTCATTTGCTTCTTTGTATATTTTCCCTCTATTGTTTTATGCTAGCTGCATATATTTAATTTTTGGTCAACACTTTTAGGTAAGTGAGTAGTGCTTAAAGTCAGCACTTCTCACAATTTTTAGAAATTATATAAAATTACTTGTTCTTTGCATCTCTTTTTATGATTTGCTATTCTCAGAAGTGATGTTAACAGAATATAGGAGATGTTACAAGTGTGTCATCAACACAGAGCTGAATTACATCATCAAAAAGAGGAAAAACTTGTAACTAGGATATGCATTTACTTTTCTTTCTTACAAGTAGGATCTAGAATTGCTTTTTTTTTCTTTGGTACTTTGAAGTTGCTGATTTAATTTTTATTAGAAGATGCTTAAGTTCTTATATGGAACAATTTGTTTGACTCTTCCCCCTTCAGGCTCTTCTTTATGCCAATCCTTTTGATGTTCAAGCACAAAAGAAGATTGAAGCTACTATATGTCAGGTGGGTTTATTTTATATCTTATTTGTTACATTAGCTGCAAAATTGTAATCCCATCAGAGCTGAATACATAATCTAGTAGGCCTTGGAGCTTCTCAGGTTATGGTTGAAAAGAAGCTTTTGTTGTTATTTATCACTTTACAATTACAATTACTTTTATAATTTGTTTCTATATGATTTGTTGTATGTGATTTTGTGGACAAATCTGAGTGTATATGATAGAGATTTATTCTATAATAAACTATTTCCCCTTCTTAAGCACACTATCATTTTACTTTGTATAACTAAATTTTGGCATTCTTTACAGAAAGGTATTGATGAAAACTGGGCAGCTGCACTATAATACAACTCTGAAGCTTTTGCAAGAGTGGTATGTGTTATTAACATTTGTTGGACTGGAGTTCTCTTCCTTGTCGTTTATAAATTCTTTAATTCTTTTGGGATTTGAATGATATACATTTGAACCAGAAAGTTTTGTGGTGGTTTATGCACATTGGTGTTGATATGGTTGGTTTAAAATTTGCTGAATTGTCTTCGATTTAAAGATGGACATTGTAAGCGTCTTGAAGGATTTACTGTTTTGTGTATATGCAAAGACTTAATATGTGAGCATGTCACCATATCTTTCTGTTAGAATTGCAGGAAGTTGCCTAACTTTGGAGGTTATCAGTGGTCCTTCTTGTGGAGCTAGCTCGTTATTATGTACAATCAGAAAGTCCTTCTCATCTACCTCTGACAATTGGAAGAGTTTCTCCAAGTATTTATTAATAAATACTTTGTAGGTAGACAATGTTACTGATCTATATATGACATTATTATTATTACCATAATCATCATTATAACTTGTATGTTAGAAAAGAAAATAAAATTACCTCCACATGGAGGAAAATGCTTCCATGATGATATTGCCAAAATGCTTCCATGGTGCTTCTAGGAATTATGGTAGGATGGATTCAGTTATCTTTTTGCCACACTAGTGTATTGGTTAGGATGAATTCAAGAACAAGAGTAGGTTCCTAATCTCTCTTATGGAACACAATCAGTTAAAAAATCATGATAAGAATATTAATTACATGTTTATATTAGAAGTTGGAATGTCATTGTGTCTGCATGAAGTTATGGTTTATCATTAAGCATTTGCTTCAACATTTAATTGTTCTTGCTCACTTGAAGAGTCTTTCAAATTAATGACACTGGTTCTGTTCTGAAATTTGGTCCATTGTGATACAGGGGGGAGCAACCCACGTGGATCTGCATGTGACCCACAAAGTTGGTGAAGCTAGCTATCAGTCTTTCAAAATTCATGTTGTTCATTAATAGGTAAGTTAATATTCTATAATTTGTTAGTTTCAAACATACATGTTTAGGAAATTTCCTTTATGAATTAAACAATATCATGAATATTTGATGTATATAGGACATATGACTTTTGATGTATATTCTGGCTGATTGGGCATTACTGCTAAACGTTATCTTTTGGATGTATATATGGACATATGTATTACATGTATATTGGATGTATATTCAGGCTGGTTGGGTATTACTAATAAATACTGCTGAGAGCAATTATTTACTGCTAAAAGTAGGGAACTGCTGAGAGCAACTATTTACTGCCAAAAGTAGGGAGTAACGAAAATTAGAAAAATGTACAAAAAAAATAATTACCTAAGCGCATGTATATGTGTGCATTTATTATATAAATATATTAACTATACATGCGCTTGTATATAATAAGCGTGTGTAAAGGGGTATCTGTACATGCGCTTTATATACGAAAGCGCATGTACAGATACCCCTTTACATGCGCTTATAATAAACATGCGTATGTATAGGTACATATTTACATGCGTTTTCAAGCGCATGTAAAGCATTTCCCAGCAAGGGCATTACATGCGCTTTTAAAGCGCATGTAAAGGCCAAAATGAGCGCATGTAAAGGGATATTTCTGTAGTAGTGATCTCAAATACATTTGCAACACCTTAAGTCACCTAGCAAAATAAATACTTTTCAAACAATTTCTTCTCTTAGACATTTTATCAAACAACTTATGTGCATTCCAAAATCAATGACATTATTAATCCCTTCTTCAGCCACTTATTTGCCAATATTCCAAAACCTCAATCCACACTTATGACATACCAATTGATTACAAAACAGATAAACGACATTGAATCCAAGATGTCCATTCATATACATTATTTTGACATATTTGTAACATATTGTTACTAATTCCCTAATTAACCAATATTATCTATTTCAATTCATTAATCTCTATTTATATATTATCCATGATAGAAAAGAATTTCCTAATATAATACGAATGCTATCATGGATAATTAATAGCTAACCATGTTAGAAAAGATTCACCTAACATGGTTAGAAAAAGAAGCAACCTGATATTAAATATCTAACTATGATAGAAAAAGGCTTGTCATAGTAACACAATCCTATCATAGTTAGAAAAGTATTTTCCTTATAATATAATTAATAATCAATATCCCTAAGTCTATTTCCCAGTTTCATAAGAAAATATGCGGAAACGAATACAGGCCTATATAAACTGGCAATATACAATTCTGAATAATATAAGCAACCTCTAAAGCCTAATTCCCTTTCCTGAAGCTTGCACCTGTGCATCAATACCTGCAAAAATATTAGTAATCATGGGATGAGACAATTTGTCCCAGTAATCACCGCTTAACTCACTATAACAGTGAGATGTGCGGTAGCGAGGGCGTCTAAAGGGTACCACATATTAAAACCAGTAATATATGAAGGTAATGGATGCACAAGAGGGGGGGTGAATTGTGCTACAAAATAAAAGCTCAAATAAAATCAACACAAGAGTTTATACTGGTTCGGTCTACTTGACCTACGTCCAGTTCTCAACCACCCAGGCCGAGTTCCACTATCCCCAGGTTTTACAACGGGTGCACCTGGAACCTTTACAACCACAAGTTTTGAACGGGATCACTTGCAACCTTACAACCACAAGTTTTACTCAAGGCTCTCTTGCAACCTTTCTAACTAGCTCCCCCTTACAACCAGCAAGGGTTCAACCTTTACAAATAAAAGATTTTCTAACTAAGTTCTCTTTAAGAACAGATAGTGATACACACTTAAGTACAATTAATGCTCTTATATGAAGAAGAGACTTAACTACAAAGAGTACAAGATATGTAAATGAAAAGATCACTCAATGAGTTAAATGCTCTTGCTCTTTTCTGGACAACTTTGAATGCTTGAAGGATTTTTCGATTTCTCTCTCTAGCTTCTTTCAAGAATGTTAAAGAAAATTGATATCTTCATAAATGAAGGTGAGCTCCCTTTATATAGTCTTCAAACATTCTCACTCTTGGTAGGTGGGTTAGCCGTTTGAATATGGCCGTTTTTCCCATGTTACCGTTTGCCCAATAAATGCTTCATCAATGCATAGCAGGGTTGACTTGTTTTATCTCTGAAAAGTAGTCCTGACAAACCTGCTCTGACAAAAGCATTCTGACACTGCACTTCTGAACGTTCTGACATTCTGATTTCTTGCGGAAGCAGATTCACATCCGGAAGCAACTCTACTTAGTGTGCTGCACTTGAACGTTAGTTTAGCAATATAAGCACATTGTCACATGCAGTGGGTGTTTACTTAGTCTAAGATGTCTTCCTTGTATCCGGAAGCACTTCTACATCCGGAAGCACTACTACTGGATGAAGGGTTATATTCACTTTTACTCACTCTCGCTCAGTGTCCCTCATTCCAATAGTCAGCGCTAGTCACTAAGCAATCGGAAGTAATTCTACTGGACGTTGGTTATGTTCACTGGCGCTTGGTGTTACCTGTTACAACAGCCAGCGCTAGTTACTAAGCTATCGGAAGCAGTTCTACTAGACGTGGCTCATGTTCACTGACGCTTAGTGTCATCTGTACCAACAGCCAGCGCTAGTCTAAATATAATCGGAAGCAAATCCACTTCCGGTTGAATCCTAGCTTAGTCTTAAGGTTTTGTATATTTAGTGCTTCTGGACTAAGCTATTTCCTTAGTGAATTACTTGCTGTCGCTGGGGGATGAGTCATTCATCCGCGAGCGCTAGTCCTAGTCTATCCGGAAGTAAGTCCACATCCGGTTGCACTCTTACTTGAGATTCTATGTTAACCTATTGCATTCTAAGTACTTGGTTTATTCTTTCATATTTTAGTCTTCATCAAAACTTAAGATTCTAACATTCTCCCCCTTTTTGATGATGACAAACTAAGTCTATCTATTAAATTCATATGAAAGAATTAAAAGCAATAGTTAAATAAGGCATAAATACCTTAGACAATTATCATTGATAAACAAAAGATTACAGGTTAGAGTTACAGAGGCAGATAAAATTCACAAGTAATCTATACTAAGCAAAAATGAACTATGCATGAAAATCAAAGAAAAATCTAAGCTAAAAGTGTGAAGTGTGGGGTTTAAAGTTGATGTCTCTTTTTCCTCTCCCTCTCTTTCTGTCTCTCCTCATTCTCTCTTTGGAGCTGGGCTAGATGGGCATCCTTCACATTCTGGTCAATCTGAGCAATGATCCTTTGGAGCTCTTCCTCTTCCCTTTCCCTTCTGAGTCTCTCAGACTCAACAGACTCCTCGAAGGCTCTCTTCAGGTTTTCAACTTCCTCATAGCCTGGGAACCCTGTTGCATCTGAGAAGGGAGTGACCTCTCCATTTGGGTAGTGGACAGCCCTGATCTTGACATTCCATACTGGGAAGTTGGGGTCCTCCTCAACTTTCTGGGCTTTCCTCTTCCCTTTGCCTTTCCCCTTTCCTTTTCCCTTGCCTATTGGATGAGTAGGTTTGGCTCTTGCTCTCTCAGCATCCAGGCAAGCCATCTGACCAAAAGAGATCTTGTCCGTGAACCCATATCTTTCAAATTCTTCAGGAGTCATATCTTCTATTTCTAACTTGACTTCCTTCAGAATTGGAATCGCTTGTACTGATGGGATTTCTTCCTCAACTTGGACAAATGTAGTCTCTTGCTCAGGTTGGTCTGATGGAGTTTCTTCCTCACTCTCAACAGATTCAGTGGAGGCAGCACCCTTGTTGGCACGTTTTCTAGCAACTGCCTTCTTTCTTGACTCACTGAATTTAACTGCTGGCTCAGATGGAGGAGGAGGGGCAGATGATTGCTCAGGAACATGAGTTTCAGATGTTTGCCCAGGGGATGAAAGAATTGGCTTTGCAATCACAATGGGAGGATGGTTGGTTTTCTTCAGCCCGTACTTCATCATGATTTCCTCAACTATACTCCGGGCAGGCACAGAGGGTGGAGGCTCAGCAGAAGAGGCTTCTGGCACTTGTTCAGCCTGCTCTGTTTCAGATGAAGGAGGCTCTGATGATGAAGAGGTTGGTTGTGAGATTTCTTCGCTTTGCTCAAAGACAACCATTTCCCATTTGGACCTTTGCTCATCCGACTTCTGCCGTTGCATAAAACGGATGGCTTCCCCTCTTATCAGGCTCTCTGCACCCCCCAATCTCTGGGACTCCATGGCTCGGCGCAGGGCGGCAGTAATATCTTCATCCAGCCAGAGGGATGGTTGAGACAGAACATCCCTTGTTTCCATGGTCTGGCGAAGAGCAATAACAGCATTTCTCCCCCTTTTGTCATCATCAACAAGGGTGAGGGCCAGGGAGGATGGAGTGGATGGAGAGGGGGTGAGGAGTCGGGCAGGGATGGAGGTGAGTTGTGTTCTGGTGAACTAGGAGGGTTGGTGACGAGGATTTGGTTTCTCTCGAAGAAGTCAGGGCGAATGAATAGCCCATCGAAGGGGTAGGTGGAGGAGTAGGCAACGGGTTGTTTAGGAGGAGGATTGGAGGGCTCTGTGGGGCTTGGAGGTGGTGAAGGGTTTGGGGAGTTTTGGGGAGATGGGGAGTTATTGAAGGTAAGAGGTGATTGGCGAGGAGAATGTTGGGGTGAGTCTTGTGTGGAGGTTTGAGGTGATGGTTGATGGTCATGGTTGGGTGAGTCTTGGGGTTGTTGTTGTTCATGGTTGGGTGACGTCTGGGGTTGTTGGTCGTTGTGTGGTGATGTGTGTGGTTGCTGGTCATTTTGTGGAGGTGGCTGTGGTTGTTGAGTGTTGGGAGGAGGAGGAGGGGGAAGTTGAGGTTGATTAGGTGGAGGAGGAGGAGGTGGATTTTGAGGAGGTGGTGGTGGTAAGTTACCTTGTTGGGGTTGTGGAATCTGGAGGTGTTGAAGGATTAGGTCTAGCTTGGCATCCACTCTGACCAGCTGAGTCTCAACCTGACCCACGCGATCCTCGAGCCTCTGGATGCGCTCCCCTTGCTGTTGGAACCCAACATCATAGTCATTCCGGAGAGGGGCCACTAAGGACTCAGAAAGTTGAAGGAGAATTTCTGCCTTCATCTCCTGAGCAAAAGCCTTTACATTGGCTGGTACCCTCGCAGCACAGCTTGGCCCGGGATGGGAGTCAGCTTCTTGATCCCCTGCACCAGATACAGAGGGGACTGAAGACTGAGAGGCACTGCCTGCCTGTGATCCTGAGCGAGTGGGCTTAGCAGGCTTCAGGTACTTGATGCCCATCTTGCTGATGTTAGTTGCCCCCACAGGAGCACACTTAACATTTTCTTCCTCCATATCAGATGTAGCCTTGATCAGATTCTTCTCAAGGAGGAAGGCAAGGATGGTGGGGTAGGGAAGATATCCAGCCTTGTTGTTGACCAACCATCGATGTAGTTTAAGGCTGAGCAACTGCCCGGGGTTGATTGGCTGCTTGGAGAGAAGTCTGGGGAACCACGGGTTGTCCAGCAGAGTGAACTCGTTGAAGTTACCTCCCTTGTGTGTCATCATGCGGGAGTAGATATAGTACAAGAGCCTGTGGGAGTCAGACATCCCGGACACCTTCTTCCCTTTGGTGTCATACAACTTCTCGAGTTCCTCCTTGCTGAGCTTGAGTGACTCAGGGTACAGCCACTCATTCATGCCCTCATCTGTGATCCCCATCAAGTCATTTAAGTCCCTCCAGGTGAAACTGAAGGTTCTCCCCCTGACAGTAGCAGTGAAGGTGAGTCTGCGGATTTGCTCCTTCCCATCCACCTTCTTGTACTTGACTTTCCCAGAGAGGGACTCACAGAATACTCGCAGGACGTTGTTGTAGTCCTGCTTGATCCCCAGCCAGGGCATGTACTTCTCCAGATAAGGGCGCAGATGAGGAAACTCTAGTTCATCTATCTTGGTCAGATCGATGAACAATCCGTTGTTGAAGTAGGGCTTGATTGTTTCAAATTTGGAGGAGACCGCCTCCAAAGGCCCATCTCTGTAAACACGAGGATCGTTATACTCCTCTACCCTTTGTCTTTTGGAAGAAGGTTCCTCGATGAATTGAACATTTTTCTTCCCTTTCCTCTTGGCTTGTGCTTGTTCATGCCCAGTCTGCTCTGGCTGTTCTTGCACTCGCCCAGAATGTCCAGGCTGTTCCTGGACTTGTTCATTCTCCCCTTGTGTCTGCCCAGAATGTTCTTGGCGTTCATGGTGTTCTTCATGGTGTTTATCGGATTGCCTAGATTTCCCAGAGCGCTTATGCCCAGATTTGCCAGATTTGGACTTAGATTTCTTGGAGGTGGTGACTTTCTGTGTGTTAGGGTTTGTTTCGTGTGAGCCGGCCATTGTTGTGAAGGTTTAAGGTTTGTTTGTGGTGAAAGGCGAAAAAAAGGATGAAGAATACGAAGAACACAGTGAAAAAGATGAACAGAATATGCAGAGAGTTTGGATGAAAATTTGTGCAAGTAAAAAGTGAAAGTAAAAGTGACTTCCTATTTATAGGCAAAGTTTCAGAGGGTAAAATGGGTGTGACTCTTCAGATGAATATGCATATATTTACACATTGGGTAACGTAAACGTTTTAATTGAAATGGCGCACCTTATGACATGTGTCGCTTCACCTTGCCAGAGAGGGCACAACTTCTCACGGAGGAAGACGAAACGTTTCTGAAGTGACGTGTCCCTTGGTTCAGGCACTGGCGCTCTTTCTCGCTTTAGTTCAACATTCAGTGCCAGCAAATGAGTATCCGGAAGTGGTTTTGCTTCCGGTTGGAGTGGCGCTCTAGGTCACATTGAGTTGTCGTCCAGCGCCAGCAAAAGAGTATCCGGAAGTGGTTTTGCTTCCGGTTGGACTTACTTAAGATTTAACATTGTGGGGGACCTGCAAAAATAAAGATTGGCACTCCGATGCCTAAGTTAGTATTGTTACAAGTTTAATCAATTAAACACATGATTATATAAATAATTAAACTTCATTTGGGTTTACCATTCCCAAATCACCTCTTATGAATGTAAATTGATCAACCCCCAGAGGCTTGGTGAAGATATCAGCAAGCTGTTGTTGAGTGGGGACAAATTGCACTTTGACATCCTTCTTTTGAACATGGTCTCTGATGAAGTGATGTCTGACATCAATGTGCTTTGTCCTTGTGTGCTGAACCGGATTCTTGGCGAGGCTGATTGTGCTTGTGTTGTCACAGAGGATGGGTGCCTCAGGGAACTCCAAGCCAAGATCTCTCAGTTGGTTCTTCAGCCACAACACTTGGGCACAACAGCTTGCGGCAGCAATGTATTCTGCCTCAGTGGATGACAATGACACGCAGGTTTGCTTCTTGCTAGCCCAAGACACCAGACAACCACCAAGGAAGGCGCATTGTCCACTGGTGCTCTTTCTATCAGTTTTATAACCTGCATGGTCAGAGTCAGAGTAAGCCCACAAGAACTCTTGGTTACCTCTGGGATACCAAAGACCAAGCTCTTGTGTTCCCTCAAGGTATCTCAGAATACGTTTAACACATGTTAAGTGTGACTCCTTGGGGTTGGCTTGAAACCTAGCACACATGCCTACACTAAATTGAATGTCAGGCCTGCTTGCTGTTAAGTATAGGAGGGAACCTATCATTCCCCTGTACATGGGCAGGCTGACAGATTTACCCTTTGCGTCAGCATCGAGTGCGGCAGTGGTACTCATGGGAGTGTCATACTCCTTGCATTCATCCATCTCAAACTTCTTGAGTAGCTCTCTGCAGTACTTAGCTTGGGAGATGAAGATTCCATTCTTCTTTTGTTTAATTTGCAGGCCTAGGAAGAACGTTAGTTCTCCCATCATTGACATTTCAAACTCACCCTGCATAGTCTTAGAGAATTCTTCACAAAGCTTTTCATTAGTTGCCCCAAAAATAATATCATCAACATAGATTTGGACAATTAACATATTTCTATCTTTGTGAAGGATAAACAGTGTATTGTCTAGTTTGCCTCTTGAGAAACCCTTGCCCAGCAAAAAGCTGCTGAGTCTCTCATACCAAGCTCGAGGGGCTTGTTTCAGGCCATATAAGGCTTTCTTTAGTCTATACACATGTTTGGGATGCTTGTGATCCTCAAAGCCAGGAGGTTGTTCTACATATACCTCTTCTTTGATGTAACCATTAAGAAAATCACTCTTTACATCCATTTGATATAATCTAAAGCCTTTCATGGATGCAAAGGCTAGAAGAATCCTTATTGCTTCGAGTCTAGCAACTGGAGCAAAAGTTTCTTCATAGTCAATGTCTTCTTCTTGGTTATATCCTTTGGCTACTAATCTGGCTTTGTTCCTTGTAATTTGACCTGTCTCATCCAGCTTGTTTTTGAAGACCCACTTGGTCCCCACTATGGATTGATGAGACGGCCTTGGGACTAGTTCCCAGACTTGGCTTCTCTCAAATTGATTTAGCTCTTCCTGCATGGCAATAATCCAGTCGCAGTCCTCAAGAGCTTGTTCAACTGAAGTTTGTTCGATTTGAGATAGGAATGCTCCAAACTCAACTTCATTTTGAACTTGCCGTCTGGTTCTGACACCAGAAGAAACATCACCAAGCACTTGATCAAGAGGATGATCCCTGTGATGTCTCCTAGCTGTTGGCAACGGTGCCTCATCAGGCACGGTCTGCATTCTAGGTTCACCACTGGGTTCATCTTCTTCTTTGAGATTGCTTGCTGGTGTTTCTTTTGGTGGTGAAGAAGATGATGGTGGTTTTGGAAGATTAAGTATTTCATCATCTTCTGTGGATTGTCCCCATGTAGGAGTTTCATCAAATACAACATGCATTGATTCTTCTACAATTCTAGTTCTCATGTTGTATATTCTATATGCTTTACTCCTAAGGGAATTGTTAGAATCTTAAGTTTTGATGAAGACTAAAATGTAGAGGATTAGACCAAGTGCCTAGGAAGCAATAGGATAACATAGGATCCCAAGTAAGAGTGCTTCCGGGTGAAGATCTACTTCTGGATAGATTAGGACTTGCGCATGCGGATGAATGTTTTCATCCCCCAGCATCAGCAAGTAAAATCACTGGGAAATAACTTAGTCCATGAGAATTAGGTACACAAAACCTTAAGACTAAGCTATGTTTCAATCGGAAGTGAGTTTGCTTCCTGTTAGACTTAGACTGGCGCAGAGCGATAGAATAGATATTACTCCAAGCGACAGTGAGTCTACTTCCCCAAGTGAAAGCGCTTCCTGTTAGAATTAGACTGGCGCAGAGCGACAGAATAGATATTACCCCAAGCGTCAGTAAGTCTACTTCCCCAAGTGAAAGCGCTTCCTGTTAGAATTAGACTGGCGCAGAGCGACAGAATAGATATTACCCCAAGCGTCAGTAAGTCTACTTCCCCAAGTGAAAGCGCTTCCTGTTAGACTCAGACTGGCGCAGAGAAATAGAATAGTTATTACCCCAAGCGTCAGTAAGTCTACTTCGCCAAGTGAAAGCACTTCCTATTAGATTTAGACTGGCGCAGGTTGATAGACTAGATATAACCCCGAGCGTCAGCAGAAATGCAACATCAAGTGAAGTTGCTTCCTATTAGATCTTGACTGGCGCAGACTGATAGAATAGATTTCACCCTGAGCGTCAGTGAGTTCACTACGTCAAGTAAAAGTGCTTCCGATAGCTTAGTGACTAGCGCTGAGTGTTGGGATGAAATACACTAAGTGAGAGTGAGTTATAGTAAACCAAGATCCTTCATCTAGTAGTTTTACTTCCGGATGTAAAAATGCTTCCGGATACATCATAGACCAAATCAGAACACAGTCTAAGTAAACTACTCCCCATAGCAAACAAGCTTCCCACAGCATGAACAATTCTTATATATATTGCTATGTTGGACTAACCAGTATGTGCAGAACATGGTCACGCTTCCGGATGCAAATGAGCTTCCGGATGGAAAGACTCTTGACATTGGGACTCAGAGCTTAACACTTGCAGAGCAAGATTACCACTTGCGGATGAAAGATGATCATCCGTCAGCAAGAGTGCAAGAGTAAAAAAATCACATACTCAGAAGTCAGAATGCTTTTGTCAGAGCAGAGGTGTCAGGACTACTTTTCAGAGATAAAGCAAGTCTACCCTGCTAAGCATTAATGAAGATGTACTTCTCAACGGTAACATAGGATTAACGGCACTATTCAAACGTTCATATTCAACTTGCCACCGAAGCCTATGAAGCCAAGTATAAAAGAGACATTCATTCAGAAGAGAAGATATGGAAGAAAGAGAGAGAACAGAGAAAAGTATCTGATATATCATATTCTTCATCCTATACATCTTCTACTACTCTCAGATCCAGATTTGTGATATTTTTCAGAGAGTAACTTTATTGTACTTAAGTGAGTAACATCATCCACTCTTAGAGAGAGTTAGTTTTGAGCTTAAGTGTTTAGCACAATCAGTTCATAGAGTGAACATAGTGTAAACTTACAATTTGTAAGGGGGAGCATTTAGAGGTTGTCTAAATCTCCATAGGTTGCAAGTTAGCCCGTAAAACTTGCATTTGTAAGGTTTGCAGGTGAACCCGGTGTAAAACCTGTGGGTTG
This sequence comes from Mimosa pudica, assembly GCA_029929735.1. Taxonomy (NCBI): domain Eukaryota; kingdom Viridiplantae; phylum Streptophyta; class Magnoliopsida; order Fabales; family Fabaceae; genus Mimosa; species Mimosa pudica. The sequence continues at coordinate 10,109,907 of JAKELP010000033.1, read as the reverse complement.
TTAGGTGAACCCGTGCTCGTAAAACCTAAAGTGTAAAGGCTTCTCTTGTGCCCGGTTTAAACAAGAATAGTGGATTGGAAATCTCAGGTGGAGCCTGGGGACTGGATGTAGGTCTGGGTGACCGAACCAGGATAAATTTATGTGTGCATAAATTTACATTCAAACATTCTATTTTGCATCACATAACATACTGACTTGTGCATATCACTACTTCGTAAATATTATCACCAAGCACAAGCAGTCTTTCGAAAAGAAGAATCAAAAGATTTAATTTATTCTCTCACCCAATTCACCCCCCCCCCTCTTGGGTGACAGCCACGTTTATCATTTGGTATCAGAGCAAGGTCACTTGTTTAAAGGATCCAACGATCTCAAGTGCAAAGACCTAGGCTGATTTGGGTTACAAAATGTGTTTTGAAGGTTTTGATCATACAATCCCACCCGTGTTAGAAAATGCTGATTTTTACTTATGGAAGGGAAGGATGAAAAGTTTTATACTATCCACTGATTTCAAAATGTGGGATGTTTTTGAAAAGGACTCTGATTTCAAACCAAAAGTAAATTGGACAGAAGAGGACAAAAGCTTATTTTACTTAAACCTTAGAGCAATGCAAATTTTGCACAAAAGTTTATCTGACAATGATTATCAGAAAATTAAACATTGCTCTAGGGCTATAGATATTTGGAACACTCTTGATACTATGTATGCTTCTAACCAATTTCTTGATGATAAGGCTGTCCAAAGCTCACTATGTGCTCCTTGTGAATCCACCGTTGATGAGCTACTGGATGGTGATGTAGTAGAAGCTAGTATCAGCAAAGAGAGAGTGGATCTCCGCCTAGTAGATTCAGAAGCTGAAGAAAATGAGGTACCTAAACTTGAAACTTCTGAATTGCAAGATATGTATAATGAGCTACATGTTGAATTCTGTAAACTTGCAAAAGAAATTCTAGGCTTAAGAAAAAGGAATAGGGAACTTGAGGAACTTATTCCTTCTTCTACAACCAAGGAGTCCAAAGTCCCAATCATAAAAGAAGACTTTTCGAAAGACCCTGAGATTTCAAAAGTTAATAAACATAGAGTCTTTGAAAAGAAAACTGACCACCATAATAGTGATAAGAAATCTGATTCTGAACATCATCCCATTATCTGTCATTATTGTGGTAGAACTGGTCATATTTCTCACACATGCAATTTTAAGAGAAATTTAAATGTGAGAAATAAATATATATGGATCCCCAAAGGACAAGTAAGGTCCAGCGCTAACTATGTAGGACCCAAGTACAAATGGGTACCAAAACTCTCTTCTAGTGCCTTACCTGTGCAGGAAAGATCAAGAGTTCCTCTTGTCCCAAAGAAGAGAACTCGTGGTGATGTCACTACTGCAACTACCTGGTTCAATCATAAGAAGCAGTGCGCTACCACAAGGAACAAAGACCTTGTCTCAGGGATAAGCTATCACAGAGTTCCATTCAACTATCCTGAGAAGGACAAAAGAGAGAGGATGTCTCAACTCACATGGAGAAAACCTGCGAATCTTGTCTCTCTTAAGAAAGTGCTTCAGGCCAAGGATAAGTATAAAAGATCTCCTTGGGTAAGCAAGGGATTATTTAAGGTTGAAGCATGCAACAGTAAAATCTCCTATGCAAATGTAAGATGGACTTATTGAGATTTTACATTAAGCATCATAAGCATGAACATGACATGGCTTATAAGATAGTTCACACAATGTTCATACTATATATGCTATCTATGACTATCTTTATCAGAAGCCATGTGCATATAGTCATAGTTGATTCGCAATGCTATATTCATAGTGAATATTTCTTAAGTGCATAAGAATCACATACTTCCTACAAACTGACCAGTCAGATCCAAGTTTGGAGACTGAAAAATGGGGAGAGAAATCATTTGCTATTTTGTAGGAAAGAAGGTACGAAGGAACAACAATTTTCATAATCATGCCTGATCAGAGCAATGTATCAAATCTGAATGAGTTGTTGTTCATACTGGGCTCCGAGAGCTACTGCTCCTGAAATTGAGAAGATCAAACAAATTCTACTTGACGCAAATATGGCTTTAGTTATGAAAGCTTGATCGCTGTGGATGCACAAGAGAGAACATCAACGAGTCCTTCAAAGTTAAATCTTAAGTAAGTACCATCGGAAGCAAAACTACTTCCGGATGCTCTCGTGCTGACGCTGAATAACTACTCAAGGCAACCAGGAGCGTCTGTCCAACCGGAAGCAAAATCACTTCCGAATACTCTTTTGCTAGCGCTGGATGATAATTCAATATGATCAAGAGCGCCAGTGTCAAACCAAGGGACACATCCACTTCAGAAAACGTTTCAACTTCCTCTATGAAACGTTGTGCCTTCTCTGAAGCAACACGTGTCATCAGGTGTGTCGTTCCAACTTAAAAACTTACGTTACCCAAATGTGTGAAAATTTGAAAGACTATACCCATTCTATCCTCAGAAGCTTTACCTATAAATAGATGTAACTTTTCATCTTCACTTTTTACTTGCATTATTTTCACACGCATCCTTTCTCTGAAAAATTTGCTTCATCTTCTTCATTGCATTCTTCATTTTTACACACTTCTCGCATTTCATCTTTATTTTCACAACATTCATACAAAAATGGCCGGTACGAATGAATCCAACCCAGTCATCCAGAAAACCTCTTCTTCCAAGAAACTTAAATCGAAATCTGGGAAATCCACTCACAAACATTCTGGTAAATCTGGGCACTATGAAGAACAACATGAAGAACTTCATGAACGCCAAGAAGGTTCTGGGCAATCACGAGGACAGGGTGAAGACATTCAGGGTCAGCCTGAAACCTCTGGTAGAATAGAACAGGCAGTGGGTTCTGAACAAGAGCGGGATGCTCAGAGAAAGGGAAAGAAAAAGAAGGTTCAATTTTCTGAGGAGCCTTCCTCCAAGAGGCAGAGGGTTGAGGAAGGAAGATGATCCCACAGTCTATAGAGATGGGGCATTGGAGGGTGTATCCGCCAAATTTGAGACATCCATTCCCATCTTCAACCATGGCCTGTTCATCAATCTGGACAAGTTGGATGAACTAGGGTTTGCTCATCTGCGCCCTTACTTGGAAAAGTATATGCCTTGGCTGGGCATCAACCAGGACTACAACGTCAACGTCCTGCGAGTCTTTTGCCAATCCCTCTCAGGCAGAGCAAAGTACAGGAAGGTGGATGGGAAAGAGCAAGTCCACAAACTCTCCTTCACTGCCACTGTAAGAGGAAGAACCTTCAGGTTCACTTGGAGAACCTTGAATGAGATGATGGGAATCACAGAAGAGGATATGAATGAATGGATCTTCCCTGAGTCTCACAAATACAGCAAGGAGGAACTCGAGGAGTTGTATGGCACCAACAGCAAGAAGGTGTCCAAGATGTCTGATTCTAACAGGCTCTTGTACTACATCTACTCCCGGATAATGACTCATAAGGGAGGCAACTTCAACGAGTTCACACTGCTAGACAACCCTTGGTTTCCTAGACTCCTCTCGCTCAAGCCTTTCAACCCTGGGCAGTTGATATGCCTAGAGCTTCAGCGCTGGCTAAGCAATGACAAGTCAGGTTATCTTCCCTATCCCACCATCATTGCCTTCCTTCTTGAGAAGCATCTGATCAAGGCTACATCTGCTGTGGAAGAAGAGAATGTCAAATGTAAGCCTGTAGGAGCAACTAATATGGCAAGGATGGGGATTAAGTATTTCAAGCCTCCTAAGCCCACTCGCTCACGCTCACAAGCCAGTAGTGCTTCTGGTACTTCAGCTCCCTCTGCATCTGGAGCAGGCGATCAGGAAGTTGACTCTCATGCTGGGCCAAGTCGTAGTGCAAGGGTTCCAGCTTCTGTTAGGGCCTTTGCAGAGGACATAAAGGAAGAGCTTTTGTTTAGACTGACTGATTCCTTGGTGGGTCCTCTCCGTGTTGAATGTGAAGCTGGCTTCCACCACCAAGGGGAGCGAATCCAACGACTTGAGGACAGAGTAGGACAACTCGAAAATCACCTTGCCAGGGTGGATGCAAAATTAGACCTCATCCTCCAGCACCTACAAATTCCCCAACCCTCATCACAAGGTAACTTACCTCCTCCTCCTCCTCCTCAAAATCCTCCTCCTCCTCCGCCCAACACTAAACAACCTCAGCCTCCACCACAAAATGACCAACAAGCCCCACCATCACCCAACAATGACCAACAATCCCAACCTTCACCTACCCATGACGACCAAACCCAAGACTCACCTCACAACTCTCCACGCCATTCTCCTAGACACTTCTCATCCTCACCTTCCTCATCCTCATCCTCACCCATTCCCACACGACCAGGTGCCCCCACACGCTCTCCACTCCGCTTCTCCAACCCTACCCATCCAAGCCCTAGACCCATAGGATCTGAAACAGCCATTCACCCCCTCAGCCAACCATACGGCGAATATCCCCGCCTTCAACCACTCTCCGATGACCATTTACCCTTTACCCCTGACTCCGCCAACTACAAAGAATACTCCTCCACTCATCCTTATGGGGATATCTTTGTCACCACCAGCTGCTTCCCCGACCCTCCTCAAACTCCTGAACACCTATCCTCTCCCACATCCTCTACCTCTACCCTATCACCCTCCCCTCCTAAGAAATTTGGCCCTGAACCACCTCCATCCTCCTCCACATCCACTCCATCCCTGGCACTCACCCCTGTTGATGATGACAAAAGGGGGAGAAATGTTATGTCTACTCTTCGCCTAAGTATGGCCACAAGGGAGGTCCTCAGCCAGCCATCACTCTGGATTGATGAAGATGTCACGGCCGCCCTGCGTCGTGCATATGAGTCTCAGAGACTGAGTGGTGCAGAGAACCTTATAAGAGGAGAGGCCCTCCGTCTCATGGAGCAGAAGAGAGCGGCTAAGCAAGGATCCCAATGGGATATGGTTGTGTATGGGCAAAATGAACAATCTTCACAACCTGAGACATCATCAGAGTCTCCTCCAACTAAAACAAGTAGAGAAATTGTTGAGGAGATCAGGATGAAGTGGGGACTCGAAAAACCAAACCATCCTCCCATTGTGATAGCCAAGCCTGTTCCTACACTATCTGAGCAAGAGTCTGAGGTCCCTTCATCTGAGCAATCTTCCGATCCTCCTCCCTCATCTGAACCAGCAGCCGGATTCAGTGTACCCAGAAAGAAGGCCGTTGCTAGGAAACGTGCCAGAAAGTTCGTTGCCACCACTGAATCTGATGAGTCTGAGGAAGAGACTCCATCTGACCTACCTGAGCAAGGAACTTCATCTGCTCAGGTTGTGCAAGAAAATCCAGTGGTCCAAGCGGTTCCAATTCTGAAGGAAGTCAAATTGGAAATTGAAGACATGACTCCTGAAGAATTTGAGAAGTATGGATTCACTGACAAACTATCCTTTGGTCAGATGGCTTGCCTCGATGCTGAAAGAGCAAGTGCCATGCCCACTCCTCCAATTAGCAAAAGCAAAGGGAAGAGCAAAGGGAAAGGGAAAAGGAAAGCCCAAGAAGTTGAAGAGGATTCCAACTTCTCTGCATGGAATGTAAGAATCCGGGCTGTACACTATCCCAATGGAGAAGTCTGCTATTTCGACGATGCTACAGGTTTCCCTGGATATGAAGAAGTGGAGAACATGAAAAGGGCATACGAGGAGTCCATTGAATCAGAAAGGCTCAGAAGGGAAAAAGAGGAAAAAGAGCTTCAAGAGATCATTGCTCAGATAAACCAGAGTGAGCGTGAGGAAAATGAAGAGAGACAGAAAGAGAGGGAAAAGAAAAAGAGACACAGACTCTAACCCCCAATCCAAATATTTTTTGATTTTGTTTTCATGCATATCTTCATTCATACTTAGTGAAATTTATTTGTATACATTCTTTACTTGTATATGTTATTTGATTGTATAACTCTGACTTGTAACTTCTGCTTGTCAATAATATTTGTCTGAGTTACCTGCTCTTAACTATTGCTTTTATTCTTCAGCTAATCCTTTCATATGAACTTAATTAATAGAACTAGGTTTGTCATCATCAAAAAGGGGGAGAATGTTAGAATCTTAAGTTTTGATGAAGACTAAAATGTAGAGGATTAGACCAAGTGCCTAGGAAGCAATAGGATAACATAGGATCCCAAGTAAGAGTGCTTCCGGGTGAAGATCTACTTCCGGATAGATTAGGACTTGCGCATGCGGATGAATGTTTTCATCCCCCAGCATCAGCAAGTAAAATCACTGGGAAATAACTTAGTCCATGAGAATTAGGTACACAAAACCTTAAGACTAAGCTATGTTTCAATCGGAAGTGAGTTTGCTTCCTGTTAGACTTAGACTGGCGCAGAGCGATAGAATAGATATTACTCCAAGCGACAGTGAGTCTACTTCCCCAAGTGAAAGCGCTTCCTGTTAGAATTAGACTGGCGCAGAGCGACAGAATAGATATTACCCCAAGCGTCAGTAAGTCTACTTCCCCAAGTGAAAGCGCTTCCTGTTAGAATTAGACTGGCGCAGAGCGACAGAATAGATATTACCCCAAGCGTCAGTAAGTCTACTTCCCCAAGTGAAAGCGCTTCCTGTTAGACTCAGACTGGCGCAGAGAAATAGAATAGTTATTACCCCAAGCGTCAGTAAGTCTACTTCGCCAAGTGAAAGCACTTCCTATTAGATTTAGACTGGCGCAGGTTGATAGACTAGATATAACCCCGAGCGTCAGCAGAAATGCAACATCAAGTGAAGTTGCTTCCTATTAGATCTTGACTGGCGCAGACTGATAGAATAGATTTCACCCTGAGCGTCAGTGAGTTCACTACGTCAAGTAAAAGTGCTTCCGATAGCTTAGTGACTAGCGCTGAGTGTTGGGATGAAATACACTAAGTGAGAGTGAGTTATAGTAAACCAAGATCCTTCATCTAGTAGTTTTACTTCCGGATGTAAAAATGCTTCCGGATACATCATAGACCAAATCAGAACACAGTCTAAGTAAACTACTCCCCATAGCAAACAAGCTTCCCACAGCATGAACAATTCTTATATATATTGCTATGTTGGACTAACCAGTATGTGCAGAACATGGTCACGCTTCCGGATGCAAATGAGCTTCCGGATGGAAAGACTCTTGACATTGGGACTCAGAGCTTAACACTTGCAGAGCAAGATTACCACTTGCGGATGAAAGATGATCATCCGTCAGCAAGAGTGCAAGAGTAAAAAAATCACATACTCAGAAGTCAGAATGCTTTTGTCAGAGCAGAGGTGTCAGGACTACTTTTCAGAGATAAAGCAAGTCTACCCTGCTAAGCATTAATGAAGATGTACTTCTCAACGGTAACATAGGATTAACGGCACTATTCAAACGTTCATATTCAACTTGCCACCGAAGCCTATGAAGCCAAGTATAAAAGAGACATTCATTCAGAAGAGAAGATATGGAAGAAAGAGAGAGAACAGAGAAAAGTATCTGATATATCATATTCTTCATCCTATACATCTTCTACTACTCTCAGATCCAGATTTGTGATATTTTTCAGAGAGTAACTTTATTGTACTTAAGTGAGTAACATCATCCACTCTTAGAGAGAGTTAGTTTTGAGCTTAAGTGTTTAGCACAATCAGTTCATAGAGTGAACATAGTGTAAACTTACAATTTGTAAGGGGGAGCATTTAGAGGTTGTCTAAATCTCCATAGGTTGCAAGTTAGCCCGTAAAACTTGCATTTGTAAGGTTTGCAGGTGAACCCGGTGTAAAACCTGTGGGTTGTTAGGTGAACCCGTGCTCGTAAAACCTAAAGTGTAAAGGCTTCTCTTGTGCCCGGTTTAAACAAGAATAGTGGATTGGAAATCTCAGGTGGAGCCTGGGGACTGGATGTAGGTCTGGGTGACCGAACCAGGATAAATTTATGTGTGCATAAATTTACATTCAAACATTCTATTTTGCATCACATAACATACTGACTTGTGCATATCACTACTTCGTAAATATTATCACCAAGCACAAGCAGTCTTTCGAAAAGAAGAATCAAAAGATTTAATTTATTCTCTCACCCAATTCACCCCCCCCCCTCTTGGGTGACAGCCACGTTTATCAGGAATATCCTATGAATATACCTACATCAGCTTTTGGATCAAACTTACCCAGATTTACCTTTCCATTGTTATGCACATAGCATTTTGATCCAAAGATTCTGAGGTGGCTGATGTTGGGCTTCCTCCCTTTGTACAGCTCATATGGAGTCTTGTCTAAGCCCTTGCGAACATAGGCTCTGTTGGAGATATAGCAAGCAGTGCTCATAGCGTCCGCCCAGAACACTTGAGAAACCTCTTTCTCATTGAGCATGCTTCTAGCCATCTCCGTCAGAACCCTGTTCTTCCTTTCGACCACTCCATTTTGCTGAGGAGTTCTAGGAGCTGAGAAGTTATGTTCAATGTCATTCTGCTCACATAGCTCAGAGAAGCTATGGTTCTCAAATTCTCCTCCATGGTCTGTCCTTATGGCTGTGATTTTGAGGTCTCTCTCATTCTGCACTTTCTTAGCCAGGACAGTAAAGGCATCAAAAGCATCTTGCTTAGAGGCAAGAAACATAGTCCAAGTGAACCTAGAATAGTCGTCCACCACCACTAGAGCATATAGGTTTCCACCCAAGCTCTTCACTCTCGCTGGCCCAACCAGATCCATGTGGATTAGTTCCAAGGGCCTGCTGGTGGAGACTCTCTTCTTGGTTTTAAACGAGGACTTTGTTTGCTTCCCTCGCTGGCAGGATTCACAAATAAAATCATGCTTTACCTTAAAGGATGGAATACCTATAGCTAGCTCCTTCTTAATTAGCATATCAAGTTGAGTAAAATTAACATGAGCTAACCTCTTATGCCAAAGCCAACTGTTCTCATCACTAGATATTAAACATTTTTCTTCCAGTTGTTGACATAGGTCCAGAGTATATAGGTTTCCATTTCTATTTGCCTTAAGTTTGCATTTTAAGTTGGCCTTATCTAAATTCAGATCCTGCTTATCAACTATTATGCACTCATGTGAATCAAATATTACCCAATTTCCTTTGTCAGTGCTCTGGCTCACGCTCAGCAGGTTGTGACAGAGACCGTCTACCAGATAGACGTCTTTCACTGGTCCAACTTCTCCAACTACAGTGATCTTTCCACTTTGATTTCCTCCAAAGGTAACTGTGGCTCCGTCTTTGATCACCAGAGATTTGAATTTGTCTCTGTCTCCAGTCATATGTCTCGAGCATCCACTGTCGATATACCATTTCCTATTCTTGGATGCCTTGAGACACACCTGGAAGAATCAAGTAAGCTTAGGTACCCAACCTTTCTTGGGTCCTCTGTCATTAGTTTTCAGTGCCCTTGCCATCCACTACCGGAAGCTTTCTGGCTTCCGCTAGCTCTTCACTCAGTGAGTCCACCTTGGACTCAAGTGATTCCTTTTTAGTTTTCAACACTTTATAGACTTCACATAAACGAGAAAATTCTTCATGAACCTCATTGTAAGCCTCTTATAGTTCAGAGAAAGTTACCTCATTGTCCTCGTGGGTGAGATCAACATCTGAAGGTGCTTTCTCATCAACTTCTCTGGCTACCAGGCAGAGGTTGGCAGCTTCTTCCTCATCACTTGCTTCGTCATCTGAGCTATTCACCCAAATAGAGGACACGAAGGCTTTTCTCTTGTCTTTCCCCTTTGATCTTTGCAAGCTTGGACACTCAGCCTTGAAGTGGCTAGGCTTTTTACATTCAAAGCACACCGGGGCCTTTTCCTTCTTGTATCCCTTCCTCTGACTGGAGTCACCTTTCTGAAAGCCTCCTTTCTTCTTGAAGAACTTTCTGAATTTTCTCACCATCATGGCCATCTCCTCTTCGTCCAGTTCCTCCTCATCATCCTCATCATCATCATTATCGATCTCCTTGTTGGGAGCAACAAGGGCAAGATTCTTCGCTTTGGGTGAGGCTTGAGGAGCTCTCTGAGCCAGCAAGGTTGGTTCGTATTCAGCCAGAGAGCCAAAGAGTGCAGTGATGGAGCTGGTTGACTCTCCTTGGACTTCCTACAAGATGGTTACTTTGGTGATCCAATCACCTTTCAATACTTTTAGGATCTTGCTTACTTGCTCTCTTTCAGGGATATCTTTTCCCAGGGAGGCCAGGTTATTGATAAGGTGGGTGAATCTGAGTTCCAGCTCTCTGATTGGCTCAGTTGGACTTGTCATGGCAAATTTGTGAAACTCTTCCACCAGCATCTCAACTCGTCTTGCCTTCACTCCCTTGGTTCCAGAGTGAGCAGCCTCAAGAGCCTCCCACATTTCCTTAGCAGTTTTGTGGTGGCTTATCCTGTGAAACTCCTTATGACTAAGGGCGCATTGAATGTAATGTATGGCTCTGTAGTTTAGTTGGACTAGAGCATAGTCCTCGTTGGTGTATCTAGATCGCTGCTTGGCAAAGCCATCATCATCAAGAGGGGTGTGATCCCCAAGCTCAATCACATCCCAGAGTCGGATGTCACTAGACTTTATGTATGTCTCCATTCGGAATTTCCAGAATGGATAGTTATACCCATCAAAGCCTGGAGGCTTGTTGGGTTGAATAGAGACATCTGGCAGGGAATAGTCTGTATCCATTACTGGATCTTTACTTTCTAGATTCGTGGGAATCAAGTCAGAAAGATCTGCTCTGATACCAAATGAAGGTAATGGATGCACAAGAGGGGGGGTGAATTGTGCTACAAAATAAAAGCTCAAATAAAATCAACACAAGAGTTTATACTGTTTCGGTCTACCTGACCTACGTCCAGTTCTCAACCACCCAGGCCGAGTTCCACTATCCCCAGGTTTTACAACGGGTGCACCTGGAACCTTTACAACCACAAGTTTTGAACGGGATCACTTGCAACCTTACAACCACAAGTTTTACTCAAGGCTCACTTGCAACCTTTCTAACTAGCTCCCCCTTACAACCAGCAAGGGTTCAACCTTTACAAATAAAGGATTTTCTAACTAAGTTCTCTTTAAGCACAGATAGTGATACACACTTAAGTACAATTAATGCTCTTATATGAAGAAGAGACTTAACTACAAAGAGTACAAGATATGTAAATGAAAAGATCACTCAATGAGTTAAATGCTTTTGCTCTTTTCTGGGCAACTTTGAATGCTTGAAGGATTTTTCGATTTCTCTCTCTAGCTTCTTTCAAGAATGTCAAAGATAATTGATATCTTCATAAATGAAGGTGAGCTCACTTTATATAGTCTTCAAACATTCTCACTCTTGGTAGGTGGGTTAGCCGTTTGAATATGGCCGTTTTTCCCATGTTACCGTTTGCCCAATAAATGCTTCATCAATGCATAGCAGGGTTGACTTGCTTTATCTCTGAAAAGTAGTCCTGACAAACCTGCTCTGACAAAAGCATTCTGACACTGCACTTCTGAACGTTCTGACATTCTGATTGCTTGCGGAAGCAGATTCACATCCGGAAGCAACTCTACTTAGTGTGCTGCACTTGAACGTTAGTTTAGCAATATAAGCACATTGTCACATGCAGTGGGTGTTTACTTAGTCTAAGATGTCTTCCTTGTATCCGGAAGCACTTCTACATCCGGAAGCACTACTACTGGATGAAGGGTTATATTCACTTTTACTCACTCTCGCTCAGTGTCCCTCATTCCAATAGTCAGCGCTAGTCACTAAGCAATCGGAAGTAATTCTACTGGACGTTGGTTATGTTCACTGGCGCTTGGTGTTACCTGTTACAACAGCCAGCGCTAGTTACTAAGCTATCGGAAGCAGTTCTACTAGACGTGGCTCATGTTCACTGACGCTTAGTGTCATCTGTACCAACAGCCAGCGCTAGTCTAAATATAATCGGAAGCAAATCCACTTCCGATTGAATCCTAGCTTAGTCTTAAGGTTTTGTATATTTAGTGCTTCTGGACTAAGCTATTTCCTTATTGAATTACTTGCTGTCGCTGGGGGATGAGTCATTCATCCGCGAGCGCTAGTCCTAGTCTATCCGGAAGTAAGTCCACATCCGGTTGCACTCTTACTTGAGATTCTATGTTAACCTATTGCATTCTAAGTACTTGGTTTATTCTTTCATATTTTAGTCTTCATCAAAACTTAAGATTCTAACAATATATACATATATCTATCAAATCTTCTTCCATTCATCACTCAAGTCCAACAATCACCTTCAAACCAAATCAATTCAGCATCTCCATACTCCAATCAAGTAATACTACCCCAACAACTCTCACACTCACCTACAGATGCATTGTGCCACCACGGTGCATTCAAACATCTATTCTTCACTATATGATTTGACACTGTGTCCCTCTCCATAATGAGGGGACAATTTCCTTCTCTGGCAATCTCCAGAGAGGGAACCCCAATTATGTTTCCATTACAGAACGGGAACGGTTGGACTCTTCAATGCCAAACAACCGTAGGGGCGGTTGGGCTCTTCAATGCCAAACAACCGTAGGTCGCTTCTCTCACTAAGTCGACCTATGAACCCCGATCCAATCAATCTAAAAAGGATCCTCAGTACAAATAACTGTCGATTGGCCAATCGACAGTTATCATCGCGCGATGGTACATATATATCAGTGTCATGCAAACCTCACAATATCCATCAATTTCAATCTCATTATCAATATCATGAACCATTATCATTCCCTTCACAATCTCAATCTCAACTATTCAACTTATTCCCTCAACCTAACTATCAACATCTCTCACATAATACCATCTGAACCTCTCGCATCATACCAGAATAAACACCAGCCAGAATAATATGTATAATGTTTCAAATTCCTTTTATATGAAAATAATCGTGTTTGAAAGGCACCCGATAGCCTGTTTTGTATAAAAATAAGTTTTCAAAGACAATATGTATATGGAGGGTGGAAAGGGATTTTGAAAATCCCAGCTAACGTCACCCTCAATGTTATAGCAAGGTTTAGTGTGATTACCTGTCGCCCTATAACACTTTGTCGCTCCTCCTTACCATTTCCTGGTAGATTTTCCTTGATGTATCATCACCACTATATACTCCTAAATAATATGATACAAAATGATAAGTCAATATCATTTTCAATTTATAATACTTTGATGTCTCTCTTGTATTCTATTACTACCCATTCCCCTTATGAAATTATATTCTATCTTAGAAATCTATTTTCAATCTCAATCAAAATTCACAAACAACTAATCAATGTTATCAAACTATCAATAACTAATCAATGTTATCAAACTATCAATTCATCAACATCCAAGCACCATATGCACACACATTTTCAAAGAACCAACCATACAACTCAATTAACTCTCACTTGTATAAACAGAAACCATTTTAAGTCAACATGCATAATTTTAACAAATCAAATACACATAAACATGAAAGCATAAGTTTCCAATTATTATACGTAGTTTCCTTTCTAATTAAATCCAGATTAAACCATCCATAGTTGACAAACAAACAGCTCCAAATATTCACCAATGATAGTGCCTTAATCCAGCAGTTTAAATACACATCCAAATCAGATTTTTGATTCACCAACTTGTCGAATATTTGGAATTTATCAAGTCATAATCAATATGAACTTCTCAATTAAACTAGTTCAGCCATTGAAAACAACCAGAAACACTTCAGAGTTACATACATAAACCAAATCAGCATTCACATTCAAATAACATGTTTTAGTTAGGCTTTAAAGTAAATTTTCTTTTCTTTAAATCTCCTGTTCAATTTGTGCAGCAAAGGAGACATATAAATCCTCAACAAACCAGTTTAGCCATTAACCTATTAAGTAGGGAACTTCGGACACATTACATATCATCAAATGCACAATTTTTTTTTAAACTCATATAACCAATATAAATCTGAACCCATATATATTCAGCTGTTTTGAAATCAGAAATCAATATTAAAGTTAGTAAAACCACCATAACCACTTATACACATATAATCCCACTTCATAAGTCATAAAACAAGTAAGGTTTCACTCTAAATAAACAATAACATCCATTTCTTCCACAATTTCATTCAACTTAAACAGTTAAAGATGCAAAAATGCATTCATTTAGAACTTCTTCAAATTTCAGCTTGGTCCATAAAGGAAACAAGAACAGAAATTAATGTATCAACATGCGATTCAATTTCATCAAGTCAATTGAGACAACTAAATAGACCTCGAATAAGGTGATATACCTAAAGCTTTATAAATTTTCACATGCAACCTAAAAGAAACCTTTATAACTCTTCATCTAAAGCTGTAAATTACAATTGAAAACATCTCAAGCACATAACCTGTTCAGACATTAACAAACAAACCCATAAGAATCAAACTTTGAAAATTTACAACCTACACACCAACGTAACATGCAAGGTATAATCCCAATTTTTATCCAAACCTTATTGATCCTTTCTCCTCAACAAAACAAGCATCAATTCAAACAAAATCACATGCAAAAGTAACAATAATTTGCCATTATAATTTTAATCATAGCATAATATTATACACACATGCATCACAACAAAACTAACACACATATATATGCATCGGCTCTCAAAAACAGAGGGGAAAAGGATCAAACCGATACAAATCAGAGACATAACAAAGGCAAGAGCCACAGAAAATACACTCATTTCAAACATTTGATCAACATTTAAAAAAAACTTTGCCCAAAATCAAAAACCCAATTGAAACCCTAACTCTCAAATCTCACAAATAATTCACAGAAAATAAAAAGGGAAGTCACCTAAGCTTGAACATTCACTTGCACATGCAGTAGGTCGCCGGAAAAATGGCCGGAGTTTGTGAGAAACACCATCAAAGCTTGTAGAAACGATGAGAGGAAGGAAGAAGAAAAGGAGAGAAGAAAAATGTAAGGAATCAACAATAAAAGAAACATAGATCAAGAAGCAAAACAAAGGCTGATGCTTTACCTCCTCGCCATCATACACCAGCGAACTCGCCGCTGCTTCGCCGGAAAACGCGAAGACGCCGGATGGAAGCAAGCGAAGTGAAGAAACAGGAGGGTGATCGAAGTGAGCAAGTGACAGAAGTGAGGAATGATTGAAATGAGGAAATGAGGAAGGAGAAATTGAAGAACAAAAATGGAGGGTGGAGTTGAGAGAGTAAGGGACGAAAATGGTCTTTGGAAAGGGGAGGGGGCGGCTCAACATGAGGAAGAAGAAGAGAGTGAAGTATATGTGAGGGTTTTTAGGCAATTTACAAAAATGCCCTTCTATCTTTACTTATTTACTTTTCCATTTTAAATCCATACTTTAAAGTTAAATTATGAAACAAATTATACACAAACTTACATATTTTCTCCCACCATAATATTGTCTATGCCTTAGAGTATTTTTCATGAAAATTGTAATTTAAAACTCAACATCTAACTATTTTCCCTTAATTTCCAAAGAAAATAGGCAAATTATTTTCCTATAAATATATTTATCTTCTTTTACTTATTTATATACTATGATTTTAGCTTACTAATGATATCCTAATATTTAATTAGTTCTTCATTATCTCTGATTTAAAAATTGGGATGTTACATTACCATTAAAAATGCTGTCACAAATCAGATTCTAAGTGGCCAAGGTGATGTGAAAACCGATTAATTAAAATGGTAATGGACCTAATCTACCCTCTAAGTAACCACCCATGAGCACTGGTGTAACACCCCAAAATTATATTAGAGACAATGAAGAATTATTTAAGGTCTTGTGGTGTCATTTAGGAATTAAAAATATATAAGTTGGTGTTTCGATTTAATTTTTATAAATTAAACATGGTTAGAGATTATTTTCATATGTGATGTAGACTTCTTCAAACTTGAGCTTCTAGCTAAGTGAAAATTGAGTGTGTCATGTTATCTGCTCCAACAAGGGGTACCGGGTTCGAACTCTACTAGGGCCAATGAAATTTTTATCATTTTTCTGAAGGAGACGGAATTACCAAACTACCTTTAGGAGTATAAAAAATGAAGCTATTCAGATTTTTTCTCTTGTCTTCCAATTCACTGACTTGGAATAGGAAAATTCTAGAATTCAAACATCTCTGGACCCTTCTTATTTCGGCTGCATCGTCATTTTTGGAGGGGGGTTTTATCTCTTCAATTTTTGGAAGGATGAATGAATGTAAAAAATCTTCACAACTTGCTGGTATTTAAATCAAATTTGGTGGTTGCTACAAGCTATTTCTTCTTCTTCTTCCTCTTATGTCCAGCGCCTGATTACTGTAGGCATGTATGTGAGAGTTGATTTCATACTTCTTCTATATGTTAAGAACTATCTTTGAGCAACAATCATTCATTTATGAAATGTAAAACAACTTTTTCTTGGATTTGATTGTCGGTTCTGTTGTTTCAAATTTTTAGTCGAGCATGTTTGTTGGGTGAGAATGGACAACAAACTAATTTTCTGTCTTGTCTTGTTTTATTTTATAAGGGAAAAGTTGATTTGAGCATGTGGTAGATCAAATATCTTCCTATATAATGATATCATTGGGTTATGAGTGCACTCAAAATGTTGTTAAAAAGGTCGAAGAGAAGCTGAAAAATTCATTTGTAGCATATTTGAAAAACATAAATGAATGTTGAACCATATTGGCAAAACAAGGGTTAGTGGAAAAGATTAATAATATCATTTGATTTTTGAATGCACCTAACGTGTTTGATAAAATGTCTAAGAGAAGGAATTGGTTGGAAATTATGGATTTTGCTAGGTGACTTAAGGTGTTGCAAATGTATTTGAGATATTATTGGTTTGGACTAATTTTATTGAAAATGACTTGATTCTTCTCACCACTCATGGTGAAGTAAAAGTATTGTTAATTTTATGGTTGGTTATTGGTTTTAAATTGGTGCCACTATGATTAATGGAGAATTAGGTATTGAATTGTTAAGGTTAAATGTGACAATTTAGTGCCATTAAGATTAGAAATCTGATTTTCATAAATATGTAGTTCATGTTCAGATTTTTATTAAGGTTACATTGATTTTTGTCTCCTTTGCTCCATGACCGAAGTGATTTGAAAAGAGAATTATTTGAACTGTAATCAAGGTATACGTCGATGATCTAACCAATGGATGTATGATGTGTGTTCATTCAAAGATTTGATTGATTGAGTGATGTTTAAAGGTTAAATGTGATAACTATGAGATGATTATGAGTTAGGTAGTTAAAGGGGGCTTTTCTTTCCAAATGGGTTATTCAAATTCATAGGAGTCGAGAGTAAAAGAAATGACAATGATGATTTATAAAATTGGGTTGATGTATGAGATTATGTTGCCTAAAGGTTTCGATTTGGACTGGTTTTTGGTTTTCATCTTTGATTAAATGATAGTAGGAATGTGATAGTAGGTCATGCATATGAATTTTTTAAGATGTGTTTATTTTGAAATGTTGTATGTGTTATGTTCGATTATGTTTGCTTGCTATGCAAATGTGATGTAGGAAATGGGTTTCTCTGGAGAAAAGTTTTTCGTTATAAGATTTGTATAAAGTAAAAGAATGGCTAATGGAACTTGATTATCTACTCTAATTCCTTTTGATGCTTGAGGTTTACTGACAACTAGAAGTTGTGGATAGATTTAGTTTTGGTTTTTGGAAGATTAAATTATGAAGTTGAAGTTTGTAATTTGTGTTATTGATGTAAGTATGGTTGAATGAGTGTTTGCGATTGCTGATCGAATGTGATTATCAGGATTAGGATAGGAATGATATATGGTGGTATATGGATGTGAAAGTAATAGGATTTTCTCAAATTAGTTTTGGGAGTTTACCATTGCGTACAGGTGTTTGTAGTAAATTTAGTTGCTATGATTACATGCATGTGAGTTCCGAAATTCTGTTTATTGCTGCAATGACCGATAAATTTTGGATGTGCGTGGGTTATTTAAAGATCATGATATGTGACATTTGAATTTAAATGAGTTGCTACTATTAATTGATGAGTATGCAGAAAACTAATTTTCTTTGCCTCAAATTTCGGTAGGTGGAACATTAGAGTAACTAGTTTATAGTCAAGATTGGTTAATCAGAGGTTGTTATTTGTTAATCTGTTAGAAGTTGCTTGTGACACTGGAAACGACATGTAATTGGTAGATAATGCCTATCTAAGTTGTACCTTGGCATCATTATCAATAACATAGTTTCCATAGCTTTAAATTAACATGAATGGCTGTAAGTTGATTGAATGTTGGTTAAATTATGATGGTAAAGACACCGTAGCTAGTCAAGGATCGAAATGATTTACTATTCTCTTTTGGTTCCCACTTGTTTGTTTCCTCTTGGCATGGGTGGTGGGATATGGGTTGCCAATCAATTTATATTTTCTTATTCCCTAGATCTTAACTTGTTTTACAAATGGGAACAATGTAATTATTGAATTCATTTTGGATCTGAATAGTTGTGGTTTTATTGGAAGTGGATTGGATTGAAGAAGTGAGAGTTTTGATTTTTGCCTAATTAGGAGAACTTGAATCTATTCACTGGTATTTTGAATATTGCTACATATGTATTATTAGAGGTTGTGAGTTGATTTAAAATGAGAAAATGTTCTTGGACAAATATATATTTTTATTATTTTGAGGAACTAGACACGGCGCTTGATTCTCGTGGGTTATATACCTGCGCTTGTTTCATAGCTTTACTACGCTTGTTTCGTGACTTCGTGTCACGCTTGTTTCGTGGCTTTACCATGCTTGAAATGTTTTCGTAGTCTTGAGTTATGCTTGACCTGTTTTCGTATACTCGAGCTACGCTTGAACTGTTTTCGTAGACTCGAGTTACGCTTGATCTGTCTTCGTAGTCTCAAGCTACACTTGAAATGTTTTCGTAGACTAAAGGTACGCTTGAACTGTTTTCGTATACTCGAGCTACGCTTGAACTGTTTTCGTAGACTCGAGTTATGCTTGATCTGTTTTCGTAGTCTCAAGCTACGCTGAACAGTTTTCGTAGTCTTGAACTACGCTTGACTTGTTTTCGTAATCTCGAGCTATGCTTGTTTTGTGACTTCGTGTCACACTTGTTTCGTGGTTTTGTCATACTTGTTTCGTGGTTTTGTCACGTTTGGTTTACTTACCCTCGTGGACTGTGTATCCACTCTTGTTTTCGTGACTTCATATCATGCTTGCTTTTGTGACTTCGTGTCACGCTTGATTACTTACCCTCGTGTACTATGTGTACACTCTTGTTTTTGTGACTTTGTGTCACGCTTGGTTATTTACCCTCGTGAACTGCATGTCCACGCTTATTTTTGTAGTCTCGAGCTACGCTGGTTTTTCGTGGTCTTCGGGCTGCGCAGTAGATTTCGAGTTGCGCTCGTTATTTTCTTTGTACCAGTTCCTCTATAGAAAACAAGTTTTTCATAATTATGAGTTTTCATATTTACTTTGTAAACCTTGAAAGAAATTATTTTTATGATATACTTATTTTGCCCTTTTTTGTTTTTATTCTCAGATACAAGTATGGTATAATAAGATGAAATTTCTATATTCTAAATCTTTATTTATTTATCTATTTTTAAGGAATTTAAATACGAAGTTGTTGTAACGAGAATGCACATATTTATATAGTATTTTGTATTTTGGATTGAAGAATGTGGAACTACATTTTGTGCTTTACGACAATGGGAGGTAAAAGTAATTTAAGAAAAAACAAATTCACATTTTATTTTTATTGTAAATAGTAGGTTTTAGATATTTATTTTACTTGTGTATTTATCTTTATATGCATTAAGATGAAAATGTTATAGACAAATGCTTGAAATGGTAAATGTTTGGAAATGCTATGTATAAAGAATTTATGGTTAATAGGTCTATAATTAATTTTAAAGGACTTACGAAGTTTACATACCTTAAGAATTTGGACACTATAGGATTTGCTGGTTCTCCTGCCGCCACTGGTTTTCACGGGCTAACTAGAAACTTTATAGAGTATCACTCGGATTACTCCCCCTACAAAAATAAGATTTATAATCTCAACTCTTTAAGTTCCACAACTTAGAGCCAAAACTCACGTTCTCTCAAAGAACAAATTTTGATAATCACTTAAGCTCACAAACTAATCACTCACAAAATATTACAACATTATTGATTACAAGAGTATATGCGATATCCGTGTGTTGTTGTTGCGTGTGTTCTTCAATATATAGTTTACGAACTGATGATCGTTGAACACAATCTTCTAAATCAATTTTCAATTAATTCTTCATCGTTGTAGCAGAGATTGATGAAGATCCTAATCAACACGAGAACTTCCCAGAGTTGCTAAAGACAAGATCCAATCAGAATCAATCAGCTAACGGCTTGATTTCTTTTGAAATAAAAATTTTCTATAACATTGTCCATCAGATGCTCTAATTGATGCTGCAAGCATTTCTTGCAATTGCCAAAACAATCCTACAATAAGGATGTCAGTGTAGTTAGAAGAACTACGCCAGTGTTAACTGAATTAACTTAGGAGACTCTCACTATGGAGAGAGAAAAACTCTCACTAGGGAGAGGAAAATTCTAATCAGTTAATAATGATTACAATATGATTTACTTACAAATAAAGACTAAGAAATTATGCCATTCAAAAGATAATTAATATGAAGGACAAGAAAAAGGAAATGTAATCAAACCATTTATAATACTTGCTAATCATCATGTCATTACATATCGTAGTTAATTATTTATAATAAATGAGCATTGGCAAATATTTTCTTTTTCATTATGTGAATTATAAATACACATTATTTAATAGAAAATTTCTATAATACATTAATATGTTCAATGAAAGTAAAATATGATCCTATACTTGAATCATAGACTCGTAAAAGCTTACTTTTATTAATAGATTCATCTTTCTTATATATAATTAAATAAATATATAAAAATAACAATAATCTGACTTGAAGGTATTTCAAATATAAATAGTATCAACATTCATATATATACTTTATTGATCTCAATAGAAAATTTTGTATGAAAATTATAAATTATATTTGATTTGGTCAAATAAATATAATTAATAAAGTGAATTTAAGAGTAAGTCAACAAGATTC
Organism: Mimosa pudica; assembly: GCA_029929735.1. Lineage (NCBI taxonomy): Eukaryota > Viridiplantae > Streptophyta > Magnoliopsida > Fabales > Fabaceae > Mimosa > Mimosa pudica. The sequence goes on along the minus strand of JAKELP010000033.1, from coordinate 10,088,813 downwards.
TCTATTAGGCAAATTAAAAACTGTGAATTTTAGAACCTAAAATTGTGAGTTTCTAGTTGAGTTTACTGTCACTAAAATTGGATTGTCAACTTACGAGTTTGACCAAGAAAAAGAAAACATCGCCAAAATGATTTAAGCTAGGACATAATTAAATATATATGGAGATAGTTTATAATCGATAAGGTCAATACATAATTGATTTTATTATATATAATAACTTTCCATCCATGTATACAGGGAGGAATGTTGTATTAATCTCGTTTTGCGCAGCAACAGAAGTAATTTTCAGGAGGAATGCATTGGCCTATCTCATAGCCGATCGATTTGCAATAGGCGTCGCACCTTGGAAATTGCTTACATGGTCCTGGGCAATGTTGAGAACTCATACCTGGGATTTTCAGCACTTCCATTATATTATATTTCAGCAAGAACAAATTAACAATCTGGTATTTATACATACCGATTATATATGGAATGAAAATAAGAAGAAAATGACTTGTATGGTGTATGAGTAAAGCATGAAGTTTAAAGGAAACAAAAAGCTAAAACTAGAGTTTTGAAACATTTCTGAAGATCGAATATGGATTTTTTATAGATTATGAAATACTAGTATCAATTTTACTTGGTATCCAACTTAAATGTTTTAATAATTAATTACTCTATTTAAGGGTACTAGTATGAGCACAAGTGATTGTTAAAAAGACTCAATAATTTTCATACGTGACCTAATCATACTGCGGGTGTGACATTTTTTTGTATAAAACGTTTCTGTGTGTGGTTTGAATCAAACGCAAAAAAACTTTGACGTATATAGCCTAAAACAATAAATATGAACAATACGGACACATACCAAATGAAATTAGGAGCATCATTGCCATGGCCGCAAGCATCAATTTATAAATTGGAATAGTTGAGAAATGACGGAAGACCATTTTATTTTGCGAAGCTTCTTCCCTTCTCCGAATATTTTAGTGGCGATTATACGTGCAAGGATGAGTCCGTATATGTGTATTATATACTACATGATGAGGGCTCATTGTCGAGATTCTCCTTTCAATATTTTTATTGAAGTTGTCACGATTTTGGGAGATAGAAAGTTAATTACGTAATGCTTGGAAACAACAATTCTGCTGATACATTGTCTATATACAAGTCGTTGAAACTTTAATAAAATTACCAGAATAAGAATAATTGCCATTTATGATAGAATTTTTTAGCGTGTGTTAATTAGACGGCTAATTAAAGAAATACTAACAAATTTGTAAAACTTACACAGCAAGATTGTCAAACTCATGTATTTGAGTAAATTTAAGTAAACTAATTAAAGAATTTTTTTTTTTTAACCTGGCTGGTTGGCGTGAGTGGTAAGTACTCTCGTCCCTTAAACAAGTGGTTGGGGGTTCGATCCCCAGCTCTTCCGAATGGAGCAAATTCACAGGCCAGCTGTCTACCCACTATATGGGACTTCAGAACAGCGAGGGATTAGTCTAACTTGACACGCGGGTGGGGAAACCCTTGGGTAACCAAAAAGAATGTATAATTTTTTAAATACTAATAATTAATGTTTCTCCAGACAATTGGTTAAGGGTGAATGAGTCCTTACCACTCAACAACACATCCAGTTTGTAAAGAAGGTATACTCACTTCTTTTTTTTTTTTTGGTTACCCAAGGGTATCCCCACCCGCGTGTCAAGTGAGACTAATCCCTCGCTGTTCTGAAGTCCCATATAGGGGGTAGACAGCTGGCCTGTGAGTTTGCTCCATTCGCAAGAGCTAGGGATCGAACCCCCAACCACTTGCTTAAGGGACGAGAGTACTTACCACTCACGCCAACCCGCCAGGTTTACTCACTTCTAAATTTATAAGAGTTTACGTTTATTAATAAATATGTTTTTCTCATAAATAATAAAAAAAAATACAAAAAAATAACAATAATTTGACTTTAATTATTTTAGATATAAACAATTGATATTCAATATATGTCGATATCCAAATTATATCAACCCAACTAAAAAGTTTCTATGAAATTTATATAAATTCAAAAAAATTAAAACATGTTCAAGAGCAAGTTAATGAGCTCATTGATATGCTTAGATGTGAGAAGATCGAGAAATATTTCATCACCATAAATATCTACCAAATGATATTAATATTTTGAAATCAATCCGATCTCATTTTCAAAATGTTAATTATTTTTGGAAAAATGATAATAAATCAAATATCCATAACATTGCAAATAATATTTGAATTTCAAATCTCATGATCTCTTTTTTAGACAAAAATGTGCTTTGGCAATAATGATAATCAGAGAGCATTTGGTGGAACAACTTACTTTGGCAAGAAAAATTATTTAGATTTGCAAAGAGCATTTTTATTGAAATCCATTATATAATGTGAATGGCAATCGTGGAAAAATATAATTTGGTGGAACAAATCATGTGAATCTTTTTCATTATGTAATTTTATTAAAATACATTATGTAAGCCATTTTCATCATTATTACACATAATCTGATAGATCAATTCAAGTTTTCAATACTTTTTTTTTATCCATGATCAAGACATCCCCTCACTCGACAAGTAAGAGACTAATCCCCCCACTGATTTGTAGGCAATATTACAAATCAAATATGCCTCAGATAAATCTGTTTCAAAGTTATTCAGTTGGAATACTATCTAACTTATTAATCGGGGGCTATTTTTTTCCGTTTGTGGATATAATATCACCTAAATAAGCAATTAAGTTACTCAATCTTTATAAATGTCTAGGATTTCAATACTTGATGTATAATCATTAATAAAAAATGATTGAAATTTCATTAATTGATATTTTTCAAAATTTGAATCTTGGTTGTTTAACTGTAGTCGTATTCTGAAATAATATCCCATGGTATTTACTCCAATTTATTTAATGCATATTTGAATTCAATTGTGGAAAATAAAAAAATTAAATTCGTGTATGCACATTTAATTTGAGAGATATTTTAAAAGTGATAAAATAGGCATCATTAAAATTCAAATTTATCATAGGGAAAAAGAAAAATAAAGTCTTCCCAATGTGTAAAAGGACAATTGAGATTGCTAAATTGTAAAAAGGACAACTTGAATCATTGGAACTTAACTCACATTACTAAATTATGAGAAAAGACTTAAATGTCTTTTAGGACCAATTGAGGTTGCTAATTGCTTAATATATTCACTTTAATATATAAGAAACCAAGACACCCATGTGTCTCCTTTAGGACCACACACATGGCAAAGATATTTTTTCTCTCACCTAAGCAAACACATGTGATCTCTTCCCCCTTCCTTCATACTCCTATTATATTCTTTTTTAACACTTACATAAGTTACATATACGCATTTTTTTATCAGAAACTCACACATGTCGTCCTTCCCCCACACCTTCATCTTCTCCTTATCTTCTTCTCTTTTCAACTCAACTCCTTGTCTCCTTCCTTAGCTTCACCATCTTTCAACGGAGATACACAGTAGGAAGTTTTGAAGTTCAGCTCACACAAAAATGTTCCCTCCCTCCCTCTCACCTCCACTTCTCGTTCTCTGTCCTTCTGTAGTCTTTCGTCCCGGCCGACCACTGTCCTCTTCTCCATCCCCATCTCCCCTATATTCCACTTGATGATTTGAGCCACCAGACCATAAACCCAGTCTAGTCCAGTCTAGTCCGCCCAAGCTGATGTAAGCCGGGTTTTCTATCGGGCTAGACCGGGCCTCTCGGGCTGTAATTCTCAACCCGGAGTGATTACCGGACCAGACCTCGGGCTGAGGGTAAACCCAGTCGACTCCAGTCCATGTACAGCCCTACCATTATATTAGTGGTAAAAGTTATTTTTCATAAAATAAAACACCAATTAATAACTGCATTTGTATATACACTTCGTAAATTAAATACATTTCAAAATTATATTTCATAATTAATAAAAATAAAACACCTCTTGTTGCATTTAGTAGCTTAGGTAGATCATTAAATTTCTTGCGAATGATCCGAGGTTGTACCACTTGTTACATTCTTTGGTTTTATAAATAACTTGCATTTAACCCTAAGGTGATTAGGGCAAAAGTTAAATCAACAGGTAATATATACATGTGCTTTATGTAATCAAAAATAAAATATACATGTGCTTAAAGAACATGCAAGGATTAAAGTTTTTAAATTAATCCTCTTTATACGTACATAACCTTAACAACCGCTTTAAAATATAGATTAATTAATTTTTCCAAAAATTTTATATTTCCCTCTTCCTCACAAACCCTTCCTCTTCAACCATCCACTTTCATAATATATATATATATATATATATATATATATATGAATTATTAAAAATATATATTATAATTCATATACAAAATTATAAATTTCTTATTAAGCTTCTCATTTATAAATTTTTAATTTATACATTATAACTTTAGATATTAATTTTTTGACATCAAAATTAATAAGCAAACTTAGTTCATAAACTCATCAAATAAAATTTAATGAGGGGCATAAAAGTCTTTTTATATCTAAATTTTATTTTCCTCGAGTAAAAATACTATATTTGCACGTGGACTATAAGTTGGTACTATTTTTTTGCACCTCGTGAAACTTTAGTATTAGAAATGCAATTTTTGTTAATGTTTAGTATCATTTTTGCACTTTCATCCTATATATTACTTCATAAATACATATATCAATACAACAACTTAATACATTATAATTATTACAATATAATTGTTTGATTAGAAAAAGATTGTAGTAACATTTGCACGCGCTTAAAACGCATGTGAAGGCTCTTAATTAAACAAATCATTTTTATTCAACTTTCCTCTAAGTTTTTGTTACCCGCTCTAAAGTTAATTTATTGGATGGTTAATTTTTACTTAGACCCTTTTGTCGGAAGATCATTTTAGTCTTTGGAAATTACGCTCGGAGCTTCTCTATTCAGCCCATTCAACCTTGTCTTGAGGTCTTTATTATTATCTTCAAGTTCAATTTTTCTCCAATTTCTGCGTTGGGTATTTTTTTGGTAAAAAGGGAACTACAAAAATGAACTATTTTGCGGGATTTTTTGCCACATATCGGCATTTTAAAACCCGGGTAAGGCACTACCACATTTTTGCAAAACACCGGAAAAATGTACGTAGGAAAGTGACATATCGCGTTTTTAGAAACACGACAGAGTGGAAAAAATGCAGAAACATTGACCAGAAGTATTAATATAATATTCACACATACCGGCGTTTTTAAAAATGCCGATATGTTTTTATATTAAAATAATACAAACCGACATTTGTTAAACGCCAATTTGTATTTTTTAAAAAACAAATCTACTTACCGGCATTTAGAAACGCCAGTAAGTGTTTCTAAATTTATAAAAAAACTCTATTTTCTGCCCTATTTATAGAAATTAAGGCAGAAAATATAGGGGAAAAAATAAAATTCAAACTAAACAAATGAAAATATCAACAATAATTGATAGCAACAACTAATCATAAAATATATATAAATAAGCAAATGAAATAAATGATAACAAAATAATTACATATAAATTATACAAAATTGTTATGACATAAATAGATAAATAGAATATGGCCCCAAAAATATATAGAGGTTAATATTGAGAGAAAGTAAGAAGAGAGAGAAGGGAAGAAGAGAGATAAACGAAAAAAATAAGTTGGTGCGGGTTTGAATGGGGGCAGGAAGATGTATTTATAGGAGCAATTGAAGCTTACAGGCGTTTTAGCTGAATTCCCAACATAGTGGCGCTTTTAAAACTCCACTATGTGGTTTTTTCTTAAAAAAAATCCCAACATTGCGGCGCTTTATCTAAGAAGCGTCACAAAGTTGGGGATATAAAATAATTTAAATTCCCCACATACAGCGCTTAAAGCGCCGCTATGTGGTTTTTTCTTAAAAAAAATCCTAACATTACAGCGTTTTTTCTAAGAAACGCCGCAATGTTGCGGATATAAAAAAATTTAAATTCCCCACATACTGGCGCTTAAAGCGCCATTATGTGGTTTTTCTTCAAAAAAATTAAATATTGAAGAAGCGTCGCAATGTTAGAAATTTAAAGTAATTTAAATTCTTAACATTGCGGCCCTTTTTCTAAGAAGCGCTGTGTAACACCTAGGTTTTTCTTACTATATAATAGTGATTTATTCAATTTATACCACAATTATGTTATTGAAAACCCAAAAAAATACGAATAAATTAAAAAATTTTATTTTGAAAGTTAAATAAATATTTTTCTCATTTAAAACTATTTAAAATCTTTCTTTTGTAAAATGAGCTTCAATAAATAAATTATATAGTTATGAAAACTCATGTGGATATAAATTAATTAGATGACTAAATTTAAATCTATTACTTAATTCTATCAGGTTTCTTAATTAGTCCATCTATCTAGAATCTCATTTTGATTATTTGATTAAATACAATTATTACTACAATTACAATTAATACAAATTGGCTATCTCAGGTGATAGCTTCCTACTTATGTATATCACAAGCTTTTGGCTTATTACAATTTTAATAAAACAAAATCAAATTACTACAACCTATTTATTTCTAGCATTCATAGGGCCTAGAAAGCTTCCCTGCTATTCAACCTAACCTTCTCCCTGCATCTCTGAAAACATTTTGAAAAACGGGTGAGATTCAAAGAATCCCAATAGCAATTTATTTCATTCAGATATTTTTTTAAAACATTTTGAAAAACGAGTGATAGCATTTATTTTATTCATATATCTTTTAAACCTGCTCAGATAATGATAGTGACGCTACCTATTGGTTTCATACTACCTATTAGTATAACACTCATACAGGGCCCTACCTTAACAATATATTTATTACAGGTAGAATATTTTATTGCATGTGTCTATTGCACCACCAACTACTCCTAGCAATATTTTCGCCGTTCGTAGTAGGCAACACCTGCCAGGATTTTCTAGGAAAAATAAATTCAACAATATGGCATGGGGGGAGCGACCCTCCTCATGCCTGGAGTACTCCACCAAAATATAAATGCAGAAATAAATCCTATCAAAATCTGAAGCAGTAATTAATTTATAATCATTTATAGCAAGCTATTTTTTTATGACTGAAATAACCCGCTACCTGGCTCCAGTCAATACTTTTTCAATAATACAATCTGAACTTTTTTTTTTCTTTTCAATACCTTCAGACATATATCCCCCATCCTTTCCTATTATTACATGTAATAATATACAGTAATCAGACACTTTTCTTGAAAATAAATTTCGAAGTCTCTCTCATATCCTTGTAGAATAATACTATTCAATTTCCCCTTCTACAATCATAATTTCTTAATTCTCTAAATAATCCCATTTCTTTTTTTTTCCTTTTTGGTTCTCAATGCCTAATTTATTCATATCTCAAGTCAAACATGCTATATGAAGAATCATGATTCATTCCAAAACATTAAATAGGTAAAGAAAGATAAATCATAGTAAATCACTTCAAAAATCAATTACTCCAGCAAAACTTCAAATAACAAGTGCATAGTACAAAACCACCCTCTTGACATTAATTAGTTACAATAGAGAAATGCAAAGACAAGTTAAATCACACTCATATTCAATCATCTTTAAATCTGAAATCAATCACACCAAAGTCCAGAACCCAATAATCAACTCCATTAATTCATCAGTCAATCAACAACATTTCACACAGCCTTACATAATACTTATTTCACAACTATAGATATTTGAAATCCTCCATACAGTGTTTGAAAATATTTCTAAATAATAATAACCACCCTTTTGATTTTATTTTAGTTCCCTTCAAAATCATGAATTTTTATTAATGTCACTTGAAACTAAATTATTCATTCTTCTGAAATTTCTCCTAACACATATCAACAGGCAAAACACAAGAACTAGCCAAAACAAAGGACTCAAACTCCAAGCAAGAGGAAAAAATAAATCACAGCAATATTACATCTTTTCATCATATTCTAACATACTTATTATTAAATAATTATTACCCATTCCATTCATTAAAAGGAGAACACATAGAAAATCAACAGAGAAAGAAGCCAATCAATGTAAATTTCAAATCATTTAACAACTTACATGTATGTACGTAAACTAAATTTAATAAGGACGAAGGCCCAAAAATGATACATAACTATTGACCAAGGAACAAAACTAATACATAACTATTTTGAGGTACACTAATGATACCCAACTTTTACATGTGATCAAGAATGATATTTTCACTAATTTGACAATAAGATTAGAGATGAAAAGTCCAAAATGCCCTTATAAATTAAAAGAGAAAATTAAATATAGATCCCTTGTAAGGGACTTAATATTAGAAAAGTCCCCCTAACTTGAGAAATTAGAGTAGAGTCCTTAGGGACTACACTTTAATTATTTTTGAAACGTGGGCCCCACCATTTATATTAAAATATTCTTACCCTCCCTACCCCCTTCTCTCTCCCCTCTCCTCCCCCTCCCCATCTTCTTCTCTGTCTTCGGCAGGCAGCAACCCCCATCCCACCAGCACCGGAAAAAAAACTCACCACAAATCAATGCATAACAATGAAGAAGAAAGCCCCGAAGCATCTTCTTCTTCAAGAACTCGTCTCTGAACAAGACCCGACCCTTTCTTAATAGCATGCAGATGCTTCAGTGTTGTGACATGTTTGGCTGTTCTTCTTTGTGTTGCTGTTAATATTCTATCTTTTGTTCGCTCCTTTAAGAACGGATCTGATGTGGGTTGTGTTTTTTTTTGGGCAATTTTTATTTTTTCTTATGTGGGTTTTGTTCAAGTTTGTTTTTTTTTTGGGTTTTAGGTTTTTGATGGTATTTTTTGGTGTTATGCAGTGTTGATAGCTTTTATTGTGGTTGTGGCTGAAACTGAATGGAGTTTCATTACCAAGTTCTGGCAAGTTTTGTTTGAGTTTTTTCCGATGGTGGGAGGGGGGCTGCTGCCTGCCGAAGACGAAGAAGAAGATGGGGAGGGGGAGAAGAGAGGAGAGAGAAGGGGTTGGGGAGGGTAAGAATATTTTAATATAAATGGTGGGGCCCACGTTTCAGAAATAATTAAAGTGTAATTCCTAAGGACTCTACTCTAATTTCTCAAGTTAGGGGAACTTTTCTAATATTAAGTCCCTTACAAGGGATCTATATTTAATTTTCCTTTTTAATTTATAAGGGCATTTTGGACTTTTCATCTCTAATCTTATTTTCAAATTAGTGAAAATATCATTCTTGATCACATGTAAAAGTTGGGTATCATTAGTGTACCTCAAAATAGTTATGTATTAGTTTTGTTCCTTGGTCAATAGTTATGTATCATTTTTGGGCATTCGCCCATTTAATAATGATATAAAACGTTTAATTCATCCACTTCACATCCCCAAACCCGGAAACCATTTGAATCCCCCTCTCAATCTCCCAAAAATCAGAAAAATTGAAGTAGAATAGAGAGAAAATTAAAGGTTCACCTAAACTTGTTTATGCCTATGCACGCTAACTGAGAGGTTGGAGACGTCATGAATGGTTGGAGAAATGTGTTGGAGCCATGGAAGAAGAATTGAAGAAAACAATTGTTTGAGAGAGACGGAAAAAAGAAAAGAACGAGAGAGAGATGGATGAAGGTTAGGGCTAGTAGGAAGGGAAGAGTTAAAATACTATATATATACACAACACAAGGACTAACAAAAATTGTGTTTCTGCCCTCTAAAAGTTCTTCTTTCTAATAAAATCTTATGTTTCTATATCTTTTTCTTATTTCAGTTTAGTCCCAAAAAAATATATTAAATTTCAAAATTTAAATCTTATATCATGATAAATATTTTCTTCATTCATAATTGTTTTTTGTTTGGACTTCAAAATATCTTTTCATAAAATTTCTAATCCAACATTAAATCCCAAATTAATTTTTCTTTAAATTTCAAAAGAAACCAAACATTAAATTCCTTAAAAATACTTTTACTCTCAACAATTTATTTATAATTAATTTATGGTACCACTAATTACCTAATTAATTACTTATTATTCCTAATCAAATTTTTGGGGTTTTACACGTCGCAATGTTCGAAATTTAAAATAATTTATATTCTTAACATTGTGGCGCTTTTCTAAGAAGCACCGTTATGAGGTTTTTCAAATAAAATAAAATAAAATATTCCATACAAAACGTTCGGAATTTAAAATGATTTAAATCACTCATTCCGGCGCTTAATTTATTTTTTTTCCTAAAAAGTGCCGCAATGTTAGGGAATTTAATTTTTTTATTTCCTCATCATTTCGGTGCTTCTAGAAGCGCCGCAATGTTGGGGATTTTTTAATAAAAAACATATTTTTAAGAAAAAATCAAAATTTAAATGAAAATACGCATAAGGACGTTTTTACATAGAGAAAGGCCGATAAAAAAACCCGGGTATATTGGCGGGAACTGGCCCCATTTTTCAGGCTTTTTGAGCACCTACGTTTCGGCGTTTGTTCGAAAACGCCAGTATTCTAGTTATTACCCGCGTGTTTTCATAAAATGCCGGAATATTTGCGCTAGTAATTAAGCAGCGAATTTTTGTAATGGGGTTATTTGAATTGGCGATTGGGATTGTATCTAGTATTATTTGCATGCATAGTTCCGTTAACGGACACATGGAGTAGCAGTTAACTTTGTAAGATTGATTCTGTAAAACCTAAAAAATATTATTTGTTTGTATTAATCTACAAGATTGATTCTGGAAAGGCAGTTCATGGCGTGAGTTTTTGTTTGTTTTGTGGGTGCTTCAACTTAAGCTTGTCCTACAGAGGTTTCTTTTTCTAAAAGAAAAAGAAAAAGAGAAATTCAGAATGTAATTAATATGAATCGCTTACTCTTTTTGAGTTAGGTACTGTCATGATTTGGTAAAATATATATTAAATTGAGACTTGATTATGCGTATCCAAGTGTACTCTATTTCTTTGCCTCATCTCTTTAGTCATTTTCAATGTAGTCTTTCTTGTCTGCAGCAAATTTGCCATCGATACTTGAAGCTGGAAAATGCTTTATTGGACGGCATACCTGCTCCACATCTGAAAATTTGTGATTTTGGCTATTCCAAGGTATAATTATGGCTTGATGTTTTTTTTATAGAGTTATGAATATTAAGACTGAAGGTTCTAGACTTAAATACTCCCTCCGTTCCCTAATGTAAGAGTTAGCCGTCAAAAAAACGCTTCTTAAGAAAACATGTAAATGTTAGTTGGGTGTCTGGAGTTAATGCTTTTTTTTCCAAAAATGCTCATATTTATTATGGTACTTTTAAGAGAGAGAAATGCATAAGCATTAATAAATATGAAAGAGAGTTAGGGGTAAAGTAGGAAAAAATGCATTAAATGAGGAGAGAATATGGGGTGAGCTCTTACATTAGGGACCAAAACCATTCAAATTTTGGGCTCTTACATTAGGAACCAGAGGGAGTATTTATTTTGATTATATTAAGAAAATAATGTATTATAATAACTTAAAATGGAAACTCTAATTTTAGAATTAATAGTAATTACTCCCTCCGGTCCCTAATGTAAGAGCCCAAAATTTGAATGGTTTTGGTCCCTAATGTAAGAGCTCACCACATATTCTCTCCTCATTTAATGCATTTTTTCCTACTTTACCCCTAACTCTCTTTCATATTTATTAATGCTTATGTATTTCTCTCTCTAAAAAGTACCATAATAAATATGGGCAATTTTGGAAAAGAAGCATTAACTCCAGACACCCAACTAACATTCACATGTTTTCTTAAGAAGCGTTTTTTTGACGGCTAGCTCTTACATTAGGGACCGGAGGGAGTACTTTTTATTAAACTTTTTAGTTAATTATACATTACTAGAATAATAGAACCATGTAATAAAAAAAAGAATAATAGAAACCACACTCTTCTGCGTGCCGTGTATACACACACACACACACAAAGATGCCAAATATCTAGTCATCACGACACATATTTCCCGAAGTGTACACAATACCAAACATGGATAATATACTTCCCAAGAGTTCAACTTATCCTAGTAGCTACTCCCTCCGGTCCTATTTATAAGTCGCCAACCGCCCAAATTGTACATACCAAGGAATGGAGGTTAATGGAAGTTGAGTCATTAAATTGGTCTTATTTTTTTTATCTTTTCCATTTTTGCCCCTCTCACCTTTATTACTATGGCCCACTACCTTTTTCATCCACTACTACAGATTGTCCCTATACCAGCGCACCTTTACATGCGCTCAACAAAAAACGCAGGTATTGATATGCTATACATGCGTTTTATGGACAAGCGCATGTACAGAGACAACCTATACATGCGCTTTATGAAAGCGCATGTAAAGAAACAACCTATACATGCGCTCTTTGTAAAAGTGCATGTAAAGATAAAACATATACATGCGCTTTATGTGCTTTACATAAAGCGCATGTAAAGAGAAAACCTATACATGCGCTTAAAACGCATGTATAGGATTCTTTTTTAATTAAAAGAATAAGGGTAACCCCAAGCACTTCCCATCCCTTCTTCATTTTGAGCACCCTCCATTCTCTCACCCGACAACTCCCTTCCCAAAACCCTAACCCTAACTCAAACCCAATCATTCTCTCACCCGACAACTCCTTATAAAATCAATTTCTCTTCCTCATCCTGGGATCATCATCGGCATTTCACTTGAACACCTTGCAAAAACTGAGTTTTCTCTTCTATCTCTCGGTCTCTCCCTCTCCGGCGACAAAAGCGCCGATTTCCGGCGGAGCAAGCGGCCATTCACGATTGTAATGGCGAAATCAAGCTCAGGTGATCTTCCTCTATATTTCTATACCCATTTTTTTTTCAGTTTATGTGATTTTGGGAGAGAGGCCGAGTGGAGTTTCTGTTTTATAGACAATAACCCATTAAAACAAAATTAAGGTTTCAATCTAGAGGATAAAGGGATGGATTTGGGTAGTATGTTAGTATCTGACTGAAAAACCCCAAGTTTGGGTACAATAATTCGACATGTTTGGGTTTTTCTAAGGTTTTAAAACTTTAAATTTCTGATTTCGTAAGTTCAATGGAGTTACTAAGTGGTCTAGCATGTTTAATTATTAGAGTCTTCTTTGACTAGTTGTGAAATGTGATTTTCTTCCTTATTTTGTGGTCTGAATCGAGTTTGGTGGTTTAAGGTGATTTATTTGTGTGATTTTAAAGTTTTTGCTGCAACTACTGTTATGGCTAATTAGGATGAAATAATAGAGCAAGCTAGAGGCTTTAAGAAAATGGGAAGTTTTGTGTCTATGTTCATTCTTCTTTCATGTTTGGAATTTTGATGCATATAAGGTGTTTGCAAAAATGTGTAAAAGAAGAACTTGGTTGAGTTATGATTGTTGAAGGCTATATTGTGAAAGCTATCATGTTAGAATCTAAATAGATAAACTAATACGTACATATATGCATATAAATTGTTTTTGCTGGAAGTGCTTGCTTTACTTGGATATTGTTAAGATCGGATTTAGTTGAAACACGGGATAGTTTTGAGAGTGGAGTTGGAAGTAAAAATTGTTTTTGAGGTGTGGTTCAAATCTGTAGTGCATGGGTTAATTTTCAAATTTGTAGTGCATGGGTTAATTTTCATGGTTAATTTTCACAAATGGATATACAAGGAACCAAATGATGATCAAGAAATCAACTTCATGTCAACGTGGCACAGTTCTGCAGACTTTGTTAGCTGCAAAATCCCGTCTTGTTCATCATTTATCATTAACATTAAGAAATTATGAAGCAGCATCATCGAATTCTTGCTTCTGTTCATAGTGGAAGGTAATTTTCATGGTTTGTTTGTTTGTTTTAGATTGAATTTAGTTATTTAGATTACATGCTCTGCATTTATACGTTGGAAGTGAGAATATTGTAGCTGAAGAATATAATTGAAGGTTGTTTTTTGATTTTTTATTTTTTTTGCTTTTTTTTTGTGTGGAATGATGAACAGCATTGAGGAAGCTGAAGCTTCTCATGTTTATAGCTACAAACATAGTTTTAGAGGGTTTGGAGCTAAGCTGACTGATGAGCAAGCGTCTCAGATTTCAAGTAATTCATAGTCATTTTCTTATCTTGTTTTAGTTATATGTATTGTGGTGTGGGCCACAAGATTTAATTAATTAATTAATGATATGAATGTGTTTCCCAATTCTAAAAGAAGGCTACATACTACTCATTCTTCGGACTTTATGGGTCTTCTGCATGATCAAACTATGGAGGTTCTTGTGTTCTCCCCTGAAACCAAGCAAACATAATTGTTGGTTTCATTGACACTGGTGAGCACTTAGCATTCTTACCTTTCACAGGAATTGTTATCATGATTACTTATCTTGCTCCTTTCCAAGTATAATACACACACATTTTTTGTGCATTATTTAGTATCTAAACACTTGGTTGGTTTATTATAATCATTTTTGTCTGTTTAATTTATTTTGGATCAAGGTTGCATGTTAAATTTTAGAGTATTGTTTAGAGCCTGGTCCGTTTTTTTTTTTAAAAAAATTAATGATACAGTACATTGATTTATATATCATTGCACCTGGAAGCATTTTGGTTTTTTTTCTTACATTCTCTTTCCATGCTCCTTTTTTTGTTTTTCACGTTTTACTTTTTTCCCATTGTGTTTCTATTGCTTTTGTGGTCTCAGGTTATCTATATAGGTCTTTTGAAACTACCATTCATGTGAAATGACACCTTCAATGATGAAGAAGAGCTTAGTGAAGGAATTAAATCATAGAAAAGTGTTATGGGCTATTATAGTGGAGGTGACAAGGAAATTGGGTGTGCACAAAAATTCACCTCCATTTTCTATTTGAAAAGTCGGAGTGATGCTTCTAGGTTAGAGGATTTGTTCCAATATCCTATTTAATTTGGCCAAAAAAAGTCCTCTTTAATTTTATAGGATTACATGCTACCACCTGATTTAACCTAACCTTGCATTTGAAAAACTGACATTAGTTTCTACTTCACTTTTTCATTTCTGATTCATGTCAAATTACTTTTTGGTTTTTTGTCAGTTCTGTTTTGCTATCACCAATATGAGGAAGTTTTTTGATTATATACAACTTCCACATCTTAACATTGCCTCATTTGCTGCTGCAACGTTCAAGGTTGGTATCATCTTAGTGAATTTGTGAAGATAGATATTTACTCTTATTTTCAATGAATTCTGTAATACCATTAATTCTCTCATGGTTGAGAAAAGACTAAATAATGGTATAATTTTGTTTATAGGGTTGGGGCTAACAATGGGGTGTTGATCAAAGGAGGAGATGACCCTGAAACGAGCTCAGATGGTGAAGTACGTTATATTTGATAAAACCGGCACTTTGACTCAGGGAAAAGCTAGCTTTACAACTTAAATTGTGGTTACTATGTGATGAAATTTATTAAGGACATAGTAACACATGACCAATTGGAGGTGCCTGAATTTGTAAGTTTATTATTGCACATGACATATATAGTCTTAACTTACAAAATTGTTGTTGACTTGTTATTTAAAGTGAATTGTCACATAAATATGTTTATTATGTCCATTAACTCAGTATTATGAAGATTGTCGATCATCAAAGTTATCTATGGAGGAGGTGGATGATCTCATTGAAGAGTGGTGCAAGTATGTTTTCCCTATTGCTCATCCTATTATTCAAAATTTACATCCTTCTTAGAGTTTCATACATCTAAGGAGGAAGTGGGAGTATGACACTTTTGATAGATGAACTAGTTGGTTATTTAATCTAAATGTCTTTTGTTGGTACAACTTTGATGTGTATTTTGGCTGGTACAAATTAGATGACTTTTGGTGCTACAAATTAGATGTAAATTCTGATTGAGATATGTGGATGACTTTTATATTACATGTAAAGTAGTTCTTGTTAAAGGATTTTGGTTATTCTGGCTGGTTGGGTATATTATATTGTGCAGGTAGCAATTTAACTGCCAAAAAGCAGGAAAACGAATTATGACAAATGAAAAAAAAAATAACTTATACATGCGCTTATGGCGCAAGCTCATAAGTGCATGTAATAAATACATATTTACATGCGCTTTTAATACAAAAGCGCGTGTATATATATATATATTTACATGCGCTTTTATTACAAAAGCTCGTGTGTGTGTATATATATATATATATATATATATATATATATATATATATATATTTACATGCGCTTTTCTGACGATAAAACACATGCATAAGTATAGATATACATGCGCTTTTACAAGCGCATGTAAATCCTTTCCCGGCGAGGCCATTGCCAGCGTTTTTTAAGCGCATGTAAAGGCCAAAATGAGCGCATGTAAAGGGGTTATTCTGTAGTAGTGATCTTTATAAGTATACATGTGCCTTTTTGATCTTCTCTCTCTTCTCATCTTCCAATGTTCATTTTCCAATGCTAAGGGTATATTGGGAAAGTTTTAATAAATGAGTTAGTTAATGTTAGTTGGTGACTTATATTAAGGACCAAAATTTAGTGGCGGTTGACGACTTATAAATAGGACCGGAGGGAGTAGGTACTACTTTCCTGTCCATAAATTGGCTTGCTTATATGCAAATGTTTTTTTATTAATATTGCTTTTAACGCACAGAGAAACAAGTAAAGAGTGAGCTCAAATTGAAGACCTCACCCCAGTGTCACGATTAAATATAATAGTCACTAGAACATCTTGTCGATGTATTTCATACATCTTGAATAAGATACTTATCCGGTCCACGTAGAGTAGAAAGAGGAAGCATCAATTCAATATTATTAAGGTTTCCCTAGACATGCATGGTTTAATTATCTGACTTATTAACACATGCTAGCAATTCCTTGTCAACTTCAAATTTGGCCATGTCTTCCAGAGTCAAACTAATATAGGCTTCAATGCCACCACCATTCTTGGTGTCAATGAACACAGTCAGATTCTTGAAAGTCAAAGCAGTGGACCCCACCCAAGTAGGCTTTCCCCAACCAAAATCAGCATCGTACAGAGGAAACCTACACAAACTCGTGAAGCTAAATGAAACCATCTCTCTCTTTACAAGCACTTTATACGAACTATCCTTGAGAAAATCCAAATGTTCATTTGCTCCTTCTTGTATTTTTCTCACATACTCATTATCGATATTCTTCACTTGTTCCCTTACTTGTTTTATGAACACAACCCCATAGTGATCATATTCCTCTTCTTCTTTCTCTAACGTTGGAATAAACGTCATTGAAATGCGATAGTAATTTCCGAAGGAATTATGAGGTAACGGTGGTTCCATCCTTGGACGAAGGTTGACGGCGTGAACTACGGCGTAAGTTTTTGGTGGGCCGTGTGGATCTTGGGTGGCTGCCACGTAGCGACTCCATATGAAAGCTGATAAGGCTTCCACTCTTGAAGGAGGCTTCGCATCATCATCATTAGTCTGAGCATATTTTGTTTTGAGATCTTCTATGACTGAAGCATTGAACACAAACCTTTTGGTGATGATGTTATGTTTTATGATTGCTGACTTGAGATCGAACCCTGATGTGTTTTTTGGAGGGAAAAGATTTGCTGAAACAAACTTATCGCTATAAAAAGAAAATTAACACAAGTTATTAATGCAAAAAAAGTAGAGTGATATCATTTAGTAACAAAGATTCTTTGAAACTACCATTGTGAATTTGTGATTATGAGAACCATATTTTTGGTTTAAAACGAAATAGAGAACTAACTTTAATTTTGACCCATTAATCCGACAGTTGTACCGGCAATACGTCACGCATGTTTGGCTCGATGATGTGAGAGAACCTGGGGCCAAGGAATCGATGAAGAACACATGAAACCGATGGGGAACCGGTTGATATGGTCGATTCGTTTTCCGAAAAAAAAAACATCGCTCTAAACTAATATATGCATTTTCACACTTTTTAAGCATTTCAAGAATTAAGGAAAATAAACAAAAATGCAAGGAATATGTATGCTTCTTTTTCGTATTTGATCTAACTAATGTATACATCGGCAAAATAAGTATATACATCTTTTACGAATGTTTGGATTATTGATGACTATTTTATTCTTGCTATATACATAACATTTTTTGGATTTAAGAGATGATTTTTCTCATTATAAATAGACTTTACCTTATTCTTCTAGGGCAATTAAAGTGTCATGAAACACCATAGTCTTATTTATGGTGCATCAAATACCTCTTGATATTGTTTCTCCAATTACATCTAGCACCATAATCTCATTTATGCTTTAGAGTATTGGATTGATTATATAAGATTAGAGTGTTGAAAACAATGGCATAAAGGTGTTGAATGAACCATAATTAAGATATATGGTGTGAGATACATTTAAAACTAATATACGGTGTTGAAATATAGTAATATATTACTTCACGCCTCATTTTGAGCCTATATTATTAATATTTATGATCAGTCCAACCGCATCATAACCAATCATAACCAATTAAGGAGGAAACCATGCTTCAATTGGTTCAATGATATGTACTCCCTCCTATTTTAAATATAAGACTTATTTACTTAATTTAATTATATTAAAATTCCTGGTTAATATAGTTAAAATAACATGATATTACTATCATACTACCATAGTCATCTACTTTTACCCTATCCACCGACCCTATCTTATTCTATTATTGGACAGTATTGATAAGGATAATTTAGGGAAAGTTGATACAAATTCAAAATGATCTTATATTAGAACCAAATTCATTTCTCCAATAAGCCTTATATTTAGGACTGAAGGGAGTAATTTCTAAACATAATATTGTCAAACCTAACAAACAAGCGAAGGTGAAGAAGAGTTATTTTTGCCCCAAAACTAACATGTGTTTGTGTATGTTTACTGTAAATAAGTTTCACAAACCTTGGATAACTGGTCAGCTCAACTTGTCCATTATGACTAGCAAGAGAAGCCCAAAAATTGACAAACGTGATGAACGACAAAGCATCTGCAATCTGATGCGACAAACAAACACCAATTGCAATTCCACCACACTCAAAAACATTAATCTGGACACCCAAGCTTATCTCAGTGACCTTGTCAAGTTCAAATGGAAGCAAATAGTTAAGTTCAGAGGGGTTAGGTTTTTGATTGAAATCCAAGAGCTTTCCCTTCACTCTTGTTTCTATGCATGGCACTCCCTCATCGTTGCATTTGATGAAGGTATTATCTCCAAGTCTCCCACCGAGAGGGTAGTAGTGAGTTAGAACATCGGACAAAGATGTTTTAAGGTGGTCGAAATAATCCTGTTTAGGGTTTTCATAGAAGAGAACGAGAGGATTATAGACCGAGGGAGAGACTTGGTCGAGGAAAGAGAGCTGATAACGTTGAAGATGATGAGGGGTTGGAGAAGAAGGTTTGATGATTTGTGTGGAGACTACTTCAACTTCGAGCTTCATCGCCTCTATGTAAATAGTTATTTGAGAGTGTGTTTGTATGTGTGAATCTGATCTCTATCTTTATGTTAGAAGGTGCGAATAACGTTTATATATGTATAAAGGAACAGGGTGATATGATAAACGTTGTGGACGGTGGGAAGGCTATATCTTACTCTTAATTGTCAAATGATAGAGATGGCAATATTGAACGATGTTGAGATCTCAATTGGTCCTTTTGTTGAAGCTTTCATCCACTTAATTGTGACTTACACGCTAGGTATTCCTATATTTATGCAAAATAATAGAATAATTATACTTCTAACCTTTAATATAAGGCTCAATTTGCCAATTTGCTATGATTAAAAAAGATTAATAAATTATTTAATTATGTTACATGATACTTTTGAAAACAAATTGTGAACTACCAATACTTATATTTAGAACATGAAATAATATTTATTATTTATATGGAATATTGTTTAAAGGAAATTTCAAATAAATATTTTTATATTAAGATCACGCATGAAGTATTATGCAACGAGTTTCCAACACAAGAAATTTTTTTTTTTTATCTAAAATGAACTAGAAGTATTATTTTGTATCTTTAATGTCCAAATGTGAGAGTTTAAATGCTACAAAATATTACTTTCATGTCATTTAAGATCTCAGTTGTGGGCATGAATGCTTCGAAATAAGACTTTAAGAGTATTCAAGTTTTCAAAAAAAAAAAAACAATATATGTTGTTAGAAGCTGCTTAGCTAAAATTTCCTGGGTATTTAAGTTCCTTATAAATCCATATTTGTTTTTCTATATTCTCAACTAAATTTCCCCTATTGAGTACGGATTTACTGGTACGCATTAATGAACTTCTGGTAAGGAAATTAAAGAACGTGATTAGCCTTTTAGTAACTAGTTCTTTTAAAATTGAAGAAAAGTACATAATTTGAGAAAACTTATGTTCTTTTTTATTTTTCGCGTCGCAATTTTGAGTCACCACACCGACAGTGTCATTTTGGCTAAACGTCTCATCAAATATTTTAGTATGAAGCTAATTAAAGAATAAACTAGGGATATTTTCTGGCAAAAAAAAACTAGGGATATTGACACGACGAACTAAACTAATTAAGGGCACAATTTAAGAGTTTTAAGCAATTAATGAAGTTTGGATTACTATATGTTTCCCTATATTTATATAGTGTTAATACAATATTTAATCAGTTTTTTTTTATTTTGGTTCTTACAACATCAAATCATAATTTTTGACACATCAAGAAGGAAAATATTCTAAATATTCATTAAACTATAGGGGGTAAAGTTTTGGTTCGAAAGAAATTGAAGGAACAAACAAATTATAGTTTAAAATTATAAAGGCCAAAACTAAAATAAAGACATGTCGTTAAGACTAAACATTGTATAAAACCCTTTGTCTATAATGATATTAATTTATAAGTGAGTTTCTATGAAGTAGTAGCAATCATTTAAATAGAAAAGAAAAGGATAGAAAAAAATTATAATTGTTCTTAATTATATGATAAAAATAAAAAAAATAGATGTCGGTGTGTAATTTTGACATTAAAAAACCAGTGTACTTCATTTCTCTTTCAATTTCTCACAATGTGTATAACATTTGTAACTTTATAAGATATGAGAATTCCACTGACAAAAAAAAAAGGATTCCAAGAAAAACATACACCACATTGCTAGCTACTTTCAGTATATAGTAGGCACTATGTAATACTCCCTCCGGTCCTAAATATAAGACCTATTTGACTTTTTTGGAAAATCCTAAAAAAGAAAAATAAGTCAATTATAAATTGATTTACCTAAATTTTCCCATAAACTAGTTTAATTTATTTAACCTATAAACTAATGGCTAATCTAAAAATATATCAAGTATGTCATAATTTAATAACATATTTTGTAACCTTAACATCTTTAAAAAAAGTCAACTAGGTCTTATATTTAGGACTGGAGGGAGTACTATATTGTAATGGGAGAGTTACATAAATTCCACAATAACTATTAAAGGAAAGGATACATTAGATTTAGGATAAGGATGACATGGAGTGACAGTGTAATATTAGTCATATTAAAATAATAAACTGATTATATTCTTATCCCTTGTTTGAAAATTCAACTGACTGGTCCAACAGCCGGACATAGATATATTTAACTCTCTTCATAACCATTAACCCTTGCTTTTTTAATAAGGTAATTAACTTTCTTAACACTTACACCAGAAATTATGTAAAAGAATCTTTCTTTCGGCCGAATAGGCTAAATTGCATAAATTTATAGTTCTAAAGTTCTGTTTCGAAACGAAGATTTGTGTCATCAAATATATCCTATAATTGCGCGTAAAGAATATTCCCTAGATTCCCTTTGGACCCAGTTCCCGAGGTGGTTTTACCTAAGTCAAAAATGTTTATTTGCCATGTACAAAAGTTTTTTTGCCTAGGCATGTATGTTGTGCCGTGCCCTGCAACCTGTTCTTCGTCCCAAGCGTCTTGTCATTAAATGTGTGGTGGGGTGTTATCGAGGTTAGTCTCATATATTGCATTCTAAATGTCATGACATTGAATGTAGTGAGTTTTAATCATGAGTGGGGTTTAATGGTTGTTTATTGGTGTGGTGTTCTCGAGGTGATTTGGCGAGGTGTAGTATATATCCTTTGCTTTGTTCTTATCAGGTTTGTTGGTTGACCTCAGTTGCTTCTTTTTGTTTTTTTCCCGATTTTCATTTGGTTTGTTGTTTTACCTGTTTTTTTCTGTGTTTGGGTTATGCTTTTTCCCATTTTTATGTTTGATTTTGCTTTTTGGACTAGGTTGTGCAATTGAGCGTAGGCTGAAGATGTTTTTTCATGTAAGGTCTTTAATCAAGGGCAGTTGCTTGTAAATGGACATGGATCGTGCATTGGTTGTGGAAGCTGGGCCTGAGCATGACGTATTTGTTTATCTTTTTCTGGTGGTCAACTTTCAAATTTGGCCCGTCCATGATGTTGTTAGTAGTTTTTGAAAGTCATGGATGCACAAGAGGGGGGGTGAATTGTGCTACCAAATAAAATTCAAACAATAACAACACAAGAGTTTATACTGGTTCGGTCTTCCTGACCTACGTCCAGTTCTCAACCACCCAGGTTGAGTTCCACTATCCCCAGGTTTTAGAAACGGGTTCACCTGGAACCTTTACAACCGCAAGTTTTGGACGCGATCACTTGCAACCTTACAACCACAAGTTTTACTCAAGGCTCACTTGCAACCTTTCTAACTAGCTCCCCCTTACAACCAGCAAGGGTTCAACCTTTACAAATAAAGGATTTTCTAAACTTAGTTCTATTCAAGAACGGATAATGTTACACACTTAAGTACAATTAATGCTCTTAATACAAGAAGAGACTTAACCACAAAGAGTACAAGATAAGTAGATGAAAAGAACTCTCAATGAGTTAAATGCTCTTTCTCTTTTCTGGGCAGCTTTGAATGCTTGAAGGATTTCTTGGTTTCTCACTCTAGCTTTCTTCAAGATGTCAAAGATATTAGTTCTTCATAAATGAAGGTGAGCTTGTTTATATAGTCTTCAAGTATTCTCACTCTTGGTAGGTGGGTTAGCCGTTTGAATATGGCCGTTTTTCCCAAGTTACCGTTTGCCCAATTAATGCTCCATTAATGCTTAGCAGGGTTGACTTTGCTTTATCTCTGAAAAGTAGTTCTGACACCTCTGCTCTGTCAAAAGCATTCTGACACTGCATTGCTCTGAACGTTCTGACACTCTGATTGCTTGCGGAAGCAAGTCCACATCCGGAAGCAACTTTACTCAGTGTACTGCATTTTGAACGTTAGTCTTAACAATAATAGCACATACTCACATGCAGTGGGAGTTCACTTAGTCTAAGGGAGTTCTTTTCCATCCGGAAGCAATTCCACATCCGGAAGCACTTTCACTGGACGTTGGGTTATGTTCACATTTTACTCACTGACGCTCAGTGTTATCCATACCAACAGCCAGCGCTAGTCACTAAGCATTCGGAAGCAAATCCACTGGACGTTGGGTTATGGTCACTGGCGCTCAGTGTTATCCATACCAACAGCCAGCGCTAGTCTTAATACAATCGGAAGCAAATCTATATCCGGAAGCTTCCTAACTTAGTCTCAAGGATTTTATACACTATCTTAGACTGAGTTATGACTTAGTGATATACTTGCTGTCGCTGGGGGATGAGACGTTCATCCGCGAGCGCTAGTCTTAGTCCATCCGGAGGTAAATCCACATCCGGAAGCACTCTTACTTGGGGTTTTATATTAACCTAATATTCTCTAAGTGTTTGGCTTGTTCTTTTATATTTTAGTCTTCATCAAAACTTAAGATTCTAACATTCTCCCCCTTTTTGATGATGACAAACTAAGTTATCTAATTAAGTTTATATGATAGAATTGAAAGTAATAATCAGATAAGGCACAAACAACTAAGATAATTATCATTGATGAACAAAAGTTTACAAGTTAGACATACAAAATTCACAAGTAATTAAAAAACATTGCAAAATGGACTATGCATGAAAAATATGAGAAAAGAGAAAAAAAAATTTCTAAGGTATTGTATAGGGTGGAGTGGGGTCTATAGGTGATGTCTCTTTTTCCTCTCCCGCTCTTTTTGTCTTTCCTCATTCTCCTTTTCAAGTTGGGCAATGTGGGTATCCTTCACGTTCTGATCAATCTGAGTGATTATCCTTTAAAGCTCTTCCTCTTCCCTCTCCCTTCTGAGTCTTTCAGACTCAACAGATTCCTCAAAGGCTCTCTTCAAGTTTTCAACTTCCTCAAACCCAGGGAACCCTGTTGCATCCGAGAAGGGAGTGACCTCGCCATTGGGATAATGGACAACCCTGATCTTCACATTCCATACTGGGAAGTTGGGGTCCTCCTCAACTTCCTGGGCTTTCCTTTTCCCTTTGCCCTTGCCTTTTCCTTTGCCCTTGCCTATTGGTTGAGTAGGTTTGACTCTTGCTCTTTCAGCATCTAGGCAGGCCATCTGACCAAATGAGATTTTGTCCGTGAACCCATACCTCTCAAATTCTTCAGGAGTCATGTCCTCTATCTCCAGCTTAACTTCTTTTAGAATTGGGATGACATGCACCTCTTGAGAAGATGACTGAGTCTCAGGTATGATCTCAGCTTGGACTGATGGAATCTCTTGCTCACTCTCAGACTCAGTAGAGGTAGTAGTACTTTTGTTAGCACCCTTTCTAGCAACTGTTTTCTTCCTTGACTCGCTGTACTTAACTGCTGAGGGAGGAGGAGCAGAGGTTGGCTCAGATGGAGGAGTAGCAGATGTTGGCCCAGAAGGAGAAGAAATTGGTTTAGCAATTACTATTGGAGGGTGGTTAATCTTCTTCAGGCCATACTTCATCATTATTTCCTCAACTATATTCTTGCCATGCTCAGGGGAAGGAGGCTCAGAAGATGAAGATTCTAGCTGTGGGATTTCTTCATTTTGCTCATACACAACCATTTCCCACTTGGACCTTTGCTCATCCGACCGCTGCTGTTGCATAAATCGGATGACTTCCCCTCTGATCAGACTCTCAGCACCACTTAATCTTTGAGAATCCATGGCTCGGCGGAGGGCAGCAGCGATGTCCTCATCTAGCCATAAGGAGGGTTGAGTTATGATTTCTCTCCCCCTTTTGACATCATCAATAAGGGCAGGGCCAGGGAGGATGAATTGGGTGATGAGGAGGGTGGAGGTTCTGGGCCAAATGTGCGAGGTGGTGAGGATTCAGGTGAGGATGTGGGGGAGGTGTTTTCTGGTGAATTAGGAGGGTTTGGGAAGAGAATAGTGTTTCGTTCGAAGAAGTCGGGGTGGGTGAATAGCCCATCGAAGGGGTAGGTGGAGGAGTAGGCGGCAGGTTGTTTAACTCTCCATGGAATAGGGGGTTGGTCTCGGAGGAAGTAGGTGTGAAGTGGGTGATCCGGAGAGGTAAACCCAAGGGATTGGGCTATGGTGGGTTGAGTGTTAGGAGGAGGATTGGAGAGCTCTGTGGGGCTTGGGGGTGGTGAAGGGTTTGGGGAGTTTTGTGGAGATGAGGAGTTGTTGGAGGTAAGGGGTGATTGGCGAAGAAAGTGTTGGGGTGAGTCTTGAGTGGAGCCTTGAGGGGATGGTTGATGTTGTTGGTTGGTGCTGGGTGATGTGTGGGGTTGTTGGTTGGTGCTGGGTGATGTGTAGGGTTGTTGGTCGTTCTGAGGGGTAGGTTGCTGTGGCTGTTGAGTGTTGGGAGGAGGAGGAGGAGGAGGTGGAAGTAAATGTTGATTAGGTGGAGGAGGAGGAGGTGGGTTAGGAGGAGGAGGTGGTGGTAAGTTACCTTGTGGTTGAGGGATCTGAAGGTGATTGAGAATGAGGTCTAACTTGGCGTCTAGTCTTCCTAGTTGAACCTCGACCTGACCTACTCGATCCTCAAGCCTCTGGATTCGCTCCCCCTGCTGCTGGAAGCCAGTATCACACTCGTTACGGAGAGGAGCCACCAAGGAGTCAGTCAGCTTAAGGAGAATCTCCTCCTTTATCTCCTGGGCAAATGCTTTAACAGTAACTGGCACCCTCGCAACTCTGCTTGGACCGGGATGAGAGTCAACCTCTTGATCCCCTGCGCCAGATACAGAGGGGGCTGAGGTATGAGATTCACTGCCTGCCTGAGAGCTTGAGCGAGTGGCCTTGGCCTTCTTGAGATACTTAATCTTCATCTTGCTAATGTTAATTGCACTCACAGGTAGGCACTTAACATTTTCTTCTTCCTCAGTGGATGTAGCCTTGATCAAATTCTTCTCAAGGAGGAAGGCGATGATAGTGGGGTAGGGGATACTTCCAGCCTTATTGTTGACCATCCATCTGTGCAACTCAAGACTGATCAACTGCCCTGGGTTGATTGGCTGCTGGGAGAGGACTCTGGGGAACCAGGGGTTATCCAGGAGAGTGAACTCGTTGAAGTTCCCCCCTTTGTGTGTCATCATGCGGGAGTAGACGTAGTATAAGAGCCTGTTAGAGTCAGACATCCGGGCACCTTCTTCCCTTTGGTGTCATAAACCTTTTCAAGTTCCTCCTTGCTGAGTTTGAGTGTCTCAGGGTATAGCCACTCATTCATTCCTTCCTCAGTGATCCCCATTAGGTCGTTGATGTCCCTCCAAGTGAACCGGAAGGTTCTCCCCCTTACTGTGGCAGTGAAGGTGACTCTCCGAATCTGTTCCTTCTCATCCACCTTCTTATGCTTGACCTTGCCAGTGAGAGACTCGCAGAACACCCGCAGGACGTTGATATTGTACTCCTGGTTGATCCCCAGCCAGGGCATGTATTTTTCCAGAAATGGCCTCAAGTGTGGAAACCCTAGTTCATCTATCTTGTTCAGATCTAAGTATATCCCGTTGTTGAAATAGGGTTTGACAGTTTCAAATTTGGAGGAAACAGCCTCCAATGGCCCATCTCTGTATATACAAGGATCATCATACTCCTCTACTCGTTGTCTTTTGGATGAGGGCTCTTCGCTAAACTGAACCCTCTTCTTCCCCTTCTTCTTCGAGTGTTCTTGTTGAGGCCCAGATTGCCCAGAATGTGCTTGCTGTTCATGATGTTCATGTGATTCTCCAGATTTTCGTGAATGCCCAGATTTGCTACTTTTGGACTTCGATTTCTTGGAAGAAGTGGCTATCTCAGTGTTGGGGTTTGTCTCATGTGATCCGGCCATTTTTGTGTGGATTTAAGGTTTAAATGCGATGAAGAAGATGAAGAAGATGAAGAACAATATGAATGTATGCAGAGAGTTTTGTGGGTAAGAAATTTGTGCAAGTAAAAAGTAAAAGTGAAAATGGCTTCCTATTTATATGCAATGTCACATTGGGTAAAATAGTCATAATGACTCTACATGAAAGCATGCGCTGGTTCATATGGAAACGTAAAAATTTAAATTGAAAAGTCACACCTTTGTGACACGTGTCTCTGTTCAATGTCAGAAGAGTCATCATTTTTGGTGTGAGAAGATGAAACGTTTTCTGAGGTGACGTGTCCCTTTGTTCAGATACTGGCGCTCCCCCTCACTTTGACTCAACACTCAGCTCCAGCGGAAGAGCATCCGGAAGTGGTTTTACTTCCGGTTGGAGTGGTGCTCCAGGTCACTTTGAGTTGTCATCCAGCGCCAGCTAAAGAGTATCCGGAAGTGATTTTGCTTCCGGTTGGACTCACTTAAGATTCAACATTGTGGGGGACCTGCAAAACTAAAGATTGGCACTCCGATGCCTAAGTTAGTATAGTTGCAGGTTTTAATCAAATAAGCACAAGTTTATTTTGAAGAATTAGACTTCATTTGGGTTTACCATTCCCAAATCACCTCTTATAAGTGTAAATTGATCAACCCCCAGAGGCTTCGTGAAAATATCAGCAAGCTGATGCTGAGTGGGGACAAATTGCACTTTGACATCCTTCTTTTGAACATGATCTCTGATGAAGTGATGTCTGACATCAATGTGCTTTGTCCTTATGTGCTGAACCGGATTCTTGGCGAGGCTGATAGTGCTTGTGTTGTCACAAAGTATGGGAGCCTCAGGGAACTCTAAGCCAAGATCTCTCAGTTGGTTCTTCAGCCACAGCACTTGGGCTCATCACTGAGTTCATCTTCTTCCTTTAGAATGCTTGCTGGTGTTTCTTTTGGTGGTGAAGATGATGATGTTTTTGGAAGGTTTATTGTCCCATCATCTTCTGTGGATTGTTCCCATGTAGAAGTTTCATCAAATACAACATGCATAGATTCTTCTACTGTTCTAATCCTCATGTTGTATACTCTGTAAGCCTTACTCCTAAGGGAATACCCTATGAATACACCTATATCAGCTTTTGGATCAAACTTACCCAAATTTACCTTTCCATTGTTATGCACATAGCATTTTGATCCAAAGATTCTGAGGTGGCTGATGTTGGGCTTTCTGCCTTTGTACAGCTCATAGGGGGTCTTGTCCAAGCCCTTGCGAACATAGGCTCTGTTAGAGATGTAGCAAGCAGTGCTCATAGCGTCCGCCCAGAACACTTGAGAAACCTCTTTCTCATTGAGCATGCTCCTGGCCATCTCAGTCAGAACCCTGTTCTTCCTCTCGACTACACCGTTTTGCTGAGGAGTTCTAGGAGCTGAGAAGTTATGATCAATA
Organism: Mimosa pudica; assembly: GCA_029929735.1. NCBI lineage: Eukaryota > Viridiplantae > Streptophyta > Magnoliopsida > Fabales > Fabaceae > Mimosa > Mimosa pudica. Next base: position 10,060,258 of record JAKELP010000033.1, on the reverse strand, counting down.
CCATTCTGCTCACACAGCTCAGAGAAGCTATGGTTTTCAAATTCTCCTTCATGGTCTGTCCTTATGGCTGTGATTTTGAGGTCTCTCTCATTCTGCACTTTCTTAGCCAGGACAACAAAGGAAGGCATCAAAAACATCTTGCTTAGAGGCAAGAAACATTGTCCAAGTGAACCTAGAATAGTCATCCACCACCACTAGAGCATACAGGTTTCCACCCAAGCTCTTCACTCTAGCTGGCCCAACCAAATCCATGTGGATTAGTTCCAAGGGCCTGCTAGTGGAGACTCTCTTCTTGGTCTTAAACGAGGACTTTGTTTGCTTCCCTCGTTGGCAGGATTCACAAATATAATCATGCTTAACTTTGAAAGATGGAATACCTATAGCTAGCTCTTTCTTAATCAACATGTCAAGTTGAGTAAAATTAACATGTGCTAGCCTTTTATGCCAAAGCCAACTATTTTCATCACTAGATATTAAGCATTTTTCTTCCAGTTGTTGACATAAATCTAGAGTGTATAGGTTTCCATTTCTATTTGCCTTAAGTTTGCATTTTAGGTTGGCCTTATCTAGGTTCAGATCTTGCTTATCAACTATCATGCACTCATGTGAATCAAAGATTACCCAATTTCCTTTGTCAGTGCTCTGGCTCACGCTCAGCAGGTTGTGACAGAGACCATCCACCAGATAGACGTCTTTCACTGGCCCAACTTCTCCAACTCCGGTGATTTTTCCACTTTGATTTCCTCCAAAGGTAACTGTGGCTCCGTCTTTGATCACCAAGGATTTGAATTTGTCTCTGTCTCCAGTCATATGTCTCGAGCATCCGCTGTCAATATACCACTTCCTATTCTTGGATGCTTTGAGACACACCTGAAAGAATCAAGCAAGCTTAGGTACCCAACCTTTCTTGGGTCCTTTATCATTAGTTTTCAGAACCCTTGGTCCAGTGTTAGTTTTGACCTTGTGCTTATGATTAATCTGTGCCTCTGGCCTAGTGTTGGCTCTAGGCTCTTGGGTTTGTTTTTCTTGAGGATTGCTTCCAGCCTCTGGATCCCTGTCCTCCCTTAGTTTCTTTTCTTGGGGGAGGATCCTTTGTAGCCTTGGTTCCTTTTGGGATCCATTTATAGGAGTTGTTTGCTCCATGCTTCTTAGCATTACAGGTGGACGTGGAGTGTCCCTTCCTGTTACAATAATTACAGAAGCTAAAAGGTGTGGAGCTGTGCTCAGTGGCTCTATGGAAGAATTTTAAGTAGGGCTTCACTTTTGGTTCCACCCACTTTTTCCCTCTAGGTGTGTATCCTAAGCCAGTCTTGTCCCTATATGCCCTCTGATTCATTAAAATGATATTTAACATTTCAGATCCATTTGTGAACTTCTTCATGGCATTTTGCAGTTTATCTCTTTCAGCTGAGATTTTGCTGCAACTAGGGCAGCTCTCAAGTATTGAGGCATTGGGTTCTGCTTGGGAGGAACCCTTGCCATCCGCTACCGGAAGCTTTTTGGCTTCCGCTAGCTCTTCACTCAGTGAGTCCACCTTGGACTCAAGTGATTCCTTTTTAATTTTCAATACTTTATAGGCTTTACATAATCGGGAGAATTCTTCGTGAACCTCATTATAAGCCTCTTGTAGTTCAGAAAAAGTTACCTTACTGTCCTCCTGGATGGGATCAAAATCTGAGGATGCTCCCTCATCATCTTCTCTGGCAACCAGACAGAGGTTGGCAACCTCTTCCTCATCACTTGCTTCCTCGTCTGAGCTATTCACCCAGATAGAGGATACAAAGGCTTTTCTTTTGTCCTTCCCCTTTGATCTCTGCAGGCTTGGACACTCAGCCTTGAAGTGGCCAGGCTTTTTACATTCAAAGCACACTGGGGCCCTTTCCTTCTTAGATCCCTTCCTCTGGCTGGAATCACCTTTCTGAAAGCCTCCTTTCTTCTTGAAGAACTTTCTGAATTTTCTCACCATCATAGTCATCTCCTCATCATCCAATTCCTCCTCATCATCCTCATCGTCATCATTATCATCATTCTTCTCCTTGCTAGGAGCAACAAGGGCAAGATTCTTGGTTTTGGATGAGGCTTGAGGAGCTCTCTGAGCCAGCAGGGTTGGTTCGTACTCAGCCAGAGAACCAAACAGTGCAGTGATGGAGCTGGTTGACTCTTCTTGGACTTCCTGTAAGATTGTAACTTTGGTGATCCAATCACCTTTCAAGATGTAATATACCACCTACTAATATAAAATTAACCTATACCTAACACAACTGCTAATTAAATCAATCCAAACAATGAACTCTAACCATGTTAGCAAAAGATTCACCTAACATGGTTAGCAAAAGAATTTCTCTATAATTAAGAGATTACATATCTAACTATGTTAGAAAAGATAATCTTCTAACATAGTTAGCAAAAGAATCACCATCACCTAATAAATCACACATTCAATATCATAACCTAAATCTAACCAAACTACACAAAAATAAACCATATTAGAGCGGGGCCCATCTAATATGATTATACACACAGGAAAACATAAAATCACTCAATACATCCTCCATCTACCACATCAACATATTAGGAAAATCGAGTTTCCTATTTACATCCATTCAAGTTCTCATCACCTGGAAACAGAATATACACCAACCACACTAGACATATTAGTCAAGGTAGTTCCTGAACTATCGCAGTAGCAGGAACAATATTACATAACAACCAAAACATTACATTAAGTTACAATACAAGTAATACAGTTCACATATAATAAAAATTCACGCAAAACAACATTCATATGTGCAGAAGCTGGTGCAGCCTAGTGAAATGGCGATATATATCCCTAAAAGGTCACCTCTGGCCTACTTACTATATCAGTATGGGCCAGACGGCCCCTTCCCCTTCCTCTGCGCCTCCCCCTGGGCATGATCACCTGTAAAAATTAAGGGAATGGGGTGAGACAAAACAATGTCTCAGTAATCACTACTTAACTCACTGTGACACTCAGAAGTGGGGTAGTGGAGTGTCTACAGGGTACCACAGTTCAAAACCTGCATACAACATATAATATTTACAAATATATATATATATATATATATATATATATATATATATATATATATATATACAGAACAGATACATCCATCTCTCAATAGAAAAAAATAAACGTGTGTGACACTATGCCCGGTCTACAATCCGAAAAGCATAAAAAGGGACCACTCTAATCAATGTGAAAATCCCTGGTTCCTTTACAATCCGAGGAACCCGTACAATTAACCTATCGATTTGCGCAAATCGATAGGTTACATCGGCCGACGGTACTAATAATCAGTGTCATGCAACATACAAAAGATTTATATAAATATGAATATATATAAAGTACAGTTCAGTTAAAAGGTACCCTATAGCCCACGTTTAAGTATAACATAATCTGAATTCATTTTATTTATATATATATATAAGTAGAAGAGGATATTAGAAAATCCTCAACTACCATCACCCTCAGTATCACAGTCAGTTAAGCGTGATTACCTGCTAAACTTCACTGCAGCAAATATGCACAGATAACAGTTATCTTCAAAGTCCGCTTGAAAGATCACCGTCTACAATAATGCCACAATTAAAAATGGGTCAAGACACTTTGCAAGTGACTTAACTCAACCTTTTAAATAACTTTCATTAACACTAAAAGTATAAAAATACTTCAATACCAAAACCACATCCATATCCTTTCCTCCTCCAACTTCTCTTTACCAAATCTTTACAATACCAATACTTTCAACCTTCATCATCTCTTAAAGAATTTATAACATTATCCATCATAACCAAACCATCCTTTAAAACACCTAAATCACTTTCAATCAATACTTTAACTATCCAACTTCCTTTCAAACCTCAATCTAGTCAACATTAACATTCCAACATCAATAAACAACCTTTAATCTACCAAAGCCACTTCAAATCAACACTTTAACTAACAAAATTCCTTACAAACATCAATCCCTCTAAAACCAACCTTCCAACATCACCAAACAACTTCAACTAACACTACATAAATACCAATTTGTTCCAGAACATCATCCACTAACATAGCCCTAACTTAAAGAGTCCAAAAATGCCCTATTAACTTCCAAACTCCTTCCTAAACACCAATTCAATCAAAATCAACTTTCCCACATCTTAATATAACCTTAACAAGCATTTATCAACAACTAATTCATTCAAATCATCTTTAATTAACAAAACCCCAATTCAAAGAGCCATAGAAAACTTCCAAAATTCCCCAAAATCTTTTCCAACTTCAATAAACCTCAATACTTCCCAAACATCTTCAATTTAACAGTGAATAATCATAATAATAACTTGTCAATCCTAAAGTCCCAATTTTTCACAACATCCTAACATCAAAGAGACCAAATTTCCACAAAATTAACTTCACAAGAGGCAAAGATCAAGCTTACGGAGTTCCAGAACGCAGGGAGGAGCTTCACTGCTGCCGTCCGCCGTCCAGAACTCGCCGGAATCGGCCCTTAGGTGGCTGGCCGAGCTTGAACAAGAGGAAGGAAAGGAAGATGAGAAATGAAGTTGTAACATGAAGAAATCACAAAAAGAGCTAGAGAAACTACCACCCACCTTCAACAACAACTCCCTTCACTGGAAAATAGGACCACCGTCGCCGGAAAACAACCCCAACTCACCGGCCGAACTGAAAAGGGAAGAGGAGCTAAGAAAATTGTGTTGTGAAGTTGAAGAAGGAAGAATGACATGAAAGACCACAAGAAAAATCAAACCTTTCCTCCCTAGCCGCCCTTCACGTCGCCGGAACGTAGCGCCGCCTGTCATCCACGCAAGCCGCCGATCGGACTCGGCTTAACAGACCCGAGGAGAAGAGAAAATGAAAAACAAAGTCAGAAAGCTTTATGAATCAAGAAAGTTGAAGGAGTGTATGTGTGGGTGTGGGAAAAAGAAGAAAGTGAAGGGAGGAGGAGTGGCCGCCGATTTGGAAGAAGGGAGGAGGGAGTTCGATGTGTTGATAAGGAAGGAGGGGGGCGTGTTTGTTTAAGGGGAAATAAGGGTGGTTTTTGATAATTAAAGCCTAAACTTGTCATGGTGTACTCATTTTGATTTAAAACCACTTAAACCAGCCTCCAATCTTCTTAAACTTCCAAATATTTTTAGCTTTACCATTCCCTCATATTTCAAACTCTTCATTTCTTTAGTAATTATATGCACATTAATTACTCAAAATTTTCCAAAAATCTCCAAAAATTCCTAAAAATTCCAAAATTCCTAATTTCTCCTTTTATCATTTCCCAAAACACTCTTTAATCCTGTATTAAATTTTCAGGATGTTACAATTCTCCCCACCTTTTAGGAATTTTGCCATCAAAATTTATTACCATCACATCTTTACCAAATGAAAACAATAGGGAAATGAGGTAAAATGTACCTAGGAATAGCTGTGGGTACTTCTCACGCATCTGTTCCTCAGCTTCCCAAGTCGCATCTCCTGGAGTCATACCTCTCCAGAAAACCTTCACAAGGCGAATGGTTTTATTTCTCAATTGCTTATCCTTGACATCCAAAATTCTTTCAGGCTCCACTTGATAAGTCAAATTGTCCTCCAACTCTACTTCTTCAGGCTCAATAACATGAGAAGAATTAGGGTGATATTTCTTCAACTGTGACACATGAAACACATCGTGTAGTCTCGATAGCTGTGGCGGAAGAGCTATTCGGTAAGAAACCTCACCGACCTTCTCAATCACATCGAAAGGACCCATATATCGAGGAGATAACTTCTTAGCCCGAATTGATCTGCCAACACCTGTCATTGGTGAAACTTTCAAAAACACATGATCACCCTCTTCAAACTCCAGTGGTCGTCGTCGCTTATCTGCATAACTTTTCTGTCTACTCTGGGCCGTCAACAATTTCTCCCGAATCATCTCAATCTTCTGAGTCGTCTCATCCACAATATCCGGGCCAATGACAGCCCTTTCACTCACTTCCGTCCAACAGATTGGCGATCGACACTTTCTACCATACAAAGCCTCATAAGGAGCCATACCAATACTCGACTGGTAACTATTGTTATAAGCAAATTCTGCTAGTGGAAGATGCTTATCCCAACTACCAGGCAACTCAATAGCACATGCCCACAACATATCCTCCAGGATTTGATTAACCCTCTCTGTCTGACCATCTGTTTGCGGGTGATACGCAGTACTGAACTTAAGTTTACTGCCTAAAGCAGCCTGTAATGACGTCCAATATCCGGATCTATATCGCTGATCTCTATCTGAGATAATAATCTTTGGTACCCCATGCAAACGCACAATCTCATCAACATACAACTGAGCCAACTTTTCCATTGTACTAGAAATCTGAACAGGCAAAAAGTGTGCTGACTTAGTCAACCGATCCACAATCACCCAAACAGAATCATGACCTGACTGAGTAAGCGGTAACCCCACAATGAAATCCATCGATATATCATCCCACTTCCACTGAGGCACCTCAATATTCTGCAGCAATCCACCGGGCTTTTGGTGCTGAATCTTGACTTTCTGGCAAGTCAAGCACTTAAGTACAAACTGTGTCACATCCTTTTTCATCCCTGGCCACCAAAACCCTCGCTTCAAATCATTATACATCTTAGTGATTCCCGGATGCATAGCATATTTACTCCTGTGTGCCTCTTCCAAAATAGTCTGCTTTAACTCAGCACAATCAGGAACACAAATACGATGCTTAAACCGTAGAATTCCATGCCCATCAATCTCAAAATCTAAGACTGAACCATCCTCCAATTCTTTTCGAATCTTACTCAACTTGTCATCCTTCTCCTGTGATACCCGCAAGTCGGTATACAAGTCGAAATCCACTACTACCGCTCTCAAAATGGCCTACTCCACCTCAGGAACAACTCGCATATCACGTAAAGTTTCCAACCAAGACTGTTCTTCAAGACTCATTGCAAAGACATGAGCCGATTTCCTACTTAAAGCGTCAGCAACCACATTGGCTTTCCCAGGGTGATACTTAATTTCAAACTTATAATCACTTAGCAACTCCATCCAACGACGTTGCCTACCGTTCAACTCTTTCTGATCCATCAAATACTTGAGACTCTTATGATCACTGAATACTTCAAACTGAGCCCCAAAAAGATAATGGCGCCAGATTTTCAAGGTAAACACCACTGCACACAACTCCAAATCATGAGTTGGGTAGTTTACTTCATGTGGTCTCAATTGTCTCGAGGCATAAGCTATCACTTTGCTATTTTGCATCAACACACATCCCAAACCCATCAACGACGCATCAGTATATACCTCAAATGGTTGAGACGAATCTGGCAAAACCAACACTGGAGCGGTAGTAAAAAGAGTCTTTAACTCCTAAAATGCTGCTTCACACTGCTCCGTCCATACAAAAGGGCGATCTTTCTTGGTCAAATTTGTCAAAGGACGGGCAATCTGCGAAAAACCACGAATAAATCTCCGATAATAACCAGCTAATCCTACAAAACTCCATACTTCAGTTACTGATTTCGGAGATTCCCACTGCAAAACCGCCTCAACTTTACTAGGATCCACCGCAACACCTTCAGAAGAAACCACATGCCCCAAAAACTTTACTTCGTTCAGCCAAAATTCACACTTAGACAACTTAGCATAAAGCTGATGATCCCTCAGAACTCTCAAAGCAATGCCCAGATGCTCACGATGCTCCACTTCATTTTTAGAATAAATCAGAATATCATCAATGAACACTACAATGAAGTTATCTAAATATGGCCTGAAAATTCTGTTCATATAATCCATGAACACAGCAAGAGCATTGGTCAAACCAAAAGGCATCACCAAGAATTCATAGTGGCCATAACGGGTTCTAAAGGCCGTCTTAGGAACGTCCTCTACCCGAACTCTTAACTGATAATAACCTGATCTCAAGTCAATCTTAGAAAATACGGAAGCCCCAACTAACTGATCCAACAAATCATCTATCCTGGGCAACGGGTATTTATTCTTTATTGTGACTTTATTCAGCTGACGGTAATCTATGCACAACCTCATGCTACCATCCTTTTTCTTAACAAACAAGACTGGAGCTCCCCACGGTGACACACTAGGTCGAATAAAACCTTTTTCAAGCAATTCTTCAATCTGCTTCTTCAACTCAGCTAATTCTACCGGAGCCATCCTATATGGTGCCTTAGAAATCGGACTAGCACTTGGTTCTAAATCAATGGTGAATTCCACTTCTCGCTCCGGTGGAAGACCCTGAATATCAGCGAAAACTTCAGTATAATCCTTAACCACATCTTTAGCTTCAATGCTAATCTCCTCCTCAAATTTAATTGAGAAGAAAACAGCAAACACCTGACAACCCCTCCGCACGCACTTCTCAGCTTGTGTGGCGGATAGTAACAAGGAACCACTGGAACCCCCAACAGACAAAGAATTTACTGCATATCTCACAGCCCGTTCCTCACAAAGCAAAATGACATTATTGGCTATCAACCAATCCATGCCAATAATCACCTCTATTCCTTTAAGGGGTAAACATACAAGGTCAATCACAGAGTCTCGACCTTCATACTGAAGGTTCAAGCCTTTACATACTTGAGCAGTTATAAACACAGCTCCACTAGGGGTAGTTACTTTCAAATCATAAGATAATGTAGATAGAGTAAGGCCAAGTTTCTTAGCACAGTCATAGGAAATAAAAGAATGTGTCGCACCAGAATCAAATAACACTTCAACACTATGACCTCGGATGGAAACCATACCTTAAATCACATTAGGAGACGTTGTGGCCTCCTCTCTCGTGGTAAAATACACACGTCCAGGAGCCATAGGGCGACTGCTATGACTTGCCTGACCTTGCTGCCCCATCCTAGGGCAAAACTTGTAAGTATGACCCAATTCATTACAGTGATAACACCTCCAACACTCTCCCGAATGAAACCTCCCACATCTATCACAAGGACCTCTCACACTAGATGCTGAGGCAGTTGACTCCTGATAGGACCCCTGACTAGCACCTGCTCGACCTCTACCACCAAAAGATTGGGTCCTGCCACCCCTGAACTGACTTCTCTGTCCAGATCTTCCCTGGTGTTGTCTGCGAAAACTACCCCTCTGGTTAAACCCTTGTGAAAAACCTCTCCATTGAGATCTTCTCCCAGAACTACCGGAGGTACTCGTACCAGCACTGTGACTCTTCGAGATACCTCCTGAAGGCCCTAAGTAGTTAGTAGATTTACCCTGGTCATCAACACGATCCAAAGTACCTGAACTTCTCAAGTTTCTGGCCACAAGACAAAAATACTCACAAGAATCCTCAAACCTAACAAACGGCCTAGCATACAGATATGGTCGCATCACATGTCTAGCTTTCTGAATCAACTGAGTATGCTTCCACTCAGGATCATCTTTATATTGCAGGTAAGTCACATAGCGTGATAAATCATTGAAAATAGCAATAAATTCATCCTCGTGCATATTGCCTTGCATTAATTTATTAAATTCAAGCTCTTTCTCATGTCTGATTGTAATGGGAAAGTAATGCTCAAGGAATTTTTCTTTGAATTCTGACCACACAGTCATGGAATCATCCATACCCCCAGCTGACTTCCACCATCTTTTGGCATCACCAATCAATAGTAAGATAGCAACCCTGGCTTTCTGGTACTCATTACAGGCAACTGCTTGGAAGATTGTTTCTAATCTATCGATCCATTCTTCTGCTATTTCAGGTTGGCGACCCCCTTCAAAAGTACCAGGATTGTGCCTAGACACATCTTTCCAAACTTTATTAACAGCACGGTCTTCTTGGGTAACTTCTTGCTGGGTCCCGTGAGTTTCACTCTCATGGCAAAATTCAAACTCTCCTTCACTTTGATGCTGATGGCCCATATCCTGTTTAAATTTCTGTAACCTTTCTTCCATTGTCTCCAAAATCACATCCCTCAACTGATTCACAAACTCCGACCCAAAGTTTTGTGCCGGAATAGATTGTTGTGAATCTTGGAACTGATTATAACTATCTTCTTCTCCACCCACCTAGGGAATAATGATAATAATCACAAAAAGAGTTAGTGATCATAATAATGAGGAAGGGAAAGAAGAGGTTGATATATCGCCATTCTATATGCAATGCAACAGGCAGGGTATCGTTTACCATAAAACTGATACCAAGTTGTAATATACCACCTACTAATATAAAATTAACCTATACCTAACACAACTGCTAATTAAATCAATCCAAACAATGAACTCTAACCATGTTAGCAAAAGATTCACCTAACATGGTTAGCAAAAGAATTTCTCTATAATTAAGAGATTACATATCTAACTATGTTAGAAAAGAGAATCTTCTAACATAGTTAGCAAAAGAATCACCATCACCTAATAAATCACACATTCAATATCATAACCTAAATCTAACCAAACTACACAAAAATAAATCATATTAGAGCGGGACCCATCTAATATGATTATACACACAGGAAAACATAAAATCACTCAATACATCCTCCATCTACCACATCAACATATTAGGAAAATCGAGTTTCCTATTTACATCCATTCAAGTTCTCATCACCTGGAAACAGAATATACACCAACCACACTTGACATATTAGTCAAGGTAGTTCCTGAACTATCGCAGTAGCAGGAACAATATTACATAACAACCAAAACATTACATTAAGTTACAATACAAGTAATACAGTTCACATATAATAAAAATTCACGCAAAACAACATTCATATGTGCAGAAGCTGGTGCAGCCTAGTGAAATGGCGATATATATCCCTAAAAGGTCACCTCTGGCCTACTTACTATATCAGTATGGGCCAGACGGCCCCTTCCCCTTCCTCTGCGCCTCCCCCTGGGCATGATCACCTGTAAAAATTAAGGGAATGGGGTGAGACAAAACAATGTCTCAGTAATCACTACTTAACTCACTGTGACACTCAGAAGTGGGGTAGTGGAGTGTCTACAGGGTACCACAGTTCAAAACCTGCATACAACATATAATATTTACAAATATATATATATATATATATATATATATATATATATATATATATATATATATATATATATATATATATGTATACAGAACAGATACATCCATCTCTCAATAGAAAAAAATAAACGTGTGTGACACTATGCCCGGTCTACAATCCGAAAAGCATAAAAAGGGACCACTCTAATCAATGTGAAAATCCCTGGTTCCTTTACAATCCGAGGAACCCGTACAATTAACCTATCGATTTGCGCAAATCGATAGGTTACATCGGCCGACGGTACTAATAATCAGTGTCATGCAACATACAAAAGATTTATATAAATATGAATATATATAAAGTACAGTTCAGTTAAAAGGTACCCTATAGCCCACGTTTAAGTATAACATAATCTGAATTCATTTTATTTATATATATATATATAAGTAGAAGAGGATATTAGAAAATCCTCAACTACCATCACCCTCAGTATCACAGTCAGTTAAGCGTGATTACCTGCTAAACTTCACTGCAGCAAATATGCACAGATAACAGTTATCTTCAAAGTCCGCTTGAAAGATCACCGTCTACAATAATGCCACAATTAAAAATGGGTCAAGACACTTTGCAAGTGACTTAACTCAACCTTTTAAATAACTTTCATTAACACTAAAAGTATAAAAATACTTCAATACCAAAACCACATCCATATCCTTTCCTCCTCCAACTTCTCTTTACAAAATCTTTACAATACCAATACTTTCAACCTTCATCATCTCTTAAAGAATTTATAACATTATCCATCATAACCAAACCATCCTTTAAAACACCTAAATCACTTTCAATCAATACTTTAACTATCCAACTTCCTTTCAAACCTCAATCTAGTCAACATTAACATTCCAACATCAATAAACAACCTTTAATCTACCAAAGCCACTTCAAATCAACACTTTAACTAACAAAATTCCTTACAAACATCAATCCCTCTAAAACCAACCTTCCAACATCACCAAACAACTTCAACTAACACTACATAAATACCAATTTGTTCCAGAACATCATCCACTAACATAGCCCTAACTTAAAGAGTCCAAAAATGCCCTATTAACTTCCAAACTCCTTCCTAAACACCAATTCAATCAAAATCAACTTTCCCACATCTTAATATAACCTTAACAAGCATTTATCAACAACTAATTCATTCAAATCATCTTTAATTAACAAAACCCCAATTCAAAGAGCCATAGAAAACTTCCAAAATTCCCCAAAATCTTTTCCAACTTCAATAAACCTCAATACTTCCCAAACATCTTCAATTTAACAGTGAATAATCATAATAATAACTTGTCAATCCTAAAGTCCCAATTTTTCACAACATCCTAACATCAAAGAGACCAAATTTCCACAAAATTAACTTCACAAGAGGCAAAGATCAAGCTTACGGAGTTCCAGAACGCAGGGAGGAGCTTCACTGCTGCCGGCCGCCATTCAGAACTCGCCGGAATCGGCCCTTAGGTGGCTGGCCGAGCTTGAACAAGAGGAAGGAAAGGAAGATGAGAAATGAAGTTGTAACATGAAGAAATCACAAAAAGAGCTAGAGAAACTACCACCCACCTTCAACAACAACTCCCTTCGCCGGAAAATAGGACCACCGTCGCCGGAAACCAACCCCAACTCACCGGTCGAACTGAAAAGGGAAGAGGAGCTAAGAAAATTGTGTTGTGAAGTTGAAGAAGGAAGAATGACATGAAAGACCACAAGAAAAATCAAACCTTTCCTCCCCAGCCGCCCTTCACGTCGCCGGAACGCAGCGCCGCCGGTCACCCACCACAAGCCGCCGATCGGACTCGGCTTAACAGACCCGAGGAGAAGAGAAAATGAAAAACAAAGTCAGAAAGCTTTATGAATCAAGAAAGTTGAAGGAGTGTATGTGTGGGTGTAGGAAAAAGAAGAAAGTGAAGGGAGGAGGAGTGCCCGCCGATTTGGAAGTAGGGAGGAGGGAGTTCGATTTGTTGATAAGGAATGAGGGGGGGCGTGTTTGTTTAAGGGGAAATAAGGGTGGTTTTTGATAATTAAAGCCTAAACTTGTCATGGTGTACTCATTTTGATTTAAAACCACTTAAACCAGCCTCCAATCTTCTTAAACTTCCAAATATTTTTAGCTTTACCATTCCCTCATATTTCAAACTCTTCATTTCTTTAGTAATTATATGCACATTAATTACTCAAAGTTTTCCAAAAATCTCCAAAAATTCCTAAAAATTTCAAAATTCCTAATTTCTCCTATTATCATTTCCCAAAACACTCTTTAATCCTGTATTAAATTTTCAGGATGTTACACAAGACTTTTAAGATCTTGCTGACTTGTTCTCTTTCAGGAATGTCTTTGCCTAGGGAGGCCAGGTTATTGATAAGATGAGTGAACCTGAGCTCCAGCTCTCTGATGGGCTCAGTTGGACTAATCATGGCAAATTTGTGAAATTCTTCTACCAACATCTCGACCCGTCTTGCCTTCACTCCCTTGGTTCCAGAGTGAGCAGCTTCAAGAGCCTCCCACATATCCTTAGCAGTTTTGTGGTGGCTGATCCTATGAAACTCCTTAGGACTAAGGGCACATTGAATGTAGTGCATGGCCCTGAAATTTAGCTGGACTAGAGCATAGTCCTCATTGGTGTATCTGGATCGCTGCTTTGCAAAGCCATCATCATCTAGAGGGGTGTGATTCCCATGTTCAATCACATCCCAGAGTCGGATGTCGCTGGACTTGATGTAGGTCTCCATTCGGAATTTCCAGAATGGATAGTTATACCCATCAAAACCTGGAGGCTTGTTGGGTTGAATAGAGACATCTGGCAAGGAATAATCTGTATCCATTACTGGATCTTTACTTTCTAGATTCGTTGGAATCAAGTTAGAAAGACCCGCTCTGATACCAAATGAAAGTAATGGATGCACAAGAGGGGGGGTGAATTGTGCTACCAAATAAAATTCAAACAATAACAACACAAGAGTTTATACTGGTTCGGTCTTCCTGACCTACGTCCAGTTCTCAACCACCCAGGTTGAGTTCCACTATCCCCAGGTTTTAGAAACGGGTTCACCTGGAACCTTTACAACCGCAAGTTTTGGACGAGATCACTTGCAACCTTACTGACTAGCTCCCCCTTACAACCAGCAAGGGTTCAACCTTTACAAATAAAGGATTTTCTAAACTTAGTTCTCTTCAAGAACGGATAATGTTACACACTTAAGTACAATTAATGCTCTTAATACAAGAAGAGACTTAACCACAAAGAGTACAAGATAAGTAGATGAAAAGAACTCTCAATGAGTTAAATGCTCTTTCTCTTTTCTGGGAAGCTTTGAATGCTTGAAGGATTTCTTGGTTTCTCACTCTAGCTTTCTTCAAGATGTCAAAGATATTAGTTCTTCATAAATGAAGGTGAGCTTGTTTATATAGTCTTCAAGTATTCTCACTCTTGGTAGGTGGGTTAGCAGTTTGAATATGGCCGTTTTTCCCAAGTTACCGTTTGCCCAATTAATGCTCCATTAATGCTTAGCAGGGTTGACTTTGTTTTATCTCTGAAAAGTAGTTCTGACACCTCTGCTCTGTCAAAAGCATTCTGACACTGCATTGCTCTGAACGTTCTGACATTCTGATTGCTTGCGGAAGCAAGTCCACATCCGGAAGCAACTTTACTCAGTGTACTGCATTTTGAACGTTAGTCTTAACAATAATAGCACATACTCACATGCAGTGGGAGTTCACTTAGTCTAAGGGAGTTCTTTTCCATCCGGAAGCAATTCCACATCCGGAAGCACTTTCACTGGACGTTGGGTTATGTTCACATTTTACTCACTGACGCTCACTGTTATCCATACCAACAGCAAGCGCTAGTCACTAAGCATTCGGAAGCAAATCCACTGGACGTTGGATTATGGTCACTGGCACTCAGTGTTATCCATACCAACAGCCAGCGCTAGTCTTAATACAATCAGAAGCAAATCTATATCCGGAAGCTTCCTAACTTAGTCTCAAGGATTTTATACACTATCTTAGACTGAGTTATGACTTAGTGATATACTTGCTGTCGCTGGGGGATGAGACGTTCATCCGCGAGCGCTAGTCTTAGTCCATCCGGAAGTAAATCCACATCCGGAAGCACTCTTACTTGGGGTTTTATATTAACCTAATATTCTCTAAGTGTTTGGCTTGTTCTTTCATATTTTAGTCTTCATCAAAACTTAAGATTCTAACAGTTTTTACCTTTGACTATTATGCTTATTTTCTGTTGTTGTGTGTTTCTATTTTGTGACATATGTGATGATTTTTATTAATTGTTTATATTTTTTTAAGACACAAGGGTGTTGTTTCATGTTGATTTTCTTATATGTGTTGATATTTTATATTTTATTCTCAGACATGCAAAATTCCTCAAGTAGCGTTCAACACAATTTTGTTTGTAAGCATTGTGACACGTATCTAATTATGTACTAATCTAAGGAAAAAAATTAGGGTTATCAATCTATAATTAACTTCGTTTTTTTATAGGATGTTCTAAAAAAGTGAATGAGGTCTTATATTTAGGACCAGATGGACTATTATTGTGAAGTGGCGTGTACCGAGTCTGAAAAGCCCATATGTGCTTTAAATCTTTTGGTTATAATTGCACTTTGTGCTGAAAAATCTTGATCATGCGTAAGGTTGCAGATTAATGTTTACCGTAAAAGATTTGTAGGTACGTTTTTGTTTTGATTTAATTCTTCTATCTTCTACAAAAGAAAATATACATATTTGAATTTCATGTGACTATTTATATTGTTGTTTCATTCTTTCCTCATGTCCTTTTGCCTTGTATACACTGTGTATGCCTTTGGTATGTGGAAAGGGATTGCTCTTTAAATGCTTTTTTGAAGGGTTGCGTCGATTTGTTGGTACGCTTTCTGACATTTCTCTTTTCGCTCTTGGGATTGCATACTTTTTGTTACTATGAGGGTATTCTTGTCCTTGATACTTTCCTATGAATGATTTTTTATATCATTCTTTTGTGATCTGTTTTGTGCAGATATGCGTGTCAGAATCAACTTCGGTGATTGCATTTAACATCATATTCTCAATTCGTCATTTTTCAATTGTCTGTGTTTCTATTTTGTGACATGTTTGATGATTTTTATGAATTGTTTATATTTTTTTAAGACACAAGGGTTTTGTTTCATGTTGATTTTCTTATATGTGTTGATATTTCATATTTTATTCTCATACATGCAAAGGTTACTAAAATCAATCACATGTATCCTGCCTTCCGTTGATTTTATGTTCTGTGTTATTATGTGAGCTGATATATGATTTATGTCATGTATGTAATGGTCAAAAAACAAATAATTTCATATCCCGCAATTAGCGTGCAACATATTTTTTAACATTATCTTTAATATCTATGATTTAAAGGCAACATGTACCGAGACTTAAAAGGTCATGTGTTCTTGAAATCTGTTGTTCATAGTTGATCTTTATGTTGAAAAATCTCGATCATAAGATTGCAGATTAAGATTTTACCTCAAAGGATTTAAAGGTATGGTTTTGTTTTTTGGGTACTTTTTCATTTTCCGATCTTCTACAAAAGATACTATAAACACATTTATAGTATCTTTTGTGTGACAGTTTATTGAGCCTTTAGATCTAAGGTTCTGTTTACTTTGATTATAAGTGGTCATCTAATAGAATTTTTTGTGGATGGTTGATTGTTTTTCCACATGCCGATTAGACATATCTCTTTATTATTTTAATATTTCTGTTTAATGGTTGATATAATCATGACTTTTCGCTCTCTCATATTTCCAATGCGTTTTTTCTTTCTCCCTTCCAACCCATGCTTTGCGTCTTCATTTTCTTTGTTGTATTTTAATCTCACTGAAATCGTCTTTGCTTATTTGACTTCTTTTTGTTTTTTCTTCTTATTCTTCCAATCACCATGCCTCTTTATGGTTCTTGCGGAAACGGCAAACGTCGCTGTGTCCTTTATGCTGCACCTTCGCGTGTGGACCCTCCATCCCTGACTGTTGACATCCCTAGAGAAGTATTGCCTCCTGTAATGAAGATTCTTGCTCGAGATTGTGTTGTGTCACGCCCTGAAGTTCTATCGCGTGACCGGCACGAAGTATTGACCAAATCTCACTTCGTAAGCCTTTTCAATTAACTATAGACATTTTAAGCATACATTTCTATTTTCAAACATTTGTCATTTCAAACATTTGGCTATAACATTTACATCTCAATGCATATAAAAGTAATACACAAGGAAGGTGAATTTTTAGGTATCTATTATGTACAGTGAAAATGTGTATAAAATTTTACATTTACCTTCTATTATCGTAAAGTAAGATGTGTTGATCTACATTCTTCAATCTGAAAATTCAATCATTAGTTTCTATAATAGAATATACATATGCATACGGACCCATAAAAGTTGCTCCTCTTTTTCCCTTATCCTTTGCCCATTACAAAATTTCAATCATATTACTGGTTCATGGTCAAACCCTCTGAGAGTCATTACTAACAAACATCCAAAAGGTCTACCGAAACAAATTTAAATACTTGACTACCCATCTTCAAAATATTAAAACCGTCGTACAAGAAACATAATGACACCTTCAAGTTTTAAAGTGAAACACATGCATATGAACCAAATTCTTTTTATACTAAGGCATTCGACAGCTCTTTTACCCAAATTGAATTGTTTGAAATACGAGATGGTTCCTCAAACAACCTTCACATTTGAAAACATTTAAAACAATAGATATATCGTTACCACTCACGAAATATTCACCTTCATCTTTGAAGTTTCGATACATATTGTACCACTGCCACATTTCTCAAAAGTTCATAGTCATATTCAAATCAATAAAATACTTGTAATGTCTAAGGATGATAGTAGTTTTAATGATATAAATCTCATAATATATATAAGATACAACTCCACCTTAACCATTAACATATCTTAAGATAACAACTTAGTCCAAATGATATAAAGTAAATATTGAAAACATTTTTTTTGAAAGCTCACTTTTATAGAGGAACTGACACGCGGCGAATAACAAGCGCAGCACAGAGGTCACGAAACAAGCGCAGCTCGAAATCTACAAGTCAAACGCAGCCTGAAGGCCACAAAAAACCAGCGTAGCTCGAGACTACGAAACAAGCGTGGACACACAGTCACACGAGGGTAAATAACCAAGCGTGGCAAAACCACGAAACAAGCGTGACACGAAGTCACGAAACAAGCGTGGCAAAGCCACGAAACAAGCGTGACACGAAGTCACGAAACAAGCGCTTTGTGTCTAGTTCCTCAAAAATAAATGTATATTTATATATATAGTAATAAATAAATTAATTTGAATGATAAAAACTCCTTTAGAAAGAAATATAACATAATCTATTCTCATTCCAACTCTGGTCCAGTCAATGTATTTGTTCAAGTTTCAAAACTTTACACAGTTTAATATTTCATCCAAGAACATTTTCATATTTCAAATCATTAACTCAACCTTCAAAAATAAATAGCGATATTCAAAATATCAGTGAATAGTTTCAGATTCTCCTTATTAGGCAAAAATATCCCAAACTTCAAGTTTGCAATCCGATTTGTCTCAAATAAAACCTCAACCATTCAAATCCAGAATGAACTCAATAATCACATTAATATGCAAACCCAACAAATAGTTCATCTTTTTACAATCAGCGTCATAGTTGTCACTCATACAAGCAATTAAACAAATCAAGGGAATAAAATATAATTTGATTGGCAAACCCATATCCCAACACCCATGCCAATAGGAAACAAGTGAAGGAGAACCTAAAGAAATTAGTAAGCATAGCCAAAATCAATCAGAATACACCCAAACCAAATATCAATTATCAAATAAGTCTTTCCTGAAATTTTATCATGCTTGTATACAACTACTTATTATCTAATCTTAAACTCCTATTCCGAAAATCAATTCAACTATAGCATAGTATTAGCAGAAAATTTATCAAACACACATACACTAACACGCCTATTTCTTAAGATACTCACAATCCTCTCTTCAATGAGAAACCTTTGCCAATAACATCTATTCATCATAATCAGCATCAATCAATCACATATTCTTCCTATACATTAAAACTTTTCCTCGCACACTCCATTTTTTTTTACTACATAGAATCAAACCAACCAAAACAAACAATGAAGAACCCAAATACAAGCTTTCATTTATTACACTTTAGACGTCATTTGACGCATCTATTCCAAGAAATCATGTCTGCCAAAACCTAAACCTTTTTAATCATTGTTTTAAAAGCTCCTCAATAACTTTAAAATTTGGACTAAACAAATCAAAGAACACAAACACATTTTTCATTTGTAACACAATTATATGTTTTATGACTTCTTCCTCATGAACTAAGCTTCGCAGAGCATCGAATTAATACAGAAAATATTGGATTAGTCTTCACATCACATCACAGGTCAAAAATGTAAATTCTCAAAAGTCTAAAAATCCTCTTCTTATGAAACATTTTATCAAACACTTATAGTGCATTCAAATTAAGTCAATAAGAAATTTTCTCACTTCCAAAGCTAGAGATCATATCCCTCTAAACATCGAAAATCAATAATACACTTGTTAACACATCATATAAACACATCTCATATCTACCACAACATAAAAGAAACACTTGAATAAAACCACCACACCCACCCACATATTGATAAGACTTTCATTGCCACATAAAGGAGCAACATAAGAGACTTGTCTAGAAACCCCCTTTTCAGAGACATAGCAACTAAAGAAAAAAAAACAAAGTTTAATAAATAGACGGGAAATGGCACAAACAATTTAGTTTACTCTAGACTCATTGGAAGTATTCAGGTTTTGTTTTTATATTCCCACTCTTCATTCATTCCTTGATCAAAGCGTAGGTATAATGAAAAAGGAGGAAATGGAGTTGAATCAACTCCATTCTCAAGAAGTAACATAAAGCAACAATATCATAGCCATAATAACCATCAATACCTTCGACCAAGTATGCTTGCTTTCATATTTTATTTTGATTTTAATTTTTTTTCCTACTAGTAACCATTCTCAATCTTTTAAAATATATGTAAATCATCAAGAGATTTTAAAAACTAAGGAGGCTTCAAACACAATAAGTAGTTACAAAAAAACTAAATTAGGATCAAATACTTACTTCAAAATACTGACCTTACTTTCTTTCTCCTTCTCTTCCTCTTATTCTTTTTTTATCTAGCACCCTCTGCTCCTTCCTTTTTCATGGACATGACAAAGAGTATAGCTTCAAAGGTAGCATATATGTTCATTTTTTTTCCACCGTCATTCCCCCATTCATTTATAAGATTCCGATATGGTTACATTCAACACATACAGTGAATCTCTCTTACAGTTCAAGAGAAGAAGAGGAAGGAACTGTTAAACCCATTTTGTGATACTCACACAAGCATGGACCAAGCCATACCCGAAAGGCCCCATCCATAGTCCAGAAAATAAAAATGGCCGCTCCTCCTTCGGAAAAGAGACATGATTATTAAAAATTTTCCCCTTCATACTCCTCAAAATTTTCGTCCTTTTCCCCACCCCAGCAAATATGAATCCCTTGGAATCAAATCCTCCCTAGCCATGAAAGGTAGAGAAAACTCTAGAATATCCTAGTGCTAACCGACATGAGGAAGGCTGAAAGTTGCTAAAACAAATATCTAAGTGAATTCCCTTTCTTTTTCTTTCTTTTTTTTTGAAAATTTCAATACTAAAAAGAAATTTATAGTGATTATTATATTATTTTTGGACATAAGAAAATAAATAAAAGATTGATTAAGAGTAAAGTACTAATCATAGCCTAATATATTTTATTATTTTATTTAAGGTCATTACATGTTGTCTCTTATGTCAACGCAAAAGCCTCCTGCAAGTTATTGCGGGATGTCGGCTCTGACGGTCTGGTGTTGAGGCGCCTCTTTTCTAATTCAATCCCACTCTTTGTTGAGGACAACCCGTCTGTTCAAGGCCTTATTGAGGGTGCTGCTATGGCGGATAGTTTAAGGGCTATTTTTCGTCTAGGTTTTAGGGAGTTTTTTAGGTATCAGGGAAATGTTAGTTATGGGTTGGAGTTGATGCTGCGGGCTGCTCGTGAGGGTATTGGAAGGGCTGTTTATGTGTGTGGAATCATTCTGGCTACCCGTTCCAGTCCAGATGGTAGTGAAGATGGAAGATTGGCTGAAAAACTGTGGAAGAACATTAATAGTCTTGAGAGCATAAATATGTTTAGGGTGATGATTGATCCATGGCTGGCGCGTTTGAGGAGAAGATTGCCGCCAGGCCCTCTATTTCATAGTTATTCATTCTATTGATGTGATCTT
Organism: Mimosa pudica; assembly: GCA_029929735.1. Lineage (NCBI taxonomy): Eukaryota > Viridiplantae > Streptophyta > Magnoliopsida > Fabales > Fabaceae > Mimosa > Mimosa pudica. Next base: position 10,038,832 of record JAKELP010000033.1, on the reverse strand, counting down.
CATGATCGTCATGATAGACCTGCCTGGGGATGTATAAGATGTAATATTGATATTGAAGTTGAGTGGTTTGCAGAGGGGCTAGGTGTAGATTATGTAACCTACTGGTAGTGGTGTTGTATTTTTTGTTCCTTTTTTTTTATCATGAACCCTTTTTGTAATCTGGTACCATATTAGGCCAGCTGGTATAGTATTGTGTATTTTAACTTTTGAGTTCCTTTATGCTGTGAATTTTAATTTTTAATTTGTTTTTATATATGTTTTTGCTGCATGTGTCATTTTTTTCCGTTGATTTATCATGTAGTCGGATGAACACATATACAGTGTTTTTTATGTTTTTGGTTTCCTTTTAGATTCGTTTGATGTTGCGAATAGTATGCTTAAAATCTTTCAATCACAGCCAAAGGCATTAAATAGTCTTGAAAAAAAAAGACAAAAATTAAGACACATTAAAGATGTCAACTCATTTAATAACATTGGAGTATAATATAAGGCCCGAGATTGTAGTATGACTATTAAAAAAGGAGCATAAACAAATACACCTTACTTTAATATATCTATTTTGATAAGCTTTGTTGTAAGGAAGGGAGTTGTAATTTGATTTGGATTGACGAGATATTTTGGATGCCACTGGTCTGACATCTTTTTCTTTGAAGTTGGTATCTCCAATGTTGACGTTTGAGTTGGGCATTGGGAAAATCAAATTGAAAAATTTAAAAGATTAAGTAAAGTGAATACACAACTAATGAAAAATGAAAAATTGTGTTCAATGGATGCACAATCGGGATGATAAGTATGAAAATTACAAAATGAGCAATAGTTTTTAAAATTTAATTTATATATATGTCTTAAAAACGTTAAACAGTTGTATCTTTATTAGAAAATAATAAATCAATTATGTAATGTTATACTACATGTTCTTTATATTGTTGAGATTCATCGTGTATGTCATAAATGCGTGTTGTATTATCTAAATTAATGATGGATTGCTATGTTTTCCCAATAACGATCTAATTAGGTTTCTTATTTTTCACATTTACTTCCTTACCTAATTATTAGTAGATGAATTAAGAAAAGATTGAAACAGACAAATAAAAATAAGCCTTATAGTCATGATTGCTCTTTAATAATTCCTCGAGAAAATTACACAAGTACAAATCATTCAAACCCACTACTCACTAAAACCAATTACATGGCATTAATAAATAGGACTATAAAACCATGTTAGTATATAAAAAAAATACATATGAGTATAAAAGAGAGTTAGGGGTAAAGTAGGAAATAACGATTTAAATGAGGAGCGATTGTGAGTAGAGCTCTTATATTAGTGACCAAAACCATAGAACATTTAGGCTTTGATATTAGGGACCGGAGGGAGTAATTGGGAATTGAGACTGTAATATCTAATGGTTGTTATTTGGCTTAGTAAATACATAAAGGTTAAGTGTGGCGAGTGTAAGCGTCTTGACATTAAATGTGTGGTGGGGTGTTCTCGAGGTTAGTCCCTTGGATTGCATTCCAAGTGCTAAATTAAAAGTTAACATCATAATTAATATCAAATGTCATATAACTGTATATGAACATATGCGCGCGCGCACGCACACACAAAGAATGAGAGTTCGTATGCAATTTTATCCAAGAAAATAACCACTCACGAGTCAATATTCAAAATTTTTTCCACGAACAATCTTTCATGAGAGAAAACAAATGATAAAAAATTTTGCTTATTGTCAGACACACACACACACAGTTAATGTTAATTTATTAATGGTCAATGTTAGTTTAGGGTTAATCATGAGTGTGTTTTAATGGTTTTTTTATGTGTGTGGTATTTTCGAGGTGTTTTAGCAAGATATAATATATATTCTCTAACCTCAGTTACTTCTTTTGGTTTTTTCCCATTTTCATGTGGTCTTTCGTCCTACTGTTTTCTCTTAGTGTTTGGGTTATGCGTTTTCCATTTGTATGTTTGATTTTTCTTTTTGGACTAGGTTGTGCAGTTGACCGTAAACTGGAATTGTTCCTTCATGTCAGCTCTTTAATCAAAGAAATTTTATCCATTGTTTATTTAGTTATTTGTTTTGTCAATTTTCAATTTTGGGCCTTCCATTATGTTGTTAGTAGCTTTTTAGGTTTGCCGTCCTCTGCGTCCTTTACTCTCTATTCCTTGGATTTAATGATTGTAAGTAGTTGGGTGTTGTTGACTTTTTTAGTTGTGTATTTTTTTTCATAAGTCTTGTGTTGTTGTTGTTGCATCTTTAATTTTTTCCCTTTTTCTTTGTGTCCACTGCTCCCTGTTGTGGTTTGTGAAAAGGAAGTGCTCTTGAAACTACTTTTCAATGGGTTGCGTCTATTTGTAAATCTACTTTCTAACATGTCTTTTTCAGCTCTTGTGATTGCATGATATTTCTTGCCACTAGGGTATGCTTGTCCTTGATATTGTTGTGTAAATGATTTTGTGGATCATTCTTTTTACTTTGTGCGCGAACGCGTTTCTGAATCAACTTGCATGATTGCTTTAATCTTTATATTATTGATGGCTTATTCGTGTTTCAGTGTTTGTTTCTGTTTTGTGCTATATTTGATTGTTTGATGTTTATTGATGATTGTTGATCTCCCTGTTTTTTGTTCGACTATTTATTTAGTTCCGTGTGATGATATTTTTTTGTGTATATATTTTTTTGATTGATTAGTGATTTCCTTTAATGTGTTGTGATTATCTGTGTTATAATTATGTTTACGCTCATGAAATAAGACATGTCTTTTTATTATTTTAAAATTTATGTCGAAAGGTTGACATCATCATGACTGTTCTTTCTTTCGTATTTCCAATGCGTCGTTGCATTCTCACTTCTAACCCATGATGTGTGTGGCGATTTTCTTTAGTTTAGTCTAATCTCACTTAGTGTATTTGGTTGTTTGTTTGCGTCTTCACTTTTTCTCTTATAATCCAATCAAAATGTCTCCTAACGTTTCTTGTGTGGATGACAAACGTCACACTGGACCGTCGCGTGAGGTTCCTCCATCCCTTACAGTTGACATCCCTAAAGAAATCTTATCTTCGGTGATGAAGATCCTCGCTAAACAATGCGTTGTGTCTTATGTGAACGCTAAAGTGTCGTACAAGTTATTGCGCGACGTTGGTTGTAGTGATGAAGTCGTGGGGTGCCTCCGTTCCGATTCAATTCCACTCTTTGCCGAGGATAATCCATCTGTTCAAGGTCTTATTGAAAATGCTGCTATTGCTGGTAATCTTAAGGTTGTTTTCCGTATAGGTTTTTTGGAGTTTTTTGGGTATCGAGGAAACTTCACCTATGGGTTGGACTTGATGTTGCGGGCTGCTCGTGAGGGTCTTGGCAGGGCCATTTATGTAAGTGGTATCATTTTGGCTGCCCGTTCCAATCCAGTTGATAGTGAAGATGGAAGATTGGCTGAAGAATAATGGGAGAACATTGATAATGTCGAGAGTATAAATATGTTTAGGTTGAGGATTGATTCATGGCTGACGCGTTTGAGAGTGTAACATCTCAAAAATTTAATTTAGAATTAGTGGTAATTTAAGTTTATTTTTGGGATTAATTATGAGTTTAGGGAGCTTCCAAGTGAAAATATTGCAAATTGAAACATCTTTTAGAATAATCATATTAGTAAAAGATTAATTTGGCTAGTTTCTTTAGAAATCAAAAGAGTGATAATTAGAAATTTAAATTATTGATTGTAGAAATATATATATGTGAGTGTAGGGAGTATTTTTATAATTTGTTTTAAAACATGAAATTTAAGGTGGAAGAAGTAAATAAGTATAGATAGAAAGACAATTGGGTAAAGTGCCACAAAACCCAATACATATTAACCAAACCAAACACTCCCTTGTTGCCTTCTCCCTACCCCAAACCCGCGCCCCCTTCCTTCCTTTTCGTTCCTCTTGCTCTTCCCGGCGACGGACTGCAGCGGCGGCGGCGGCTAACGACGGCGGAGGCTTGGTAAGCGGCGTGGGACCTAGAACCCACAGTGGGTCACCCTTATGCTCCCTCTTCTCTCCCTCGCGTCCTCATTTCCTTCGCCCAGCCACCGACAGCGACGGCCAAGCCATTTCCCGGCGACGTCCACCTCCGGCAAGGCAAGCAAGGTTTGATTCAAACTCAGGTGACTCTTTTCTTCCGATTTCTACACTCTTTCCTCGTTTTGGCCGAGGTTTATGAGAGGAATCCGAATGGGTTTCGAGATTTTGGGTGTTATGATGAACAATAACTAAGTGTAGTCTTCATCTTTTAGTGTTTTGGTTGATGATTTGGGGATTGATTGAAGTTTTATGAAGTTTGTGCAAAACCCTAACTTTTGGGGATTTTTAAATCTGACGAGTTTCATGGGGATGTAAGGCTTGAAATTCCTAATTAACTTGCTTAGGAAACCATTGGAGCTGTTTGTCACCATTTGCATATAGGATTTGTTTGAGTTTTATTGATTTGTGATTTTTATTGAGTTCTTTTCCTTCCCTTTTTGCTGTCAATGTTCTGCTTGTTTTAATTAATGATGATGAAACATTAAGACATACAACTGAGTGTTTGTTATGAATACAAATTTCATTATCATTGAAGGATGATAATTTTTGAGAACCTAGAGCTTATTTACAGGTCATATGCTGTTGTTAATTGAAGGTGTGAAAAGTTATAGCAAATGTATAAATGTGAAGAATAGGTTTGGGCAAGGTGTATGTGTATGTAAGGGTAATGCTTGATGGCTCAAATGGTTAAAGTTTAAAAAAAATGGTTTACTGGTTTAGGAGTGAATAAATAGGTAGTAGATGTAGCTGAACATGAATTATTTGTTGCTAGTGCTTTTTCTTCTGCTTGTTAAAGTGATAAGTGTACTAATATTTGTTGATTCTCTGTGTTTTGGGCTAACTGCACATGGCTATTTCTACTGCTTCCTTATGATGCTATTTTTGTTTGGCCAAGTTACTAATTAAGTGTAAACATATGCCTATGTTGTGTCTCAAATCTGTAAATGGATGATTCATGTTGATTATGTGTCTTGCATGTTAAAAATCTGAATAATAATTAAAGGAATAATGACATTGATATTGGTTGCTATGTGGTCAGTTTGGCATAGAAAGTGAAGTTGATGTTCTTGTTACTTTTGCTCTTTGGCTTTTGACCCTGCGCATGAGTGTATCACAATGAACTGATTGAATTTTGGTTTTGGGAGGATTTTAAATTCTGTTTTGGTTTGGCCAACGAGTTTGAGGGATGTTTGGATGGAAGTGAATTGCTACATGCAACCATATAATGGTAAATAAATAAATAGGCTTGGCTTAGTTTGTTTATGTTCTTGTCAGTTAGTTCGTGAATGATGGGAATAATATAAACATAGCTTTTGGAAGAATGAAGTTGTGAATGGTACCTTGTGATTTTAATTAGAATTATATGATTATTGTTGTGATAGGATTTTCGTTTTGGCTGAATTAAAGGCATGAAAATGGAGGGTGCCTATTTAAGGAACTTATAATTGAGAAAAGCTTATAGATTTGGAAATGCATATGATTTGGTGGGGGAATATGAGATTTTTGGTAATGCTAGTTTCATTTTCTGTTCCATTATAATAGGCTTAAGAAAAACCTTGATTCTTGTGATAAACTACATATGGGTTTCAAATTGCCGTGTTTCTTTTTATTTATGGCTGAAATGAAGGAGAATATTTATTGGCCATTACATGTTCAGTTATGCTTGAGATTGGAAATCTGATTTTTGTTTTCCACATTCAATGTTGCTGCCCAATTGAACCTTGTATGGGTGTTGAGCATTACGTGGAAGGGTATGGTTATCTTGGAAAGATGTGAATATGAATGAATTTTGAATGGATATATGTTTCTACATGTGATTGAGATGGTTTTAATTATTTTTGGAGTTCATATACATAAATGCTTAATTGTAAAGGTGTGTTTATGTTTGACGTAATTGATTAGGATGTGATATATAAATGGTATGAAATGCATGTGAGGTTGATGCATGGATATAATTGTAGTAGTGTTAATGTAGGTGCATTTACAAATTTTCTACCATTGCCTTTTATGTAGTTGAACTTAATGGAGTTGGAATGGAGGTGTTTGTTGTAATTTCTTAAGTCATGAAAGACTTTTGTGTTGTGATTTATGCTTACTGTTTAGGGTTTAGGTATATGAAAACATGTTTTTGGTTAATTGAATATTTAATGAGAGTCTTAATATTTATAGTTAAAGAGTTTAGGAAGTTTAAAGATTTTGCATAAATGATTTTGGTTGAGTAGCTGTTTGATTATGATTTTGAGGATTGAGAGACATTTGTATTATTAACTCAAGTAGGAGTTAGTTATTGTTACCCCTTTTTGGGATGATTAACATGAGGGTGTCCAATTGGAAAGCGAGTAGTGAATGATTTAGATGATCGTGATTATGAAAGGTGGAAGGAATTGATCATATGTTTGTGTTTGAAATTCTTAAATGGTGAGCTTGTGATTGAGAGGGTTTAAATATGCACAAGAGAGTTTATATTACTAAGTAAATGTCCTTGGAATAGAATATTCAGATTTTTGCTGTGATCATGATATGTATATGTGCATGGAGGTTGAATTGGATGAAACTTTGATATGTTGGAATGCTACATAAAAGTTTACTACGTATCTAAAATTGGTTGTGAATTAGGAGTCTTCAAATAAATGTTTTCTCTCCACTGGTTGGTTATGACTTGATTATATTCATGTATGTTGTTCCGGTTGGTGCGACTTATGTTGATTTTAATTGGTAATCATTTGGTTATTGACATTATTGGATTGTAAAATGTTTTGACATATGGTTGTTGAAATTCTTGAGATGTTAAGAATAGGTGAATAATCAAAATGGCCTTATAAGAAAGGAATGGGTAGTAACATATGAATACGAGAGAGGCGTCATAGTATGATAAAGGAAAATGATATTAATTTATCATTTTACTCTATATTATTATAGGAGTGGATGCTATTAGGCTTTCGGAGAATCAAGAAAGAAAGGTTGAGAAATCGCATAAATTGCTAAAGGGTGACAGGTAATCACACTTAACCTTGCTATAACAATGAGGGTGATGTTAGTTGGGGATTTTTAAAATCCTTTCTCACCCTCTCTATACATATATTATCTTTGAAAAGGTATTTTTATACAAAACAGGCTATCGGGTGCCTTTTAAACACGATTATTTCTGTATGAAAGATTTTTATACATTTTACATATACTGTTATCCTGGTGTGATATTATTCTGGTTGTTGACAGGAATATTGAGAGTAGGTTGAGGGAAGGAGTTCAATTATTTTAGATTGATATATTGAAAGGAATGGTGAGATTGCATGATATTAATGATGATATTGAAATGGATGGATATGGATATGGTGAGCTTTGCATGACACTGAGATTTATGTACCATCGCGCGATGATAACTGTCGATTGGCCAATCGACAGTTATTTGTACTGATGATCCTTTTCGGATTGATTGGATCGGGGATCATAGGTTAACTTATTGAGAGAAGTGACCTACGGTTGTTAAGGCATTTTAGAGCCCAACCGCCCCTACGGTTGTTAAGGCATTTGAGAGCCCAACCGTTCCCATTCTGCAATGGAAAACAGAATTGGGGTTCCCTCTCTGGGGATTGCCAGAGAGGGAAATTTGCCTCCTCCTTGTAGAGAGAGGCACAGTGTCAAATCATATAGTGAAGATTAGATGCATGAATGCACCGTGATGGCACAAAGCATCTATAGGCGAGTGTGAGAGCTGTTGTGGTAGTATTATTTGATTGGAGTATGGGAAGATGAAATTTAGTTAATGTGGAATTGACTGAGAGATGTTGAGTGATACATGGGGAGTAGAGATGATGAATTTGAGTTGATTGAGACGTGACAGAAGGATTTAAGTGATGGATGAAAGGAAATATGAAATATATATATGTATTATTGATTTTAAAACTGTGGTACCCTTTAGACGCCCTCGCTACCGCACATCTCACTGTTATAGTGAGTTAAGCGGTGATTACTGGGACAAATTGTCTCATCCCACGATTACTGACATTTTTGTAGGTATTCATGCACAGGCGCGAGCATCAGGAAAGGGAATTAGGTAATAGAAGTTATATAGTTTATTTGGAATTGTATATTGCCAATTTGTATAGGCCTGCATTCGTTTCCGCATGTATATATCTATTTATTGTTTAATATCAACTAGTTTTGTTTATTAACCATGTTAGACAAATCCTTTCTAACATGGTTAGCAATAAATTATCCATGATAGCAGCTGTGTTTTATTAGTTCATTCTTTTCTATCATGGATAATATTTTAATTATTAGGATATTCTTTTTCTAACTATGATAGAGATATTGATATTATCGAAATTCCTTTTTCTATCATAGTTAGTAAAGATATTATTGAACAAAAAAGAGATGTCACAGGTTAATTAGGGAATTAGTAACAGATTGTAACAGAGAGCGAGATTGCCTCCAGGCCCTCTATTTCATACCTATCCCTTCTATCGTTGTGATCTTCATGATCGTGATGATAGACCTGTTTGGGGTTGCAGAAGGTGTAGCATTGATGTTGAGGTTGAGTGATTTGCAGAAGGACTCAATGTAGATTATGTGACCCATGAGTAGCGTTTATGTTTTTGTTTTGATCTTTCTACTGTTTTGTAGACTCTTTTTGTCATCTGGTACTATATAAATCTATGTTCTTGTACTGTGTGATTTCACTGTTGTGCTCGTATATGTTAAAGATTTTAGTTTTCCAGTTGTCTTTTTGTTTTTGATTATTTTGTTTGCTACATGTGTTTTTTTCACTATTATATCATGTAGCCGAATGAACATAAATACAGTGGTATATATTTTGTTTTATTCCTCATATATTATTTTGATGCTTTCGATAGTATGGTTAAATTCTCACAAACACGGCCAGGAAAAAGAACATAAATAAATATATAGCACTTAGTTATGTTGTATATTGTTATATTTGAAAGACTAGATAAAAGATACAGTAAGTTGTGTTGTAAGAACGTGATTTTAAATGTGATGTGGATTGACGAGATGTTTTGCATGACACTAATCTGACATCTTTTTCTTCGGAGTTGGTATCTACAGTGTTGCCTTTTGAGTTGAACTTTGAGAGAAACAATTTTGAAAACTAACAAATTAAGTAAAGAACGCCCAAAAATAATAATATTTGAAAAACACAATGAACTACAAAGCAAAAGGATAGTACGACGTCAAATTAGAATCACCTAAACAAATCACTAAACCCTAGACAATAGATACAACATGCTTAAACTCTACTAAAGATTTTAATAACATTAGAAATACAGCTTAATGAAAAAACATGAACAAGTGAATAATGAAATGAAAACAGATATTATACAAAGAAAGAACTAGATCACAAACATAACGAACGTACACTTTAGTAAAGAGTCAGACAATTTAGATTTAAAAAGCATAAAAGAAAAGGAAAATCAATCAAGTAATATAACTGAACTAAATAATAGAAAAAACAATAATCATACTAAAAAAAAGTATATCTAGGAAATCAAGCAGACTAAATGTTTGAAGCATCAAAAGAAGTCATAAATAGATGTCATTAATCGGAAGTTAAATGCTTCATTTGGTTTCTAAAAAATCAGGAGAGAAAAACAATTGAATTCAGCAATTTGTAGTTGTCTAAAATATTGAAATATATGGTAAAGCGAGTTATGTTATTTACATTTTCGAGGGAAAACATAATCTGTTATTCTGCTTACGTTACATTAGTTATTTATAAATAATGAGAAATTAGAAGTCCATGCATACTCTTTCCGTTCCTAAATATAAGATCATTTTGGTTAATTTGGTGTGATTAAGGAAGATAATAAAATTATATGACCTTCCAAAAGTCCCCCCAATTATTTCACTTTAAAGGAGGAACGGTTACAATGAAAAGAGGAAGTATGAGATTGGATTGGCCAAAATATGAGATAAAATAGCAAGTGATCTTAAAATTTATGATGTTATCCACTTCACCAAAATGATCTTATATTTAGGAACGGATGGAGTACTTCGTACGGAGATATACAAGGAGTAGAATAACAGATAAAAAGGGCAAAAAAGGGAAAGTAACAACTGAGATCAGCCAACAACACTAATAAAGACAGAGCAAGAGATATACTTTGACTTGCTAAACTTCCTTGAGAACATCAAGCATTCGAAATTTATTAAAACGCGCTAATCATGAAAACCCACTACATTTAATGTACAAATAATTCGATTGATGTTATAGGATTCAAACCTTGAAAACACTCCGTCACAATTTAAATACTACTATTTGCAATATGGTTATTAGAAATGATATGAAGATCAAAGAACAAAATATTGAATGCATTACAAAACATAGTTCAAACTGATTGATACGTAATCAAGTGACACGTATCCGTTCTTCATGCATTTGAAACATCTAGCTCTTGCATTTTATGATCAAATTTATATGCCTAAGACTTAGTACAGTAATTTGAGCTTCATGCATTGTGTCGTCTTATAGCAATCTGATGAAGATCATGTCATGGACAATGATAGGATGGAAAATCAACATGCTAAAAGATCCAAGAAATGTGGTCACATTATTAGAAGCCCAACAAGAAGATGTCTAAGGCCCATGTGGTGTCCATATTGAAGAAATTACTCATTTGGAGGATATGCAAGAGTGACTTGTTGGCCAAGTTAATAAGCATCAAATATGATTGCATTTAATTTTAGTCTTTTTATTTTATTTCCATAAAATAAGGCATTAAGTCATTGAATGTATTAGATTTTCTTTTTTATATTTTTCCTATTTTGAAAAGCTGACTTTTCCTTCAAGAAAGAGTCATCTTGTTTTGTTTAGGAAGGTGCAATTCAAATTGTCAATTATTATTAATGCACCAATTATTAGGTTTTTTCTAGAGTATTCTATTGTTGCCTATAAATAGGCTTTACCTTGTACTACAATAAGAAGAACATAATGGAATAAATTGAGAATTTTGTTTCTCTCGTGTGAGCTCTGCTCGCATGTATTCTTTCGGGAATACTAGACTTATCAAGGGTTAGTCATCCTTGTGGCGTCTTGTGGCTAGACTTATCAAGGACTGATCATCCTTGTGGCGTCTTAGGGTTGTAAGAGACGGGTACTCTTCTTCCAATCGATCATCGACTTATCAAGGGTTGATCATCCTTGTGGCGTCTTGTGGCTAGGGTTGTAAGAGACGGGTACTCTTCTTACTATTCTCTTGTCTTCTAGCCGATCCGGTCAAGTCCTTTATATCATTTGGTATCAGAGCAACAGACTGCTAGATTTCAAGGTTGAAGATGAGTGGTGAAGCATCTAACAAAGACGACTTCAATACTGATCTCAAGTTGTTTATGAAAGCCATGCGGGATGAGTTTCTCAAACTCAAGATGGAAATGGAGGAGTTGAAGGAATCTAAAGCATTCAGTAGTGATGAGGAGACACGTAGATCACATTCTTCGTCCTCAAAGGGTAAAAGAAAAGATACCAAATATAATAATGAATCCGATCTAAAGATAAAGTATCCTACCTTCAAGGGTAATAGCAATCCAGATTTGTACCTTGATTGGGAGATGAAATTCGAACAAATCTTCAGAATGAGCGATTGGTCTGAAGAAAAGAAGGTAAAATTAGCTTCTTTTCAATTTTCTTACTTTGCTATTGTTTGGTGGGAAGATTTACAGCTTAAGAGGCGGCTTAAAGGCAAAGGACCACCTCATACTTGGGAAAAGCTCAAGAGATTGATGCGAAAGAAGTATGTTCCCAGCTACTATTATCGAGAGCTCAATCGAAAGTTGCGAATGTTTGGCCAAGGATCTATGGCTGTGGATGAATATGTGCATGAGCTTGACCTTCTTAAGATGCGTGCTGGAGTTCAAGAAGGCGAAGAAGCAAGCATGACCAGAATTCTTGACGGACTACGTAGTGAAATTAGAGACAAAGTGGATATGTACAATTTTGTTGATAAGGAAGAGTTGGTTCACAAAGCCATCAAAGTGGAGAAGCGGTTAAAAGAAAAACGTTCCAAGTTTTCTAGTTGGAGGGACTCTAAATCAACCTCAAGATGGAAGGATTCTATGGCTAAGGATGACACAAAACTACCACATAAAGTCAAGGAGGAATCCAAGCTTAAAACTGATGGTGGTAAGACACATAACTCTGAAATTTCATCTAATGATAGAACCTCTTCTATTACATGTTTTAGGTGTCTTGGTAAGGGGCATATTGCTTCTCAATGTCCCAATAAGAAAGCCATGATTCTCAAAGATAATGGCGATTGTGAAAGTATTCACTCTAGTGAGAGTGATGATGACATGTCCTCTTTGGTGACTGATTCTGAATTGGAGATTGATGAGGCTGAACCTGTTAAGGGAGAAATGTTGGTGGCTAGGAGGGCCCTCAACATGCAACAAAAGGAAGATCATGACCAAGAGCATCGAGAACTTATCTTCCATACTAGATGCTTTATCAAGAACAAGGTATGTAGTATGGTTATTGATAGTGGTAGTGTCACCAATGTTGCTAGTACCTTACTTGTTGATAAGTTGGATTTGCCTACTATGAAGCATCCAAGGCCTTATAAGTTGCAATGTTTAAATGATAGTGCTGAAGCTAAGGTCACTAAGCAGGTGTTGATTTCTTTTTCTATTGGAGACTATCATGCTGAAGTGTTATGTGATGTAGTTCCTATGCTTGCTGGACATATTTTGCTTGGAAGACCATGGCAATTTGATAGTAGAGCTCATTATGATTGTTATAAAAATTGTTATTCTATACCCTTTAATGGGAAATTCATTGTATTGAAACCTCTTGGGCCAAAAGAAGCTTATGAAGACCAAGTGAGGATTGAGCGAGATAGTAAAAAAAGAGATGAACTGAGTGAAAAAAAAGTTATAGAAAAAAAAGAAAATGAAAGAAAAAGGAAAAAGAGAAAAAAGAAAGAGAGTTTATTTTCTATAAAAAGTGAGGTTAAACGAGTATTATTGAGTGTGCAAGTTTTGGGACTTGTATGTAAGGATGCTTATATTTCTACTAATGAACTTAACCCCTCTTTGGCCTCTAGTGTTGTGTCTTTATCGCAGAAAATTCATGAAAAAGTAAGGGCCAATATTGATAGGAAGGATGAACCATATGCAAGAAAAACAAACAAAAGTCGCCGAAAGGTTGTTTTTGAGCCCGGAGATTTGGTTTGGATACACTTAAGGAAGGAGAGAATCCCAAATCAACAGAAAACTGAGCTGCAACCAAGAGGAGATGGTTCTTTCCAAGTCTTAGAGCGATACAATGACAATGCTTGCAAGATACATACATTGAACTCTTTTGATAATGTTAGTGCTACTTTCAATATCGCGGATCTATCACCTTTTGATATTGTAGATTCGAGGACGAATCCTTTTGAGCAGGGAGGGAATGATGAAGAGCATGACGTGGACACTATTAAAGGATGGAAGACCAACATTCTGAAAGATCCAAGAAAGGAGGTCACAATATTAGAAGCCCAACAAGAAGATTTCCAAGGCCCATGTGGTGTCCATATTGAAGAAATTACTCATTTGGAGGATATGCAAGAGTGACTTGTTGTCCAAGTCAATAAGCATCAAATATGAATGCATTTAATTTTATTTGAGTCTTTTATTTTATTTCCATTAAATAAGGCATTAGGCCATTGAAATTATTAGTTTCCTTTTTCATAGTTTTCCTATTTTGAAAAGCTGACTTTTCCTTCAAGAAAAAGTCATCTACTTTTAGGAAGGTGCAATTCAAAATGTCAATTATTATTAATGCACCAATTATTAGGTTATTTCTTAATTCTAGAGTATTCTATTGTTGCCTATAAATAGGCTTGACTTTGTACTACAATTTTCAGAGTTTAATGAATTGAGACTTTTGTTTCACCTGTGTGAGCTTTGCTTACATCTTTGTATTCTTTTGAGAATACTAGACTTATCAAGGATTAATTATCCTTGTGGCGTCTTGTGGGTAGACTTATCAAGGGTTAATCATCCTTGTGGCGTCTTAGGGTTGTAAGAGACGGGTACTCTTCTTCCCATCGATTATCCGGTTCCTATTTTCTTGTCTTCTAGCCGATCCGGTCAAGTCCTTTATATCACAATCTTAGATAGATGCATCGAATAATAACTATATCTATTATGAAAGTAATTGAAATCATAAATGACGATGAATGACCATTATGTATCCTTATAGTTTTGGTAAATACATGCATAGAATAATGAACATAATTTGTTACAAATACCGAGAGGATATATAGAAATGTGATTCATTGAATTTGATATAGTTTTGATGCTCGTAATCATAGTAGGAACATTCATGCAATTTAAAACTCCGATATGTTATATGATCCAATAACACCTTCGTATAATTTATCATGAAACTCATTGGAATCATCAACAGTCGTTAATGAACTCCATGAATGTATATAAAAAGAAGGATGTAGTAGGCTTCCAAATTCGTGGCATATCATAGGGCATGGAAAAAAGACATTTAGATTAATATATTAAGTTTAAGTCATTCTCACAATGACAAGCATGAACAAGATACTGCTGTCTCAGATACAAAAAGACAAAAAACCATGTACTATCACGGTAAAGATCCTACGCAAGTACGAAGTTTGTAGGAGGTTGCCACCATGTTTGCCATGGAAATACTCCATGTATTTACTGGATGAAGAGGTATGTATATCAAAATATTCCAAATTATATTTTCCATATGATTCAATTTTGTAATTGTGTTCATATTGTTTGAAGGGTGATCTTATCGAGGGGTATACAAATGTCCCTTCACTGATGAAAGTCTATAAGGATTACCCTAAAGAGGGAGAAACATATGAGATAGAAAACTTCCGGGTTGTTCACAACAATGATCCAGAAAAGTTAGTTGCTCACCCTTTCAAGTTGTTTTTCCATCCATTCACAACTTTCAGAAAATTGGATATGAGTAAGATTGTATGTGGTCTTCCTGAAGCTAGCGAGGTTACTTTTAATTTCAAACCTTTCATCTGTTAATATTTGTTACTATAGGGAAGTTTCCATGTAAATTTCCAAAGATCCTAATCCAGTAACTTACATTATAGGTCAATGTTGAAAGTAAGAACGCAGTGGGAACTTTGGTGTCTGGATCCTGCTCTCATACAGTTACATTTGCTTCAGTAATTTCATCTACTTTAACACAGTACTCGGACAAGAACGCAGATGGTGAATCAAAAACTGGAACAGATGACGCAACAATTGGTAGTACAGAGGAGTCAGTTAATGAAGAAGAGTTTCCTTGGACTGATTGAAGCATCAAGAAAAAGAAGTTGTGTTTAATGATCAGTGTTTTGTTGTGCAAGACAGTTTATTTTAGTTTATGTTTTATTGCTACCGTGTTCTCCCATGTTGTGATATCAAATAATAGAATATGTGATGAATGCCATAATTATTATTAAGATTTCTATAGTCTCTGCTTTTATTGTATTCTATACATTTTATTTCAGTGAATGAGTTATTCACTATCATGTATTGAAGTAATCTCTCATATTCATACATGTCGGAATAAGAAGAAAATAATACATGGAAATAAAGTAGTGGATAATGTTTAATATTCCAAAAACTCGATCGACAATTGTTTTGACCAAGTCGTTATGAATTTATATTTAGAGTTTAGTGTTTTTATCAATTACTATATATGGAGAAAACCATTGATGATTTTACGAATGAATCTCGAAAACCTTTGACAAGAGCTCATCGTTTGATCCATAATATTTATGCCTTTACCTAATCAAAAAGAAAATAATCTTATATCCTTCATGATATTTGATTTGCTTACTCTGTAGTTGATGTTTAGCTTTGGTGTGGCTAATGCAAGTTTTGTTTTGTTTAAAAAAATAACATTTGTGTATTAAAAGTGTTGAAAAATACTTGATCCAATTTAATAATTAACGCTAACTTTGCGTGTTAATGCTAATTTATAAAATAGTACAGTACAAACATAAAAAATAGTGGCCAGTGAAAAGAATAGTACGAAGATACAAGGTTGTGAATTCAGATATTTTGTAAACATTAATAATAATTAGTTAATTGTACTCTCAGTTGTCTTTAAATTAGAAAATGTATTAGTTAAAAATTCTGAATGAAAATTGTTCCCATTATCATCTACTTTTACATAGTTTATTGATGCTTTAAATGTATTATTCTGTTTATGCTCATGTATCAGAAATTTTATGAATGATTTCACTTTTCCTGAATGCTAATAAAACATTTTAGTGTTGTTTTCTGTTTTGTGGCTTATTTGGTTGCTTTGATGTGTTTTGACGATTTTTGCTCTCGATGTTTTTTGTTGGGTTATATGTGTTATTCCGTTTTTGGGTGTACTATTTGGTATAGAGTTGTAAGCTTTGTATTTTTAAATCTGTTTCCATTTACTTTTGCTAACAGTCAAGTAGAATAAGAAGTCACTGTCCAAAAAACAAAAGTACAATAAAAAAGCAAAACTTTCACATGTGATTTATTTTTGGATATGAAAGTGTGTTTTAATGTGATTTTGATTAAGGGGATGTCTTGGATGATGTTGGTTCTAGCGTCTTTTCGCTTAGAGTTGGTGGCTTAAACATTGACATTTGAGATGAAATCTCAAAAATAGGGAATTGATGTTATCTTTGTTTTGCATTATTTATTCATTTTTTCCTCTGTTTGCTGCCTTTTGGTTTAATCACCTATTATGAAAGTGTAAACATACAAATCAATAATGAAATTGGCTAATGAATCTTTCGAATCATCAATTACATTATGCAACAATGTTTCTTTATAATAAATTCTACATATCAAAATATTGCAATGACATCATATATGAGTTCAAAAACGTTTATAAAATAAATGTACCAGAAAAAACTTAGCAAGGAAAAAAGAATTTTAGAGTCCCCCTATATAGCATTCCAAGTGCCGTGACATTGAATGTAGTAGGTTTTAATCATGAGTGGGTTTTAATGGTTTTTTGTTTGTGTGGTGTTCTCGAGGTGTTTCAACCGATCATATAACCTTTGCGTTGTTGTTATCACATTTATTGGTTGACTGCAGTTGTCAATAAGTTTGATTAACGTATTTGTATATTATCTAGATATACAGATATCTGTATAAATTAAATTAAAATTACAACTATTGTGCATAGGTCCTTGATCAACAACGTACGTGACGCTTGCAATTCCAAGATAAATGACCAGAATCATGAAAGGTCATACATTTTCATATTGAATGGACGGCGTTTGTTTGGAATTCCTTATCATTTTCTGCACACCATTTACCTCATATTTGCTTTCATTCCCTCTGTTTCTGTAAATCTTTCTACAATACCTTTGTCCACTTTTGCCACCATGGTAGATGCTAGTTGTTCGCGAATTTTGCATCCGCAAGAGAACGGGTCAAGTTTAAATAATATAGTGAAAAGTAAGAGTGTCGTTCCAACAGAGACTATGTTTAAGCAAGTTCATTGAATAAACTATGATCGAAATTAGCTTGGGGTAAAAAGCAAGTGATAAGATTGCAATGAAAATGAGAGAATATATTATTGAAATTTAGTTTAAACAAGAAAGAAAAGTCTAGGCCTAGTTATCCACTTGTATTTCATGATACCCAATTTTCCCTTTCCTTAATGCTCATTAATTCCTATTGTGTTGTTGTGTGAAGTCGCTTTTATTTAAATAGCTCTCTCAAGCCTATTTAAACCTTAATTAAAATTAATATGCATAATCTCTTACTACATATTATTTCAATTAGTCTCTTTAAACAATTCACTTCAATTTCACAAAGCTTGGTTAGATCATATTTCTATCTCACTAACAAACTTCCAATCCTACACTAGAATTGCAAGACAAGCTTGGATTCAACCTAGTTCTTTAACTAACTAATGCTCTCTCAAGCCACTAGTTAAGCTAACAAACTAGATGTTGATTAAATACTTACAAATAGAGCTCAAAGTAAATGTTCTCTTCCTAATTAATGCTCTCTCAAGCCACTAATTAAGTTAACAAGCTAAATATTGACCACCACTTAGATATTAAGCACAAATTGAACCCACACCATAATAGAAATTAAACAACAAAAAGAAATAGAGTTTAGGTATCATGTCATACAAGTTTCAAAATAAGGCCTAGAAAAATAAACTAGCTACTCATACTAAGACTACAAATTATCCAAATACCACCAAGATCCAGAAATTAACAAGAGAAATCAAAGAGACAAGAAGAGGGAAAGAGAGTAAACCACCAAGGGATCTTGAATATCCAAGGCATTGCTCTCCTCCAAGCCTCAAAGTTTCTACCAAGCTATCTCTTGTTCAGATTCAGATTCGTGCTTCTCTTCGCAGCTCAAGACAAATGGAGTGAGGAGTTTTCCATCTTGTATTCGGCGCTGCAGTC
This sequence comes from Mimosa pudica, assembly GCA_029929735.1. Taxonomy (NCBI): domain Eukaryota; kingdom Viridiplantae; phylum Streptophyta; class Magnoliopsida; order Fabales; family Fabaceae; genus Mimosa; species Mimosa pudica. Next base: position 10,020,373 of record JAKELP010000033.1, on the reverse strand, counting down.
CTCACCCCTCACTGCCCTTCATTCAAGTGAAATCAATATATATATATGAGTGTGATGTGCAGTTGCCCTTTTTTCCTTTTCTTCTGCCATTCGGTCCAGCAAGCCCATGTGAGTAATAATCATCCCAAAATGCCTTCTTTTCATTTCTACTTTTTTTTCTCTGCCTCTTGGTGCAAAACGTGGACCCTTCTTTTATATCATTAACTAAGCTTGTTTTTGCTCCAAATGCCCAAAATCACAATGCACACAAAAACCTCTCTTTCATGGGCCCATTTTGACCAAATAAAGACCATGAAGTCACTATGTTAAAGCCCATACCATTTAAGAATGTAAGATATAATAATGCATGATGATATATTTTCTTTTAAATTTTAAAACTGATATTTTTATTTCAAATCTTGCATTAAACTTGATATTACATTCAAACCTCTTCAATTTGCATCAATGACTCCCCAAATATGCCCAAAATATATGTCAAATCTATATAAAATTGGGGAGTCATTGATTTAACCTATGTCGTGTAGGCTAAAACAAAGATTTATTAAACTCAAGCTACAAGTAGCTGGTGTGAGTCTATGTCTTTTCCACAATTTGATTGCTTCTACTTCTTTAAGTCTGTAGTCACACAAATTACAAGAGATTGAGATGATGATTTTATGAAATTAAAATCTACAAACACTATAAAAACAAGGATAATAGCCAAATTGAAAGAGGTGAAAACAATCAAGAGAAACAATCTCCCTCTCCAAGCTCCATTCGCATGCTTTGATGTATTAGCCAAGAATGTTTGCTTTGAATTAATATAATCTAGCTAAATCATCTCTAGATCCTTGACTCCAAGAAACCTAGACAAGATTTAACTAAATCAATCAATTCAATGTTCTTATAATCTAGCTAAATCATCTCTAGATCCTTGACTCCAAGAAACCTAGACAAGATTTAACTAGATTAACCAATTCAATGTTCTTCCTAACACATACATTCATCTTAGACAAAATAGCTTTATAATCATAAAACTATATGAGTCATTCACTTTCAAAAATATAAGGCAACAAATCTGTCCACTCATATAAAATGAAAGCTACAAAGAAATTAGTCAAGATTTTCAAACATAAATGCTAGCAAGAAAGGTATCACAAGCTTACATGAAGTAGGATCTTGAATCCAAGCCTCCTAATCTAATGTACCTAAGATATAGAGTACAAAAGATACAAGATACATCAAGCTAATGATCCTTAAGCTACAAACAACTCTTGGCCGAAATATTGATGAATCCATGCAAATTTCACTTGGAGAAGGAGAAGAAAGAGCTCAGCTTGAGGTTATGTTGATGAAGATGGAGATGAATGATGTGGGAGATGCCATGGAAGTGAGAAAATGGAGGTGGAAGTGGCTAGGGTTTCGGCCAAAACCCTAGGAGAAGAGAGAAAGATGAAGATGAAGTGAGAAAAATGAGTTAGAATGTGAGAATGAGAGAGGTGACCGAAATTTTAGGGTGTGGTGAGGTGAAATGAAGTTGAAATGAAAGTGGATTGAAATGCAAATGAGAAAATGGATGTATGTGGTTGGGATTATGGCTTGGTGCATTCACCAACTTAATTCCTCTCTTTAAGCCCTTCTTTTACCTCCCAAAAGTGTCCTTAATGAGCTCTTCAAACTTGCATTTTCGGCCAAAGGCTCCTCTTTACCCAAAATGGATAAAAATTTGAATCTTCAAAATCCCTCCAAAAGCTTTTTTACCAAAAATTGTAATTTTTGTCCTCTTGCTCTCTTCTTTCTTTTCCTTGCCCTCCAAAGCTTTTCCTTGCCCTCCAAGATCCTCCCTAGGGTATGTGGGGTCCACTTGGGACCCTCCTACACATAAAAATGACAAAACAGTGAAAATGACCAAAATACCCCTAGTTACTTTAAGTGCAAGTAATTAAGCAAATATTAATCAATTTCCAACATAATAGCATGCACATGAATAATCCCCAATAGTGAACAAATATGACAATTAAATCACACTAATTAAGCTTAATTGCACATGCTTAAACATATAAAATTAGGTTTAATCAATTCCCCCACACTTAAGCTTTGCACTCCGGGCAAAGTTATGTAAAAAGACTAAATCAATCATATAGCATAATGAATCCAAATGGAATTGACATAGAATACAAGTTGACGTTTTTGAACCTTTCCCTAAAACATCACATAGGCCAAATTTAAGAATATAAAGTGAATGAGAGTTTAGCAAGCAACTAGAATTAAACAGGAATGCCAATAGGGATTTTTCCTCACCGGATTAAGTGTTTAACTCATTTACTCAAGTTAGGAAAGATGCCTAACTAGGGACTTTGGGATCACTCTTTGGCTCAACTGTCTTCACCTCACCATAGGCTTGTAGTAGCTCTTAGTTCTCTACCCATTATTTTGCTTGGTACAATCAAATCTAGGGGACTTTGGGGTTAGATGGAAGGCTAATATGAATGGTGAATCATGGAAGATAGTTAATGACCAAACATGCAAACATTTATCTACCACATATACATGCTTATACAATGAACGCAAATCAACATGTTGCATGTCCCTCTTTTTTTTTTTCAAGCACTTTGTGCTTCTCTTTTTCTTCTCTTTTCACTCTTATGCCTTCGGCATACTTAAGCACTTTATGCTTTCAATTTCTCTTTTTTTTTCTTTCTTTGGCCTTCGGCCACTTTTCTTTTTTTCTTTCTTTTCTTTTTCTTCATGTGTGGCTTTCGGCCATCTTTTGCTCTCACCATGCAACATGCTTTTCAACACATATAACCATACAATACTAATGAGATATACAAATATATGCTATAGATGCATGCTCACATATTTGGTCAAGGTGGATCAGAAAGAAAGCGAAGGCCCAAAGGGGTAAATCAAAGGGTAATTTTGGTGGCTTGTGTTTGGGTCATATTGGATTAGAAAGAAATGCCCCTTTCATCTTCAATCATGTCATGCATTGTGATCTCAAACAAGAGCTAGGACAAGTTCTAGGAGGTGAAGTAGACAATTGGCCCACTCATATTCGGTTGGAGGTTTTCTCACTTTAGTGGCTTACTCAAATTGGTCACTTCCTCCCTAAAAAGAGTTGAATGAGAAACTAACACCCTCTTTATATCTTAAAAATGGCCCATACAATGTCTCAAGTACTCATTGCAAAAATTCTACTTGCATACTAAAAGAAAATTCCATTTGTATTAAAGAGTCATGATTAAGCTAATCTTCCTACAAAAGTATGCAATGGAAATCCAAGTATTAAGTGTGTGAACTTTGAAAGAGACCACATTTAAGCACCAAAATGCACCCCCCACACTTATTCAACACATTGTCCTCAATGTAAGTGCAACAAGCCAGGAGAGGTATTTCTTTTAGACAATTAAAGCAAAGGGCAGCAACTCAACAAAGGCATATCATACATGAATGCATCATTCAACCAAGCATGTTTTTTTTATTCACAACAACAAACACAAAAACTACAAGACACAAAACACACAAACAACAAAAACAAAAATCCTATTTTTTCTAACCTAACAACCCTTCCCCCACACTTAAGATGTTACCATGAAAAGAATAAGTGAGGAAGGAAAGAGACAACCTTTTATGGTGGCTTGAAATTATCCTTGAAGAATATGTACTTTTGGCCATGAATTTGGTGGATTTGGCCATGCTTGAATTGCTTGAGTTCTACCATGTTGAAATGATTAACCCTAGCCACAATGAAATGACCTTGCCACTTGGCTTGCAACTTGTTGTTCTTTGTAGGATGCCTAGCTTCCTCATATGCTTCAAGTCCATAAGCAACTTGATCACCTTCATGACAAGAACATCAATTAATTGAGGCTCACACATAGCCTCTTGCAAAAATTTGCCTTTCAATGCATTGTTCCTAAGAATATTTATCAATCGGACTTTAAGCATTTCTAAGTCATCCTTTGATAATTTGCCATTGAAATAATCAATTTCTTCCTTACAAATGGTACACTCTAAGCTCTTTTTGAGTGCAATCTCGGCCCTTTTCAATTGCCTATTTTCAGCCATGATGCAACATGATTGTATGCAAGAGGTGATATGTGTGCTTGTGTAGTGGAAGTGAATGCACTAACTTGCTTTGTCTTGGATGTTTGAACCCTAATTTTACTTATGATCCTTTCAATGTCGAAATTAAAAGGCACAAGAGTAAAATTAGGTTTCATACTTCCTTAAAGAAAGTGAAATGTGAATGGAATGGCATATAAAAAAATGTGCTAAAATGTATGGATGCAAGATAGCAATTATGACACTAAAGTCTAGCAAAATGGATGATTTAAAATGCACCAAATGAGCAAATTAAACCACTAAGCAACCCTGCATGAAAATTCCATAATATCCAGCAAGCAAATAAGTGCAAAAGTGCTCATTAAGTCCACCCAATATCACACTTTAATCACCAAAAATGATGGATATAAACAAGCAAAAGATATGCTTGTGTGAATGGCCCTTCAAAGTAGGTTGTCCTGCAAGAAAATACCACAATTCCAGAGACAATCGTCCAGCAAAGAATCAGCCAAAAGCTTCCAGAAAAATTCAGCCAATACAATCCACTAGATTGTGCAAAAGGAGCACAAGAAAGCTCTTGCAACTTTCAACAATGTATGTGCACTTTCTTGAATTTTGCCCTACAAAACAAAGCACAATTTGCACACAAAATATGCCACAATATGTTTTGATGTATTAGCCAAGAATGTTTGCTTTGAATTAATATAATCTAGCTAAATCATCTCTAGATCCTTGACTCCAAGAAACCTAGACAAGATTTAACTAAATCAATCAATTCAATGTTCTTATAATCTAGCTAAATCATCTCTAGATCCTTGACTCCAAGAAACCTAGACAAGATTTAACTAGATTAACCAATTCAATGTTCTTCCTAACACATACATTCATCTTAGACAAAATAGCTTTATAATCACAAAACTATATGAGTAATTCACTTTCAAAAATATAAGGCAACAAATCTGTCCACTCATATAAAATGAAAGCTACAAAGAAATTATTCAAGATTTTCAAACATAAATGCTAGCAAGAAAGGTATCACAAGCTTACATGAAGTAGGATCTTGAATCCAAGCCTCCTAATCTAATGTACCTAAGATCTAGAGTACAAAAGATACAAGATACATCAAGCTAATGATCCTTAAGCTACAAACCACTCTTGGCCGAAATATTGATGAATCCATGCGAATTTCACTTGGAGAAGGAGAAGAAAGAGCTCAGCTTGAGGTTATGTTGATGAAGATGGAGATGAATGGTGTGGGAGATGCCATGGAAGTGAGAAAATGGAGGTGGAAGTGGCTAGGGTTTCGGCCAAAACCCTAGGAGAAGAGAGAAAGATGAAGATGAAGTGAGAAAAATGAGTTAGAATGTGAGAATGAGAGAGGTGACCGAAATTTTAGGGTGTGGTGAGGTGAAATGAAGTTGAAATGAAAGTGGATTGAAATGCAAATGAGAAAATGGATGTATGTGGTTGGGATTATGGCTTGGTGCATTCACCAACTTAATTCCTCTCTTTGAGCCCTTCTTTTATCTCCCAAAAGTGTCCTTAATGAGCTCTTCAAACTTGCATTTTCGGCCAAAGGCTCCTCTTTACCCAAAATGGATAAAAATTTGAATCTTCAAAATCCCTCCAAAAGCCGTTTTACCAAAAATGGTAATTTTTGTCCTCTTACTCCCTTCTTTCTTTTCCTTGCCCTCCAAAGCTTTTCCTTGCCCTCCAAGATCCTCCCAAGGGTATGTGGGGTCCACTTGGGACCCTCCTACACATAAAAATGACAAAACAGTGAAAATGACCAAAATACCCCTAGTTACTTTAAGTGCAAGTAATTAAGCAAATATTAATCAATTTCCAACATAATAGCATGCACATGAATAATGCCCAATAGTGAACAAATATGACAATTAAATCACACTAATTAAGCTTAATTGCACAAGCTTAAACATATAAAATTAGGTCTAATCAGTCATCACTAGTCAAAGCTCAAAAAGGAAGCGCACGGAGGCCAGTCCTACACTGAGAGATCTGCGGATGGGTGTAAACACCAACAGTATTTTTGTTAAAGTTGATCGTATCATACGTGTCATGACTGTCCTTTATCCGCTTGGGCCAGATCGACCTATGTCTGAGGAAGAAGCGATTCACTTGATAGTGTTTGATGCAAGTGTGAGTTATATATATATATATATATATATATATATATATATATATATATATATATATATATATTAGTTGTTAAGTTGATTAGTTTGGCACTTGCTATTAAAGAACTTTTAAAATACAATTTACTTTCTTAATTTTAGCAAATACGTGTACTTCTTGTCGTGGATGATTACACGGTGAGGATGGCGTTCCGACATATGTTTGCTGAAGAAAGAATATTCCGCCTCCATAACTTTGAAGTGAAAAGGACAGAGAACACCGTACCAAGGACATTGTATATTCATGTCAATGGACATACTGAGATTGAACGCATCACAAATTATAATTCTTTCATTCCGCCCATTGTAAACACACACTGTTTTGATTTGGTCACTTTGTCTGAAATTATGCATGATCATGAAAGACCTCATGGTTTAATAGGTATGTAATGTGTTTAACTCTGTTTATTTGTATAGGTGACATATTGCTTGAACGTTTGTTATTGTTGATTTTATGCTTACCGAATGTAATGTGTTTATAGATGTTTTTGGGCATGTTGTTACTATGTATGAGAGGGGAATGGAAGATGTTGATGGAATGACGCTTAGGGAAGCAATTCTTATGATTGACAATAGAGATGTGTCTGCTGCAAGGTATACATCCTTACTAGGATTTTTAGTCATAATACCCTTTAAGTATTGGGGGTTGTTTGTACTTAGTTAAATGTCATTTCTCAGGGAACCAACAATGCTCATTTGTATTTTACACGGTTCATGTGCCGATGCGGCCTTGATGGACTACAAACGTGTCCAAGAAAATGAAAAAATTATGGCATTGGTGCAGTATGGTGTGTTAACGAGAGGAGGTAAGAGTCTTTTTAAGTTTTTCCGTTTGAAATAAAAAAATGTTAAGCCTAAATTTAAGGATTGAACCTCTAATTTAGCATATTTGGTTGGACTACATATTAGGGTGGCCGAATTCGATATCTTATCACGATGCTACAAGAGTCTTTTTCGAACCATCATTCCCTGAATTACTTGAGGCAAGAACGGCCATGGTGGAGAGGGTTAGTGCTAGACAAAGGTATTCAGGGATTCCTCTGATCAGCAATCCATTGCCACTGGATTCACTCTTTCTCTAAATACATATGTAATTTAATTTTAAGCATCAACTTGTCGATATAATCAAGATTTTAAAAGTGAACTGTTATATCTCTAATTAATACTCCCTCCGTTCCTAAATATAAGATCACTTTGGGGAAGTGTATAAGTTCCTAAATATAAGATCACTTTCTATTTTGTCTCAATTTTGGTCCAAATCACCCCAACATTTGCAGGACCGGTCTATTTATGAAAGTGCAAGATGGCTGGGTGGTTAGCATGACGTATGAGAGTGTGGACTACAAATGATGTAGTTTCCTCTTTTGTTGTTTTCTCATTTAGGTCTGACACCATAGTGGAAAGGGTTAATGCTGGACAAAGGTACTCAAAGAGTCCTCTGATCAGCAAGTCGTTGCCACTGGATATATGAAAGTGCAAGATGGCTGGGTGGTAAACCCCCAATGGACCATGTATAAAGCTGTAGTATATGAGAGTGTGGATTGCAAATGATGTTGTTTCTTCTTGTATTGTTGTTTTCTCATTTAGGTCTGGTACCATATGTGATAAATAAGTTTTTGTGTTATGATATGGTAGAATATGTGTACTATGAAGTTTATATCTGTAACATATTGTTACTAATTCCCTAATTAACCGATGATATTCATTTTAAATCAAATAATCTCTTTACTAACTATGATAGAAAAAGGATTTCCATAATATCAATGTCCTATCATAGTTAGGAAAGGAATTTCCTAATGATTAAATACTATCCATGATAGAAAAGAATTTCCTGATACAACCTGAACCCTATCATGGATAATTAATAGCTAACCATGTTAGAAAAGGTTCACCTAACATGGTTAGAAAAAGAAGAAACCTAATATCCAATAATATCAAATACAAATAAAAACTTAATTGCTAACCATGTTAGAAAGGATTTGCCTAACATGGTTAATAAACAAAACTAATTGATATTAAACAATAAATAGATATATATACATGCGAAAGCGAATGCAGACCTATATATTGGCAATATACAATTCTAAATAAACGATACCACCTTCACTACCCAATTCCCTTTTCTAAAGCTTGCACCTGTGCATGAATACCTGCAAAAATGTTAGTAATCGTGGGATGAGACAATTTGTCCCAGTAATCACCGCTTAACTCACTATAACAGTGAGATGTGCGGTAGCGAGGGCGTCTAAAGGGTACCACATTTTAAAATCAATAATATATACATATATTTGTCAAGTCTTCTTCCATTCATCACTCTAGTCCCTCTGTCACATCCAAATCAACTTAGATTCACCATCTCTACTTTCCACATTTCAATCAAATCCCTCAGTCAATTCCACAATAACTAAATATCATCTCCCCAGTCTTCAATCTAATGATACTACCACCGCAACTCTCACACTCACCTATAGATGCATTGTGCCATCACGGGGCATTCAAGCATCTAATCTTCACTATATGATTTGACACTGTGTCCCTCTCCATAATGAGGGGACAATTTCCCTCTCTGGCAATCTCCAGAGAGGGAACCCCAATTCTGTTTCCATTACAGAACGGGAACGATTGGGCTCTCCAATGCCAAACAACCGTAGGTCACCTTCTCTCAATAAGTTGACCTATGATCCCCGGTCTAATCAATCCGAAAAGGATCATCAGTACAAATAACTGTCAGTTGGCCAATCGACAGTTATCATCGCGCGATGGTACAAATATAAATCAGTGTCATGCAATGCTCACCATATTCTTTTCAATATCTCACAATATTCAACATCTCAATCACCATTTCCTTTCAATATCACAATCCCATTCACAACCATTCAATTCCTTCCCTCAACCTAACTATCATTATCCCTAACTGAGTACTACATAAATCCCTCACAATCTCAAACTCAACAATTCACGCCCTTTCATACCTCAATCCTCTTTGATAAGAATATAGTACCTATATGTCATACTATTCAGGAACTACCACCACCAGGATAATATATATAAAATGTAAATCAATCATTTATATAAAAATAATCGTGTTTGAAAGGCACTCGTTACCCTGTTTTATATAAAAATAACTTTACAAAGATAATATATATACAGAGGGTGAGAAAGGATTTTAAGAAAATCCCAGCTAACGTCACCCTCATTGTTATAGCAAGGTTAAGTGTGATTACCTGTCGCCCTTTAGCACTCTGACGTTCTTTCTTACCATTCTCGTAGATTTCCTCCAAATACTTTCTCTTAGTTCCTCCTATAATGATAGGATACAAAATGATAGATTAATATCATTTTCACTATATAATACTTTGACGTCTCTCTCGTATTCCATATTACTACCCACTTTCCCCTCTTTTAAATAATTCTATTCATGTCATCTTTTTAATATCCAAATTCAACTAACAACTATCACAAGTTCTTAATGATATTTAAGTATCTTTCAATATCACAAGTAACCTTTGATCAACCATTAACATTATCCAAAGACAAGAATAAAGACCTCTTTTAATATTATTTCTATCATCATCAAATAACAAAGAATTTCCAAAATCTATCATGTCACTCAAGCATATATCATTTCAATTCGCCCTATCATTCATACATGATTATACCAATTACTCATGCACATCAAACAGTTCCCCAAGCAACCAGGTAGGTAAATTAAATTCCAATACATACATTACAACATATACTTCACTCATTTGCCTAATTTCCTTCAGAACTTAAACAAACAGGACATACACTCTTCAATCCTAATAAGGTATCAAGCATGCAAAACCAACATTAAGTACATGCTCCAAACAGAGAAATCAAAAGACATTTGATTCCAAAATCACACAGAGAAAGAAGCATATTCAGCAGAAACATTAGACTAACCAAGAATTTCATCACACACTTTCCTTTTCTTAAACATTTGGCCTACAAACTTGTTTATATAACCACCCTTTCCTTTAAATGTCCTTAATTACCAAATTAAACCTCAAAATCAAAATTCCCAGCCAAACAGGGAAGAAAAACAAGAACTGATTTCCATTCTTTTATCTTATGTCCAAGTATGCAAAGACACCCTATCTTATGAAAATGATTAACCACCTAACACTGAGACTTCCAACATGATCTAACAACCAAATTCACCAAAACATTAAGTAATCTTCCAGCCAATCCAAAAGATAGCACATGAAAATCCATAACCAATTTCTCATCCACAACAATTTCTTGTGCTCAGTAAAATCCTTTCATATAAAGTCCCCTTTTTACTTAAATCCTTAACAAAACAGTACAATCAAACTTAAAATCAATCAAGCAACAACTCCAAAATTTCCAAATATGCAACAACATATACAAACTTTTATCTACTGTCATTAGCATTAAGTCATTTCTTTAAACCTCAACCAAAGCTCAATTTCACATTTAAAACAATGAAAATAAAAGCTAAAGTTTGAGCTCCTACTTATTAGACAAAACAAACCCCATGAATCAATTCAACTCTTTTTGCCATTTGATTAAGAAATAGGAAACAAAAATTTTAACCACACATGCAAACACATTGCAACCACCTTTATAATTTAATAACACATGCCTCACAATTTCCGTTACTTCCCAACATACAACTTAACAATTAAAATCCATATGATAAAATTTCCAAACAGAATCCTACTCTTTTTTGATACTTAGCAAGTCATTAGATTCCAATATCTAATATGAATCAAACCTTCAAGAAACAATTTCAACAAACTCTTTAAATTTGACAAGCAATTTGGGAAAAACACAATCAATAACCACTTCCAATCACTTAAACAATCACCTGCAGCTTACAAAACAAACACAATCATAAACTCAATATTTGTCTAAATTCTCAAACACCCAAGCATTGCACAATCAGTTCAAGGAAGAAGGCAGAATCTAAAATCTGTCATATTTGATAACCCCATAAGTTAGGGTTTTATACAAACTTCACAAAATCTTAATCAAGCATCAAATAATCGTTTAGGATATCCTAACTCAAAACTTAAGGTGTTACTTAGATTATTTATAATCCCAAAAATCAAACCCTAATTTTGGACCCCTTCTCAAATCGGCCAGAAACAAGCTAAAAGAGGAAGAAAGAAGAAGCACCTGAGCTTGAATCCAAGCCTACATGCTTCCATGAAGCTCGCCGTCGCCGGAAACACTGCCGGAAAACAGTATTGTAGTGGTGGCCAAACTGAAAACGAATGGGGAATGAAAAACTAACACGGAATAGAAACACAAATGGCGAAAAACAAGCCAAGGCCGGATCTTTACCTTATCCCCGCCATCGTCCGCCGTTATTTCGCCGGAGAACGAAGAAGAAACAGAGGAGAGAAGACGCGAGGGAGTGAGATAGGAGGTGGGTTTCGGTGAGGAGGAAGAAGGAAAGAAGAGGAAGAAGATGATGGGCTTGAGGGAGGGGTCAGCGCCGTCGCACCTTGGCCACCGAAATTCGCAGAAGGAGGGCGAAGGTCGCGAGAAGGGCGGAGGAGATGTAGAGGAAGGTGTTTGGGGAAGATAAATCGCAGAGAGGAGATAAGGAAGCCACGACGGCTTCCTTCCCCGTCGGGTCGCCGTTAGCGGCGGCCTCCAGGGCGGCCGACGAGTGGACAGAAAAGGAGAAGAGAGGAGTCGGGTGAGAAGGGAGGAGTAGAGGCGGCTAGGGTTGTAAGAGTGAAGGGGAGGTTTATATATATAATTTTGGGGAAAATTGCAATTAACTACCCTATTGTTTATTCTTAATTACATTGTTAGCCCAAAAGTTTGTATATATATCACTACACCTCTTTCTCTGCATAATACTCTTATCTAGAATTTAAAAATACTTTTCTAGAAGGCTTCTAATTCCAAATGACTACTTTAACTATATATATATATATATATATATATATATATATATATATATATATATATATATATATATAATCTAAGATAATTAAGACTTAATATCAATAAATTATCTCAAATATCATAAATCCTTCTCTAAAACTTTAAATTTCCTTAATATCACATCAATAATTTAGTATTATTTTTAATTTGAAAATTGGGACGTTACAATATCTGTGATCAAATGAAATTATTTATTATTAAATTTTACCTTGCAACTTAATGTTGCTCTTAAAAAGACTAAAGGTAAAGAATTAAAACTTCTAATACAGCTTCTAAATGGCCTATGCCGTCTAAATTACAATTTCAATATTGAACTCTTGAATATTTTTATAGCCGGGTATCCCCGCGCATCGCCCGGGGTCTTACCCTAGTTAATTAAAGTAAGTATTGTTAACAAGTGTTCAAAGTTTGTCAACAAAATAAATCAATACATTAAAAGATAGTTTAGCATAAGAAATTTAGCAGTTTTCCTTTTAAATTCAGTATTTTCTGCTTCGCATTGTTATTTATGACGGTCAACTAATGCATTTGCTTTTTAAATTTGGTGTAAGATGAAATTTAGCAAGACTATAAAAAGTTTTACATGTTTTTTTACGTTATATATATTAATCATTATATATAAATGTTTTCTATGTGGGCTTACAGATTTGAATAGTGTTTCCACGTCTCTCTGTGAATTAATAATTAATATATATAAATGTTTTGTATGTGGGATTACAGATTTGAATTTACAAAATTTATAATACTATTGCTATTTTTAATGTTGTAGTTCGACAGTTACATCAATCAAAGTTCAAAATTAATTTACTCCCTTAGAATTGAATTTGAAATAACAATGAATTGGAGTGGTCAAAGTAGTAAACTAGTTTCTTAACCAGTTTAATCAAGGGCAAATGTGCAAAAATGATACTAAACTTTGCCCATATGAGCGTTTCTAATACCAAAGTTTCGCAGAGCAATCAACTTAGGGTTCAGATGCAAATATAGCATTTTCACTTAAGGGAAATAAAATTTAAATATGAAATGACTCTTATGTTCCCATTCCTCCCTCATTAAATAAAATTTAATGAAAGACATAAGAGTCTTTTAATATGTAAATTTCATTTCTCTTACGTGGAAATACTATATTTGCACCTGAACTAGAATTTGTTACTATTTTTGCACCTCGTGAAACTTTAATATTACAAACGCACCTTTTGGTAAAGTTTAGTACTACTATTATTTTTGCACCTTCACCCTTTAATCAAATGTTTTGGGCAGCTCAATCAAGTTGTATTTCATTTCTTTTCCCTCTCAATGATCCCGAAACTAATTTTAAACCCCAAGAAATACTTGGAATTTACTAAAGGGCGATGACCCATTTTTAATACATAACTATTGCCTGAGGATCAACAATAGTACATAATTATTTCAAGGTTTACAATGATACCCAACTTTTACCATGAGACCAACAATGAGATTTTCCTTAATATGACAGTAAAATTAAACGTGAAAAGTCCAAAATGCCCTTATGAATAAATAAAATAAAATAAAACAAGTTTTCCTCCTTCTTCCTCACCACAACCTTTCCTTCCTTCTTCCTTCTTCACTGGTTCGATGGAGAAAGGAAGAATCTGATTCTGGCAGAAGTTTGAAAAGGAAAAGATTTTGGTTTGGCAATTGGCAATTCCATATTACGATTACTACTTAGAAGTTCTAGCAGGCGAACACGGCCATTCATTCATATACGTTAATTCAACTTCAGTTTTCCACCACCTATATATTCGTGAAAAAAAAGGATGGTGAGTGATCCCATCCACCTCTCTGCCTAACTTTGATTTGTTTCTGATTCGCTAAAAACAACTATCTCAGTTTTCATTTCTTAAAAGTCAACTTCCCAAGGGGAGAACTCTAGGATGTGACAACGATGAATTTTCCAGATTTGGATAATGCTAGGCTGTAAAAGACAACCCTGTGAGGGGTTAATCTGGTAATTTCACCACCTTGAAGGGTGGTGGACTAAATGTAGAGAAGCTATGGAAACCACGATGCCATGTAGTTATATTTTATAGTTTGAGAGCATTTTATAGTTTAAATGACATGTAGTTGGCGCAGATGTTTTCAAAAATTCAATTGAAATTTGAACTGAAAATGGTGTTAATGGAAACTCTATAGGTTTCTCTATAAAGCACCCTCTTCTTGCTCGTGCCTCCATTGCAAGTCATGTTCCACAAATTGCTTTTAATTTTTTCCTTTCCTTAGCCAAAATTACAAGGCAAAAATTCCTGCCTTCATTGAAGATATCTATGATTAAGTGGATCAATGCAAGGAGAAGACTTTGGTTCGAATACCGCTTTACTTTTTTAGTAGTTATATTTTTTCACTCTATATTTTTCATTCGAAGAAATAGTGCTTAGCAATATGTCTCTCTGTTCTTCTCTGTAATTATATTTTCCCAGTGATTACAAAGCTTGATGTTGCCTTCCATAAACATGTGATTGTTCAAAAGATAGACCACTTTCTCTTGCGCATGAAATACACATCCATGTAACGAAATTTGATGAGTGTCTGATGTTATTTATGGAGTTTTGCTCTCTGTAGTAAAATTCCAACTCTCTCAACTTAAATTTAATGTCGTCTCTTCCCATTCAAGATTCTTGAATGTTGGTGTTGTTTTACCATGGGTAGCGAAGCTTCTTTGAAGGTGATGTTTCGTTGTCTAGCTGATGAAAAAGTGGTGAGCACTATGGAAGAACAAATGTGTGCACTTCTCAGAAAAATTGCCTCTGATTTAGATAAAATATTGTCTCCTCCCTTACTATAGACAAAAGCGTCTAATTTACTAATGAACATGAAAAACATGATGTTGTAGTATTGGGTAAACTTTTGGGCAAGCTCTTTGTATGCTGTTTAATTATGTAACCATTCTCATTAAGTAGTTACATTTTGATTCGGTTGCTTAACATCGCCATATTTGCTTTTAAACATTAAAAATACTACATCAAAACTTAATCTCATTTTAAGGAGTATCAATACAAGTTTATTGTGGAAAACACTACATAAAATTAAATGTCATGTTCCAAATGGAGAGCTCTATATGCAAATGTCAGAATAAAATCACCAAAGAAATAAATATCATGTTGAGCTCATTATTGAAAGCAAAACTCATCTTTATAAATATCATGTTGTGTTTTAAAGTGGTCAAATAGATGAAGCTGTTTTTATAATCACTAGTTTATATCAAGGATGATATAAAGTAATACATAGTTTTTAAGGGGCCTTTAAAAAGGTGGAAGGTTGTTCAACAAAAATAATCCACATAAAGCAGGTTTTTCATGGGTTGAGAGTGTAATATTGTAAATGAAGTTTCGGGCCGGTGTAAAAACAAAATTGCCACCTTTTTTCTAAGACCATTTTGGTCCAGCAAAAAGAATGAGTGGCAACAACAATCAAACAACGACTGAAGCCTCCATTACAATTTCGATTAGGAACAACACATGGCTACTTGATGGTCAACCACAACACCACTAACCGAACACCTATAAGTGAACTCAGCAGCTACAGTTCTCTTACTGAATGAGACCATGTGACAACACCCAACTATATGTTTATTCATGACCCTACTTTTGTGGTCCCTACTTAAAGCGGTAGACTAAAAGTTGTGAGAAATTGTGATGGATGAACTTAAGAAGTAGCTTTTATAGTAGCTTTTGTGGTCCATACGTACACAATAGCTCAATGAGCCTTCTGTAATAACCACAGTTCTATAACCCTTTTTACGCCATTTTTATCGCATTTTTTTTTCATGTATGCTAACTATGTTAGAAAAAGAAATTAACTTGATCAAATGTGTAACATAGTTAGAAAAAAAACTTAATTTAATTCACTAAAATAATTATAGTGCTAACTATGTTAGAAAAAAGAATTATCTTGATTAAACAGCTAACATAGTTAGAAAGGATATTACTTATTTCCTAAATTTCTATTTACCACCTAACCATGATAGAAAAATTAAATGCCTAAATTATATATATAACTATCATGGTTAGAAAAGGATAAAACTAAATTCTAGACAACATTGATCTAACAAAGTATACTTAACACAAAATTCAAATATCCAGTAACAAAATTCAGTAAGTTTCCATCCCCCGCCTATGTATGCAAGTTTTGTTGAAATAATCAACAATATTTTCTGAATAATAATAATCACAAGTACACTGATAAAGTTACAGTTCAATAGGGACTCACAACTCTTTGTTGATTTACCCTCGCTTAAACCGGGGGCGCTCTCCCCAATAACGTTTTTCTCTTTATTTTAGTCCCTGTGGTATAATAGTTCAATAGGGACTCACGACTCGATGACCGATATACCCTCGTTTGAATAAAACATAATGGTTCAATAGGGACTCGCGACTCGATGGTCGATGTACCCTCGCTTGAACAAGAATAACAGTTCAATAGGGACTCACAACTCGATGGTCGATGTACCCTCGCTTGAACAAAGAATCACAGTTCAATAGAGATTCACAATTCAACGGTTGATGTACCCTCACTTGAATAAAATATATCGGTTCAATAAGGACTCACGACTCGATGGTCGATGTACCCTCGCTTGAACAAAGAATCACAGTTCAATAGAGATTCACAACTCGACGGTCAATTTACTCTCGCTTGAATAAAATATATGGGTTCAATAGGGACTCACGACTCGATGACTGATGTACCCTCGCTTGAACCAGGCGCCATTCACAATAACATTTTTATTCCTTTTAGGCCTTATGGACCAACATGGTACAGTGTACCTCTTCCCGGGATGACGTAATTATATTATTATATTATTCGATGTATAAAACAATTCAGAATTTCAACCAGAGATTCAATAACCATCACATCAACAGGAATAACATGTTTATCGTCTAACCTACATGCTCGCTAACACACACATACAAGTAAACAAGTAGAAGTAGTTACCTGGTAACAAGAATTTATTTCCATAGCACATATCAAGCACGTGACACTCCGTATAATTAACTACTACCTATAACATTTATAGTATAATCACTAAACAATAAAGTAAAACATGATTATAAGCAATTTCCTAACTTCCCAATGTGACTTTCTAATTTAAAAGTTTTCATTTACTACTTTTTATTGTTATTATTTCATTATAATCATTATTATTATTATTTTTTATATAATAATTGTTATTATTGTGTAATAAGTTTTAGCATTTGTTATTATTACTTCGTAACCTTTTAAATTATTATTATCATTGTCTTTACTATAATTAACATTGTTATTATTAATGCGGCCAATAGTTCATTATTATTCCAAAACCATTTAATCCATTAAATTGTTATTATAATTATTGATTGATATGATTATCTAATAATTATTCTTATTCATTTATTAATATTATTGTTTTATTTTCCTCATTTTGTTTCTAAATCTCAAACTTATGAGTATTCATTCCTCAAACATAACATTAAAAAAACAATTATACAATCTCATCACTAACTATGTAATCAATATGAGTCTCTAAATAGCTTATTCCTTTTGTGTCATGTCACTTGAGAAACTTAGCACACACATGTACATATATTTTAGCAACAACCGCAGTGTTTATATCTGAATTCATGTTTATGAAATCTCAGTTTTGACCAATTCCATATACAACCATAAACCCAGATTACTACAACCCAATGAAATTTAAAACAAAGCTGAGGGATCCCTCTCCCAAGTCAGAAGCAACAAATTGAGGGAAGCCAAGGGTGCGTTGACTAGATATGGTTGTGGTTGCTTAATATATATGGCAGCATGAAAATTAGTTTTCACCCAACAAACGAATGAAGGGCAAGACAACGTTTTTGGTGGCACAAAATACGGTGGCGTCGAACTCTTTCACTACAAAAACTCAACACCGGAAACGGAAAACTCCATCTCCACGGTGGCCGAGTTCACATTGATGGGACAAAGAGAACCATGGTGAGTGTAACATCCCATAATTTTAACACTTAAAAATAAATTGTCTGTGGGAGATTTGAAATTTTTATTCTAGAACAAGTAATTTACCCCGTGCGTTGCACATGGGACAAATGAACGTCATCAAAAATGATGTAGTTGTTATATTATTATTTGCAAAGAATATGGTTGGACTTGATATTTAAGTATATAGTAATCAACGTAATTATATATGAATGATTTGATGCTAGTTGGTTAAATATAGTTGACGAAAAAAATCCTGTATATGAACAATAAAACAAAGTGAAGATATGAAAAGCAGTATATTACATAGCTACCAAATTTCATTGTTGTAATTGAAAAGTCTTGAACATGCGCATAAATAATTAAAGCTACTTAAGTTTGATTGCAAACAATATAATCATGAAATATTAGTTCACATCTCCATGAACATTTTGGAATGCCTCCAAGTAAACGACATTTGTTGTGACATTAGTCGGCTTCTTGTCTTTGTCAAGTATGAGAACTTTCAACCCATCTATGGTATTAACTCTAGACAGAGCAACATAGAGCTGTCCATGGGAGAATACTGGGTGTGGCAAGTATAACCCAACATTTGACATTGATTGTTCTTGACTCTTGTTGATGGTCATTGCAAAGGACAAAATGATTGGAAACTGTCTTCTATTCATCTTGAACGGAAGTTTGTATCAGAAGGATTCATATTCATGCGGTGTATCAACACTTCCTCCCCAACACTATTCCCATTCAAAGCAATACCTTTTATGAAATGTTTTCCCAACACTGTTGTTCGCAACCTTGTCCCGTTGCACAAACCTGCTGCCTGATCAATATTTCTAATTAACATGATAGGAACCTCTACCTTCAGCACAAGTTTGTGATTTGGTAATCCTGAACACTTAATGGTATTGAGGAATTCTGTGTCATAAAGATCTTCTGTTGCTTCACCTTCTGCATCAGATTTAGAAATTGAATCTGAGCTATAATAATCAACAGATTGTCCATCTATGAGAGTCAACATATAGTCATTGATTTCATCAACCACATCCATTGTAGGAGCTAAAATTGCTCTATCAGTCAGGTATTGTGAGTCAAAAAATCTTTCATTGAGATTTGGGTATGTTGATATCACAATAGAATGTAGAGGGCTGTCAGTTTCAGTTATAAGCACACTCTTTGGGATCTCAATGTCAGCTACACCATCACAGGAGTCCCCTACCTTCCCTTCTCCTACCTTTAAAAGCCATTCAGAAAAATCCTTGACTTTCCTCTGTTCTTCAGGATCTCTGCTTGATTTTAGTCTCATGTTTCTGGTAAGTACATAGACTTTGCAGCTACTCCATAGGTACGATGAATTAATTGCAGAATTTACTATATCAGCCCTGCTCCCCCTTGGAATTACTGGTAGTATTTGTCTGAAGTCACCACCAAAAACAATACACTTACCTCCAAATGGTAAATCAGCCTTCATAACATCCCTCATAGTACGGTCAAATGCCTCAATGCACAGCCTTTGAATCATAGGTGCTTCATCCCAGATAATTAACTTTGCACACTGTAGAAGCTTGGCAAGGGGAGAGTTGGCATATATATTACATGTAGAGTCTTCATTAATATCAATCGGTATTGCACATCTCAAGTGAGCTGTCCTGCCCAATGGTAAGAGAGTGGCTACAATTCCACTTGATGCGACATTCAACACTATTTCACCATTTTCTCTCAAGGAAGAAGTTAGAGCATTCCAAAGAAATGTCTTTCCAGTTCCACCAAAACCATAAACGAAAAAAATCCTCTTTTTCCAGAATTTGCTGCAGACATAATGTGATGGTAAATGTTGCTTTGTTCATCAGTTAACAAACTCACCATATTAATTGATTGTGCTGCACATCCCTCTCTGTTGAAATTCAACTCATGAAGTATCAAATGATTTCCTACATCAATGAAATCCTCACCAGTTGGTTGTGGCATTGAGGGAAAGTCTGAAAGGGTTTTCCCATTTGTTAAAAGCAGCTTTTCCAATTCATGCAAACATGCATTTTCCCGGGTGGAATCCTGAACTGTGATCTCTGCGAAGTCATGAAAAAGTAATCAGAAAATCTGTTCTTTCAACACAGTTTTTTGCGATGGTATGTGATACTGTTACAATTTATAAATGGAAATAGACTATTAAAAATGTCAACAATATTTATTTTATAAAATAATCACAATTGAGAGCACTAACCTG